>JAJTUV010000165.1:0-600000 GCA_021653895.1 Mastomys natalensis | reverse complement strand
TCTGACTTCCAACTCCAATCAATTCCAAAATACTGTTGTTACTTTTCCTGCTAATTGACTACAAAAATGTAGTTTAAAACTATATTCTTAAACATTTTAAAATAAAGAACTATTTAGTTTTAAAAAATTTATATAAGCCAAAACTTTTATGTGACATGCATTCTTTTTCTTTGCTACTTGTACTGTAAGTTGATATATAACTTAAAAAAGAAAAAAAAAAGAAGTGTGGGTTTGTAGTCTATATCCTAATTATTCTCTGATCTAGAAATCCCACTTTTAAAATGTAGGTCACAGGAAAGAATAGGGGAAAAAAAAAAAACAAAACAGAAAAAGATGAATACATCAGCGTTTCATTTGAAATCAACAAAAAACCAAAGCTAAATCTATAAAAAACATGTAGTTCAAACATCCAGAATCAAGGCAGTGGTTTGGTAGAATGCTGCTAGGTTGCTGGTAATAGTATTACAAGGTCGTTAAGTAATGCATAGGAGGGCTTTGCTGTCAGATGCAGCATTATATAGCAATTATGTTGTTTTATTACAATATGCATATGAAAAACTTTAAATGGAATATGTCAAACTGATAGAAGTAGGTTAACATACATCTAGGCAATTTCTCCCAATTCTTTCTCTCTTTCCTTCTTTCTCTTTCTTTTTTCTTTCTTCTTTTCTTTCTGCCAAATGACAAATATGGATTTTTAAATATGGATTTTATAATTCTGTAAGTTCATTTTAATTTATTTACTGTCTACGTGACTTGGAAAGAGCAGGTGTCTGGGATGGCGCACACAGAACAAGCGACATCGCTAGGCAGGTGACAGAGTGTAGGGAGGAGGTAAAAACACTGGGCAGAGGAGGGCCAGGGTGCAGGTGATAAGGAAGCGCTGCAGCTCAGCCTGCCTCTGTGCTCACACACACCCCACTGTGCTCACACACACCCCTGCTGCCTCCACTGTGCACACACACACACCATTGTGCTCACACACACACCACTGTGCACACACACACCCCTGCTGCCTCCACTGTGCACACACACACACCATTGTGCTCACACACACACCACTGTGCACACACACACCCCTGCTGCCTCCACTGTGCTCACAACCCCCCCCCCCACTGTGCTCACACACAACCCTACTGCCTCCACTGTGCTCACACACACCCCAGCTACATGTGTGGCTTTAGCTCTACGGTCTCTTCTAGTCCCTGTCACATCACAGACATGTCATCCCTGGGGAATATGGAGGAACTTTTTTTTTTTGCTCTAAGGATGTCTGTCTGTCCTGTGGATTGGTGGTGGAATGATTGTCCAGCCTGGCATAGGAAAGCGTTTGGTGGTGAACGGATGGTAGTCAAACCCCAGGGCTTGCCCTTTAATGATTAGATATTGAGCACATTCTCTTGGGTTGTGTTTCTTCCTATTACCCTCCTAAGATCTGGAACCCACCCACCCCACCTCCTCCATCTAGACTGGAGGTGACACCCGAGGCAAAGCTCAGGGGAGGAAGGGGAGAAGTCCACATCCAGCCATCAGCCTATCCCAACTCAACTTCATGGCACCTCCTTAAAGGCACATATCTCTGCATTGTTTTTTTCTCTTTCTTAAGGGGCTGTGAAGGGGATGAGGATGGGAAGACAGGGAGGAACCTCTTTACAAAGCATTTGGGAGTGGTAGACTGAGACCTTCTTACTCCTCCTGTAGGCACCTGGCCGGTTTAGCACACAGGAAGGACAGAAGCTGACCTGTAATTTAGGAGAGGCAGTTGCAGTGTATTTCAGTTGTCAGCTGGGTGTTCTGGCACGGACCCAAAGTCCAGACACGGGAAGAAGACCTCTGGCTGTTAACTTAGAGCAAAGAAGTAAGGCAGGAGATATGAGACACACGTCCCAAGCTCTTCTTCTCATTTATATATTTTATGAGGTTTCCATAGGAGCCTACTTCTTGGAAGACCTGACGTGTGGAGAGGCAGCCTAGACAGGTCCCTGGGAGGCTTTATGGTGACAGGTGAGATTGCAGACATGTCACAGTATGAAAGGGGAAGTGGGTTGGCTGATAGTTCAGGTCTCTGGTTGGAAACAGTTTACTTTTAAAGTTTAACTTCTTTCTTTTTTTTCTAAATTTTAATTTATGTGCATTGATGTTTTGCCTGCATGTATGTCTGTGTCAAGGTGTTGGATCTCCTGGAACTGGAGTTGGAGACAGTTGTGAGCTGCCAGGTGGGTACTGGGAATTAAACACCGGTCCTCTGGAAGAACAGCCAGTGTTCTTAACTTCTGGGCCAGGCCTTCTTTCTGTCCCCTAAGTTTAATGTTT
Organism: Mastomys natalensis; assembly: GCA_021653895.1. NCBI lineage: Eukaryota > Metazoa > Chordata > Mammalia > Rodentia > Muridae > Mastomys > Mastomys natalensis. Next base: position 597,687 of record JAJTUV010000165.1, on the reverse strand, counting down.
TAAATTTTAATTAAGTGTGTGTGTGTGTGTGTGTGTGTGTGTGTGTGATGGCTATATCTGCTAGTCAGTGAATGAATAACCAGTTTTTAAAAAATATTTATTTATTTTTATGTTATATGTATGAGCCCTTTATCTACGTGTATATCTGTGCCTGATGCCCTTGGAGGCTAGAAGAGGTGCTGGATCCCCGGGAATTGGAGTTACTAATAGTTGTGAGTTGCCATGTGGGTTCTAGGAATCAGATCCAGGTCCTCTGGAAGGGCAGCCAGGGTTCTTAATGTCTGAGCCTTCTCTCCAGCCTCCATGCCCAGTCTTGATGTAGGCTCTGAGGGTCTAAACTCAGATCCCATGCTTTCTCTTTAAGCATAGAGCCATCTCCACAGTCCCGTCCCCCACCCTAACTTTTAACTTGCCTTGGATCTATGTTCTTGTCATTGCCTATAAATCTGCCTTGTTCTTAGCTGACAGACATTTAACTTGTTTTCATTTTGTTTTATTGCACATGTGGTATGAACAGGCTTTGAGCATTGTAAGAGCACTTCAAGGAATATCTCCACAGAAAGAAAATCCCTCAGGGTGGGATTGCTGTATTCAAGAGTAGGGACATTCTACAGTTTTGATGGGTTTTTAAATTTCCCTCCTCAAACATACTGATACTCTTTTTCCTCTGAGGGCCAGGGGGCTGTGGAGCCAAGGAGGTGGGGTAAGGTAGAAGGAGGAGGGAACTGACATAAGAAGGGAAAGAACCAAGCCAGAAGGGGGAAGGACGTGATGGCTTTGATTGTTATTCAGTTGTTCCTCTACTGAAATTATTAATTTGTGAATTGGTAGCTCTGGAGTCTTTTTTCCTTCATGTCCCCATGATACCCCCAAATTATGGAGCTCATCCTATCAGAGGCTAAAACAGGCAGAAATAGGTTTGAGGTGTAGGTAATGACCATTGATATACTTGGTCTGGATCACAGGGAATGGACCTGGGCCTCTTCTGGGAAATCTGGCTTTGTAAGAAGAGGGCTGACCCCATTGTGCACTCATGAGATCTGAGGACCAGGGAGGAGCTTGACTGGGTTGCCTGCAGGAACATTTATTGACTCTCCTAGAGTGGCTCATTTTGGAACTTCACTAGTTCTAGAGTGTGGTCCCCAGACCAGGAGCAGCAGTAGCCATGGGAAATGGTTACTCTTAGCCTGACTCTGGGTCTGCAGAGCCAGAAACTCAAGAGGGCCCAGCAATCAAGTCCTCTAGGTGACTTCAAGAAGTGCTCCCGTTTGAGAGACTGCACCAGAATCCAGAGAGGACATGGCAGAGTTGATTTCCAGGAAAGCATTTGTATTCTGCCCTTTCTGGGGGCAAAAGTGACTTGGGAACACCATTTATCTCTCCCCCAGCCTTAACTTCTCTCTCCTATTCCAGTGAGAAATGGCCCTGTGGGTGTGCCAAGGTCTCCCAGGAGGTCAGCTTGCCTTTTCTCTTCTCCATCATGAATGTAATCTATTGGTTAATAAAATGCCACACAAGCCTCATTCTGTAGGTCCCCTGGTGGATTTAAGATAGAGTCTCTAATAAGCACTTCCCACATGTGGGGATAAGGGAGAGCTATGCAAAGAAGAATAGCCTAACGGACTTAGTAATGGTGTGAGCCCTGCTTTGGAGGAGATAAAAACCACTGTGTTCGCTAATAGCTTTACCATCGTATTTTAGAGTCCAGGAAGTTACACATATCAAAGGTAAATATCTTTGTCAGGAAAAGGGCCTCTTGGGATGCACAGAATATGAGGATATTAGAACTGAAAAGGGCAGCTTGAGATGGTAATAAAGTCGTGCCTCGTCTAGGAATAATATTGAAAAATGCTAACACAAATGATTGAAACTCTCCAAGGAGTTAGCACAGTTGTGCTATGGCTTCAGTAGAACGGGCCTTGGAGACACTGTGCAGAATGGAATTCCAGCGGTATGCCGGGCATGATGGGTGAACCAGGTTTGCATGTTTCCATCCACTAGTGAGGGCAGATGCTACTGGAGCTTGACGCTGGAGTGAGTATAAAGAAACTGACCATCTAAGTGGGAGGAGACCTTTCATTGTGCTCTGAGACGGGGGCATAGGCTGAGGGTAAATGTGGGGTGGTCAACCTCTCCCGCCATAAGAGTAAGGGGAACCCCAGACCACTTTAGAGGCCCGAGGCTAATGTCAGGGTGACTATTTCTGCTATGTGGCGGGGCAGAGGTGAGATTCCCCTCCCCCCACCCACCTTTCTCTTAACTTTACTCATGAGCCACCCTGTGTTGGGCCTCCCTCCCGGAGGTGGGGAGGTGGAACTATGGACAGAAAGCAAGAGAGCTAGAGAACAGGCATCCTTTCCCTGCTCTGAGATCCCCACTAGCGGTTCCTGCGTGCGGGGGCGGGTCTCTTCCAGGCTCCCTCTCTGCATCCCATTTTAACATTTTCTTTGTAGGACCTTCCCATAAAAGGAACCTCTGAGATGCCCTGAGGCCAGCTGGCCACAGCCACATCTGTGCCCACTGGAGATACGTTGAGGGAGAGGGTGTGAAGGTGCACGGGTGAAAGACTGATTCGTAGAATTTTCCCTAAGCTGCAAGTGAGGGGGAAAAAAGGGGAGGGGGGGATTTCAAGGTGTTGTAGCAGATGACAAAGGCTGGACAGAATTGCTTTTCCAAGTCCCTGACATCGGGCAGGCAACGAAAAATGACTTTGGTATGAGCAGCTGGAGCTGCTGGGTGCTCCTTGCTTGTGATGCCAGTCCAGGGTCGTTCTTGTTCGTCTTCGGAGGCATTTGCACTGAGGGGACATAATACTGTTGGAAGGGTTTGTAAATAACGCTGTGTGACAGTCTTTTTTAATATTTGTGGGCGTCTTGCCCTTGTAAGATTGAAAAGACAGCTTTAATGAAGGAATCTTCTTGAGATACACTGCTTCACGCCCCCACCCCTCAACGAATGACCTTTTCTTGGGAGAACCGACTTCTTGTGCTAGCGGCTTTTCCTCCTTCTGGACTCATTCTTTCTGATAGGATTAACAGGTCCCTAGCCTCTGCCTCTGATGCTGTGATTGGAGGCTGCAGTTGGTGAGCAGAAAACAACTCGCAAGATGAATTCCTAACTCGGGTCCTGCAGTGATCTCGGTAGCAAGGAAGAGATACAAGGCGGGAAAACACTGGCACCCGTGGTACATGTATAAGCTGCTGAAACACCAGTGCTTTGCAGAGCTGTAGCTTGCCTCGCTGGATCTGGACAGACGCCCTTCTCTTCTCCTAGCTAGTGCCCGTAAATCCTGAAGTCCAAGTAGGCTGCTGCACGACTGCATTCCCGCAACCTGCCAGAGGGAACTGCAGCGTGGATGTGGATATGTAATGGAGTCCTTTCCTCTTCTGCCTCTGACATTTGTATTCTCCTCTGTAAAAGAAACTGGGTCAAAAACATATGCACGGACTTGCTCCATCCACATCACTTAACAATGCCACAGTCCTGTTTTCATTTTCAGAAGTGATGTTTTAAAAAGAGAATTAATTCAGTGAAATACGTTAGTGTTAGCAGGTGCATGTGTTAGGTGAAAAAGCAAAGCACAGTGACCCTGGTAAGTGGGGTACAAATTAGGGTTTTTCCCTGCATGCTTCCTGTTGGGAATTAGTGTATCCTAGAGTCACTAGGAAAGAGGCAAGCCTGGCTGAGACACTGGCAGACATCCCCCCGACCCCCCTGCACTAGCAGTACAAGCAGTCTCAAGGCCACCATGTGTTTGATTCTCTGTTATTCTTGTCTTTGCACTGGTGACCAGACAGACTGAGATCAAAGGCCAGGGGATTCTCAACCCCTTTTGGTCTTAGTGAGTGGGGAGAGGGGTGAGGGATGGGTGGGTGAGAGGTGGACTCTGCTCTCAAGTTGATGGCATTTCTCTCTAAGACAGGTTTCAGTTTCTGGGGAACTGTCTTTTCAAACCTTTTTCTCACTACTTTCTTGAGTTGATAACTCATTACATTTCTTATTCTTTCTGGGAGGTTTCCCCCTCTCATCTATATTGGGGGGATCTCTGGAAAAATAATGAATAACTTAAGAGATGAGATCTAGTTAATTGCCAAACCATACGGCTAATATTGAGCATTTTTATTTCTCAGGCTAAAATGTTGACTGTGAACAGTGTGTCATGTAGTATATTTGGAAATGTCTGGCGTGTGCACACCCCCAGACGCCTTGGTCTTTCATTTTTTTTATTGAGTAATTGGAAATAAAAGAATCTTATTTGGTGCATTTTGATTTTTCAGAGAAAGATAATGTTCTAAAGCTGTAACCTCAAAGAACTAAGCAGTCTCTCAACTGGAGCCCATTATTTGAATCTGTACTTTTAATAGAAACATTTAACTCAGAATTCATTGATCTAGAATTTCAGCCCACTTGCTTTAAGCTGCACAATTGGTTTTTCCTAACACATCTGTTGAAATGTATTGAACATTCACTACAACCTGTCATTAGGGAGATGTAGAAAGGACCCAGCCTCGAAGCATTTGCTAAGTCAGTTGGCCTGTGGAGGTTCTGTGCTTAGCTGCTGCCCTCTAAGGAGGAGCAGGGCTGCTTAACCTGAGCCTGCAGAGGGGTCAGGTGAGGACCTAGCCATTTGATTTCTGGTTTGCTAACCGGGTCAAGCTGCTTTAAGGGCTTTGCCCGTTCTTAAGTGTTGGCTTTGCCCAGTGTCTGCATCCTAGCTTCTCCCAATGCCTGCTCTGAGCACCAATGCTTCACCTTCCTTCTTCTGTTACCGGCATAGACTGAGTGTGAATCATTTACAGGGCTATCACCGTCTTCAGCATCGTCTACGTTTCACGATTTGTCATGTGTCATACTTAAACTAGCTTTTAAGCTTTCAAAAGCAAATAATACTCCATAAAAGCAAGTCCTGGAGGCGGGGGGCAGGGGGGGTAGACACATGGATTTAGAAATGGCATGCCATGAAAACCTATACAGCTACTGTCACCACAGAACATCCTGTCTGAACCCAGAAGACCACCCGCTCCCCATCTGAGAACACACTCATTTTGGATGCACGCGCACCAACAGCTAGGGTGGGCAGGGTGGGCAGAGGACCTGAACATGTTGATAGGAATGTTCTCTGTGGACTCTAAATCAGACAATGGCATATAGGAGGATAATACCCGACTGTCATTCATGCCAATGGCTGTATCTGCATGAGGCTCGGGCAGTCTCTTGTTCCCCTCTATCTGGAGTAGACTTCTTGACTCTATCCTTCATGAGTTTGACTCTTCTGCACTCTTTTCTGCCTGTGAGGGGACCCTCCCCATAGCACCTTAACAGAATCTAGTTCTATCTGCCAATCAAACCCAGTTCCTGTTCTGACTGATAAACTCTTGACAGGGTTTCCAGGAGACACACGCTGGTGGGATGTTTCTCAATGGTACACAATAAACATTTACATTTTCAATTATATATTTACCATAAGGCATACTGAGAAAAACTATCAACAGCACATGGAACCCACCATATCATGGGTATTGTTGCTTAAGATAACTGAAACCTCCATATACTTAAGTTTTAAAATGCTGTTTTGAAGGAAATCATGAGGTGATGGTGTAGATATCTGTGGCTGCAGGGGAAATGAAAATCTGATGGATCAAGGTCATGGGGCACCACACAGCTTCATCGGAAAGAAAACTCTAGATTTGGGTTTAGGGAAGTTCTCTGTACTGTCAGGGCCAGGGGTGTTAGAGTTAAGAGACGTTGGAAGCAGTCAAAACTGGGGGAATCCTTCTACCATGGCTTGGGGAAAGCCCAAGGTTTAGAGTTGAACTGGATTGAACTTCTCTGAGACCCCCCAGATGACCCTTCACACATCCCTTTGTATAGCACTGAGAATCTGGTCCAGGACCTAATGTATGTTGAATCATAGTGATCAAATTCATGGTATCTGGGATCAACTAAGAGACATGCCTCTGAACACATACCTGGAAGGATTGTCTTGATTAGGTTAATTGAAATAGTCTCAATGTGGGTGGCACCTTCCGGTGGCAGCTAGACAAAGGGGGGTCCAAGGGAAAATCTTTTAGTTTCTGTCTAGTTGCCTCCCCATCTCGATGGACAGTCCAGTTACTTTGCTTGTGACTTCCTCAATTGCTGTGACTGCCACTACCGCTGAATTTCTTCCCTGGTAACAACTCAGCTTTGTGGGTTTCCAACCTGGTCTCTCCAGGAATCCTTCAGGTCTAGGCACCAGAGGACTGCGGAGGCATTCAGCCCTGTGAACTCAGCAGGTAACAGGTTCTCAGCCTCTTCAGTTTTGGACTACCTACAAATATCAGTCAAGCCAGAACCTATTTCAGTGAATGTTCATTCCATTGGTTCTTTTCTTCTAGGGACCCCTGATTAATATGCTAGCCTAATTCTCAGTCATACTACTACACTGTCCTCCCTACTGTCCTCCTTCTTGACCTGAAGGTATAGCACAGCCAGCTGAGGCAGAGCAGAGAAAGGTGCTCTGAGAATCCTCCTCGGGTATCTTATCCTTCTTCCCTCCCTCCTTCTTCCTCACCTACTTCTCTTGTCGTTGCAGTGTCCCCGACTACTCCCATCCCCAGCTCTGGCCTTTGTGGCTTGCTGGCCAAACAGCCAAGAGTGGTAATTACTACAAGTGTGGGGCACAGAGGTTCCCTTGCTCCCAACAAAGGGATGGATGTGGAGTGGGACTCCTGTGGTGGTTTGAATGAGAAACATCCCATAAGCTCAGGTATTTGAACACTCAGTCCCCAGCTGGTGGTATAGTTTGGGGGTGGGGTTGTGGAGTTTTAGGAGGTGGAGCCTTGCTGGAGGAAGTCGTCACTGGGGGTGGACTTTGAGAATTCATAGTCTGGCCCTGCTTCTGTCTGTTTTGTGCTTCTGATTGAAGATGGGATCTCTCAGCTCCCTGCGATGTGGCCGGCTGTCATGCCTCCCTGCCATGGTAGACTCTCTGGAACTCTAACTCTCGATAAACCCCTTCTCCTATGGATTTCCCTGATCATGATATGATATTTGGGACAGAAGTAACAGTTAGGGAGTGAGATTCTTATATTATCCCCTAAAGGTATATAGGATCAGGTACGTTTCTTAGAGTTCTCCCACAAACAGCTACTGTTTTAAAAAGAAAAAAAAAAAACTTGTGAGATTTTATTTTGAACTTTTACATCAAGCTAATTAGAGGCTCTTAAGGATGAGTGGAGTTTAAAGTCTGGTGAAGACCATGAAACCTTCTGTTCAACAGGCTCCTTCTCATTGGCTTGAAAAAGTCGACCCGAGGACTACAGTGCCTGAAGGTGAGCACTCAGGAACTCCACAAAGAATACTTTTAAAACATATAAAAGAGTGAAAAATGGAAACTGGAAGTTTCCTTCTGCTACCAGAGTCTATCCCCAGAGCAAACATTGCAAGCAGTCTCCGTTCTAAATTCTCCCAGCATTTGCCATCGTAAACTGATGTAATATGTCTGTGCCTCTACTTCTTGATTTATGAGTCTTAAATGGAAACTTTTAATTCCCCTCTACCAAGAAGGAAGGCTCAGAGGACAATGGAAGTATATATGAAGAAAGTACAGGATATATGTGTGCGTGTGCGTGTGCGTGTGTGTGTGTGTGTGGTGAAGGTCAAGGCAGAGCCCCTTGAATTTTTTCTATGTCAAATAAAAAAATAAATGAAAGTTCACTTTAGCTCACAAGTACCACTGCTTGTTGGTTGTTACTTTGCCTAAATCTTCTAGAGGTTGACTATCGTCTGAGACGATTTGTACAGAGTTCTCTTCCCCCCTCCCTTTCCCTTCCTCCCCCTCCCTTTCTCAGTCTTCCTCTCTGCCTCAGTTCATGCCTGTTGTATTCACAGTAATGTGTTTTACTAAAGACTGTTTCACTCGAAGTTCAAACACAGACCTCCATCCCCTCTTCACTCCAAATGCAAAAACCTGTCAACAGTCTTTGTAAAAAAACAAAAAACAAAAACCAAAAACAAAATGCTGTTATGTATCAACCCTTTGAGCCAGCTGTGAGCTGAAGCAGACAGTAGAAGATTCAAACATTTACAAAACAATCTCAAACTGGGTGTGGCTGGTCAGGGGTAGAACACTTACCTATGTGCCTGGAGTCCGAGTTAAATTCCTATCGCTACAAACTGAAGTAAAAGAAACAAGACAAAAAAACAAAACAAAACAAAACAACCCAAAACAACAGACTAACAAAACATCAAGAATTAAAACAAAACAGGACAACCATCTTGGCTACTGAAGGAGACTTTCCCCTAATTCTTAGCTCCAGTGAATTTTTCCCTTAAACTTCCCTTCATCTCCATAAGCTTGTGTTCAATTGAACTGTACATAAGTTGTTTTAGCTCATTGAGTTTGGCTTACTCCGTTCTTTCCACTAAGATATGGAATAAATCTTTTGGTTTTTAACTGGGAGTGTGTTTTACTCTAATACACTACTCAATAGTTACCAAGGCATAACATTCTCGGTAGAAAATAAGTTTCCATTAGATCAAGGAGTCGGCCCATCACAGCTGATGGTTTCTTCTTGTCGGCTATGATCGCATAGTTTTACTAGAATTACTATTTGATAGGTGTCAAATTTCCTGAATATATTTTTCATGTCTCTACTTTTCTTGCTGTATTTTAACTCTTTCATCCCCATCCCTTTTTGATAAGGTCTCACTCTGTAGCCCTGGGTGTCCTGGAGCTCACAGAGATCTGCCTGCCTCTCCATCCCAAGAGCTCTCAGAGATCTGCCTGCCTTTCCATCCCAAGTGTTAGGGTTAAAGGCTAGTGCTACCACAGCAGCTTTGGCCATACATTTAACTGCTAGTCTCTCAGTCTTTGAGAATGGCCATTTCTCACAGCACCGAGTAGTTGGATGAGTTTCTTCTTTAGATATCTGAGTTTTTCTTGAAATGAGAACCTGTGAGATATAATACGGGCCTTGACAAGAAAGGTCTGGTCGGTATCTTGGGAGGTTCCATTTGCCAGCTTCAGGAAGGGCTTCAGAAAGTGTCACCCATGTGCCTCTGCCCAGTCAAGGCAGCCCTGCCAAGCCCTGACTGTTTCTGCCCATCACTTGATCCAGAAGAGCTCTTTGAGGCAGAACTCACAGACACATAACTTGCCTTTATCCCTCCCCCACTTTCTTCCCTCTTTCCTCCTCAAGCTAACCAACCAAGTCCTTTCCAGGATCTTCCTTCAATTTCTGGTCTGCTACGGAGGGTTACACCTTTCCTGGTGGCTAGAGAAGGGTATGACACGCCGTGGGTGTACTCATCTAGAGACCCATCTTTAGGGGTCAAGGGTTGGGAGTTTTTCTCTAGTGTTAGTTCTGAGATCAAATGCCCTCTGTAACCCTTCCCGCAGAGCGTATCAGGTGCACCTATAGACTAATTTTTAAGGTAACTAATATGTGTTGATGTCTAGATGCCTAATTAGCAGGAGGAAGACGCTGCTTCTGCACATTCTTTGGCTAATTAGATCTGCTATGAAATCATTCACTTGATGACCACCCTAATGAAGCCAATAAAGACCTCTTTTGAAGCAGCCTATTCTCCCTACCTTAAGCGCCGCACCTCGCTCAGCTACACGGGCACCAGCACTAACGGACTCATTATCTTCCAAATTCTGATGTCTGTGTTCACGCTCTGTTGGTTTCATTAGATACAAAATAAAATCGCTGCCTATTAAAATTGCATTAAAGCACTGACTTTAACCGTCAAAAACCGAGAATCTTACACCCTGAGCTGCTATTGAGCCTCCCGTGCGTGGGAAACGCCTGCAGTTTGCAGACTCCCTGGATTGGACCCCACCTGGACCTTAGAGCCTAAGCTGATCCTTCCCCTCCGCTGCATGTAACCGGTTGCGAGAAGACAGGCTTTTGGCTACTGTTTCAGCGATATCGATTTCCAGAATGCAAGGACGGGAAGAAAGATAATTTTTACAAGGCTAAGACAGTATTTTCCTAAAAGGCCACTGGCAGACAGGTTTCCTCTGTTGATAGCTTAAGGGTGCTTATAAAAAAGCAATCGAATAGCTATGCTTCTAGGAGCCTGTCAGATTTGCGTCACCGAGATTTAAAAATCGCAAAACAAACAAGTATGCAAAACCCTCTGGGTTCTTACAGTTTAAAAAGGGAGAGGAATTTAAGTGCTCAGAAGCAGGCTGTGACTCTACTTCTTCAAGGGGAGTGAGGCAGAGTGAGCATCTCGGAGGGTTGTCTGGAAGAACTCAGCGGGCAGTTACAGAGAGAAAGACGCTGGTGGAGAGCAGAAAGCTGTCCCAAGCCCACAGCTAGATTAACCTGTGATCCTGTGGATGTTAGCTTTCTTGTCAGTGAGTGGACCTGTGTGTAGTGAGAGTTTTGGTTTCTTTAAAAACATAGAGGTGATTTGTGAATATGTTTTTGTTCTAATTTGTGGGCTATGGGACTGCCTCAGATTCTCCACAGTGGCTATGATTTGTCTCGTGTTCTGGCAAGGGTGTGGTTTTTACCAGCTGGAGATAATTTACGTTTGAATTCTGGGAAAACTTCAGAAGGTACATAAATGCCAGGGTCCTGAAAGAGAGGTGGGGGCTGCTGTTTCCCCTGCTACTGGTTGCTGGTTGTGGTTGCTGGTTGCTGGTTGCTGTTGTGTTTGTGGGTGCTGGAGCTGTACTATATCCTGACTAGGAAGATCAGACTTGTTCCGAGGAACTTTGACACCCTAATCAGCAGGAAGTAGTCTAATGATAGTGACACTTTCTTTCCCTTTAACCTTCTTTCTCTCCTTCCTATTGTTGGGGGTTTGGAAGGGTGGAGAAGGGTGGTCACTAGAAGGGTAGACCCCATAAAGTAACCAGAAGTACGGTTAAACCTGTGATACCATATTATAAAAACTTCTCTTACAGGCCAGGTTACCTGTGTGTATGCCTGTATCTCTCTGTATGCACATGTGCATATATTTGTGCTTTTTAAAAACTTCCCTCAGCCCGGCATAAGTGGTAAACCCTTGCACTCCTAGCACTTGGAAGGTGAAGCCACGAGATCAGGAGTTCACCGTTATACTCAGTTACATATCGACTTCAAAGCCAGCCTGAGATATCTGACACTTTTTTTTTTTTTTTAAAGAAATATCAGAACACAAAGCAGCCAAGAAGCTTCCCTTCAAAAAAGCTGGTCTCCCCCACCCCCAATTAAACACCCACTACTCAGCTCTAGCCCCAATTAAACACCATACTCAGCTCTAGCCGTTCGTTTTATAAGAATAAAGGCTCAGGAGCTGGGTGATCACTCAGTGAGTTACCTTTCTTAATCTGAGGGCAGATCCCAAGCACTAACACAAAAATCCCAGGCAGGGTGACACAGGCCTATCGTCTCAGCTCTGGGAAAGCAGAGACAAGGGCGTCCTCAGAGCTTGCTGATCTCTCAGTCCAGTCTAATCAGCGAGCTCCAGGTTCCGTGAGAGATTTTATCTCAAAAGGAAAAAGGAAATAGAAGGAAATGGAGATAGATAATTAATGTTGACCGATGGCCTCCACACACAGATGTATGCATGTGTGCGTACACCCAGAATATATGCACATACATGAACATGTATGCACACACACCTGCACCATACATACATAATACACAAAAAGAATAAAAGTCCCATGTTGGTATCTCTCATATTCGAACTGTAGACAATCCTATTAAGGGAAGCTGCTATGGCAAATGTACTTCAGCAGATGATAGTTCCAAGAGGATGGCAGTTTAAGTTGGTGGGTCCTCTGTGTTGCAGATGGACTCTCAGCAGCCAAGGTCCCCATGTGTTGTCCTGCCCTCCCACAGGGCGGTATCCTCTTCTACTGAATCAGCAGGCTGGGTGTGCAGTGGCTCCTGGAGCTGGATCAGATTTGAAGTAGTCGAGGGCTGAAGAGGCCTCCAGACTTTCTGAAGCTGCAGCTTCAGCCTGTCTTGGCACTGCCTCTGGAAGGGGATCTCTGGCTGCCATACCTCGTGGATCCCTCTGCTAGTGACTGCCCTGTAATATTCTGCCATCGCTGTCTAGACTTGGAGCGTATGGATGGACTTCTTGGACTTGGGCATCATTCCACTTATGTGCTGTTAGACAATGCTGTAATGTTCAGACTTTTAGACACAGCCTTTCTTTACTGAACAATTTTCTGGGGTAGATTGCTCATCAAAGCCATTGCTCTTTCTACTTCCAGTTTCTCTCATTGCCTTTCTCTCTCCCTCTTCCTGCCTCTTCCCTCTCTCTCATTCCCTTCCTTCTACCCTTCCTCCTTCCTTTTCTCTTTTCTTTTTATCTCATAAAATATGCCACATATAAGAGACCTGCACAGAATATCCAGTAGTTAGTATTGATTAACAATCACATATAAACACCTAAGTGTGTAAAGGAAACCACTATCCAACTTTAAAAAATATTTTATTTTTGAGATTATAATATAATTACATTAATTTCCCCCTTCCCTTTCCTGCCTCCAAGCTCTTCCATAGCCCCGTCCCCTCACTACTGACTTTTATGGAAAGCACATTTTGCCTTTTTTAAAAAAAAGAAATTTATTTCTTTAAGTGTATGAGGGTTAGGCTTGTGTGTGTGTGAGCAATGTGTGTATGCTGGGTGCCCACAGAGGTCAGAAGAGGGTGTCAGATTCCCGAAACTTGAGTTATAGATTGTTGTCACCATCACATGGGTTCTGCGACCCCAATCCAGGTTCTCTTCAAGACCAGCTTTTAACTGCTTAGTCATCTCTCCAGCCCCAATACATCCTGCTTTTTAAAATATATTTTCCCACTTATGTGTACATATCAAATAACATAACTAGTTTCACCTATTCGTGAAATTTACACAAGTGAGCACATCCCCTTGCCTCTTCCCCTTTTTGATGTTCTCTTAGCTCCTCTTGCCCTTTATGAACAAGTGATGTGTTAATCTGAACAAACTCCTTTGATGTTAGCAAAAGTGAAAACTATTGTTGAAGGATATAAAAATCCTTAAAAGTGAGCCAAACCCTTTTAAGGATTTTGACACGTCACAGCAAATGAACCTCTGGGAAAGTGGCCATTGTTCATGCCATGAGCTGATTATAATAAGATTAAGGGAAGGAATTGACTATATATGTACTAAATGTAGTTTGTTCTTATAACAATTTCTCAAATTGTTTCTATCTATCTATCTATCTATCTATCTATCTATCTTTTATCTATCTATGCCATAATTGTAATGGGTAGAAGTGCAAAACCTTCTGAGAGGTTGACTGCGTTTCCCTTAGTAATGAACTACGTATGAGGTACCTGCTCTGAACTGCCTTGTATTTCCCTGAATGCACACAGTCTGGAATTAACTTTGGAGGTGAGGCCTTTGTGAAGAAATTAGCTGAGGTCATGAGTAAGGGGCTTTCCTTGTGAATTTAGTGGCTTTATTTGAAGAAAAGAGAAATGTCTGCTTTACCACCCAAGACACAGTGAGCCAGGAAGAAGGTGCATGCTGGGAGCTTCCTCAACCAGCTTGCTTTTGAACTTCTGGCCTTCGTGAGCATGGGAAGCAGCAGTCTGTCATTTAAGCCACCCTGTCCCTGTGTTTTTGGATAGCAGCTCATAAAGTGGCTCCAATTTAGAAAACAGTGGCCTATAAATTATCTTGTAAAGAAGATATACATAGAATGAATAGCAAAGCAAAGCACATGTGTTAAAAAGTCCTTTTTGCTGGGGTGGGGTGGGAGTGGGTGGATGGGTGGATGGGGTGGCACACACCTTTAATCCCAGCACTTGGGAGGCAGAGGCAGAGGCACACAGATTTCTGAGGTTGAGGCCAGCCTGGTCTACAAAGTTAGTTCCAGGACAGCCAGGACTGCACAGAGAAATCCTGTCTTGAAAAACAAGCAAGCAAGCAAGCAAGCAAGCAAGCAAGCAAGCAAGCAAACAAACAACAAAAAAAGTTCTTTCTTAACTTAAACTTTCACAACGAAACAGACTGTGTATATGAGTGATTTACACAAGCATTTCAAAATAATGACCAGGTTTCATGTTTATTATACAAGCAAGCATTTCAAAATAATGATCTTGAAGCTTGCAAGCATCTTTTGCAATGTTCATGAACCAGGAATGAAGCTATTTACAATTAAACTAATATAATAAGAAAATAGTATTGGGGGTTGTAAACTTCACTTTGATTTCCTCAGTGGAGGGATGTGATGAGAGCAGTACCTAATGCACTGCTTGGGCTGAGCCCAGAGTATTTCTTTCTCTGTTCTAACTATCCCTAGGCCTAGGCCTGGAAGCCTCTGTACAATCTAATCTTCCAAGCTTGCTGATTCAATCTGGCTTCTCACACTTCTCACTGAATTGCTCTGCCTGGCTTCATACTAACTCTGGCAGTATGTTCTAATCTTCTGGCTCCTTCTCATTCTTTGGCTCCTTCTGTCATCACCTGTGTCTAGCTTGTTCTCTCTGCTTTATAAAACTGTCCCAGTTAAAATACCACACCTTTGCCTCCCTGAGATGCTCTCAAGTAGTCTCTCCTTCCTGTGATGTTCTCCTGTGATTCGAGTGTATCCTATCTCTGACTCATTCTGTCAGGTCTTTCTCTGGTTCATCATTTTGCCCCTCAATTAGACATCACTTTCAAACATGGCTGCTTCTGTCTACAAACTAACTTTACTCTCATTGTTTGGGATTGAAGGTGTGTACTGATGGTGTATCTATATTCTAGCCAGAGGGATTAAAGCTGTGCATTCCACTGGATCACACAGACCTAGAAGGTCTTTGGATGTGATCCCTTGCCAGAATGGCTATGTTAAAATTTCTCTAAAGGGTGTCATGACTATTGTCTGTAGTGCCAGTACTTGAGAACTGAGGCAAATGAATTGCTGTGAGTTCAAGGCTAGGCTGGTCCACAAAACAAGCCCCAGGTCAACTTGGGCTATGAAAGTGAGACTCTGCCTCAAAAACAAATAAGCAAGCAGCAAGCAATCAAACAAGCATAAAGAAAACAGTGGAAAGAACATGTTGAGTAAGCTGGAGTCCAGGCTCTAGATGGAGTGAAAGCATGTGAAATTTCCTCTCTGTAAACACCAACCCTCAGCTAGCTAGCAATGCAGGACTAACATCAGACATAAACTAACATCAGGGCCTAAACTAAAACTCAAACTTGAAATCCAAGTGGTGGATTCAGGACATGGGGGCTATGATCCAGTATAGGCAAAAAGACTAATGCTCTCAAAATAGAAAATGAGATCTACAAACAAAACCTCTTGGGCCTCCATGAATGACCAAGCTGACTGCAACCATACAAACATGTAGATCAGCTGCTGTCTGCCTCTTAAGTAATCGGGACACCACACAGAAGAAGGAACTCTGAGGGCAGACTTCGTATTGTGTTAAGGAAACACTGAAACCCTTAACGACTAATGGTTAATGGAGCAGTTAAACTGAGAAAAGGTACAAAATCAATTTTATAGCCTGGATGTTTGTACATTCTGTCCTTCATTGCCCTAACAAATATTTGGCTATCACACTCCATACGCGAAGCACTTGTGCTGAGTCTTGAAGCAGTCTTAGGAACGCACACATCGAGATCCAATGTTGTGATTGGTTTCTTCTGTGGCAATATGTCTACCTTGCAATCCTTGCATCTCCTCCAACACCTAACCCTTATCTTCTTTGAGAAACTTTAAACTTGTGGAGTGTTGATTCTCAAAGAATGGGATCCAACAAGACAGTTTTCGTAAGCATTGAGGCAAACCAGAATTTAATGGCTTCCCATTGTTTTTCCTATATCTGTGTTTCAGTTACTTTTATTTCTGTAACATAGTAACAGTTTCTCATTTAAAGTGGTGGTATATAACTTATTTTAAATCAACTAAGGTTAAGTCTTGGCCAGTGAGTCAGATGAAAGCAAATATCAAACACACGGTAAAAGAGATTGTGACTATCCATGGAAGCACAGGATGAATGCAGAAGGCAGGCGAATGAAGATTTGGAAGGCTCACACGGGAAAATAAGACAAGCACACATGTCTTCCCTTATAAGCTCAGTAATTCATCTAGAAGCTGTTGAAGGATCTAGACACTGGCTGCTTCCCTTCTATAGGAATTTTGGAGGGCTCCCCGAGAAGGTTTTCTATGGACAGAGGCTGGCATTGGAGCATAAGGCCTTCCAACTAGAAAGGTTACTGTGAAAGTGTGTGATGAAGTTGATCAGCAGCCTCCAATTTGAGAAGATGTTTCTGACACGCTCATTCTTAAGACCTACATCCTTGGAGTTGAGGAGTCAGTGGGTGGGGGAGGAGAGCATCCCAGCCTCTGTCTGAGTAGGTCCTGGACCCATTAATCTAAAAGATTAGCTTAGAGCTGCAGAGCTGGCAGAAGTCACTGAACATAGACATTCTGCAAATGGTCTTGCTCGTGGGACAGCTGGGTGACTTCCTGTTCCCTCTGCCGTTGGCTGTGAGTAGTGGTGGGCTGTTTCAGCAGGTTTCTGTATCCTTATGTGGCCCAGGAGAGTGACCTGCATATTTGCTACTATTAGGTGGTATTTCCGTGGGAGTCATTGGGAGGAGAATGTGTGGATGTAGGAGGCTTGCATTTCTATGTTCTCTACAGAAGCCGAGCACTGGCTAGGCATTCACTGTTCCCTGGAGGATACTGTGAAATGAGGATGCTAAAATTTTGCTGGACCTGTCTATTTATGGGCAGCATTAGTACCACATTTCCCAGCTTCCTGAAATTTCCATCCTTCTCTAGTGGGAAATTATAAGGCCTAGCATCTGTAAATTGCTTTGAGAGTAGACCAAGGTTGTGCAAGTAGGTGGCATTGTCTGCCTGGCACTGACAGAAAGACTCAGTGCTGGGGGACGGGCTTCCTGGTAAATAAAGACTTTTCAAATTAGGAACAACCATGGGATTAAAGCAAATGTGAGCCCCAAATACAGTTTGCACATTCAGCACTTTGCCTTAAACTACCAGATGGATAATGTTGTTGGGGAATTACAGCGTGGGTTGTTTCTGAGGATATAAGATTGCTGACCCAGGCAGGGACAGTGGACAGGCTGTGGGCACACTTACAACTAACTGAGCACACATTTCTTAAAGGTTTCCAAGAGGACACAAGTAAGCAATTGACTTCCTGAGTGATGTGGGATTCTCACAAGTGCCATAAACCACCAAACTCCTGGCTAACATGGCTGGCAAGTCCAGCTGTTTGCAGAAACCGTCACTTAAGCCAAAGCATTCCAAATAGACTACTCCTCTCCAGTTTCTCTGTAACACGGTATTCCAAGAAGAAAGGCCACATTTGAGAGGTGGGTACCCCAGGATCTCTGACCTGGTGATCCCAGTAAAGATTTGGCAAATATGTATAGACATGATGTTGGCATTGTTGTAGACAGAACGAGGAGCCAGAGCTTCTAGAAGATTGTTGGGACCATGTGAACCAGGAAATTCATTTCCATCAGCAGGAGAGGACTCCTGTCTCTGTCAGTGAGAGATGTCCCCTTGTGTTGTGACTATCAGCTATGGGTTATATATTAAATCTGCATTCTCCAAACAGAGTTCAGGTGTTGGGAGAGAAGGAACACTTGCATTATTCTCCATAATGAGCATGAAGCCATAAATCAAACCAAGGCTAAGGTCCACTGGTCAGAGAAGATTGAGTGGGGGGGGGAGCAAAATAGCCACCGTTAAAATAATAATAGGAAAGCAAATCCAGATGAGGCCAGATGCTTGTCACACAAATCAGAACACACTGAAGTGTCGTAAATTCCCACTTTCTTATGCTTCACAGACACTTCACCTCATCAGCTTGATCCTGAAATAAGTAACACAGTGGACATTGGCTGGAGATGAAGACAAACTAAATATTTTCCCAGGAAGCCTAGGGGCTTTAGGTGTTCTTTGACCTGGAACTTGACCTATGGCTTTAAAATGCAGATGGTTTCCAAAAATCTCTAAGTGGGGCGCGAGTTTGCAGTAGAGAATTTCCAGCAGGCGAAGCTGAGTCCTAACAATGAAATGTGGCACAAAAATAGACAGTAACAAGGCAGCGAGAAAGAAACAGCTCCCACATCAACAAAGCATTCTGTGCTCTAGAAATGGAAGTGGCAGGAGCTGTACTTGGGCTGAAAGGTTGCTTTTTGGAGGTAAGCAGGACTACATTTAAGGTCGTGACGAAGAAGAAAGGTTTGCTGGTTGAGGGCGCATCAACCAAAAATGCATACTATATTCTGAATTGAAAATACATCCAGCTTTTTGGGCATGTCACTAAGGCAAGATCTGAGCAAAGGAAGAGTCGACACAGAACTCTGGGAATTCAGACACTGAGGTAGAAGATGAAGGGAGGTGAGGACTAACCAGAGAGCCACAAAGACAGAACAAACTATGGGCTGAGCACTTGCTTTATTTTCCTTTACTATCATTTAAAAAATAAAAAAGTGTGTTTAATTAACTGGCAAGAGAGAAAGCTGGTTCAAGAAAGGAAGGTGAATTTTGTGGAGAAAGATTTAGAAGCTAGAGGCTCCATGATCATTGGCATCCCCTTGATGTGGAACCTATGGTTGGAGATGTACATCATAGGAACTCCAGGATCTTCCAGATGCTTCATTTGAGGTTGTGGTCAACTGTGGCCACAATGTAACACTTGTGCTGAGTTACTCTCTACCGTGGTCACAATGTAACACTAGTGACTCTCTGTATCAAGCAGTCATTGGCATAGATTCCTTTGTGTGTGCGTGGCAATAGGTCATATCATGGATCCTTAGTGATCTTTAGTGTCACTCGATAATTTTGTCCCAACTTCTCAATTTCAGCCATTACAATCAGTTTTACAAGGGATACGTTTGGCATACAGACAGTCCATCATTGGTTGCATTAAGCACAGTTTGGCATTAATGGAAAAGTTGATGAAGTTGGTATTGACAAGGGTATGGTAAGTGGAGCCAGTTGTGTATTATACTGGAGAAGTAAGCAGGAAGGATGTTGGAGTAAGTAAGCTGAAGATGTCTTTCCTTCAGCACACTAAGATCTTTCTTTTCTTTCTTTTTAGGCTTTAATCTATCCTTTGTAAGTCTCTCATCTCTGAGACTAAGCATTTACTTCATAGCTGCATATTGTTTTCTTTTGCTTCCCATGTTCATACAGTACTCCTGTTTTTTAAACTTTATTTTTAATTATGTCTAAGTGTGTGTAGTGGTCTGAATGCGAATGTCCCCATAGGCTCATATATTTGAATATTTGCTCCTCTCTTTGGTAGAACTGTTTGGGAAGGATTAGGAGGTGTGGACTTGTTGGAGGAGATATGTCACTGGGGTAGGCTTTGAAGTTTCAAAAGCCAAGTTCTATTCAATTAGCTCCCTCTCTTTGTCTCTGTGCCTTGTGTGCTTGTGAATCAAATGTAAGCTCTCAGCTGCTGTGCCAGTGCCATGTCTGCCTGCCTGATGCCATGTTCTCCGCTATGATGGCCATGGACTCTAACCTGGAACTATGAGTCCCAAATTGAATGCTGTCTTTTACAGGTTGCCTTGGTCATGATGTTTTGTCATGGCAACAGAAAGGTAACTAAGACTCTGTGTGTGTTTGTGTGTGCACGTGCACATGAGGCTAAGTACCACTGAGGCTAGAAGAGGGCATCAGCTTACCTTGGAGCTGGAGTTACAGGCAATTGTGAGCCACTGGACATGGGTGCTGGGCACTGAACTAGGGTCCTCTGCAAGAACAGTATGAGCTCTTAACCACTGAGCCATCCCTCCAGCCTCTGAACAGTTACTTTCTTCCATCCTTTCCTCTCTTGCAATTTCTGTCCTGTGATATCAAAACAGAGTATGCATGGGGTTGTACGTTCCACTTTACTTACCAATGCTTCATAGGAACTGGACACAGACGGCTGGGGTCCCCTATGGAGGTCTGCTGCTGCAAAGTGATTTATCAGTAAGTTTCAAGAGCTAAAGTAACACTGCTCTGAAAAGAATTTGCCTTTGTGTGCAGTTCAGGGCATGCACAGAATATCTTTTTTTTTTTTTTTTTTTTTGGTAGGGAGGTAGTGTAACCATGCCTTGTGACTGCAAATAAATGCTGCTAAATCTTCCCCTTTTTATTGATTCTTTGTGAGTTTTACATTGTGCACCCCAGTCCCACTCATTTATTTCCCTGTCCCTTCATATTTACCCTTCATTTTGCACCCCCAAATAACACACACACACCAGCACAGAAAGCATCTCATTGTAGTGTGTCATCATCTGTAGTGTGTCACAGTGTGTCCCACAGTCTCTCCCTCTGTCACACATCTTCACTCGCAGATGCTCATTGCAATGAGTCATTGGTCTGGTTCGAGTGAGGTCTCTGGCTTCTGTGATCATCATCAATACTGGATTCTCATCGGGACTCCTCCAGGTTATCCTGTTGCTGCCCTGGGTCATGGACGTCCTGCAGCTTTGTAGCAGCAGGACTGGCCTTTCATGAGTCCCAGCCGTTCACAGATGATATAAATTTTGGGGTGGGCCACCTCAGAGCTCTGGATCTGGGACCTGGGTGATAGCTGAACTGGTCATTCTATCAGCTCTTCCTTATCTGCATCACCAGGGTGAGCTCTTCAGCACTGTTCCAGCTAGGCCACCCAATGCCACCATTGGCAGGAGGCAGGGTCAGCTCTCCTGCTCCCATGCCCTCAGGATGGCTAGCCTGCACTCGTGCCTCCAAAGCAAGCTCCACTGTGTTGCCCTGTCAAGGTACTGACCCCACTCTACCAAGTGCTACAACCTGTAAGGGGCTGGGCCAGCTCTCCCACTCTCCTACTCTCTGGTCTCACCCATGCCTTTGCCATCAGGGCCAGCTCCATTGTGATGTCCAGGAGAGGTGCAGGTCCACTTTCCAGACTACTTTAGGTGGTGGTGCAGGCGGTGATGCCCAGGAAGAGGGCATCATCCCTACACCCAAGCCACCTCATGCCAGACTAGTGGCTCTGTCCTCAGGGCTGGCCCACCCGCACCGCTACCGTGTTGCCCAGGCAAAGTACAGAGCCTACTCTCCTGAGTGCTGCTGGCAGTGAGGGTCAAGGACAGTTCACCTGCTTTCATGACCAGTTTTTCTGACTGCTGCAGGTGGTGAGGGAGAAGGTTGGAGGGAAGGCATCACTCCCTGCCTCCATGGTCATCTCCGCTGGGTGATGAGAGATGAGGGTGGGTGGCATGGGCAAAGAGGTGATGATGCCTCCCCATATGGGAGAGCGGGGTGAGCTCTCCCATACTCATGCTCTCAGGGCTAGGTCACCCACATTCTTGCCAGGCTCAGCTCCATTGTGGTGCCTGGGTGAGGTGCAGGGCCTGATCTCCCAAGTGTTGCGGCTAGTGAGAAATAGGTAAGCTCTCCAGAGTGCCTCATCCAGTGAGGGGCGGGGCCAGCTCTGCACAGCCTCTGGATAACTCCATGGCTGCCAGGGACATCCCCATGTTCCTTATTGGTAATATGAGCCACAGACATTGACACCGACCCCCGCCCCTGCACAGATTCTTACATGGCCCTCAGCAGCAGCTCTTGCTGGGATCGCACTATGGCCTCAGATGATGGGGCTCACTACTTACCACAAGCTACTCCTCTTCACTCCGGAGTCTCCAGTTCCATCTTTCTTCATACTGCTCAAGTTGCTGCACTTCTTTTTCTCTCCCACCTGACCACCACATATTCTTACATTGTGATGGCTTTGCCTGCAGGTTGGCCAGGAGGCTGGTGGCTCCCTGCATGGCGTCCCCTATCCCTATTGGGTATGCTTGAAGTGGGTGTCTATGGCCTGGCTGGGCTGGAGGGCAGGTCTGTGGGTGGTATGGTGGTCCACAGGTCTCTTGTCTGTCTTCCTCCTCCTGTGCTGTGCTGCCTGGATTTGATTTTTATGAGTCCTAGGCATAGGATAGCTTTGGCCACCAAGGTAGGCATGAAGCTAGGATGAACAAAGGATTCCCATCTGCTCTGCCCTTGACTGATCTACGAACACCACCACCAATATGGTGTCTCTTTGTTCATTTCCAGTGGGGAAGAAGTTTTCCCTTTTCACTCTGCTTTCCAGGAAGCTCAGAGCCTAGTTTTTCCGACTCACTTTGTAGGAATTGCTCAGGCTCTCATGGGATGAATTCACACGAGTCATGTCTTTGCTTTCGTGAGGTTTTCCTGTTTATGTCTTTGTGGACCACCTTTCATCCTTGTTATCTTCCCCCCCTTCTTTAAATAGGAGTTTTTGGTTAAATAATAAAAGATCTCAACAGGTTTGTGGGACAGCGAGCGGAAACTTGTGGTGAGAAGTTTTGTGAGCACATCCTCCTCCGACACGTGGGAAGTAAACGCTACCAGGAAATATATTCTGCTAGGTGAGGTAAGTCTGGACGCCTAGGGCCTTAGGGAGTGGTGGGCCGGGGTAGATAAGAAACAAGGCAGAGGGGAAGGTGCCCGAGGTGATGTCTCTCATACTGATGAAGGGCTGGGGCAGAGTGCACCAGAACTTAAGGAGGGGCACTCAGAGAGGGCGCACTGTTGTAAGGATGGTTGGGAAAGGGACAGTAAAAACAACCTGACAGAAACCGAACCTTTTATTAGGCAGCAAACAGCAGGTCACTTAGGTCATTTTGGCTATGACAGGCATGGACTCTGGAATGTAATGGAAGGGAGGGGATATGAAAGAGAGAACTCAAGGAAGCATACAGAGCCTACTAAAGGAACAACAGTGACCATGCTTAATTGATTTTTATGAGTTTAATTGACCAGAGAGCGAGTCCCTTCTGAGAATGCATCAGACTACCACCATAGGGTTCTCTTGTTTGCATGAGAAGGAAACAAACGTTTCCCATGTTTGGTCTCTCTGCTAAAGATTCATAGTGCTTGAGATGTGATAGAAGCCCTCTGTGTATTGGATGGAAGAATGAGTGAGGAAAGGGATGAGTGAATGAATGGAAAGAACGTCTAACTGACTGAGCAGTCCACATGCCTGTGCCCTGGGGGAGCACACAGACTGAAGATTCCACCAAAGCCAGACGATAGAATAGGATGTTTCACTCACTAGAGGAGAGGACAGCAGCCAGGGGCTTGTAGAACCCAGTGGGATATCCACCTCAGGCCAGGGAGTGGCCCACAGACTAGAGAGGATATTGGCGCCAGTGCAGCCAGTCCCTGTTGCAGGAGTTAGCTTCTGCCACAGTGTTCAGCTTCTTAAACTGTGGGTTGCACAACTGAATGCAATTGTGTGTGTGTGTGTGTGTGTGTGTGTGTGTGTTGTGTGTTGTGTAGGGTGGTGGTCGACAAACTATTGGCAACAGGAAAATGTGTCTGAACATACAATGACCTAAAAAGAATTCAGAATCAAATGCTTCTGAATCTGAAGTGTTTCTGGAAGCATTTGTCTGTGTTGCATTATGGGTCTTCTCTGCAGGCTTTTGGTTCTGAACTCACAACACTTTGCGCTTTGCAACGAACACGTGGTTACACCATGCAACGCCAACCAATGTTGGCTCAAATAACCTTGCTCAGATTCGCGAGCATCCTGTGTTATGAACTGCTGCATTTTTATGGTACTGCAAAGGTTTCTGCTCTTACAGAAGGACAATATTGTCATTATGAAAAAACAAAGGACAGCAGTTCCCTGCCATCTCTCAGCATGTATTAAATCAGTCTATCTTTGTGTTGGATTATGTTTGATATTAAAATTTTTTGTTTGAATTGCTGGCCATAAAATTGTTTCAATAATTTTGCCTTGGGATTGATGGGATTCCAGTAGTTTCTCAAATGATCCTAGGCAGGTTTCTGCCATTTTTACTAGGTATTTAGGTGAAGCAGTTGCTTCTCAGCATTAATGATCATAAAATGCAAATATTGATCACTCTGAAGAATGTCGAAGATGCGCTCTGTCTTGCAGTATCAAGTGTAGGCCAAAACTTAATACTCTTTATAAAAATGAGCAGCCACAGATGCCTAGTGTGTGATGCCTAACCTTGACTGTCAACTTGGTGAGGTTTAGAATCACCGTGAACACCAACTTCTGAGCATGTTTGTGAGGGATTTTCCAAATTAGGTTGAGCGGAACACTCATCCTAAATGCGGAACCATCACTCTATGGGATGGGATCTTGGACTGAATAAAAGCAGTAGTGTTTACCCCCTCTCTGCTTCTCAACTGTGGAATCAATTCGATCAGCCACCTCAGAGTCCTGCTCAATAACTTCTCTGCCAGATGGGACTCTACCCATGAACTGTGAGTTGAAATGAATCCCTTTTTCTTAAGTTGCTTTTGTCAGAAACCTTGTCCAAGTTCAATTAGTAACAAATACAGTATGAAAACTTACTTTTGTGTGTGTCAAAGAATAATTTTTAAAGCAATTTATTTGTCGTTTATTACCAGTAAATGTTTGACTTGCATATTATTTTATATGCCTATGCATCTAGGGTTATATGACATTTTCTCTAGCAGAAATGTTGCTTTTATTTTCTTTGATGAAGCAAAGATGTACCCATGTGTGAGAACACATGACTTGGACTGAACCCAGAGTATTTCCTTTTTTGTTTTAATGATCCCTAGGCCTAGGCCTGGAGGCTTCTAGCCTCCATACAATCTGACTGATTCAATCCGGCTTCTCTCCACTTCTGACTGAATTGCTCTGCTTGGCTTAATACTAATTTTGGCAATTTGTTCTAATCATCCAGTTCCTTCTCATTCTCTGGCTTGTTCTGTGTTCACCTGTGTCTAGCTTGCTCATTCAGCCTACTGTCTTTGTAAAACTGTCCATATTAAAATGATAAAACTGCCACACACACACACACACACACACACACACACACACACATCCCACACCTCTCCCCTTGCTGTTCTTAAGTAACCTCTCTTTTCTATGTTGTTCTTGTGAGATTGGGGTATATCCTATCTCTGACTCATTCTGTCAAATCTTTCTCTGATTTGTCATTTTGTCTGCCCCTCAATTAGATGTCACTTTCAACCATGGCTGCCTTCTTCTACAGACTAACTTTACCTTCATTGTTAGGGATTAAAGGTATGTACTAAGGATGTGTCTTGAAATTTCCGTATTCAGGTAGATTCCATAGTCGTCTTTGAATTTGATTGTCAGAACAGCTGTGCTGCTAGATTAAAATTCCTCTATAGGGTCATGAGTAAACATGTTTAAGAAGCCACTGAATTGGGGTCTAGACCAGAGCTTCTCAACCTTTCCAATGCTGTGACCCTTTAACCTCATGTTGTGGTGAACCCCAAGTATAAAATTATTTTTGTTGCTACTCATAATTGTAATTTTGCTACTGTTATGAATCATTTGTAAATATCTATGTTTTCTGATGGTCTTAGATAACCCTGTGAAAGGGTTATTTGATCCCAAAAAGGTCACAACCCACAGGTTGAAACCCACTGGTCCAGAAGAAACAAAACAACACTAAGGCTTTGTTGCCAACCTCCAGTGCAAAGGGGAGGCCCAGGAGGTAGACAGCTGGTTACAAAGAGAAAGAGTCGGTTCAGTTGAGCATGTCCAGGTCAGGCACTGGGAGAGTGTGCTTAAGTAAGGACAACAGCAGAGGGGACTCACCTGGAAATTAGCTACATGCTTTTAGAGAAATAAATCAGAGCACATTTCTCCTATGTCCCTTTAAGGCTTCTTAACAGGCCGCATTTTAAAGTTCAAGGTTAAAGAAACCATTATTGCAAGCCAAGCAAACCCAATGAGGGGTCTCTATGACCTTTTCATTGGATTCTGGGCCAACTGGATTCTTGTTGCTTGTTTCCTTTGTCTATTTTTTTTTTTAAAGACTTATTTATTTTTATTTTGTGTGTGTACTGGTGCTTTGCCTGCCTGTATGATTGTGTATCATGTGTGTGCAGTATCCACAGAAGCCAGAAGAGGGCATCAGATAACATGGAACTGGAGTTACAGATGGTTGTGTGCTGTCATGTGGGTTCTGGGACTTGAACTTAGGTCCTCTGGAAAAGCAGTCAGTGCGCTTAATCACTGAACCATCTCTCCAGACTCACTCTAGTTGCTTTTTAACCATACCAACCTTTTGTACTTGCTGTGTCACCAGCATGTGCTTTACACTGTGTAGCATCCTTATTCTTTGCAAGGGTTGCTTCCCCTTCGCAAAGGCCATCTCCCGGGTATAAAGTAGCTGCCCTCAGGTCTTATCACAGTACTCTCCTTTAGAACAATCTTACTCATTTAAATTCATGTGCACTGAATTTCTCCTAGTCCCTGAAGGTGGAGACCAGGCTTGTCTGTATCACACTTGTATCCTGCAAAAGTTAACCAGACCTGATATTCTGCAGGTACTTAATATTATCAAGTGGACATTATGCTCTTGGGATAGACTCAACTTGGTTATAGAGCACTGGCTTTCTCCACAATTTGATTACACATTTATACAAATTATGTATTCATCCTCACCCCATGCTTCCCCCACCCTGTCTCCTTCCTGATAATACCTCCTCAGGGTGAGCTGGGAGAGCATCTCCTCTGTTACTATTGTGTGGAACAGTTTGTATAAGATGGAAGCTACCTAGGCCTTGAAAGTACGGAAGTACCTTCCTTAAATCCCCCTGAGCCTGTCGTTTTTCTCGTGGGAACATTTTAAGTGACTGCCCAAGTTCCTTAGTAATCACAAGATTATTCAAGCTATTTCCTTTTGAGATTGTAAAGGAAAACACTCTTTAAAATTCTCCTTGGGATGTGACTATTTCACCTAAATTTCTAAGCTAAAGTTTGGTAGGAGTGGCTACCCCTGGGTGTTCTTGGTCTATGTAATAGGTAGATAAATATATTCATATTATACTCAAACATATAAAATGAGGCAGTCACTTGGACTAATGAAGACACTATGTCTTAAACCAATGATTTAAAAAAGCAATTGTTCACGCTTAAGTTTTACTGGAAACTCGTAAATTTCTGAAAATACAAAGGATGGAACAGATTTTAGTGCTCAGGGAGAGAATTTCCCAAAGACAGATCCTCTGGCTCCCTAGACCTAGATAGTCCAGCCTCATATCTTTTTCAAGCTCAGATTCTGACATAAAACACTCGATCTTTGCCATTCCCCCAGGCTGGGTTCTGGCCTTCCACCCCACAGAATATTAGAACCCTTCTTTGTCCAGGAGCAGGACAAGAGCAGGGTCCCAGGAGCAGTTTCCTTTCCATGCAAGGGGACCAGACAGGATAGCTCAAAGGGCATTCTAGAAGAGATCAAATCATAATGAACTAAACAGTGCTTTGAAACTTAAGACAGTCCTGATGGGATCCTCTGCAAGTGAAATTGCTACATGATTTATTACATATATATTGGGTCATTACTAGACCAAAAGGAGAGAAATTCCTGGATAAATGCAGGTGGAAAGCACCATCTAGTTTTTGGATATCATTAGCTGTCACAAAGTTTGGAATTAATCGAGACACGTCGCCAATGGTAAAATATTTGCAGGCAGGGAGAGAGTGAGGATGCCAGAACCTGTGAATTTATGCCAGCTGAGCATCACAGCGAGCATCTCTGTGGAGGCGGCTGACAAATGGAGTCACTATTTTGCCAACTTGAGGAAAAGCTTTACACAATTGTATCAAAATTGTTTCTATGCAAACAATTGTTTTTTTTTTTTTTTTAAAAGGGTCCTTACCTCAAATAACTGCAATTGAGTGCTTTCCAGGTAAGCACAAACCCAGATATTAATCTCAAACTCTTAAAAGGCATTTCTCTTGGAATGGAGACGAGATCATAGGTGTGTTATTCTCTTTTCACTATTCCTATTTTCTCTATCAGTTTTTTTTTTCATTCAAAAACATAGCTTTAGGTTTGGTGTAGAAAGAGTGGAAGGATGGGGAGTGTATTTGAAGCAGTACTGGAAGGAAGGTAGGTGGAAGTGGTCAAAAAGGAGAGATGGAAGGCAACACATTCACCATCTACAGGCAACATATACAGGCTTCATTTGTACCAGAGGAAATGTACCCAGAGGCATTTACTTAAGAAAGTTACATGTGAAATTTGATGGGACTAAGAGATGGATCAGATCAGAGAGATCCTTGATGCTCGCTACACCAAAGCAGCAGAGCTATATCTCCAGAACCCACACAGTGAAGAGCCAACTTCTTCAGATTGTCCTCTGAGGACCGCCTCAGCGCCTTAGCGCTGTGTGTCACGTGTACATCCTTATACACAAGAATGTTTTAAAAATTATAGGGGGGCATTCCAGGGAGGAAGGGGGCTGTGATCAGGAAAGTGAATAAATAAATAAATTAATGGGAAAAATGAGCTCTACACTTTGTCCCAATTTGTGTAAGATATATTCTAGAAATGTCTTATCCATATACTTTATTAGAACCATAAGGGTATACTTCATCTGAACCTTACTCTTAATATGGATTTTTCTGGAAAATGGGATCAAGTCAAACCATTAACATTTTTTTTTTTTTTTGTATTACCTATTTGCCTCCTGTGTGTATATGGATGGGGGAATTACATGTCAGGGAGCACATATGGATTTCAAAGGACAACTCGTAGGGATCTCTCCTTCCATTGTGTAAATTTCTGGTTCATAATTCAGATCTCAGGCTTGGGCGCAAGTGCCTTTACCCATGGGAATGTTTCCTTGGTCCTACATCATACTATTTTTAAGTTTTAAAACCTGAAACTAAACCCATAAATAATAATAATAATAATAATAATAATAATAAAACAAATCAAAAACCCCAAACCAAACGAAACAAAGCAAAATCAGTTAAAGCCACAGGACAGTTGAATTAAGTCATTTTTCAAGAATTCCTGTACCCAGAAGATTCTGTACAATACCTGGGGAAAAATCCATGCAAACGTTTATTTGAAAGTCTTCGGGAGGTAGGTGCTAATAAGTATTCCTGTAATTCGTATTTGTACTCGGGACGGGCAATACTCCATCTTATCCGCCCTTCTAGTGGGAAACTGGAGTACAATCTTTCTTACGTGCCCTCTAACCTCCACCCATCCTGTCGTCTCCCAAGGTTACTGTTGTCCCAGTTTACAGTGGAGGTTTATTCCCTCATCAGCTAAAGAAAAGTATATAAACCAACGCAGATCAAACTAAAAAGTAACTCTCAGCGTCCAAAAACGTTTTCCTTTGCGATCAAGTTCTTTGATCTCGTCTCTTCCTCTTTAAAGTCAAGGAACTCGACAAGTATAGTACTAGAAATTAAAACAAAGAGCCCACCCCTCCCCCAGCAGACCTGTCTCAGAGGGTGTCAACAGAGGTGGAAACTCCACAAGCTTAGAGCATCTGCAGGGCGGGAGGTGGGGGCGGGGATCATCGAAACCTAGTGGCCTTGTCCAAATCCAGGACACCAGTAAAGGTTGCTGAGAGGTATACTCTGAAGCCTCTTTAGTGACCCCGGGCCCAGAAAGATTTATTACATCCTCCTTCAGGGAGAAACCACAAACCAGCTGGAATGCTAGCACAAGGGCCGAAGCTTCAGAACTGTGTTCCGGCTGCACACAGCACCGTTGGGCGGTGCTGCTCGCGTCCTAGTTGGGGACACCACTGTTGACCGCTGGGGACGAACGGAGCGTACGCGGAGGGTATTTCTGCCCAAACTTTTATTACCAACTCTTCTTCAGAGCGAATCCTGGGAGCCAGTCGTGCAGTCACTGAGAACCCAAGTCTTCGGCTGTGCAGGAGAGCTGGGAATCAGACGCAGGCGCCGCGCCCCCGGCGCACCTAGAGCCCTGTTCTGTGACTAGCGATTGGAGGCCCTAGCAGCGCCGCCTTGAACCGGGTCGCATCTCCAGCCCCTAAGGAGGTGGCGGCGGGAGTCTGGAACTGCGAGGAGGGCGGGTGTGGGACAGGACAGAGGAGGAGGGGAGCGCGGCGAAGGGGAGGAGCCGGGGCGACAGACGGCGGCGCGCACCAACCCCGAGCGGGCTGGCAGGAGCCGCGCAGAGGCCGGCCCGAGCGCGTTGCAGGCGCCCGGCGTAGGGGGAGTCGGGTAGCAGCATCCTCCCGGGCGCCGCTTTAGTGCGGTCGCGGCGGGGGTTTCCTCTGCCTCGGGACCTCGTAGGGCAGAAGCGGCCGGTGACGCAGGGGGTCCCTCTCTTTTGCCTCCAGCTACGTGTACAGAGTCCTTCTGGGCCAGTCCGCGGCCACGGAGCGCCGGGGCTCGCCTGAGTCGCCCACCCGGACATCCTCCGGGTGATGGAAGAAGCAGCCGCTGCCGCGGGGCCGAGCTGCACCCTATCCGCCGCCGCCGGAGGGATGGGAAGGTTCACTATGAGGAGGCCGAGAGAGAGCGATGGAGAGCAGAATAGCCTGGAGCTGGGACGTATATAAGCCACCCCCACTGTCGACTCCTGCCTGCTTCGTGCCCCAGAGCCGGGAGGGAGGCTGCGGTCCCTAGAGACTGGAGGAGACGTCGCTGGAGCCGGGACGCGCCGCGCTCGGTGGAGCGCAGAGCTGGGCTTCGGGCCCGGTGAAAGTTTCCCCTCCCGGGGTGCAGGGCGCCCGCTGCTGGAAAACTCTGCCTAGGGCTAGGGCAGCGGAGTCCAGCGGCTCCTTCGAAGGCTTGGGGACCCCTAGCAGAAGAGAACCGGAGAGAAACCGAGGAGAGAGCTAGCCGGACAATCCGCCGGTCAGGGATCCAGGGGCGCTCCAAGGCGCACCCTCCGCTCCAGGTGAGTGGAGGAGCCCGCAGACCAGAGGGTGGGCGTTACTCAGGCGGAGGGAGCATTTGGACGGGAGACTGGGCTCACCCATTCACTCTGCTTTCCCTCGCAGGTCCTTCTCGAGCCGCTGCCATGGGAGAGCCAGCCCTGGGCGCCGGGGACCAGCCGCCTCTGCCGCCGCGCCTGCCTCGGATCGGCGGCCCCAGTCCCGGCGCCCGCAGCCGGCCTGCAGCGTCCCCCTCCCGGGCTGCAGGACCGCCTCCGCCGCGCCGCCGGCCCCGGCTGTGCCTGTGATGAGTCGCAGCTCGCCGCGAGCTCTGCCCCCGGGCGCGCTTCCCCGGCCGCTGCCGGCCGCGCCTGCCGCCGTGCAGCGGGCCCTGCTCCCGCCGTGGCCCCGGCGCACGGGACGCCGCTGGCCTGCGTCCCCGCTCGGGATGAAGGTGTTTCGCAGGAAGGCGCTGGTGCTGTGCGCGGGCTATGCACTGCTGCTGGTGCTCACGATGCTCAACCTCCTGGACTACAAGTGGCATAAAGAGCCGCTGCAGCAGTGTAACCCCGACGGGCCTCTGGGTGCCGCGGTGGGGGCGGCCGGGCCCGGTTGGGGACGGCCGGGGTCGCCTCCTGCAGCACCACCCCGCGCTCACTCTCGCATGGACCCCCGCACCCCGTATCGCCCTCCTGCCGCCGGCGTGGGGGCAGTTCCCGCAGCCGCGGCTGGGAGTGTAGGAGCTGCGGCCTCTCTGGGCAATGCTACTCGAGGCACCAGGGGTGGAGGGGACAAGCGGCAGTTGGTGTATGTGTTCACCACGTGGCGTTCGGGCTCGTCCTTCTTCGGCGAGCTCTTCAACCAGAACCCTGAGGTGTTCTTCCTCTACGAGCCTGTATGGCACGTGTGGCAAAAACTGTACCCCGGGGACGCGGTTTCCCTGCAGGGGGCAGCGCGGGACATGCTGAGCGCTCTCTACCGCTGCGATCTTTCGGTTTTCCAGCTGTATAGCCCCGCAGGCAGTGGGGGCGCAACCTCACTACTCTGGGCATTTTTGGGGCAGCCACTAACAAGGTGGTATGCTCCTCGCCACTCTGTCCTGCCTACCGCAAAGAGGTCGTCGGACTGGTGGACGACCGCGTGTGCAAGAAGTGCCCACCTCAACGCCTGGCACGCTTCGAGGAGGAGTGCCGCAAGTACCGCACGCTGGTCATCAAGGGCGTGCGGGTCTTTGACGTGGCTGTGTTGGCACCGCTGCTTAAAGATCCAGCCTTGGACCTCAAGGTCATCCACCTAGTGCGTGATCCTCGTGCTGTTGCTAGCTCCCGCATCCGCTCGCGTCATGGTCTCATCCGGGAAAGCCTACAGGTGGTGCGAAGCCGGGATCCAAGAGCCCACCGCATGCCCTTCCTGGAGGCCGCTGGCCACAAGCTGGGTGCCAAGAAGGAGGGTATCGGTGGCCCAGCAGACTACCATGCTCTGGGTGCAATGGAGGTCATCTGCAACAGTATGGCCAAAACGCTACAGACAGCCCTGCAGCCTCCTGACTGGCTGCAGGGACATTACTTAGTGGTGAGGTACGAGGATCTGGTGGGAGACCCTGTTAAGACCCTACGGAGGGTGTACGACTTTGTGGGGCTGCTCGTGAGTCCCGAAATGGAACAGTTTGCCCTGAACATGACCAGTGGTTCGGGCTCCTCTTCCAAGCCTTTCGTGGTGTCAGCTCGCAATGCCACTCAGGCCGCCAATGCCTGGCGGACCGCGCTCACCTTCCAGCAGATCAAACAGGTGGAGGAGTTTTGCTACCAGCCCATGGCAGTGCTGGGCTATGAGCGGGTTAACAGTCCTGAGGAGGTCAAAGACCTCAGCAAGACGTTGCTCAGGAAGCCCCGGCTTTGAGAAGGGTTCCCAAGAGATCTGACACCCTACGGAGACACCCACAAAGAGGATGGTGTTGTGTTTAAACAAACACAGCCCAGACCCAAGCTGAGGAAGCCCACATATTCTATTATAGATATATAATATAAATAACCACACAGACACTTGCTGTCAACGTTTTGAGTCAGTGAATTTCAAGGAACAGCCTCAGCTCACGCGCATGCGTGCACACACACACCTCAGAAAAGGCAAGACTTGAAAGTTCTGACAAATTGTCTCTTCCCCCTCTCTCCTTCCCATCCTCTTTCCCTCCTCCCTTCCATATTGAAGTGGAATGTTGATAAATCGAGTTCCAGTAATCCAAATCTTGTTTACAAAATTTTCGTGGTATCTGTGAATGTGTAAGAGTAACTTGGGTGTGGCGTGGGGTGGGGTGGGTGGAGAAGGGGGAAGTGGCCCCCCGAGCAGAAAGCCCCCACTGGGCTGGTAAACCGAGGAGGCAGTCTTCAAAAGTAGACTTTTGTGTCAGCAAAGGTTATATGTGAGTATTAATAAAGAAGATAATAAATAATATTCTTTTTTTTTATATTTGCCTCCATTACTCTGGATTTACCAGTGTTACTTGTCTTTGAAGCATCAGGTGGACTCTATTCTCCACTCTCCCTGCATTTCCAGCCATCTACTTGCTAAGCTGGGAGAAGCCTCTGCCTTCATAATAACTGGGAGTTGTTTTCTCACATGCAGATCATTGCCTGCTAGGTGCCCAGGAATGAAACAAATCTACAGGCAAAACCAAACAGGGCAGAGAGGAAAGAGCACACGCTGCTCTCCTGTTGAGCTTTGAGTACGGAAAGGAAGGAAGAAGCCCTGGAGAGTTGGAGGCATTCGGTTTTGATCACTACTGTGTTGAGTTGAGACAGGGTACCTCGAAGCAGAGACTGCTGGTTTTGTTCTGATGTTGGTTCAGGAAAAAAGAGAAAAAAAAAAAAAAAAAAAAGGAAAATTTGAAAGCATATAATTTTTTTTTTTTTAAAAGTTTTGATGACTAGAATACTGTTTTCAAATTGAAGTGAACACTTTTGGTGGTGGTAGCAGCAACTTCTGTTTGTTTGTGGGATAAGAGGTGTCTGTCTGGAGTGATTTTGTCTAATGACACAGTAATCAGAGGCATATGAAAGCAAACAAGTCTTAACTGAGGACTGGAGGGGCACGCATAGGTTTTCTTTCTCCTCTGGTCCATCCAAATTAATAATATTAAAGGGCAGGAATTTGAACTAGTTTACTTGGGACTTGGAGTGTCCTGGGGATATGATGTTCTCTTTATTTCCTAAAGGCAGATTTGCAAAACAAAGTATATATTGCAGACAATATAGGGCTTTAGCTAAGAACGTTTAGATACTGAAATGATCATGAGGAAGAGGAATTAGATGTGGGTTAGTGTGTAAGATTTTGAAATTTGCTATTTTTCAGTGAGAAAACCATTGAACTTCCCAGCAGTGGTAATGATTCTCCTATGTCCTGAACTCATATTGTGCTGATGTGTTCTGTATGGTGTTATGTTACAATAAGAAATTATGAAGCTCAAATAGGAAAAGCAGACAATATAGTTGTATATTGTATATTATATTAAACACGGTACAAGTCCAGTATCCTTGCAGCTTTATTTTAATGTAATTTATTACAAGATTCGGGAAAGCTAACAAATGTGGGTTAAATGCTGAGGACTTCTTTTTTTTTTTTTTTTTTAAAGAGAATATGTATATAGGAAGTGTTTTAACACAAGGTGATTCTTGAGTCTAATTATCATTATAATGTGAAATCCAAATGTAGAAGCACTTTTTTTTTAAAAAAAAAAGTGTATTAGAATGGTTATTTCTTAGTTTACTAAAATTGTTTTCCTTGTCTTGTTATTGAGCTAGACTTGCTTCTGTAACACTGATCAAGATATCCATGGTATTTTTATGGTAGTGCCTTCCGCAGCAGGGGAATCTTTGTAAGAGATGTAATTTAAGAATCCTTTAAAATGAAATGAACAAAATAAATATTAATGCTGAGTGACTAAAGATGAAGAAGGCATAGCAGCAAGTAAAGGTAGTGTCTTTAAAAGACAATGACTCTGGATAAAATAACCATTTAAAAACAAATTTTATACGGCATTAGAATCAGCTCTTAGCAGCCACAGTGAAATTCATTTCTTGTGGAGCAAAAGATTTTTAAGCAGCTGGCTCCCTTCTTCTCCAGTATTATCCGCACACTTGGATGGCACGAGAATAGCGTTATGTATTTGTATCTTGTATTTAAGACATTAGATGCCATACAGGGCCTTCAGGCTTGCAGAGCCTTTGTGGCCTCTGCTAAGAGAAAATTCTCAGCTACCACCAACAGCTCTCCCTGCCTCTGTTTGCAGAGTTTCTGTCTGTAATTTCCTTGTGTGTGTGTGTGTGTGTGTGTGTTTTAGCAGCTGCCTTCTTTCCACTCTGCCACTCCTGGGCTCTGCAATTTGAAAAGGTGAATTGTTGCTCCTGGAGATTTGTACCTAGCTGCTTTCTAGGAAAGTGAGATGGGTGTCGTTCCCACCAGAGGCTGAGATACTCATATCAGTGACATTTAGCTGCCAGAGCTTGGGAGAAGGGGGAAGATTTTTGGCATTAACAAGCTCTTGTCAGCCCCTGGTGCAAGCCAACCTGTGCCATGACAAACTGCAACAGAACTGTGACCATTTCTGAGGCAGTATGTATGAAAGCCATCCTTTCACATTTCCTAACCTGGCAGGATGTCCATCAGCAAGAGGAGATATTCCTCAGAGCAGCTTATCTATCAGATTCTGTTTATAAGTTCTGCCTTTCCGGTAGCACGTTTGGCTCTGCCCTTAGACTTTGGAATGTATTTGTTAATTAGAAAGTTCCATTTAGAGAATGAAGTGGAGACAGTACATTTAGTCAACAGTTTAAGAATTTGGACCAAGACAGAGACACAGGCTTGAGTGCTTGAGTTTCAGGAATTTCAGAGCCAATCAAAGGCTGCATTTACACTGATCGTGAGTACAGGGACAGGAGCAAATTGATGTCCTTCAGTATCTACACACAATGAGTGCTTGGTAAATATTTGTTAGATAAGTGAATGAAATGTGTAACAAATACTGAAAATGTTTAGAGGGAAAGAGAGAAAGATTGTGTTAACCTGTAAAGAGAAAGTGCCTGTTTCTGGGTGTGGTTGTGGGCCACTGGCTCTGTGTAGAGCCGTGGAACAAGCAATGATGCATCTGCAGAGTTTCCAAGGTGACACAGATCTTTAATGCCCACCAAGGAATTAGAAAGAAATGCAGAATTTATTTATGTGCAGAGACAAAAATTTCAAAATAAAGAATGAAACTTTCAGTATTAGTTTTCTAAACCATACCAACACAGAAGGGCAGGGATCACACATCACTGTGGTTCAAAATTGCCCAGGTGCCTAGAGGTGGTCTGTAAAGTTCATTTTTGAAGAAACAATATGATGTTTACTGTTTTGAGTGCTGTGAATGTGTAGACTGAAGAATCATGGTGTAGACTGTGGCCAAGTGGAATAATGGCTACTGTCAGAAAGTCCATCCTGCTGTGGATGCTGAGTGACACAAGTTCTGTTCATGTTTTTTTTTTTTTTTTTTTTTTTTTTTTTTTTTTTTTTTTTGTCATGCACTGTTTAGTTGTGGCTGGATTCTGCTATTGGATTGAAATGAATGTGAATTTGGGTGAAGCTATGAAGTTAATATTCCCTGGGAACCGAGCAATTAAATAAAGATCATCTTTGAAACACAGTCTCTAGACATGAATTCAGGAGAAGCAAGAGAGAAATGAGATGTGTTAGTCATAGCAGATCAGGACGTTGTGTCTCCTGCCACCCTTCACCAACACACAGGCCCATGCAATGCTCCAGATTTGTTCTGGATTGTTCCTGAATTGTCAATGAGGGGTATTCACAAAGAGATCTCCTTCCATTTATTTATTTATTTATTTATTTATTATTTATTTAATTTTTTTAGTGCTGAGAATTGAACCCAGCATGGCCAAGGCAAATACTCTATCATGGAGACAACACACACACACACACACACACACACACACCACCACACACACACACACACACACACACACACACACACACACACACACATCATATTATTTTTGGAGTGTGACCCAGGCTGGCTTAAACTCATTCTATAACCAAGAATGACTGTACGTTTCTGACCTCCTGTCTCTACCTTCCAAATGCTGCGGTTATAGCTGTACGCCAGCATACCTGGTTTGAATGCTGCTGAGGATTGAACCCAGGGCTTTGTGCATGTTAGGTAAGTACTCTACCAGCTGAACTGCATCCCTGGCCCTCGAGAGAATCCTTTAACACCAGCTAACAGTATGTGATGAGCTCACTTTTGATCTCAGGCCTCTGGGGAGTCAGTAAGCGACCATTATATCAGAGCTGGTGACAGCTCCACGTCAAGATCCAATGTGGATAGGTAGAAAATGACAATTACAACGGAAGAAATGGCTTGAGGTGTGATGGCCTGCCCTGAGATAAAT
Organism: Mastomys natalensis; assembly: GCA_021653895.1. NCBI lineage: Eukaryota > Metazoa > Chordata > Mammalia > Rodentia > Muridae > Mastomys > Mastomys natalensis. The sequence continues at coordinate 560,631 of JAJTUV010000165.1, read as the reverse complement.
GCAGGGTTTACAGACCCCCTTTGTCACTCACCCTAAGGTGAGCTCTTTCAAACTGTCAAGGCTAAGAAAATAACCTCCCTCCCCCGTGGGTGCTGAGTTGCTGCTTTTTCAGCTCAAGTAGGAGTCACTGACTAGCTCAGGTTCTGGGTCTGGTATGAGTCTTTAATAACGGAAGTTATAAGGTCTAGCATTTATCAAAATCCTGCATACTCTCAATTAAACTGTGCTAAAGACAATGTTAAATTAGACCCAACACACTGAGTCCATGCCGTGGGAAGTTTTTGAACCAGTGTTTGAGTGACGCAGGCATTTATAAACTTGAAGAAACTTGAAAGCTGGGAAGGGGGAGCCATTTGTACAGTTGTTAATGGGATGATAAAGTGTATCAAGGGCAAAGAGCAACATTTGGTCAAATCAGTTACCTATAACAAAATGTCAAAAGTATTCTGGGGCTGCATGAACTCCCCAGGCCTGTGACAGTCACCCTGCCAAGTGCATGATGGCTAAAACAATCACGGTAACACAGCTGGGTTCAGAACCATTTTGTGATGGCTCCCATGCCAGGTATATGGAGAAGAATTCATAGAAGTTTCACCTGGAAGTGGGTTGTTTTCTGGACTGAAGCAGATGCATAATATGCAATGCCCAGTGCAAAAAATAAAATGCAGTTCTCCTTGCTTACAAAACTGAGTAGGCCTTTCAAGATGACAAGAGGAGATTAAAGCAACTGTGAAGCCTTTCTAAGAATGCGGCACCATGCGGTTGTATGCCTGCCTCTAGAGCCCCTGTTTCTAGGTGCAGAGGATGACATGTCTAGCTATAGGAGAGATGAATTGTCAGTGCAAAGGGAAGCTGCAGACATGTGAGCTCCTGTGTGTGACAGTAATGAAAGCGAAGGTGTGCAGGCACACTTTGGTGGACAGGTTCTGAATAGCTGACTGTACATGTGACAATCCCCCTTTGGTGACTGACAATGGAGAGTTACTGGCAATGCCCTTGATGTCCTTAGTGGAGCTCGAGAACACTCAAGATGACCCATTTGCAGACTGACAGTACTAGTCATGTTCTCTGATCATGTTTCACAAAAACAGATCAGAAGTCTCATGAATGAAGAACAAGGATGCTGGCAAGTTTTGGTTAATACTATTCTTTCTTTACCTTTTTTTTTCTTCATGAATGTGTACAGGTGTATCTCTTTACTCTGTATGATTAGATTTTTAAAGACAATTCCACATGATACATTATCAATTACAATGTCCCGGGCAAGTTTTAGTGTTACTAGCAACTGTTCTCTTTCCTTTTCTTACTTGATTGTTCTTTTATTATTTTCATTTCTATTATTTTTTTTTCTTTTCTTCTTCTTTTTTTTTTTTTCTACTACTCTCTTCTTTCTTTCTTTCTTTCTTTCTTCTTCTTCCTTCTTCTTCCTTCTTCCTTCCTTCCTTCTTCCTTCCTTCTTTCTTTCTTTCTTTCTTTCTTTCTTTCTTTCTTTCTTTCTTTCTTTCTTTCTTTCTTTTTCTTTTGTTGTTGTTGTACAAGGACTCAGCTAGTAACTCAGCCTGGGCTGGAATTCCTCTTGCCTTAGTTTTCTGAGTTTTCAGGCACACATCATTAAGATCTCTCGTTGATTTGTGAATTCTCATTTATTATTGAAGGTTCTGGGTCTTTTGAAGCTTTTATAGATATCAACACTGTTCCAAGATGTAGTCAAGTCTTCCTGTTCCCTAGTCTTTGCTACACTGTGCACGGAGCTGTTAGTTTTTTATTTTATTTTTTCAATTGTTGTTGCAGGTTGGAATCACTTGCTGGGAGGCAGTTTTCCTCTCCTAGGCTCATTCCGTTAGAAGGGAAGTGACTGGGTCTTCGAAATGTATGACTGTGTTTCTTAAGGACAGAGAGTACTGTATACATAGGTATTTCTTAAGGGAGTGCTAAATAAAAGATGAAGCCCAAGAAACTGGAACAGAAAGATTTGGGGACAAATACTTTGTCAAATAGCTTGAGACTTAGTGAAGCTCAGCCCTCAGGTACATGACAACAAAGGCTAAGAGAACAAGAAGAATTAGCATGAATGTAAAGGAACAGCAAGTTAACTCCCAAGAAGGAGCCAGGCACTTGTCTTTTTCATAATAAGTTTAAAATAAACTAATTTAAATGCTCCCCTCAAAGAAAAATAACAAGTGAATTACAGTCAAACAAACGATAATGACTTTTAAAGTCTGCAGCAGGAGTCGCTGTAATGCAGGTCATTACTGTGTGTTGGGGATCTGTAGAAGGTGGAAGCCAATACAATCCCCTTTTAAGCATGTCAGGAACCAGAATAATTTCAAGAACCATGGAAGTATAAATGTCACAATTCCATTTTGAGATGTTCCAGTGCTTCTGGCAAATTCTCAGTCTCTCTAGGACTGACCAATCTCCTAGGAGAGATTAAAATAGTTCATGCTCTCATATTTGTGTATAGTACCTACATGCACGATGGTGTTGGGTTATTACCTTTTAAAAGGAAAAACACAAATGAAAATGCTCCTTTTCTCTGAGATGACATCCACATCCATGTTTTTTTTAGCCCCATTACAATCAGTTCTATCAGCTGATGAGACCAGTGTCTGCCCAAGGATGTGGACTGGGAGTTCCCATTGTTGAGCCTAAGACTTCAATGCCTGTAGTTTTTCATTTATATTTTCACACTTTCCAAATGACTCCTCTATGTGTGGTGCTCTTCATAACAGCCTACCAATGGTCCCATTTCACTTTCAGATGTCCTGAATGATGGCATGCCAGCAACTGTGCAAAATGTTCTCTAAGTAGGGTCCTTTAGAGTCTATAAGACAGATAGGTGCCAATGGTGGTTCTTGTTTGATAGAAAGGAATACAGGTTTAGCCTAAGGTCACCAGGGAGGGGCAAGCCTTCTTGTTCTACATCTGAGGTCATACTGTTTCCAATGTTACCCAAAAAATAGAAACCCCTCTCCCTTCCCCTAGTTCCAACCAATGTTTTCTGAGAGAGGCAGCCTGAGTGCCTGGTGCATTTTGACTAGGCGCCAGTATCTTTGGAGACGCATTCATATATAATAGAAGAAAATGGTAATTGCTATTTTAGGCACTGGTCAAAATTTTTCTTACAATGGCTTTAATTTAGCAAACACTGTAACAGGCCATTTTGGGAGTGGAAGGTAATGCTACAGAAAGCCTGGATGGGAAATTTTGGGGTTGGATAACAGAAGAAAAAGTAGGGACAAGATAGACTGTTGCAGTCCAATGGGGGAGATGACTGTGATACCCATGAAGAGAAGAGAATGACCAGGGGCTTGAAGAACAGCTGTCCTGGGAGTTGTTTACCTGGCTGAACCACAATGTAGTCATTGGCGAAACCTCTGTGATGGCTTCAGTGTGCTGGGCAGTTTTCACAGGGGTGCCAGAGATGTAGCATCAATTAGCTGGAAGCTGGAAGTCAGGACTGGAGTCTTTCCGTGGATTGTTTGTTTACCCTGGGCATATGGAGGAACAGGACAATGTCTCTCCCACTCTGAAGAGGAAGAGTCATGAGTGAATGGCGTGGTGGCTTTGACACAGCCTCAGGGTTAGGGCCTGAGCAGGAGGCTAAGACATGGCATGAAGAACTCAGTGGGCAGGCAGAGATGGAGCCAGAGCAGGGTGTGTTGGCAAGTTATAAAGGCTGATGCAATGCTGTTAGCTGTCATTCACAGATGTGGAGCCTGAGGTATGAATCATGTGCTCAGACTTGCATTCCATAGCATGAAGTCCTGGCCAAGAGTTCTCTGATGGCCTGGAAGCTTTTTATTCGTAGGTTCCTAGCAGTCTTTTGGCAACTCTAGTATTTATTGATGAATTTATGGAGTATTTAGGGTTTAGAGGAATGCTCTCAGATTTTGGCTTTAGTGGGCAATACCGTTTGTCTGGAAGCCTGCAGCTGAGGAGACTCTGAGCACATCTGTCTGAAGCCACTGGTCATCATATTGACTCAAATTGGTTGATGAGAATGGGAAAACATGTGCACGAATGGAGGCGCCCACCAATGAGGAGAGATGAGGAGTCAGGCTGAAGTTTTTCTTCTTTCTTTGTTCCATCTCTCTTACCCTTCTTCCTGGTTGTACCCACTCCTACCTTCATCCTTCCTTTATTTGTTTTCTCCTTCTTTGCTTGTTCTTTTCTCTTTCCTCTTTTTCTTCTTTCCATTCCCTCTTTCTTTTCTTTTATATTCTTCTGTACTCCTTGCTTCAGACACTCAGATGTCCTGAAGACAGAGTTGGGTTGGTTGAGGTTGGCTCAGGTGTTTTATTTATTTATTTATTTTTGGCACCTGATCTATGCACCTTGTTTGATAGTCCCATCAGTCTGTGTGTCATGCAGGGGAAGTCATTTCTTGTTGGAAAATAGGGCTGTCATAATTAAACACACGTGAAAAGGATGCCAGGTGGTCTTAAACCCACAAAGTCTTCATGCTCACTTATGCACTTCTGTTATTACTCTCTGTGCCATGAATAGTCAAGGGATATTTTCTTCAGAGTCTGACATGCATGAGACGTGTTCTGCATTGTGGGAAGAGGGGTGTGCTTCATTAGCTAATTGGGCTGCCAAGCTCACTGGATGTGAGACCATCATTTATTTAGCCCTAAGTAAAGCAGATAAATGGCATGGCAGATGGAATTTGTGTGATAAAATTCCTGAAGGTGCTGTATCTCATGATAGGTTTTCCTTCGAGATTTTACAACTACTCCACCTTACACTTCATAGTACTTTATTGTTTACCCAGGAAGCTGCCAGCTTCCCACCCACTATACGGTTTCTTTCTTACTCCCAGAACCTTAATTTTGTTCAGGGAGGCAATATGCTTATCTAAAAATATTTCCCAATCTTCTTTGTAGTTAGGAATGATCACACTTGAGAGAAAGAAAACATAAGTGGAAGTCTGCTGGGGACATCTGCCTTTTCCAAATGTCACATTTTGTCCTTCTTCTTTCTCCCTCTCCCTTCCCTTTCTTTCCTCCTCCTCTCTCTCTCCCTCTTCCTTTCTCCCTCTTCCTATTTCCAGATGGTCCACATATTTGAGTATGGACATTTTCAGAAAGATGGAGTAACCAGGGCTGTTGATATCCTGAGGTCATCACACCAGCCATGAACCACTAGTTTCCAGAATAATGCTGATATGGAGAAACACCCCGCTATTCCGCTATTCAGTGTTGCTAACCAGCTTCGGGTAGAGTCAGTCACAATCTTAATGAACTCACCTGTGAGCTTCACTAATGATATTTTGTCTTTTTTTTTTTTTTTTCCCAGAGCTGAGGACTGAATCCAGGGCCTTGCACTTGCTAGGCAAGTGCTCTGACACTGAGCTAAATCCCCAACCCCACTAATGATATTTATTTGATCCTTTGAGACTTGCAATCACGAGGTGGAAGTGTTGCTATGAGTCTTCTTTTCGGAAGACCAAGATGAGGGTATACTATCTGGCTATTCAAGCTCAGGATGCAAAGCACGTTCAGTTTGGATGTCCAAAGAGTTCTTTTCCTACTAGCCAGTGGTTCTCAAGTGGTTGTAAGACTGTGCCTCAAGTCAATCTGGTTGAGGGAGCAGATTATTGAAGGGGCACCTCTGACATTTTTCCCTGTGATTATAGAATACTCCCGGGTTTTAGTTAGGCTAGGAAAGCAGTGCCAAGTCTTTTGTCCTGTTCCCGATAGTCTTTTGTAATGAAGGCTTGTTCTGTTCTGATGCCAATAGTGCTTTTCTTAAGCAGTACTGAGATAAATTAAACCAAATAAAATTGCACACTTATTGACTCAGAATCAGAAATAACAGTGTGTCATAGTCAGACTCAATCGTACTAATAAATGGTATCACTAACAATGTCATCATTGTCACCATCACTGTCTGGACATTTGTGTCTATAACTAGTTTTAAGGTTAGTCAATTATTCTCTAGCTATATTCTTCCGCCTTACACAGGGGCAGAGAACTCAGAGTTGATGATGCTCAGTGGAGAAGTGGGAGGGAGACAGGATTGGAAACAGTATGAGATGACAGATTGGTCCTCTGTTTTTGGCAGAATAGATTATGGAAGTGGTGGCGTCAAGAATCCCTGAAACCTCCACTTGTAAGATATGAAAGCATTATTAGTCAAGGGTTAGGGGGACTATGTTGGAATGAAGATGGCCATCAGGAATAGGAAAGCCAGGATGTCAAATGAGTAGGTGGCCAAACAGGACACTGCAGTTATGGATCATGTTACATGAGGCCATAGCAGAGGGGAAGTCTTTGTGATGGGCACCAAAGGCTTGCAGCTGACCGAGTCTCTTTTGAAGATAACAATGTGCTGTCCTACAATTTGTTCAGTCTCTCCGTGTCTCAATGCACTGGCCAGCTCATTACTGCATCTGCCTGGTCATGCCTTTGGACAATTCTATTCCAGGCAATGTCCCATGACTCTTTTCTCTGTGCATCTGGCTGTACAGTCAGTCATTTGTAACTGGCTTCAAATCATTTGATGTGTGTTGATCTGATCTATATTCCAATGTGACTGTCATCTCCTTGGGAGCAATTAAATGATACTTTCCATTTCATATCTTTTACACACAAATTAGTGAGTGAAGCATCTGTGCTGTGGTTGATGTTCTTGGGGGAATCCATGCCTTTTGCTGTCTTTGGTGAACACAGTTCTTCAGAACTCTAGGGTGTGCAGCTGGGAGTTTGATTATCACAAGACCACGGTGCTTGGTTAACTGTTGAACACATGGCTCATGTAAAACCAATAGAGACTTTCGTTAAGGTTTCTGGGAGAAGCAAGCTTACTTATTATGGAGAAAGACGTATGGGGTGGTATTCAGTGCACAAAGTACTGTGTGGTAAGGGATCAAGTTCCACACAATGCCTGGCACCTGGCCTGTCTCCAGACTATGCTTATTTTGTTACGAGTGGAGTGGTGTCAGGTTTCAGCAATGCAACACAAACTAAGGTCCTCAGACCCCACTCGATAGACTTCCACGTCAGAATTTCCATTTGAATGATTTTCAGATATTCATCCTTTTGGGAAAGATGGCTCCAAGAGACCTAAAGTCTACTTTATTTTGCAATCATCTGGCTCAGAGACCTGTGCTGATGCACACCAGCTCAGTAAAGGCTCCATCAGACAGCATCTGCTCACAGAGCTCTCTGTGTACACACTGAAAGATGCTCCAACTGCTAGGTATGACATCTGAAATTGGTCTCTCCCTATGGGATGAGGGGGGCAAAAGAGTCCCTGGATATTGGGACCCCTCTCTGGCTCTGTGTCCTGGCAGTCATCTGCAGGTAGAGTTCATACTCATGGATATGTTAATAGTCTACCAAGGCTCCTCTTGGTTTTGGGAGCCTGGAGAAGGCTAACTGCACCACAGCCTAGGGAATGCTGCATGTTAAATGGATTCTGGCCTCTATCTTGTGCCACATTTGCCATGTAGCTGATGCTAGAGTTTGAGTTTTAGAAAAATTTGTGTGTAATATTAGGAGAACTAAAGACAAACACACACTATACACAGAACTACATAAAATAATGAATATCTTTATTTTATTTTATTTTATTTTATTTTTTAATTTTCTTTTTTTGCTTATTCACTTTATAACCCATCCCAGTCACCCCCTCCCACAATCCTTCCCCATCTCTTCTTTTCAGAGTACCCCCTCCTCCTGTATCCCCCACCCTGCCACTTTAAGTCTCTGAGAGGCTAGGTGCTTCCTCTCCCATTGAGGCCAGATGAGGCACCCAGCTAGAAGACCATACCCCATATACAGGCTGCATGTTTTGGGATAGCCCCCACTCCAGATGTTTGAGACCTACATGAAAACCAAGCTGCACATTTGCAACATATGTGCAGGGAGGCCTAGGTCCAGCCCATAGAGCTAGATCTGTGTAGACTAAGTATGCTCCACGGTTGGTGATTCAGTCTCTGAGAGCTCCAAGGGTTCAGGTTGGTTTACTCTGTTGATCTTCCTGTGCAGTTCCTATCTCCTTAGGGCCCACAATCCTTCCGCCTATTCTTCTATAAGAGTCCTCAAGCTCCATCCACTAGGTTATCTGGTCTCAAGCTTCTGGGGATTGTCCTGTTCCTATATATTGCCATAGCAGCCCTGAGATTGCAGACACATGCTTCTGATCCTGGCTTTACATGAGTTCTGGAGATCTGAACTAAGGTCATCACATTTGTGTGATGAACAGTCTACCCACCATGACATGTCCCCAGACTATAATATGTTTGTTTCTAAGCTTGTTTTCAGGTGGTCAAAGTTTCATTTGTCAGACTCTCCAAGATGAAACATCGGTGTCTATAAATGACTATGTGGATCCCTGACTTCTGTTTATCCCGTCTATTGAGAATGTATTTCTACTCTAAGGAGTTTTTCACTCCAATATAACACATAAAATTTGAATGCAAAGACAGGGTCTAATCTAAGGTTCACAAATGTTCCACTTTATGCATATTCACTTGACAGAAACTACTTGTACAAATTTAATGAATGCAGGGCAAGTACAAGGAGTCATTTTGTTTCTGTGACTTGGAAAGTCAGGGGTTAAGCAGGAATCAGAAGAGGAGCACATTTATGGCCCCATGGCTGCCATCTGCCCAGAAGTGGGGCATAGCTGACTCAGCACTGTCCCTATGGGGCAGGAGTCCTGGCATTGCCAATGGCAGCTATTCTTCTGGGCCTTTCAGGTCACCTGAAATAACTCCAGACTTCTATCCCAGCCTCTAGCATGAGTGTGAGTCAGGTCGTCGGGTGGCAGAATCTTATGATGCCTACCACTCCAATAGCAGAGGATTTCTGAGAGTTCCCGATGCATACGGTTGTTCCCTTGCCACTCTGGTGAGGACATTCAGTTGTGCCAACTTACATCTTAGCCTACCACAGGGTTCTCTTTCTTTGTTTCTTCGCTGAGGTTAAGTGTTCTCACTTATACATTTTTTTGACAGCCACATGGTTTACAACTTCAATAAACTGAAGATTCAAGCTATTCCATACTAAACAGGACACATGTTGGAAGATGTTCAATGTTGAGGAGCAAGAGTATTCTGTGCTTGACCACAGTGATTATCACCACTGAAAGCCAAGACCCCTTAGTGTGTGTGTGCATTTGTGTGTATGATTGTGTGTGTGTGTATCCTGGCACGAGGGTATATGTATTTGTGTGTGTATGTGTGTGGGATGTGTGTTTGTGTGTATATGCATGTATATGTGCATGTGTGTGCGTGTGTAGTGCATGTATATGTGTGTGTGTGTGCGTGCGTGTGTGAATGCTTTCTCACAGATAAGGAGTACTGTAAAATATCAAAGCTGAGTCAGGCAGAACAAAAGTGTTTCAGTGCACCCAATGTGAGGGATGCAGATGAAAGCCTTCTTCCCCTGAGAGAGGTACGAGTCCCTTTACACTGGCTAAGCTGATGCCTCATTCACTGTTGAGGAGCAGCTTTATATTTTGCAATGGAAAGATCTCATCCAGAGGACAAGAATTTGTAACCTTGGTCCTTTGCATGGATTCAGCCACTGGCTATGCATTATTTAACCCTCCTCTGAGGCACTGTATATATACACAGCAGTTTTGGAGATTGCCACTGCTTATAACCTTATCTACAGAAAAATGCTCAGAGAGGTGAAGTAAACTGACAAGGTCACACAGCTAGTAATTCGTAGAGACAGGTTGTCTCCTCTGAACTCTATCTCGGAGATAAAGAGTGGATAGTTGCTTTTATTTAGATCAACATGGCTACAGTAACTCCTTCCAAATAAAAGACCTAAACTCGGTGTGCTCATTTGACCAGGAGATGAAAACATTGTACAACTCTTTCCTTTTGTGTGAATAATTACTGCATGCTTCTTGGCTTTCTATTTTTAGATTTTTTTTTCCAAAGAACACTTCAAGTTATTCAATCCAAATACACAATTAGGATGTAATTTCTAATTTGAATCATCATTATGTATCATCTGCAATTGGAATCAAATTATCAACTTTAATGGAAATGGCCTTTTTAGGGGTGTGGGGAAAGAGACTTTTTTCTGTTCCGTGTGACTTAGAATCAGCTGGTATGGAATGACCAAAGAAGACTTAGTTGCTTGTTTTCTTAACTGGAACTACAGCTCTGACCTGTAGTGACCCATTGCCAGTAAAGACACATGTTTGAAACTTAGTTGCACATGGGCATTGCACACAGCATTGTGAAGACGTCCTGCAGTTCAGACTAGTCTGGGAAATAAACACTAAGCCTGGCATCTTCTACAATGTGTGCTTTTAAAAATAAGGATTAAGGAGCTGGGGAGATGCTCCACATTCAAGAGCACTGGCTGCTCTCACCAGGACTTGATTTCCTGCACCCACATTACAGCTGATAGGTCTATAACTCCAGTTCCAGGGCACTCAATGCCTTCTTCTGATCTCCACGGGGGCTGGGTGTGTAAAGTGGTACACAGATGATACAACAGGCCAAATACACATACAGATAAAGTAAAAATTTAGTAAAAGGTTTAGGACATTGGTTGTAGGTGCATGTATGCATACATGAGTGTGAGACAACTCTCATGGCCTGTGGGTGTATGTATGTATGTGACATGTATGTATATATGTATGTATGCATGTGACACAGTACTCACTGTCAGGGAGACAGCTGAGGAGCACAGATGTGCTTCTGTATTGTGCCTACCGAACAATCAGAATGCAACGAGAAGTCCAAGGATACCTTGATTGATGGTGGCATTGGCAGAAGATGACATCATGGATTCACAGGTCAAGGGCCCAGAGTGATCTGTTGATTGATGGCTTCCTTATGAACAAGTTCTTGGCTACCTGTTAACTTTCCATGAGTTGAGAGAGAGAAAGAGAAAGAGAGAGAGAGAGAGAGAGAGAGAGAGAGAGAGAGAGAGAGAGAGAGAGGAGTTTCTCTTTTTAGGTAAGAAGATAGTCTTATTCATCAGCTTGGTGCCACCCTAACCTGTTCTGAAATGGAATTTATATAGTTTGAAGGTATCAAATAGGATGAAACGGCCAAGACAGCTGGACATAGAATGCTTGACGGCCTGATGCCACAAGAACTCCCTCCTTCAGAGAAGCAGGAACAAGCCCTCAATACACTAAGGGCTGCTTAAGATTCTGCTTTGGAGGTGAGAGGCGTGGCGCTATGAAAGGAAAGAGGGTAGATGGCTCCAGAGGGTAGCAGTCGGCTTGGGGTTAGGCTTCCTGTAATCCAGTTTTTCTGTCAGAGCTCAGTGGTCTGCACATTGCCCTCTTTGTATTTGAACCCTGGGCAAGAGAAAGGAGCCTGAAAAGCATCTTTCAGCCACTTTCACTAAACAAATAAAACCCCAATTTACAAATGTGTATTTAAGATTTTTGACTTGGAACTAAGGCAAGGGTTGGGTAGGAAGCCAAGGAAATTTAGTGTTTTAGGCGAAGTGCCTCATTTCCTTGGCTCATGCAGTTTTGCCCACTGCTCACAAGATACCAAAGGAGAAATTAATGTGGAAAAAAAAAATCAAAGGCTTTTAACATTAAACAGACTTTTCATGTTCATAAGCTGTCACTGCTGTGTTGTCAAGCAATGTTGCCACAAAGTCTTCTTGCTCAGGAGATGGGTGTGTGCCACCCTAGGCTGGGGAAAGCTTCTGCTTTGTCTGATTTCCTTGAAGGAAGTACTAGGGGCATGTTGTCCACCAGCTAAGCTGGTGCAAAATAAGTCAAGGACAGGGCAAGCACCCCCAGGGCCTTGTGGGGCATGCAACATCTGTATTTTTTTTCTTTTTTTCATAAGCAATGGGTTTGACTTCACTAGTGTCTTTCTCTACCACCTTCCCAGATCTGGGGTGAGGTGGTTATGTTTATGCCAAGAATATTCTTCCATTAGGCAAAGCAACATTAGCTTAGAAGCATAAGTATGGACTTTTGGAAGTGTATACATCATATTCAGCAGAAATATAAAGTGCCATCATGTCCTAGGGACACGGTATATTTTATTCTTTTTTTTTTGCCTCTTTTTTTATGGGATATTTTATTCATTTACAACACAGAGGTCATCCCTTTCCCCATTTCCCCTCCCTAGAACTCCCTATCCTATACCCCCTCTTCCATTATGCTTTTATACCATTTTGATTACATGCATGTATTAAGGTCAGTTCTAGGTTGAGAGTCTAGCAATACAATAGATGCAAATAATCAAGGAACAAACAAGAAAATAAACACAAATAGCCAAAGAAAAAGCAAGGCATTAAACCTAATTACGTGAACACTCCTGTGATCACTGTTTCTAAGGGCTTATCAGGATGACCAAAGTATCTGAGCCTACTTCCCTGTCCTAGCCTGAGGTCAATTTCATGTCTGAAGCCTACTTCCTTGTTCTAGCCTAAAATTTAGATTCCTGTCTGAAATTACTTCTTTGTTGTAGCCTAAGATTTAGATTCCTACCTGAAATTACTTCTTTGTTCTAGTCTAATGTCAGATTCATGCTAGAAGCCTACTTCCTTGTCCTTGGCCAATATCATATTCCTGCCAAGCAGCCCATTTCCTTGTCCTTAGCCCATGTCAGCTTCTTGCCAAGCAGCCTCAAAAGTTCCCCACCTCTCCCCTTTTTAAATTTTGTTTACAAGATTGAGCCTGTCTTAGGTCATTCTGACAAGAATACCTTACTTACCTGTCATGGAATATGCATTATAAAAAGCAATGCACTTCTGTCTTAGGTTGGTAAGGCTCTGTGTGGAATCTTACCCCTCCTCGGCTTGCCAGCCTGTTAATTTAATACCTCTGTCTAGGGGTCCATTTTCAGGTTCAAGCCATGTACTTTGGCTGCCAACATGCTGATGTTGTTAAAGATAAAGTTTAACACAATGGGCAGGAAAAAAGTATTCCCAGGACAAGAAGGGTAAAGCTATATATACTATTCCTGAGGTTTGACCAAAATGGAAATACTGACCTCAGGCCATGGATAAGGTGTATTTTATTCTTGACCATCATGTAGTTTACATTGTGATAACACTAAGGCATGGCTCAGGTACAGTGTGATAAATGCCACTACAGGACAAGTTCTGGGTGGAGGAAGCTGATCACTTCTGGGAGGGGGCCAGGTGCCTAAGGAGGCACCTTAATATCTATATGTTTGGACACCAAAGAGTAAAAAGAAGGATTCTATAATATGCAAGGGTCAGGACCAGGTTAGGGAATCAGGCAGGAGTAAACGAGTATAGTGATCTGGAGCAGTGGCCAGGACTGCTGGCAGCTTCCAAATACATTCTCCATTCATCCATTGTAAAAGGATCACTACATCCTAGTAAGTCCCCTCCCCTGTCCTCCAAAATAAAGACTGCATCTCACAACCTTTCTTGCAGCTGGGTGCAACTCATGACTATGTCCTTAAGGGGTGTGCCCACCATCCTGACTTTTTTTTTTCTTTATAGTATGGCTGGGGTATGGATGATATCATGAACCTTCTGGCAATAGTTCCAACCAAGACTAGAGTTGAGTCCTAATCCAGGAGGCATCTTAGAATCATGGACACACATGCTTAGGTGGGTACATGACAAAACTAACCTGCCTTGTTTAATTTACTGGTAATTTGAGCCTCTTATAGCAAGTAAGTCTGTGTTTTAAATAATTTAAGAGGTCAACCTTAGCTGGACTCTTCTTCTGCTGGTGACCAATCTTGACAGAGTCACCATATCCAAGGAACTGGAGTCTGGTCAGATAGTCAATAGTGCTTCCTAAGTAAAAGGTTAATAACATTGAAGAAGATGACGGGAGCAGCCATGGTTTATCACACGCTCTCCATGTTGGCAAGCACTTGAAGCATTATGTTTTTGTACCCTTTACCCAATCCAGGTGACCTGACTGCTATTATTGGCCACATCTTATAAATGAATAATGAAGAACTTGTCTAAAGCCTCACTGAGAGGTTTGTTCTCTATCTCCCATGACCTTTGATACCCTTCAAACTGGCCAGTTACATCATGCACACACAGTTCTTTAATCCGAGTGTGTTTAATGTCTCAAGATGATTAAATTCAGACTCTTAATCTTCGATGTGAATATCACAGAACTGATGCTGTCCTTTATGAAAGGAAGCACATAAGATTGCTCCATAACTGATGATGTTAATGGATAACCTGGTGGTACCTGAACGAGTTCTCCAATGAAAAGTTAGTCTTCCCCTGTGTAATTCATAGGCATTTGATGGGGAGATTCTTTGAGACAACCTATATGTACCCTTTTATTTTTAGCTGATAAATTCTTGCTGGAACAATTGTTACTGTTGCATTTGTCAAACAATGATTGTTCCATTTCCATCATTTCTTCCACATTTATTAGTTAAAAATTGAAATTCAACTGTAAAGACAGATCCCTTTCTTCTTGTATTTATGTGTCAACTTAGTTTTTGTATCAATACAGATGAATGGATTTTATTGTATCCAGTAGAAAGTTATGTATTTCTGTCATTACTTATTTTACTGATGACACCGTCCCAGATTTGGGCATTTGGTTCCTGTGTTACTGAGTACATCCTCATTAGCATCTGAAGGTTTCTTACCTCTTCACAGCTGGAAATGGTTCAGGTTTATCTTTTCCTGACTCAGACTCAGTCCTTTCTCCCAGAAGCCCTGACTCCTTTTGTTGGTGAATGGCATTCTATAAATCAGGATCTGGGAGCTCGATCTTGTCATGCTAGCAGAACCATTTTAAGTCCCGGTATAGGTGGGCTTACTGGGTGCTGTCATTTTTCATTCTTTCCCTTTCAGTCTCTTCTGTCTTAAGAATTTATTTTTGTGATCTGTGAAGGTGCCTAGATAAACACTACTTTTCTAACAGTTATAGCATAACAGGACACATATTTACTTTCATGTACTGTGTAGCATCAAAGTATGACTAAATATCTGCTGTTCTGACAACTCCTCTACTAGTCAAGAAAAACTTACTATTATTGGAGGCAAATAGCCTCACTCTGGTTCTATGCTTATGTGTTTGGCATGAAGAGACAGGCCCCTAATTCAGTTTCTCAGTGCTATTAGTTTGGATCTAGAATGTGTCAGACCCTTGGTGCCCAGCTTGATGTTACGGGGAAGGGGTGGAGTCTCATTGGAGATACTTAGATAATGGAACATGCAATAGTTTGCTAATCAGGATCGATGCTCACAGGCTCATGTTCTAGCTGTTTGCTCCCCATCTAGTGGTGGCACTTTGTGAGGCTGGGAAACCTGAGGAGATGAGGTATGGGTGGAGAAGTGGGTGGCTGGGGCTAGGTTTTGAAGGTGATGGCTTGGTCTTAGTTGTAGCATACTTTCGGCTTCTAGGATCCTCATGATAAGAGAAGCCTCCTGACATGCTCCTGCCTCCACACACTCTATCATTCCTTTTCTACCATGATAAATTGAGCCAAAATAAATCTTTCCTCCCATAAGCTGTTTCTTTTTTTCAACAATTTATTTTTTATTCACTTTACATCCTGGTCGCAGTCTCCCCTCTCCTCTCAGTCCTAGCCTTCCATTGCCCTCTCCCCTTGGGTACCACCCCACTCTGGAACATCTAGTCTCAGCAGGACTAGGCACATCCTCTCCCACTGAGGTCCAACTAGACAGTCCAGGTAGGGAGATGGGGATTCAAAGGCAGGGAACTGAGATTAAGACAACCCAGCACCCCCCAGCTCTACTTGTTAGGGGACCTACTTGAAGACCAAGCTGAACTTCTGCTACAAACGAAGGGGGAAATGTCAGATATTTTGAAACTGGTATTTTGAGATTCAAATGCAACAGATTCAAGGTGCATGTTCTTGAGGAGATTGTGTGACCCTGTTCTGTCTTCTCTTTTCCTTCTGACTGAGGTATGTGGTTTTTGTTTTTGCCACATGCTCTGTTGCCACAGGCCCAAAGCATGGAGGCCAAATCACCGACCGATTAAAACTTCTAAAGCTCTGAACCCTAATAGACATCTTCTCTTTCTGGGTTGATTATCTTGGCTGGAGATGTAGCTGTCTGGCAGAGCCCTCGCCTGACATGCATGTGGTCTGAGGTTCTGCCCTCTAGTACCACAATGAGCTGACTGTGTCCAGGATTTGTTCTGGTGACAACAAACTGACCATATACTGACTGTTCACTCAGATCACTGTCCAGTCAGGTACAGTGACTGGTGCTGTCACAGCCTAAGGAATTGTGTTTTCATTGTTTAAAACAATAATGTTACCACATATGTACAGCTTCGGACAAAATTTTAATTTATGAGTTGGTAATATATCTCTCAAGATACATTCTCTCCCAAGGAATATTGCAGTTATATGCTTAGTCAGCAAGTAATTTATGGGCACCAAGGCCCAATCCACCAGTGCAAGAGCTACTCTGTTCTGTCTGGTGCAAGATGTCTTCATTTCATTTTCTATGGGTTCTTCACTAAAAATCACTCACACAGTTTGGTGAGAAACTCTAGGAACACAATTCAACATGTTGATTTCCCGACAGTTTCCCATGTGGGCAATGCAACTAGAGCAATCATATAAACCAGTCACCCAGTTCTTATCTGCAAAGACAACTTTGGTTCCGTTGGTGGTGAGTGACAGATAAAGAAGAAAAAACTCAAGATAAACAGATGATTGATAGATATGATTGATAGATGATTGATAGATGATAGATGATAGTTGATATATAGGTATATGATAGATGATGAATATATATATGTTGGTTGGTGTGTGTGTGTGTGTAAGAATTCCATCTAGTCTCTTAAGGGCAATTTTGGGGTTGTAGTTGCCTTAAATTAGTTGTACAAAAGATGACCAGTTCCTGAATGCTTCAACCTCACCTGCTGTTACAGAAATAGCATAGACCTCACTCTGATGATTTGGTGTCTCTGCTTTTGGGTCCCTTTGCTCTTCAAGAGAGACAGCCTGCTAGAACTTGTGGTGACACTGCCTTCATGAAGGGAAGGTTTGCAAAGACACCCAGAATCTCTCAGGTTTCCTGTGTGCTTTAAGTGACTGTTTCAACAGAAGCATGCTTCCCCATGAGTGGTTCGACTTAATACTGTGTTCTGCAAAAATAAGATTTGATCTAATTTTCTGCATCAAGCGCTAAAGACCCAACATGATGTCACAAGACCTTCCCCCTCACCCAAGGAGTGTTTCCTTAGTTAAAACCCCTGGTGTGGAGGAAGTCAACTGTTCTCATCTGGATCAAGGAGACTTGTCTTCCTGTTGACTCTTGCTGTTGAGGCTGACAGTCCTTAGCTCAAATTATGTGTCCTATATGACCTGTAAAGGGAGCTCCTGTGGTCTTCATGGGAAGTTTGGAAAACTTATTATTAACCTTTGACCACTGTAAGCACCTACACTTACTGGGCCAAGATCACCTGATATGGCCTCAACAAATTCAATCTGTCCAGACCTGGAGGGGTCACAGCACAGCTGAGGCTATGATAATTTTATCGAAAGCAATCAGGCATTTTATATCTTTATTAGAAACAGATTATAATGCAATGCCATGTAGACTCATGATGTAGTTCAGACTAACCTGAAATTCACTGTGTACTCTAATTTGGCTTCAAACTTGGGCTCCTCTTGGTCTTCCAAGTGTTGACCTTACAGTGTGAGTACTAACCTATTTCCCAGACTCAAGAGATCCACATGAGGACTCATAAAGCATGCAGGCCTTATCTATTTTGGTTACATGTGTGTCCTCAGGATTTGGAACAGAAATGGAAACTCTGTCTTAGAAGAATCTACACCACTCACATGAATCTCAACATAGAACCATCCACTCTCCCTGGCAGAGCTGATCTTGCTTCCTCTGCTGATGTGTGGAGTCTCAGGTACATCTCCTAATTGCTCCTAATAACTCTCAGGCCTTGGTAGCTGTCTCTTAGGGAATATAACTATTTTGATCATGGTCTTTGTATGGCTGAGAAGAGTCATGTGACTCTTGTTTTCAGATTGTCTCTACTACAGATCCCACCCATGCATCAGTGGCAGAGACAGGCAGACTGGCTGCGTCTCTGTGTGTCACACTTAAGTAACTCCATCATGTGTCAGGGTGCCAATAAGGGCCTCTGAAATTTGGGGGCTGTCTGCTACTTCCGAGGGAATTCTGTGCAACTCAGCTGCTGCACTATGGGAGCCAAGTGGAGGCCTGCCATCTGACATCTCTTCCTACCCCAATTAATATCAGGAAAGGGCAATGTTTATGCAAAGCCACATGCCGAGAGGCCTTTTGCTCCTAATTTAAACTATTAAAATGCCATTAAGAATTGCAGGGCACATTTCTGCACTTCTTTCCTTCCTAATTTCTTGCTGAAGAACAACCACGTGGAAGGAAAGGCATTTTGTTTCCATGCAATGGGGCTCATTTTTCAGGACAGTTTATGATGCCCTTAGGTGGAATTTATCATCCCCGAAGCCAACCACCCCCCCTCCCCCGGCCCCATACCCAGGGATGGAGTTAGCAGATGCGATTTCTGTCAGCAAAAAAAAAGTGCGATCGATATGAACATACCAAGGCATTTATTTCAGATATTGGCCAGATAAATTGTCACGGTCACCATGCTGGAGACAGTGTGGATTCCAGCTATGGAGAGCTGAGGAACTGGTGGTAATTCTGTTCTGATCACTCACCCCTTTTCAGTCTGCATTCTCAGTTCCACAGAGGACACCTCATCTGAGGTGACATCTGCTGCTCAGATGCAAGGCATGTTGTCCAAGAGGTTGTTTGCATGTCATGGGACACTCTTCATGAACATATAGTCTACCCATGAGGCTTGATATTTTTGAAATTTTGGCCTAGTTTACATTTAAATTTTTTTTTTTTTTTGAGATTAAAACACACACAGTTTGATCTCAGCTTCGACCTTTTAAATTGTTACAACTATATCTTGGGCTAAAAGCCTGGAGTGTGGGATAATTGCATTTTGTGAAAGAAGCAAGTTTTCTGCACAGAGGGTAGTCACAGCTGTGCTAATGTGTCTCTCACAGGACGGTCCACACTAGATGGTATAAACAAAGGAAAACGGTACTTTTGTGCTTTTTTTTTTTTTTCTTCATTAAAAAGTATACTTAGCTTCCGGATGATGGCTGCTTTGCATGGAGCTGTTCCTGGTCTTTTTCTTATCTTGATGTCCTGTCTCCTGCAGCGTAGATGGCTTTTCTAAAAGTACTACTCCGGACTGCTGCTGCAGACCTAAGAACATAGGCCTGAAACTCCAGAGATTCATTTCAAAGGGCAGAGGCTTCCTGCAGAAGTCAGAGTCCCTTCAGGCCATGTCTTGCTGGTTTCTGCTTTGCCTTGCTAACTCCCCACAGTTGAGTGCAGGGTTCCCCTCTTCAGTCTTCCTGTTCCTTCTGTGTTCCAGATACCATCTGCTTCTCCAGGCCTCCCAGTCGCCCCCGAGGACTGTGGAGTTGCCCCTATATACTTACTGGTGAGGAAACAGGATTTTTCACAAGTCTCCTGGATTCCTGAGCCCGCCGCAGGCTCTGACATCAGCTTAGGACACATCCTGAGCTGTCATCTAAGGGACTTGGAAAGATTTTTAGCCCAGCCTTTTGCTTGACTGTCCAGAGGAATATATTCTACATGGAAGGCAATAAACTATGGACCACTATGACACCCCACAGTGAAACCTTCTGACTTGAGACCCAAGTCACGCCCAAGCTAAGACACATTACGACAATAGTGCTTCACGGCCATCAAACATCCTCTCCTGCTGTTTGGCCTCTGTGCACTGTGCTGGGCTACAGTTTCTCTTAGGCATAGGGCAAAGGACATGGGTATGACGTCCGAGCCTTCACACCCGGGCTCCACAGACCACAAAGTTGACTGCAGGCAACTTACCTTAACCTTTGACCTATCCCTCTAGGGGGTGTCCAGTCCCTGCAGCAGTCCTTCACAGGAAGGAGTTGAGAGTTATGAAGATCCTGTCTGTAAGGCACTGGGCAGGAAGGATGTGATCTCTGGACACTTCTTTCTTTGAGTGATTTATGAAGTGATTTGGTGGCAATTGTATAAAGTTGTTGGAGGAGGATGACTGCTCCTCTTGCCAGGATGAGAAAGTCTGGCGGTTCCTTTGTGATGGTTCTGTGACTGTGTGATGATTTTGTTACTCTCTGATGGTTCTGCGACTGTGTGACTGTTCCGTTACTCCGTGGTGGTTCTGTGACGCTGTCATGGTTCTGTTATTCTACGGTGGCTCTGTTACGGTGTGATGGTTCTGTGACTTTGTGTGCTTCTATTACTGTCATAGTTAGTGTTATTATTGCTGTGACGGCACATTATGACCAAAAGCAACTTGTGGAGGAAAGGGTTTATTTCAGTAATGCTTCCTGATGACAGTCTGTCACTGAGGGAAGTCAGGGTAGGAACTCAAAGGGCAGGGACCTGGAGGCAGGGGCTGATGCAGACAGAGGTCATGGAAGGTTGATGCTTATGGGCGGGCTTGCTCCTCATGGCTTGCTCAGCCTGCTTTCTTATAGAACCTAGGGCCACCAGCCAGGGATGGCCCCACCCACAATGGGCTGGGCCCCCCTATCAATCACTAATTAAGAAAATGACCTGTTTTGTAGGCTACTTGCCTACAGTCTAATTTTATGGAAGCACTTTTAAATCAAAGTTACTTCCTCTCAGATGACTTTAGCTTATGTCAAGTTGACATACAACTAGCCAGCACAGTTACCATGTGACAGTTCAGTTACTGTGTAATGTTTTAAATTATACATGTTAACTCCATTGCTCTGGGATGGCTCATCTGCTATAGTTTTATTTCTTTCCTGACCATGGCAGAATTATCTTCCTTGATCTCCCAGTTTTTTTTTTTTTTTTTTTTTATGAGAACCCCGACAGCTAATTCTTCTTTTTCCTTCCTTCTACCATATAGTGTGCTCTGGTGGAGGAGAAGGCCCACCACGAATTCCTAGTGGCACACCTTAAAACTGAAATTTGCGATAATTCTTTAAGTTGAAAAGTGAAAAATGTTACCTTCTCTGCAAGGTTGTTGTAAGGTATAGAAAGGATGAATATAAAACACACCCAGTACATACAGCTATAAAGAAGGCACTTAATAAAGAGGAATGGCAGCTACCTTGGTCACTGTTGAAAACTGCTTGACTGTTGCTTTTAGTGAGACTAGAAGTTAGATAGATATGGGACAGTATTTGTCAGTGGCCAGTCCTATGCTGAGAAGGAAGAAAACAAAACGTATACTCCACTTGCTGCTATAGCCCTCACCCCACCAGATAACCCCACCTCTGCCAAGGAAACCTGAAGTGCAGACAAGACTAATTCATGTGCAAAGTTATTAATATCGAACATTTAGGCACTGGCATAAGATGTGGGCTCTTCCCACAGCTTCTGAGGTCAGCAGCCTTGCCCTACATACTCACACCCAACGGCAGCTGCAGGGGATTTCTGGGCTGCTGCTTGCTTGTGTCACTGTGCTCAGTTCAGCTGCTCAGCTGCTCCGACTGGTCCATGATAGAGTCTCATTATAGAAGTAAGAAGGTGATAGGGGAGGTTGTGGACGTGTCCAACTAAAAGTATATCAGACTTCTTGTAGCTAAGAGTGGCCACGTGATCTCGTTGTCTTGGTCCCTGATGTGTAAATCTGTTTCTAAGGGACTTGGGGAAAAGTTTTTGCTTTCTGGACACAAATGCTACTCACGTAGGTTTCTTTCTCTTCTTCCTGCCTCGAATGTCAAGGTGACAATTGAAAGCTATGTTATCTTGGAACCTTGAAGCATGAAGACCAGGCCTGAAGTGCAAGGCTTGTAGCACCAAGAGAGAATCTGGGCTCCTGATGCTGGGTTTGAGCCTCTGAGCTGTTCCCAGTTGCTGACCTGGAATGCCTCTGCATAAGACCAATAAATCTTTATTCTTGAAGCCCTTGCATGCCAGGCTTTCTCTTATATGAAGCCTACTGCATTTCTTCTAACTGGCATAAATAGCTTTCATAACAATGGTGTGCAATACGTACAAACTTACCCTTTGAAATGGGCTCTAGGTTAATGGGAAAACAACACATATGAATGGATAATAAAAACAATACATAGTCTCTTTCTCAGTAAGGAACTACTAGCCTTTGTAGCTACTGCTTTATCTTAAATGATGGCATCTGGCCTCCTGTGGCTTTTGATTCTTCAAAAAATTTAATTGAAACAATTCATTGTAAGGAAGCAGATGGCTACTGTGGATCTGGCTAGGCTCTGTCCTGTTCTTTGGCCTGATTTCTTGTCCTGGCTCTTTCCTTTGGTCACATCCCCTGGCTTTATCCTGGCACTGTTTGTCATATCAATCCGTTCTCTCTGCAGCTACGACCTCATAGGCAGCTATTGTCCACCTTGACAGCTATGACTGACTTTACCAAAAGTGAAGAGAATGGCCAGAGAAGCCAGGGACAGTCAGATTTGCTTTTCTTGGCTCTTTAGAAAGAAATGGAGAATTCAAAGCATACCTGATTATTGGATCTTCTCCTTCCTCTCCTTGCTGCATCCAGGTTCTGGTTTTTTTGGAAGAGAAAGAAGACACAGTTCCAGAAGGGGGAAGATGGCTTCCAAATGAGGGACAAAGCTGTGGTTATAGTGGGAGGATACAGTCTCAGAGAGAGATGTCTCATGGGGAGGCATGCAGTCTCTAGGAGAAGGATGTGGTCTTAAGGAGAGGGACATGGTCTCATGAAGAGACTCAAGAAGAGGGACGTGGGCTAAAGGAGAGAATGGGGAATCTCTCACAGCTACCGGTAGAGTCGCATGCTCCTTGTCCACTTCAAGTGTGGCTTGGAAAGAGCTCTGTAAAAATTATCTTCAGCTTCTTCCAGCCACCGCCAAATGGGGACTCTGACTTCTGTACTGTTTTCATACCTGCCTAGAGATTACACAGAAAAGACTTTCAGAACATTCCTTCCAGTTAAGGAGGTCATATGAAGCAGTATGTGGGAGGCACAGAGGGGCTGGTGACATTTGTGAACAGCTCTTGCAGTGTGGAAACTGATACCCTTCTGAGCCCTGCCTTTCCCAATAAACATGATTAGATGCTAAGGAAACTGTGCCAGTACCACCTACCTGCAACCACCCAAATGTGTGAAGAAACTAAGATGAGCTAGGACTCCCCAAGATGTCCCGGAGCTCCAGCACCATGGCCTACTGCAGGGATTAATCCTCCAGTGTGCTGAGGGAGAAGAGACCCTTTCCTGGCCTCTGGTCTCTCCTCCCCTTTGGGTCCCTATGTTATTATGGGCAGGCTGGAGCCAGTTGCCGAGGCACTTTTCAGCACATGCGTCCGTCATAAGTTTTATGAACCGTCAATTGAATTTGCTTTTTTTTCTCCTCTGTCCAGACCTTTTAACTCATTTCTGTATTATAATCCTTGATCTGCTGAGTGGCCACCTACACTCCTACTACCTGCTTGGTTTCCTCATGCCTGGATATACCTGGGACAGGGTCTCAGGCTACTCCTGGGCATCTGGTATGGGGCACTTTGCCTCCTCTGCTTCTCCACCGTGGAGTCCCTTTTGGAAGTGAGGCTGCCTCCTCTCTGGGAACCTCCTTCCCTCTGGTGCTTCTTACAGTGCAGAGCTGACTCAGGATACTCAAAAAAATCACAGTCAATGGAATTAAAGAGGATGGCTCAGTGGTTAAAAGTACTTCCTGCTTGTGCAGAGGACCCGGGTCAACTCTCAGCACCTACACAGGTATCTGCTCTCAACTTGTTGGTGTTTGTGGCCAGTTCCAGAGGATTTAAAACCTCTCCTGACCTCTGTGTGCTCCTGGCACACACACATACAGTAAACAAATATATATGTTTGAAAAGCCAGAAGCTAATGAATTTGCTAGACCTAGACAGATAGCTAGTGTGAGGCACTTGCTTAACAACCAAATGAGACACACAGAATTAATTGTCCACTGTCAGCCTCTTCAGCTCCAGAATACATTTCTATTGTGGTTTATCTGGTGGGGTATTCCTATGAAGAGGGGCAGGTATGCCCCATTCCTCATTGCTTTTCTTGATATCTAGAAGGGTTTGGAATTGTCAGGGAGTGCAGAGTCCATTGGAGATGGTCTGTGGCGGGTAGAGCTGGGTGACGCTGGCTCTGCTGGGAATGACCTGAGGGTGTTCTACCTGGGTAGGATTTATGTATCCCTGGACACTCAGCCTCCCCCTTTCTTCCATGTTTTAAAGACCTTCTATCCTCTGTTTGTAAAAGTAACTTTTATTTTCCAGATGTAATTGTCATCTCAGAGGCTTACTGCTGAACAAGCTCACCCTTTTTAGTTCTTTCTGAACTCTGGCTGGCTGGTTCAGTTCAGTTGTTCTAGCTCAAAACTTCTCTCCAAACAGACTGATTCAAACAGACTTCTCTTGGCTTCTCATCGAATTGCTCTGCTTGGCCTCATACTAACTTTGACAATATGTTCTAACCTCCTGGCTCCTTCTCTGGCTTGTTTTGTCTTCACCTAGGTCTAGCTTTTTCTCTCTGTTACCTGTCTTTGTAAAATGGTTCTGCTAAAACTGACACACACACACACACACACACACACACACACACACACACACACACACCTTTTCTACCTGCTCTGCTCTTAAGTAGCCTCTTCTTCCTCTGCTGTTCTCTTGGGAGTTGGGCATATCCTATCTCTGACTCATTCTGACAACTCTTTCTCTGATTCATCACTATTTCTACCCCTCAATTAGACATCGCTTTCAAACATGGCTGCTTCCTTCTACAAACTAACCTAACCTACATTGTTTGGTATTACAGATGTATACTAAGGGCATGTGTGTATTCCAGGCAGAGGAATTAAATGTGTGCCATTTGAGCCAGAGCACATAGACCTAGAAGTTCTTTGGATGTGCTCCCTTGTCAGAGCAGCCATGTTGCTGGTTTAAAATTCATCTATGTCTTCCCCCTTTCTGTTTAAGCTAAAAAAATTTTTCACAGCTTAACTTTTACCACAAAAACAATTATCCATCCCACAAATAGTTCGAATGTCCTTGTGAAGATCTGTTGATGCAATGATCCTTCATAACTGATCATCCCAATCATCTGTCCTTCAGTCCCTATTCACATATCAATTGTCCACATTCTTTTGGTTATAACCTTCCCCAGTAGCAAGCACACAGAAGACAGTGACGTCCCTGCTTCCCATTGGCCCACTCTCTTGTTCACGTCATCAAAATCATGAGAAACTGTCTTGTTTGGTCTCCATGGCAGTTCACAAACCTTCCCTTCGTAGCCCCAGCTCATTGCGAATGTTGATGGGATTGTTTCTCTGTCTCATCCCTACTGGGCTGGACTGAAGTCCAGGCTTGTTTTCTTTAGCTCATTTTAAGATGAACCTTGGAGGTGACCAGTGACAGACCTTAGTCCCCAAGTCAGAGTCAAATGATTCACGGGCTTGCTTACAGAGGAAGAGGCAGCGCTTTCCTCAAGGAAGCCTCCTTGATCCATGCCCTGAATGGAAGGCACTGTGGAAAGGGTTTTTCATTTATTCAGTCCATACACCTCTAAAACACAGAAATGGGACATGCTTTTTTTTTTTTTTGTTTTTTTGTTAGTTCATTTTCCTTAGACAAGGTCCCCCTATGTAGGCTAGACAGGCACCAAACTGTATCAGTCCTCTGCCCCAGGCTCTGAAGTTCTGGGATTACAGGCATGCATTGCCATACTTGGCTCTGATTCCCCTCTCCCTCCAAAGAGCAATCTAGGAGATCTTTCCATAAAGGTGTCACAATATTACTTGTGTGTGAAGGCCGGTGGTCAATGTTGGGTGTCTTCCTCAATCACTTCTCTACTTTTTTATTTTGAAGACAGGGTCGCTCGTTAGAACATGGAGCTCAACGGTTTGGCTGAAACTCCAGAGCGCATGGCTGCCCTTCATAGTGCTGGAATTACAGGTATGCCAGGGAATTCAACCTTTTTACTTAGGTGCTGAGGATCTGAATACAAGAGTGTCCTCTTTGTGCAGCAAGCGCTTTACTGACTGAGCCACCTCTCCAGCACCTTCCATATATTCTTTTACTCATTGTGCAATGTTTTGTTTTCTGCTTTATATTATATATTATATATATCTATATATCTATATATCTGGAGAACAGGAAGCTTGTCAGTGGCCATGCCACTGAAGAAAATGACATGCCTTTCCCACAACTACTGTCTATAGAGTCTCAGAGGTCCATCACCTGTCCACAGTGACACATTGACAGCCCAGTATTGCAAAGGTCTGATCTAAGTAATTATATATATGTATACACACATATATAATTTGTAATTATAATATATATAATTATACATACACATATATATGTATGTATAATTTTTCATTAGTAGATAATATTCATTTGAAAAACCCTGCATAACCATCATATAGTTTTTTTTTTTAATATATTTTCTAGAATAGAATAGAATTGAGTTTTTTCCCCTAGACTGAAATTTCTAGGTCAAATGCACATATTTATAATTTTGATAGCTGCCATCCAGTGGCTTTGCCAGGAAGCTTCATCAGTTCTCAATCCCCCTGATGCCTTGTTCCAACAGAACAGCACACAGTTCAGTCCTCTGGCCCACTGGTGATTTTATAGGCATCTAACATGCTTTCCACTGAAAGCTGCCAAAGTGATTGTGGTTTTCGGCACTAGAAGTGAGCCTGGAGTACTGGGCTATGGTCCCATCATACGGCTTCTCTGTTTAAAACACTTCTGTGACTGGTAAATACAGTTCACACTGAAACACAAGTCATCTTCCTGAGTCCCAGGTTCATCCACAGCCAGCCCCTTTTCTCCTGCCTTTGGGCTACGCATGACTCAGCCCGCATG
Source organism: Mastomys natalensis (assembly GCA_021653895.1). Classification (NCBI taxonomy): domain Eukaryota; kingdom Metazoa; phylum Chordata; class Mammalia; order Rodentia; family Muridae; genus Mastomys; species Mastomys natalensis. Next base: position 533,830 of record JAJTUV010000165.1, on the reverse strand, counting down.
CCCTCATCTACAGAATTCTGTCTCATAGCCATCTGGTCAGGGTGTGCTCACAAGCGTTTCTTCCACTGGCCTCTTGTGTGATGTGAAGTGGCATCTACCCAGACACGACTCTTCAGCTGTCGAATTCTCCTTAGCCCCATCTCTATCTCTGTCTGTGCATAGGGAGTTTGGCCTGGCCTTGGCCTGCTATACAGCTCATGCCCCCTCCTCCATGCTTTTCATGTGCACGTTGCTCTAGGGCACTGCTGCTCTGTAGTGAATTTAGCACCTGGGTAGAGCAGAATGGAAGGTGTTCTTGGTTATCCATTCTAACACTTGCATTTTGTGCTGATAAGCTCTGGGATGAATGGCACCACATCTTGCTTTCCCCAACAAGAGAAAAGAAAGGGTATTTACTGAGCACCTACCATGGAGGAAGTGTGTTGTCAACCATGACATTGGTTAATATTCACAGCCAACCCTGGAAAGATATCTTCATGTTTCAGATATGAAACAAATCCCCCTTGAGAAAGTCCCTCAACAAAAACTCAAATAAGCTAAAAAGCACACTGCCTGATCCTTCCTAAATACACGGAAAGACAAATTCCCTTCAGGAGCTTCAAACATCTCCTAAGAGAACCAATTCATGAAGAATGAAAAGGGGTCCATCTGTTTAAAGATCTTTCAAGACTCAACATGGGCACAATGTGCTATTTTCTATTTTTGCACAGCAAAGCATCATCTTTTTGGATTTTAACATTTACTCATTTTGATTTTTGACCATTACACATACTTAAGGACTTTTACTCATATCCTCCTCTTACCCACTCTCATCCCTTTGCTGTCGAAACTTTTCTTTCCAACACTCTACTTTCATGTCTCATTTTTGTGTGTGACACATTGAGTCTCTTTAGAGACAGACTTGCATGCTGTTTGCTGAGCATGGCTGGAGGTATTGACTGGAGAACGGGAAGCTCGTCAGTGGCTATGCCACTGAAGAAAATGACACTCCTTTCCCACAACTACTAACTGTCTATAGAGTCTCAGAGGTTCATTACCTGTCCATGGTGACACGTTGACGGCCCAGCATTGCAAAGGTCTGATCTAAGTAAGCACATATGCTCTGAGTTCCTGAGCGCAGTGCCTGGGCTGTGTCATGTTCATGGGATGTATCATCTTGAATGTTTTCTCATCCTCTGGTTCTTACATTCTTTTTATCCTCTCTTCTGTGATGTTTTCTGAGCCTTGGTGACATAGTTGTATTATTTAGGGCTGGATACTTTAGCATCACTTGTTCTAAGACTTATGAATCTTCGTCTTAGCCACTGCTCAAGGGTCTGATCAAGGATGAGAGTTGCTCTAATCTATGGATATAAACATGAATGTTTAGATGGAGGTTTAACAACATGTCTATTTTGCAAATAATAGTAGCAAGTTCTACCTCTAGGAACTCTGACTTCCCCAGCCACGGCTATTGATCAGGCTTCTAGTATGTACAGTACCAGATATGAGTTCCCGTCTATAGAGTAGATCTCAAATCTAACTAGAAAGCAGTCGATTGTCTCCATAATACATGCTTGTACTGTCCTGGTGGGCACATCTTGACTTGTAGGTTGTTATTATTGTTCAAAATGGTTATAGCTGGGTAAGACTGTTGATGTCTTTTCTCTCTCAGCAGCCTGCATTTTCCTTTCCAGCACTAGAAAGGCTTTTCCTATTAGGGAGGAAGTTTCCAGTTCAGTTCCAGTTTGATTTTTCTATGTCTGCTGGTCAAAGTGTGTGGTGTCTTCAACAAAGGGTCTTATGTTCAAGTTGGTGGGCAGTCAAGAGTGATGACAATAACATATATTATTATAAAAGCAACTTGGAAATCTTTGTAGGCTTTGCAGAGCACTCCCATGTACCTTTTATCAGGGTTCTGCCTATATTAAATCTTACCTAATTATAACAACTAAGAAAACAATACTAATATAGTGTTAACAAATGCATATTATTGTTAGTATTTTTCATCAGTTTTTCTATAGATATGTTTCCTATTTTAGAATCTCATCCACCACAGTGGTGGAAAAATGGAAAGCATTTCCTTTATGCTGAAGTATTTTTTCTATTTATATAGTACTGGAAGTTGGAGCCTAAGCAATTATGCAAGAAAAAAAAAATATTCAAGTTGAAGAGGAAGTAGCAAATTTTTCTATTCACAGATAACATGACTTTATATGTGGAAAACTTTGAAGATTTTACAAGACCAAGATAATTGTTCTAGGTGCTTGGACCTTTATGAGTCTTTGTCTTAACCACTGCTCAAGGTCTTGATCAAGGATAAGAACTGCTCTAAGCTGTGTCATGGAGGTTATGGAGAAAAGTTCAGCATACAAAGCTAGCCATACTTCTATACTGACAACGAATGATTTGAAAACAAATTCCATTTACAATAGCATCAGAAAAAAATAGAAATTTGAAGCATACATTTACCAATGAAGCCAAAGACTTATTTATCATCATCTTTTAATGTGTTTTGGATATTTTAAAAATTAAATTTATTTTTACTAGCATATGACATATGACATTGTCATAAATGTTAAGAAGTTGAATTAATGTGATATCTTGATACATTGAACAATGCTTAAAATCAGGTTAAACTTGTCTGTTCAATCTTTGTGGTGGTTTGCATATGCTTGGCCCATGGGAAATGGCACTATTAGAAGGCGTGGCTTTGTTGGAGGAAGTAAGTCATTGTGGGGTCCGGGTTTGAGGTCTTATGCTTAAGTTCTATCTAGGGAAGAAGAGACAGTCTCTTCCTGGCTCCCTGTGGAAGCAAGTCTCCTTCTGTTTGTCTTCAGATCCAAATGTAGAACCCTTGGCTCCTCCAGCACCATGTCTGCCTACACACTGCCGTGCTTCCTGCTGTGATGATAATGGACTGAACCTCTGAATTTATAAGCCAGTCACTATTAAATGTTGTCCTTTTTAAGAGTTGCCTTGATTATGGTGTCTCTTCACAGCAATAAAACCCTAACTAAGACAAATCATTGATCATATTCTTATGATAAAACAAAATCGTTCCTTCTAGTGTCTCAAGACACACACTAAAAACTATAAAATTCTGCTGGAAGACATTGGTAGATAGGGAGACATTCTGTATTTGTGATTGGTAGACTTCATTTATATTAAGATGTCCATACTTGCCCAAAGCGATCCATCCACAGATTCAATACAATTCCTGTCAAAACATCAAATGGCATTTTTATGTTCAGAAATAGTTTGCTTCTTCTGGTTTTGTTACTTTTTTGATTAGTTATTTGTAATCTTTAATAGCTCTGTATGACCTCTGAACTCCCTTTCTAACTGACTTAAAAACACATAACAAAGCTATAGTAACCAAAAAGTGTGACATTGGCATAAAGACAGACCTAAAGGCCATTGGAATAGAAGAGCAAGCTCAGAAAGAAACCTTCACATTTGACTAAATGACTTTTGACAAGGGTTTCTAGACTTGTCATGAAGTATGACAGTCTTTTCAACAACTGTTTCTGAGGAACTGAATAGTCACATTCAAGAAAGTAATAAAACTGAGCCCCACCTTGTGTCATATACTCAAAATGGAATCAAGAATTAAAACTATAAAACTCTTAGAAGTAAACATTTGGAGGAAAGGTCATGGTTTGGCAATCTTTTGGCTCTAACGCATGAAGAATGGACAACAAAAGAAAAAACAGATAAACTGTACTACATTGAAGTCATTATCATATATATCATTATTATTATTATTATTATGCATCAAAGGCCATCATCACTGAATATATTTTTCTGAAGATAATAGCAGGTAGCTGGGAAGAATATGGGAAGCTACTCAGTGTCAGCAAGCCCCAGAGAAATTCAAAACCTCCACAAAGTTCTGTACACACCCAGCTCAATAGCCAGGGTTCCTAAACTGAAAATGAAAGCCTTCAGGAGGATGGGCCTTACTGGGACCTTATAATGCCCTGGGAACTGTGAAAAGTGTCTCCATTGTGAAAGGCAATGTAGTGATTCTGCAAAACACCACACATAAAATCACCACATGGTACACATTGCTATTGTATATGTATTAGACATTGGTGGGGCATTTATAGGTAAATGTTGTTCATAACAGCCTTATTCCACAGCAGCCAAAATATGGAAACAGCTCAGGTGACAATCAGTAATAAAATGATAACAAAAAGCATGTATATGGACAGCAGAATGTTATTCAGCCATAAGGAATAAAGCCCTTCAAAAATAATATCTTAATTTTTTATATTTGAGATTTTCACACAAGATATTTGATCATGTTCATTTCCTTTCCTCAGTTTCTCCAGGATCCTCACACACATCACCCATCTAGTGTCATGTTCTCTTTCTCTCATTTTAAAAACCCACCAAGCCCACTTTGTGTTGTAGGGACTGCCCTGAAGTTTGCTGACGTACCAGGGTCCACACCATTAAGGAGAATTGCCTTTTCCCATTAGCAGTCAAATGCCAATAGCTTCTTAGCTAGGGTTGAAACTTCATGGGTTGAAACTTCCCCTCCTCCATTTTAGGATTTTTATCTGGCTTGAGCTTGCACAAGGCTGATACATGATGTCACAATTGCTTTGAATTCATCCTTGCAACTGCCCTGGTATGTCTGGGAAACACAGCTTCCTGATGTTATCTGCTACTTCTGGCTCTTAAAATCTTTCTATCCCCTGATTCTACGTTGAGGGGAGGAGTGTGATACAGATGTCCCACTTAGGGCTGAATGCTCCAAAGCCTCTTTCTTATTCTCTGCAACTGACAAATTGAGGGTCTTTGTGTTAACTACCATCTACTGCAAGAGATTACTCTGAAGAGAGCAGGAAGATGCACTTATCTATAGGTATAGCAATAAGTCATCGGGAGTAATTTTTATGCTATGTCAGTTTAGCACAATGTTAGTGGTAGATTTCCCCAGAAGGCACATAACCTAAGGCACATAAGCTATTTAGTCATGGTTCTTGGCCTCTCACATGGGACAGAAAGTTTTAAGTCTACTAAATAGAGTGAGGAGGAGCTTATTGGGAGGGGGTTGGAGGGAGGAAAGGGAAGAGAGAAATGTAATTAAATTATAAGTTCAAAAATTAAAAAAAGGGAAATGTGGTGGTTGTTGCCATAACATTTGTGCTGCCATTGCACTGGTGGGCACGTCTTGTCAGGCAGGTCAGTGTGTAGTGTGCAGAGCTCACAGCTGGGTGAGACTGATCATTGCTTTCTCCTCTGGTAGAGTGTGTGCATAGCGCTTTCCAGTTCCGTGAAAGCCAGGCAGTAGGGATGAAGCTTTAGGTTGAGACCTGCTAGATTTCACTATGTTCTAAGACTCAAATCTGTGATGCTTTCAGCAATAAAGTCTTACTATCAAGTTCCAGGGGGTATTCAAGAGAATTGGCAATAGCCTATAGTGTTTTTTGGGGGGTTCTTTGTGAGACCTCATTGGCCAACAACTCAGACAGGGATAACCCACTTCTGGTACTGGGATTTTTATTTGGTAGGATATAGTGTCTAGTTGGGGTATCTCTCTATTATATGGTAAGTCCATTTATACTTTTTATGTATGTATACACAGTTGGGAACTCCACAGTAGTAGGTTTCCCCATACCTTTTTGAAAGGTCTTTAGTATTAATTGGTCCTCTTTATAAAGAATAAAATTCTTATACATACTACAACATGGATGAATCATGAAAACATGTAAGGTGAAATAAGTCAGACATATAGGACACATGTTATATAAACCCCATTATTAAAGGTACCTATAGAAAATACAAAAGCAACTAGCACAGGCTTGGTAGAGGGGACAACAGGAGCTATTGTTCAGTGGATGTAAGAGTTTTTAGTTGGAAATAACACAAGAATTCTGCAAGTGGGTAGCAATGACTATTACACAACAATTTGAGGTGTATAGCATGAATGCTTCCCACCTTAAAAGGGCTTTGATAGTGTGTTTTATGTATGTATATTTTTATCACAATATCAAAAATGGCCACAGGTTCACATTGCTACCCTTGGCTTCAACCTGGTACCAACCATCATCTTTTCTTTAATTGTCATTCACAGTGTCTTTCTCTAATAGAGAGTTCTTGGTTCTCATGAACAATGGGTCTGTTTTTTGTCTACAGTGGCACACACACACATTTGTTTCAGAAACTGCCAAGTCAAAATCCCTTCAAGAAAAAAGCTTGCCAATAACAGCCTGAGTTTAATGTACATTCTTTTGTCTTTGGTTTTACTGGATTGGGTTGGGATTCTGTTTCCAAAATGACTTAGCTCTGTTCCTTTCTTCCACATGGTATTCTGTGTGGCTATGTCATTCACCTCAATACAGTCAGATCAATTTGTCACAAGTGCCACTTGACAACAATGAGATAATGCATGTGATATATCTGGTGCACTACCTGACAAGGAGCAGAGCCTTACACATAACCTGGACCTGAGTTTGTATCCTGGATTAGCATTTTCCAAAATTACCCCATACCCAGGAATGTCAAGAGAGCTGCTATCTTGTTTGAAGTGCTCACCACACCTGTGACTCTCAACTACACTAACCAGCCATGAGGATCGCATGAGAAAGGCTTGCCTTCATTGGCATCGTGTTCCTGACAGCAGAACTATTTGCTGGGAGATGATAAATATGTATGTCTAAATGAAGAGTAATTATGAAAGACATAGATAGTCATGCCAGGGACAGAGGACCCAGGGTGTAAAACTGCAGATATTCAGAAGTTGCGAGTGTACTGCCTTTCCTCAGCAGCTCTTCCCACTCTTCCATGTCAGTCATCATGGTCTCTGCAGTGTTACTCCCATTGGAGAGGGATATGCTGGAAGGGATAAGGCAGCCAGCTCACAGAAGTGAAGGAGAGCTGCCAGACTTCACTTTGCAATGCTGGGTCAGAGTAGCTCTGAGAACTCAGGGCCAGGAGTAAGGATCTCTGTGTCTATGCCATGGCTGTTGGCTTGAGTCCTTGGATTTTCCTGATGTCAAATTTCATGATACTCTCAAATAAAATCCTAATATCAATTAAACTATTAGAGTTTATTTAATACAATACCAAGTTTAAGGCATGGGATTTAGGAGTGGGAAGAGTGTCTCTTCCACTGACCAGTCATGTGTTCCTTGACATTATTTAACTTCTACAAGGCCCAGTTTTCTCATCAATATGGGGAAGTTCTGGCAGAGTTAAAGCATAGAAGTGGTACTAGAAACTTGTGTTGATTTTGTGGTTCATACAAGCTATACAACCATGGAGAAGTTATTCGGGGCCCTTATATTTTCCTCATATCTACAAAATGGGTACTAACTCTCAAAGACTTGATCTGAGAGGTACACGAGATGGTTTGTGTATCTTGCCAATATTATTATTACCGTAATCTTCTGGGGAATTAAATTAACTCCTCTACATGAAGTACTTGGCAGAGGGCCTTCACTGTGGTGAGTCCTTAATAAATGATGGACAGTGGTTTAAATGGCTTCTTGGATGTTAGTGAACTTCCTGTGCTTCCTTATATTTGTGTGGGTAATTGAGTTCTCATTAATTGCTCCCCATTGGTGTTATTTTCTTCGCATGGTTCTAAAAATTGCAACGGCCTAAGGAGACTTTTAAAAGAATGCTTATAAACTGATCTGATTTTACCACATAGATTCCTCACAGAGCCAACATGGTGAGTCTCATCCCTAACTACAAAGGTCTTTCTGCTTTTAAAAGTTGAAGCTGAGAAGGTATTTTAGTAGTTTAGGTAAAGACAAATGTAGACCATCTTTTTCATGGGTGTGAATTCATTGGCCTCAGTTTCTCCAGGTTTGCGACATTGGGCCTTGCTTGTAGACACAGGGCTACCTTGACTGTCCCCATACAGCACTGGAGTCTCAGAAGCAAAAATAGAGCATTCCCCTTTGTCTTGGTACTGTATCTGAAGTGATTTGCCTTTTGGGACCTTCTCTTTCTTTGTGCATTCTGTACCTTCCAGTTGTTTTCTATCCATTATGACCCATCATCTTGTGTTTCTCTAGAGTCAGTCTTACCTCTTGCTCTGGGGCCTCCGTTGTTCACTGCAGATACCTACCTCATGATTACCTGCTGACAGTGATAGGTGGAAATTGTTCCCGTCAGCTCTTTTGAAAAATAGGGAAATTTGAAGAATTAATTTGGATTCTCTTGTTACTGTGTCATATCATCTCACAGTGCGACCCAGGCCTGGGGCTTTCCAAACTTCCAGACACCACTGTCCTCCATGTTGCTGTTTCTTAGATGTATTTTTTTTGTGCTTTGAGCCTCCAGTGTAGGCTTCACTGCAGTCTATACCACTCAATAATTTCTCATCTTCTGGCCAGATCAGCCTTTTCAGTTCCTTAAAATGACTTGGTGGGATGCCCCAGGAACCTCCTGACCTAAATGCTTTCTGCTCTAGTCTTGTAATACCTCTGTGTGTAAAAACTCTGTACATTTCTTGTTTGTGAGAGCTTAGTTTCCTGGTGACTTTCTGTTTAAAAAGCATCTTCCCCACATTGTCTCTACTGATCTTCATGAGAGGGACAAGAAGAGCAATAGGGATTACCAGGGTTCAGATTTTAGATACAGCCTTATGGGTGAAAACAGCACACATCCAGCATTATCTTGAAAGAATCCTTAATCTCCTATGAGATGCACCTTATGTGGCTGGCAAGCACAACTTTTGCATGGTAACACAGATGTGTAGTTTTGTACTGTAGGACATGGCAGGTGATAGAGGCACATATGTAGAACATAAGCCTGCAGAATTTTGCTTCATGGTCGCTGATATCATTGTCCTGCAGAGCTGCAGTTGTCTAAAGAGTCCTTGAGGTGCCTGTATCCCTCAGAGCAGAAAGCCAGATAGAGGTTCCTGGCCCATGGATATATTAAGGGACTGATACATGGCTCTGAAGCATGGAACTGACCCTTGAACTCACATCTTCTTCTTGTCTTCTTTTGCTGTGTCACAGGGGATATAAGAAATCTAATAGTTCAACCCCAATTTTCTCTTTCCTTAATAGTTCATTGCCATTTCCCCAGTTTCTAAGTTGTACATAGCGGAATTTTCCTCATAAAGTCCAGCTAATTCTGCATAGTCAGCCTAGTGTTAGATTTCTGTCCTGAGTCTCTTTAAATAGTAAACTGTCATGGGCTTTTGGAAAGGCTGTCTTGTAGGTGAAAAATAACTGCATTTATCAGAGTATGGTTAACTTTAGTTTGCTCATTTGGCAGCTTATAATCTTCTTGAAATAAATCCCTTTCTGCTTCTAAATTGACCACTCTTCTGTCAGAGGAATAACACATCAGGGGCTGCAGATGGAGGCAGTGAAGGTTCTGCCCCGTGTTCTCAGAGGCTCTGCACTATTGGGGTGACTGCGGCAGAAGCTGGTGGGAACTAAGCAGCCAGAGTGCTTTGAGCAAGGCATGAGGCCCAGGTCTCATGGTGTAAGTGAACATGCTCTCCCCACCCAGAGACAGTCTGTATCGAGTATCCACTATGTACCTGTCCCTGTGTTAGGTGATACAGAAGACAATCACATTCAGAGTGGCTTCTGATACATCAAAATAGGTTGTCAGAATCAGTAAACATCAAGTGAACCAGTGGGGCAATAATATACAGTGATATAAGACCTGTCACTGTGATTAAGTTAGAAGTCTTAGTGCAATTGGTATTTAAGAAAGTGAGGTGGTGGAGGACTGCATGTGTTGGGGCGAGCTTCCGGGGGAAGAAGGGTTTGGTTTGGTCTTTGAAGGAAGAAATTTACATAGCATGATTTCTAAAAGTATGCCTTTATAGATAGTGAGGCTGGTTCTGAATCACATGCCTCATCTAAGGGACAGCCTGTCTACCGAGCACCAGTTTCCTAGTATATAAAGCAGGTAGCAAAACACATCAGAGGATTGGTACAAAGATTATGATGAACAGGTATTTTAACCAGGGACCAAGTTTTCTCAGTCTTTTTAACAAATAGCGCAGAGACAATTGGACTCAAGTTAGCCTCAACTCTCGAATCAGCCTGTATACAAATATGGATCCATAAAAACAGTGAAATGGATTATAGACAAAATCAGAACTGGAACCTTCCTAAAAGAAAACAAGGGAAATGTCTTAGTAATCTCAGAGCAGCAAAACCTGTCAGGGCATAAAAAGCACTAAACATGAAAAGGAAAGTGGAGAAATTATTTCAAAATCAATGATCTTTGGTCATCAAAAGAAATCATTTAACAACTGTCCAAAATGAATTGAGAGGAAAAACATCCTTGGAGTGTAGCTCAGTTTCAGAGAGCTGGTACAGCATGTGCCAGGCTCTGGGTTCCATCACAGAACCATAAAACAAAATGAAACCAAACCAAACCAAACCAAAACCCATAACCACCACCAACAAAAACACTTAAGAATAAAATTAACCAAGGAGATAAAAGGCCTACATACTGAGAATAACCAAACATATGGTAGGAATAAAAACAGACACAAATGAATTTGGTGTGCTATGTTCATAAACTGGGAGTCTTGGTGCCATTAAGTGTTCACTACCCAAGTTCTCATTTTCAGTGCAGTTGTCATAAGAGTTCTAATGATGTTCTTTTTTTTTTTTTTTTTTTTCATAGAAACGAAGGGGGCAATCTTAGCTAGCGTTTATATCAAAAACATAAAAGATTCAATATAGTCAAAATGAGCAAAACAAGAGGCATTCCACTCTTGACTTCAAAATATACCACGAAGTTACAGTGATCCAAACAATATGCTCCTAGCACAAGAGCAGAGAAACTGACCAATAGGACAGAACAGAGCTCAAAGATACATCCATGAATCTACGTCAGTCTTCAATAACAGTGTCAGGAAAGTAAGGATGGTATTTTCCATAAACGAAATGTGAATAGATATATACAGATATGTACAGATATTTATAAAAAAATAAAATTAGACTCTTACCTCACACCATTCCTGAAAATCAATTCAAAGGGGATTAAAGATTTCAACATTAAAAAATGAAACTAAAATTCCTAGAGAAACACATGGGGGAAAGTCTCCTGATCCTAGTGTGTGACAGTGATTTCTTTGGGTGTGAACTGAAAGGCACAAACAAGACAGAAATAGACAAGTGGGATTACATCAAATTACAGAGTTCTGGACAGACAGGGAGACAGTGAACAGTACGAAAAAAATACTCCATGGAATGAAAAAGAAATATTTATAAGGTATGTATCTGCTAAGGGTTGACACCCAAATGTGATCCAAACAGTTCGATAGTAAGAGAGCAATTTACCCAGTGGAGGAAACATTAGAATCACGTGAGATGTCGTCTCACTGCTGATAGAGTGGGTACTGTTGAAAAGATGGAGGTGAGGAGAAGACTCACAGGAAAGGGGGTGTCATGGGCTGGTGCACACTGACTGCCTTCACTGTACAAGCAACATGATGGGAGATGGTCAAAACCTACCATGCTGAATGCTCTGTACAGTTTCCTCAATGGAATCAACTCCTAAATAATAATAATAATAATAATGATAATGATAATGATAATGGAAGAGTTCACAGTGCAGGCCAACTTCTTAGCAACAGTAGCTATGGGCATGGCAGGCACCAGTGCCAAGAGCTTGACGCTCTACTTTGTTAAGCTGGTGGTTCCATCAGCCATCTCCTGTGGGACTCACTGGCCAGAGTTGAGATGCTTTTGTTCTGTTCCTCCCAATGGTGTGTTTTACCTAGGGCAGATTTTAGGACGGACTGTTCAGCAACACCTCCACCCCCACGCCACACACATGATCGAGGATGGACTCCTTCCATACTTTTCTCATTTTCTCTCATTTTACCCTTTTTCTTTATCAGTTATATTTATTTATTTTTGAGATAAGTCTTTTATGTAGCTCAAGCTGGCTTGGAAATCATGGTTTTGCCTCAGGCTCCTATGTTTGGGGATACAGGCATCTACCATCACACCTGGTTTTATCTGTCATCTTTATTCCACGATTCCAAAGGCAATTTAATATAGCTTATAAAACACACACAGTTACTTGCATAGAAAATGTGAAGCTTTTAATAGTGGAATCAGAGAAACAGACGTTTGATTCTGAACCCTTCCTATGGGCAGGCTACAGCAGCAAAAAGGGAAACGTGGTGGTTAGTAAGAAGACCACAGAGCAGACTTGCTCTATTCCAGTTGGTTTCCTTAGTAGTGAGTTAATGACCAGCAGGGGAGGAACTGGATCTTTCTGTTCTTGGCTAATTATGCTTCAGGAAGGTACTGATGGTCTGGAAGTGAACGGCTCAGGCTCCGGGCCACTTTGCATTCCCAGTCTCCGTGGTCTTCTGCTGTGAAGCTCTGCTGTTTGCTGCATGCTCACCTCCTATTGCTCTTTTGCAGGCTCATTTTTGATGTGCTACCTCTCTTGAGTTCTGGCCAGATACACTTGTCATTGGATGGTCAATCTCAGCAGAGTTCTTTTTGGTTCCTCTTGGCTGTTTTTCTTTGATTATGATAGACTTGTTTTTTTCCCACTCTCAGGGTTATTTTAGACTTTAAACTTTCTTAAGGTTTTAGTTGCCTCTGTGGAGCATGTGGGTGCAAGCAGATTGTAGATCAAGGGCCCTCTCCTGCTGATCCTTTTAAGAATGGACTTCTTAAGTGGAGACAGTTGATGGTCCTGTTATATATTATGGGCCTATCTTCTGCTTCTCTCTAGGGATTACTTCCCCTCAGACCTGCTATTTGGTAGCTGGGAATGAGATTTTGAGGAACTCACCAAAATTAAATTCTGTTTTTCAGGAATGGGCATCTTGCTGTGACTTCAAGCATAGTGAACTGTGGAGCGGGGATCTCTGGTTTACTTCTAAGATGGTGGCAGATACCTCAATCATTCAGAGCTTGCCTGTCATATAAAAGGAGAAGGACATAATACCCACAGGTTGTTGTGAATATTAGACAAGACCTAACACTTGGAATGCTGTGAAAATTCTTGTTTTTTTTTTTCCACTGTAAGTTCTTAAGGAGAGACCAAGAGGAAATATATTTACAAATTTGATCATAGGTGTGGCGTTGGTGGTATAGTGGTGAGCATAGTTGCCTTCTACAAATTTGGTCATAGATTTGATTTTCAGGTTGCATTTTAGACCCGTAGTGGAGGACAGAAGATCCAGTAGATATTCTCTGTCATGAAGACAGGGCTACATAATGCAAAAACATGATTACAATTCATTTATTATGGTTGTCTGAAGATTCTTGGGCTCCAAATTGTTAATTAATCTTTGTCTAAATACTTAACTTCTTCCTCCTGATATTGGTAAGTAAGCACTACAAAGGGTATTTCCTCTCTAACTTCCCTTGAGAGGAATATTTATGATAAGTCAAGTTTAGCAGTTCATTACATGTCTCTTTTTGTTTGGATTGCCAGCAACACAGACTATATCTATTGTCAAAATATCCAAGTCTCCCAAGGTGCTTGAAGTACATTCTTCTTTACCTTCTTATTCTACCTGATATTTCTTCCCAGGCCATTCAGATAGACTTACTAGATGCTTTTCTTTTGGTACAAATCTTTTTCAGAAGTGTAAGTATATAAGTTGAAGCTATAAATAATGTGATTACATCATGACACACTACAAATGTTGGCCCATGAAAGGGTGAGATCTTATTCAGCATTGTTCTGGCTGTCTTGCTAGATAGTAAGAGGCTCTCTGGAATTTTAAAGCAGCTGTTCAAACATTGTTTCCTACAGAAGGAAATGGGGGCCAAGTGGAGGCACAGTCCTTCAGTCCTTTCAGTTTGTATAGGACATCTTTCGAGATGTTATAGCTCTCTGTGTAGAATGCCTACCCAAGTGGATTTCTTGTTTTCATTGTGTTCTTGTGTGTGTGTGTGTGTGTGCGTGCGTGGTGTGAAGCTAATACTTGGCACCTGGGCCAACGCTTTTTCAAACTTTCAAATACATATGATTCATTTGAAGACATCTTTTTGTAATATGAACACTACTCTCTTACAAGAGGTCCAACAGTCTGCCTCTACAGCAAGCTTCCAGTCAGGCAATGCTGATGACATTTGTCTGTGGGCCATACTCTGGATAGCAAAGATCAGAAGAGGGATGATGCAACCTGTCACATAGAAAACCTGATTTGTTTGTGAGTCACACTTCCTAATCTCAGAACTGTATCACTAGATCTGTCTTCTCTTTAAAATTTAATTTTCCTTTTTCTAAATAAATTTTAAGTTTATTTTTATTTTTAAAACAATATATTTTGGCCATATTCTTTCTCTGCTCCCTCCCAATTCTCCTAGAACTCTCGTCTCCATGGAACCTGATTTCTATCTTCCAAGTGTCTTCTTCTAGGGATGTATACTCTTTTCTTCCTCTTAATGAGTTTTCATTTTCTTTTATTTTCCCTTCCACAGCACTTGTTGAAGTTCACTTTCTAGGCAAATATGCTTGCAAATATATTTGCAGTGCTATCAGATTAATCCAGTATCCCTAGTCTTAAAGATTGCTTGGTACATGTGTTAGGTCCCATAGAATCTTGAGTCTAGTGGATATTTGCTAGCTGAGCAACAGGCTTGTGATTCTAAATGTTTTGTGTAATTGAGACTCATGTAAGAAATTGACAAAATTTAGTAACTTTCCATGGCCCTTTTTCTTGCAGAGGCAGAGGCCAATGTTCTCAGTAGTAGCTGGATTTTAATTACTTGCTGTGTGTACTAAAGCTCTGACTGCAACCGAGTATTGACTGAATGTCGGTATTTGTGCCCAAGCACTGGTGAGTTTGGAGCAATATCCATAAGACTAATCAGCATATATTAGGTCACAGAGACCAAAGGTACTCATAATCCAAGGACTGCATTTGAAAATACTGCAAAAACGTGCTGTGAGGTTGCACACATGAAGCAGCCATTTCTTCTAGCCCATACCATGTGCTGTTAACGTAGCCTTTCCTGTTAACCTTGACATTTCCTGCCTCAGTCAGGGTTTGAATTGGGACATCAAAGTATACTTAGGATTTCTTACCTGCCCACATGATGTGAGACTTAGTAATACAGAGTCATACTTGGCATGGCACTGTACAGCTTATGTAGCCACACAATTGGACTTTTCTCTGTTGAGTCCGTAGATCGTAATTCCTTAAGCAAAGGAAAGGGTATCCTTATACATCAAAGCAACAGTTATTGGTTATCAGTTATTAGCTATCAGGGCATCAAGTTGACTAACAATCTATTGGAAATTATAACAATATATTAAAATTATAGTAGATTGAAGATTTCCTGTGAAATATTTCTACTGCCATTGCCTTTCATTTGTTGTGGTTTCATGAGTGAGTGGGAGAGAATGGGTTTGTCACAATCAGGGAGTGGCAACTTGAGTATGCATTAGATATACACTGGCACTTTTGCTGAAGTGCCAAAGCCAGTAACGATCAGATCATAAATTCCTCTGAAGTCTGGCTGAACATGAGCTGGGCACATTTAAGAGTTGACCAAAACCTTGCACATGAGTGCAACAAACACCTCCCACCTACATGAAGTACAGATCAAGTAGCTTGATAGAGACCACCAACTCCTTGCTCTGGGAGAGATGGGTTTGGCTTTTCTTGCTGTGCTCTGTGTGTGTGTGTTTGTGTGTGTGTGTGTGTGTGTCTGTCTGTCTGGGTCTTCCTGTGGCGTTGACACAGGGTCCTGTGAACATTAGCTAGGTAGCATGAATGTCTACTTTGTGCTGTCCTTCTGTTCTAACTCTAACTCCAGAAGAGGCATGGGTGACACACAAAGGGGCCATGAAAGCAAAGCCACCTACTTCCAGTGACTTCCAGGGCTAAGAGGGTGGGGTGGGGCTTGGTCTGTTGAAGTACAGGAAGCTGAGCACTGACATGCGTGGGGCTGAGAGTGAACTTTCATTATTAAAAACAAGCTTATTTGCTTGACTGACAGGAACTGGAAATTTTTCGTCTGTTGAGTTGTGGTCCAGGGGCAGAGAAGGAAGGCTTTACAGGGGAAATATGTAGGCAGTAGACATAGGAAAACACAGTTGTTTCTAATTTGTGATGCTTGGTGCAGACTATACAGCAAGGTGGCTACCTAGCTGGGTGTCTAAGGGAAAAATGGAAAGGAAAACGTCTGTCCAGCCCTTTGTTTGTATCTCAGCATTGGGCCTTAGGAAATACTGTCTCAGTTGAGTCAAGTCTGACATCACATACCTGTGATCCTAGCACTCAGGAAGTCGAGGTAGGAGAATTGCTGAGTTCAAAGCCAACCTGAACTGGTATATGGAATACCAGGCCAGAATACGTTACATAGCAAGACCTAAGTTAGATGAGAGCATCGGTTGGGGTAGGTGAGGTGTGAAGGAAAGAGGAGGAGGGAAAACAGAAGAGAAAAAATACTATCTTAGTACTCTGAGGCATGCATGGAAGCTTCAGTCCCAAGACGTTACCTCATTTGATGCTTCTTTCCTTGGATTAACAAATACCCTCCTTCCCTTTGCCTCTGGGAAATTGTTAATTGAAACAGAAATATTCCCAGGGCATTAGCTGTCCAGGCTGTATGATTCTTTTGGAGGGTGGGGTGGGGGTTGATAATTGGATAGGAGATAGGATCAAGTCATCATTCCTGCTTGGAAACCTCTGGTGACTCTTCGATGCCGATGTGCTGAAGTCTGGAAAATGAGTGTGGCAGGCAAGGTGCGGCAGAATAGCCTCTGCTGCTCTTTGGGGCTGGGATTTTCTGTCCCTGCCTCACATATTACTCTCAGACATCTTGTGGAGTCCGTGATGCTCCGTCTGTTCTGTTCCCATTGTGATGTCTTCTTTATCAATAACCTGCCGGAAGCTGGGCATGGAGGTATGTACCACTAATCTAAACTACTCCAGAGGCTGAGGTAGGAGGAGGTTATCAAGTTAGAGGCCAGCCTGGGCTACATTTGAAACCTCATCTGAAAACAAAAATGGCTGACCCACTGGGGTGGCTTCTGATATTCTCTTTTATATAACTTCTTCCTTTAGCATCCCAACTGATGCCTCCTTCCCTTACTGCTGCTAAATGCTGAAAGCTGCTCCAGGATAAGACAGCTTTATGTGCCAGCAATTAGAGAGAGGGTGGGGAGAGATTTAGCAAGTGAGAGCTCACAAAAAGCTTCTGAACAAACGAGGGCCTTCTTTAGGTGTTTGTCATCAATGCCCCAGTTTTTTTTTTGTTCCCAGATCTAAGATCTACCTTTTATTCTCTTGAGTCTAATGAGATCTCCTCACTTCTCAGAGTGAGTGCCCCTCCTCTGCTGATTACAAAGCAATCCTTGAGTACACTCCACTCCTACTTTTATGCACTAAGGAACTGGTCAGTGAGCACCTCCCTCCTGCAAGTGCTGAACTTAGTAAGCCACTTGCAAAAGTTCCGTTGTTCCCAGACTTCAATGTTTAGACCTCGCTGTAGCTTTGTCCATGCACAACTCTAGCATGTCACCTGGCCTTCCAGACTTAGACGATCCTGTCTGCTGTCCATAATTGACTGCAGGTGTCTCAGTAGGTCTCAACATAGATGTAAATCCTTCCTCACAGAGTACTTTGTACACTGTAGGTGCTTAATAAATGATTGCTGAGTGATAAACCATATGATCTGAACCTAGAGAGAAAAGTCTAGTGAGAGGCTAAAAGAAAGGTGAGCTGTGAACAAGGGCTGGGTGTGCCAGTGGCGTAAGGCTGCCATTTTGCCTTAATTGGCCTGTACAAGGCTGAAGCATCCCGCTCATGTAAGACATCAGACTTGTAGAGAAAGAATCTTCCTTGTGTTTCCTCTGTATATTTATATGTTCAGCCTCTCTCTCCCTCCCTCCATCCCCCCTCTCTCCCTGTCGTGTGTATATGTGTGTGTGTGTGTGTGTGTGTGTGTGTGTGTGTGTGTGCAGGAGGCATAGATGTGGACTTGGGAGTGGGGGAACTGCAACTTTGACCATATTTCCACTATATAATGAAGTTTTAGATTTTCAGTGGATCCAAATACATCTACACACCAAACCCACGGTACTGCTCCTTAGCTGGGTAGCAAAATGTAGCACAAATATTATCTCCATAACAAAAAATAGACAAAAATAAAAAGACATGCACCAGTGTTTTAGAGTAAGTTTCTCTTCTATGGAACCTTCTGGATTTGTGCAATTCATGAGAATCCTGCAACACTTAATGCCTGATGCTTCCCAGTTTAGCTGTTGCTTATAACATCTTGATATTTTTGGTTGTCTCCTTAAAACATAACTTCTGCCTCCCATTGCCTTCCTATTTTATTCTTTCTATTGTTTTTTTTTTTTTTCATGGAGCAGAATTGACTACGTGTGTGTGTGGGGCTCCTGAGTAATTATGGACTATTTCACAGTCTAGTGAGGTCTACAGTGGAGTGCTTCACTAGGGTGCCAATTTTTAAGGGTGTAGAAAAGTATTTTTTGGGGGACATCTCTAAAGACAAAAAGAGAAAAACAATTGTAACTACGTTTCCTCTCTGGAAAGTAGATCAATAGACTTTTTAAGAAATAAGCTACAAGTGGCCAAAAACCACAAGAATTCAAATCACATCCGGTATAACCCTGGGAGAGAATTTCTGCTGCAGAAGATAATCGGCTGTTCATGATCTGAACCACAGTATTCTGCAAGAATGTGAGGGCAGCCAAACTCCTGATCTCACTGATGACGGTGGAGTCTTTGCTGACAGGAGGGGAGCTGACTGCCTCAGAGGGAACTGATCTCTCCAGTTGACATGTACAAACAGAGAGCATGTGGATATGTATATGTATAAATATATATACATAAAGTATCAAATATACATATATACTATAAAAGTGATTAATATTATTTTAAATTTTAAATATTGTTTTAAAATTTAAATATTTTAAATATTGTTTATCTTTATGTAATGTGCATAATTTTTAAAACAATGCGCAGACACCTCCTTTCAACTCTCCCCTCCAGTGCCTCTGGCATTATTCATTCTGAAACTTTCAAGCGTCGGTCTTGGAAATGCTTTTTAACTACAGCTCACATCATTAGTGTTCCTGCTGTCTAAGCAGAAAAAACAATGGGATTCAGCTTAGCAAAAGGCTTCAGGAAAACATAAACTCTGAAGGGTAATAGATCTGCCTCTCAAATGGTTTTTCTGTCTAATGAGCGCCCTAATGAATTTTTTTTTTCAATTAGAATATTTTCACAGATCTCAGAATGGTTAACCCAAGCCTGTTTTGTTGGGATAATCTTCATTTACTGAGATGTGTTGACTTTGAGGTCACCAGTCTTTACTCAGTTATTGCTCCACCAGCCTTCTCTAGGCTGTCCTTCCCCTCTGAGGCCCTCACAGCTTGAGATCAGCTGATACAATGCCAGAACTCCAGGCTGTTCTTTCCAGTTCTGTGACAGACATTCTGCGAGGTGCCATAGAGAGTTCTAACTCCACAGGTCTTGTGATGTTGTCTCTAAGCAACACATACACTAACACCACTGTGCCATCGTCTGCACATTCAAGTCGACTCTGTCTTATATTTTTGTTCTCTACAATCAATAGCTGCTGAGTCCTGTTGCTACTGACCTTGAAATAATATCAAGACAACACTCTGTTGTGTTTCCTTTTCTATTTCTGCTGCCTTAGTTCAGCCCACAGTATCTCTTGCTTGTCTGGAGTAGGACATAAGATGGCTGTTGTGTTAGGTAAGGTTTTATTGCTATGAAAACATACCATGACCAAGGCAATTCTTAAAAAGGAAGACATTTAATTGGGGCTGACTTGAGTTTCAGAGGTCCAATCCATTATCATCATGGAGTGAAGCATGGTGGCGTGCAGGCAGATGCGGTGCTGGACAAGTTTTACATCTTGATTCTCAGGCAGTAGAAGGAGACTGTCACTGGATGTAGCTTGAGCATAGGAGACCTTAAAACCTGCCCCGATGTGACATGCTTCCTCCAACAAGGCCACTCCTACTCCAATAAGGCCACACCTCCTAATAGTGCCACTCCTTATGGGCCAAGCACTCAAACACATGAGTCTATGGGAGCCATACCTATTCAAACCACCATAGCTCTCTAGTTGGCCCAGTGGGCAGAAACCAATTTCTCCTCATGAGCACATTTCATTTGTCATGGAGCTGTTGAATAGAATGTCTTGTGTTAAGATCCCTTCTTGCTAAAAATTCCTAATGGTGGGCCTCAATTTCCTGTCGACTCTGTCTGCAGCTGTTTAGTTCTATTTTCTGATATCTCTCTAGACTGTAACCCAAGAGACAACTCGATGCTTGATATGTCTGGTGTCACTCCTCTATGTTTCTTAAGCTTCTAGTTCTGTATGTCTCACGATACCATGCACAAAGTGTTCTACAGATTCTGTGCTCCTCACTCTGTCTGTCCCATGTATCACTCCGCTTTTGATGTCTTAACAAAACTCTCTTGGCAGGTTTTATGAAGATGGTGTTTATATTTATGTTTCTATTAACATTAGGTTTGAGCTGCTAGATGAAAGAGATGATGTCTTTGTCTTTCTTTTTTTTAACCTTTGATTTTTGGTAAGGCTCAACTTCATGATAAATTAAAAACATTCACGTGTCTTCTTGAGTAAATGAATTGTGAATCTTTGATCTTCCAAAGTTCAGTGTTCTTCTGTTTTTACATCTTTCTGAGGCTTTTTTTTTCTCCGGTGTCTAGCAGTTTTTTTTTTTCTTTCTGTCTTTTCTTGCTGGGAGTTAAACCCAGGGCTTCACACATCCTAGGCAAGGGCTCTGCCATTGGGCTGTATCCCCAGCCCTGTTTTTGCTAGGTGCTTTGTTTTTTCCTTTGTGTTTATCTTTGTAGGGCATAGGTACTTCTAGAAGCTGTGGCTTGATGTCTTTTGTCAACTTTGAAATGTTTTTGGTCAACATTTTTTTCACATATTGCTTTCTGCTGCCTTTTTTCTCCTTTTGAGACTTTAATCCCATATATCTTAGTTTTTTTCCTATGGAGTTTTTCTGTATCTTTTGCAGTTTTTTTTTTCCTAGAGTAGCTTCTACTTTTCTATCCACATTGCTAGGCCCCTTCCCAGCTAGAGCTACTTACTGAATTAATCTTAATACCCATTCATTTGGTTTATTTGTTTATTTTTAGTAGTGTTGATCAAACTGGTGGCTATGTGCATATTAGGTAAGCTGGTATCAACTCAGAATTTCTATCTACTTCTTATAGATTTAATTCCCTGGTGCAATTTTCAATTTTATAGATTTTCATTAACTTTAGGTGTTCAAAAGTATTTAAATAACTCACTGGGTCTCTAGAGGGTCTGTTTCTAATTTTATTTATCTTTATTCTTTGCGCAGTCCAGAGCCTTTTGCATGTGAGGCAAGGACTTTTATCTCTTATTACATCTCCACCCTGAGCTTGCTCCTGTTGGTGTTAAACGTCTCACGATCATGTCTCTTGATATTTAAAATTTTACTGGCAGCCACTAGTGTTTATAAAAGCTACAGGTTCTGAGTGGTACTTTCTCCAGGGGGAACTTAGAAAATCTTCTGCCGTGTAACGCAGTCCGCTGACATGCAAAAGGCCCTGCCCGGCTTCTTTCTCTCTGAGAAGCCTCTGTCTGCCTGAATATAGGTGCTTCTGATGAGTCCATAAATGTATCACAGGAACAGTGTTGTTTAGATCCTTGGCTCATCTACCGTGGTGTCCTCTCTCTCTGGGAGCTCTGATTTTTTTCATCTGAGAAGTCCTGCTGCGCTTGAACTCCATTTTCTGTCTTTCTAGACCCAAAGGTTGCTAAAAATCCATAAATCATTTATCTATCTACTATCTATCTATCTATCTATCTATCTATCTATCTATCTATCTATCTATCTATCTATCTTCTACATTATCTCTCTTCATCATTTTGTATCTTAGGGACTGATTATTGACCAGCCTTCCCACACATGGTGTGTACAGAAGAGAAAAGAGGGAGTGTTGGTCTCGCCTCGTGAGATGTCCTTCCCAGGGGCTCCCGATCCTGCAAATCTTAGCTTCCTTGAGAATTTCTATTGTCTTTAGATTTTTACCTTTTACAGACCTTTTCAGACCTCTGTAGTGTGTTCAGTGGGCTGATTGTTCTATCATAAAAGGGCTCACCATATCTGGAAGTGGGGATGGGTGTCTTGTCAGAGCACTTTCTCCTGTGACACACTTCCCAGGCATGTTTTTTTTTTTCTCCAATTCCTTAATTTTTTGGCTACGGGAACAGTGGTGATCTGTTTCAGTTAAAATATGAAATGCTAATTTATTCTTTAACTCTATGATAATCTTATTATTTTTTTGTTTGTTTTTGAATGCTTGCTATGGGGCCCTGTGCTGAGATAGTAGCCATGAGGAAGAGAGTCTTGGGTTCTTTGGTGCTGTGGCCAGGAAGGAGGAAGAAAACAACTGTATCCAGGACCTCACTGGATGCCAGATGGGAGACCAGCTACTTACTGCCCCCTCTAAGTGGAAATCATTGGAAATTTCAAGACAGGAACAATTTAGCAGTAAAGAGATTTAGGTCCCATCAAAGGAAGGAGAAAGGCAAGGGACCCAAGAGTGTTGCTAAAGTGGATTAGTATTGTGGGATTCTAAATTAAAAGTTCCAACATAAGCTTTTTTTCCTTTTAAGAGAACATTACTTTATACACTTCAAAACATTTCTAATCTTGGCTAAGCAATTATCTCTGGCTTGTAAGTGGGTGCTACATATGCGATACTTTTGACTCATTTAAGAGTCAGGGTATTACTTACAGCTCTTGAAGAACTTAAGGTATTTGGAGAAGCCTGACTTCCTTTAGCAGGGCTACTCACCTGTGGTAGAGTTGAGATTGTGTGTATATGCAAATATGCCACTTTTCTTTAAAGGTAACATTGAGAAATGATTTATATGTTTTTGAAACTAAGTTTCTTCTATCTGCCAATATCTCAGCCAATCAATCTAATTAACACAGTTAAAAAGACTGCAAACAAGATGCTTGAAGCAGCGTGGATGAGATCAAGGGAATGAGCACCTCTTAGGCCTGTAGGGATGAGGGGCAGTACACAGAACAGTGGGAGGACTCAGCTAGCAGCTGTGAAGAATTCCACCCATCCAGGGACTGAGCAGCCAGGAAGGGTGCTGGTTTTCCTTCCTCCTGCATCTCCTTCCTTCCTTCAGGGACCAAAGCCAACCTCAGTGGGCTGCCAGTGGGGCCAAGGCTGATACTTTCCTTGGAGCATGTCTCAGCACTGCAAGGAGAAGGGCAAAGAATGGACCTCTGGATAGGGAGCCAAGTATTGGTGATACACAGAGGCTCAGCTTTGACTAACAAGTGACCAGGGCGGGAAGAGAGTCTACCGGCTTCTTCCAGAGTCCCAGCCTTGTAGAAGATATCTGACAGAGTGGCTTTCTCACACTGAAGATTGACAACCCAGAAGGGTTTTAATCATTCCTCAAATCTTTAAGACAAAAGTTATTTAGAGGAAACGTGAAGATGTTGTATGCTCTGGTAGGATGCCCTGGTAGGATGACAGGAGAGGATGGGCTGTCGGTTCTACTTTGTGTTTTAAGCAAAGCACGGCAAAGGAAGGGATAGACTAGGAGAGGGAACGGGGACAAAGATATCAGTGACGGAGAGCTCAGAGAAAGAACTTTTGGAGTGACGTGGGATTCATAATTAGTGTTATTCAAAAGACTCCTTTAAATCTGTTCATCAAAAAACTTCTCCCAACAAAAGTTCACTATGTTGCTATGACTATAGTGTTATGATACAGAAGTAGCTATTTCTTTTCCAATTTAGCAATTTAAATAGAAAACTCTGGGAACTTTACTGCTCATCACATACAAAAGCGCGCCCATATGTCTTGGTTTACATATCGGGCTGCATGAAATATCAGTGTCCCTAGACCCTGAGACTTAGTGTAATTAGGCTAAATTGCATTTAGTCCCTATCTGGTATTTTTTAATTAAAACATCCTACTCTGAGCATCTCCTTTCTACATCTGCATGTTATATAATGTTCCAGCCATTTTGTTGTTGTTGTTGTTGTTGTTAATTCCCAACTGAAGCATTTGTTCTTTTTCAGACATATTGAAAACAGGCCAGTTCTTAGGAAGGGAAAAGTATTGGAACACTCTTTTTTTTTTTTAAGGGAACACATTTTCTTCTTTTTAAATAATTTAGTTTAATTTTATCTTATATATGAGTATTTTGCCTGAATGTATGTCTGTGCACTATGTGTGTGTAGTGCCCACACAGTCCAGAAGAGGGTGTCAGATCCCCTGGAACTGGAGTTACAGGTGTTTGTGAGCTGCCATGTGGACACTGGGTATTGAACCCAGTCACTGTTCTTAACTACAAGCCATATCTTCAGCCCCTGGAATAAATCTTACACATCAAAGGGTGGGTGCACCATTTTGCTCCTGAGAGCCTGAAATGATTCACATTCATATCTGTTTACTTTTTCAAAAAGCATTGTTAGTATCTACTTGTGTAAATACCTCATTCATTTTAAGTTTATTAAATCTCATGGGAACAATATGAACAGGTACCACTAATGCTGTTTTCCTAATACATACAGAGATGCTGAGAGGTGTGGTAGGGAGCAGTCATGACTAGCACAAGGCCATCGGCTAATAAAGGGAAGAACCGAGATTCAAACCCAGGCATCTGGCCCCAGAGTGTCTGAGCTAAACCACCAGGCCAGGCTGTTGTTGCCCATAGAGGATGTTTGTCTAAGATAATCTCACAGCAGTGTGGCTCAGATGCTCATACTATGAACTGATGCATTTACCTAATGTTTAACTAACATTTCAAAAGTTACCTGGAAACTCTTATAAGTCCTCAACTCAAAAAAAAAAATATTGGTTGAATTGTGCCATAAGAGAATCTATGATTTTTTTCCTTTAGGTCAATCCAAGAGAAGGTTCTAGATGTGTTCACTACATGATTGGCCTTGCAGGATATGCTCTGTAAAAGGTTTCCATTGTCAAATAAGTGTGGAGAACATCACACATTGTGGATGAGAGGCACACACACAATTCAGGATCACGTACTGTGGGTAAGAGGCACACAGACATATTAAACTTCACGTACTGTGGGTGAGCAGTCCACAGACATATTAAACTTCATGTACTGTGGGTAAGAGGCACACAGACATATTAAGCACCACATACTGAGGGTAAGAGATGCACACACATATTAAAAGTACAGAAAAGTCACTTAAGTATTAACATATGTTTTGCTTTTTCAACCTGAGATATACCAAGTTAGTTTGACCAAATAATCTTTTATTGTTTTTCTTCATAAAACATGTGACACCATGTAGACCCAGGTTACTGAACTTTGAACTGGTTCCTTAAAATCAAATCACAGGCTGTGGTATTTCCAGCAGGCAAGTAAAAAGTATGGAGTGGCTGAAAGAAGTAACTAATGTGGATGGGGACAGGACTTTGTGTCTGGTCTCTTTCACTCACTTTTAAAGCGTGTCTGAAACTCGCTCCACGGATACTTCACACCATTGTATACAGCTGTCCTTATTGGATCTCCTTCTGATCTTAGGCAGCCTGGAAAATGAGCTTGGAAGTACAGTGGTGAATCTCACTTGCCATGGTGGGGAGAGCTATGATGTCTCGATGCAGGAAGGCTTTGTGTGACATTTGAGAGTGAATTCTGAATTCTGAATGCTCCAAAAGGGCAGATTCTAAATGCAGATCGGGTACAAAACACTGAGCTGTATCTGGGAAAATCAGCCCCAGGGAGGGAACACATATTTGAAGAGAAGATAATTGAAAGAAAGATAGAGATAGAGATGGAGAGGGAAAGGGAGAGGAAACTATTGAGAGAGAGAGAGAGACAGAGAGAGAGACAGAGAGAGACAGAGAGTGACAGAGAGAGAGATAGATAGGGAGAGAGAAGGAGAGGGAGAGAGAGATAGCGAGAGAGAGCAAGAGATAAAGAGTGCGCACTCGAGAGAGAGTAAGAGAGAATAAGAGAGTGAGCGAAAGCAAGAGAGTGAGCAAGAGAGAGACCCCCATGCTATAACTTGTCTCTAATTCCTAGTAACACTTTGAGGGCAAAGGACAGCACACTCACAGGTCTCTACTAGAGGTTTAGCATCACTGAACTTCCTCACTCCTGCTTCTGTCTGCGGGCCTCAGTCCCTGCCTGGTCTTCCTTCTCTTTTGCAGCTCCTCAGTGAGATGCTCCTCTCACCTGTTCACTCTCCAGTCTGGTGGCCCCTTCATAGGAAAGGACAGTCCTAAGGATGACAATGGAGAACCACCCGGGTCTTTCCTCATACTTGCTGCTCACACTGCTCTCCCTCAGCCAGGCTCCTATGGATCAGGACTAACGGGAAGCATTGTTGGTACTAAGCTTCAATTTTCCATTAGACCTGGCTCTGTTCTGGCAGAGAGGAAACTACTCTCTGGAAGTAAACTCGTGACCTGTGCAAAATGAATTCACTCTTCCACGGCACTAGAGGACCATTTAGTAAATTACTTTCATTGCACAGAATACCGCCCTTGTGTCCTGGATGATGGAATCGTTGTCACACAGGTGAGCTATTTTTTTTTTCCTCTTAGAAAAAGTGTACTTACACAAAAGGCTGCTGATGGAAGCTCACTCTGGTGGGTGGAGTGGGGAATGCCTCAACAACAGTCTACTAGAACAGGCAAGCCTGCCCGATATACACTGCACATGTTGAATTTTGTCCCTGAAGATTTTAGAAGGGCATAGGAGGGTTCCCCGTGGGATCCAAACTACATTCCTGACTATGATTTGCAGCATTGGTATCAATGAATGGTAATACACCCCCACTCCCCACCCCCACACTCACTGATTGTGGATTTGACTATCAGATTCTGGCACAATATATCACACATATGATGTCATTTAATTTAGAAAAAAAAAAACTTAGAATGATACAGGCTTTTAAGTCTATTTTATGGGTGAAGAGATTACAGTGTGATTAAGCCTCACACTTGGAATTGTGTGCATAACCCATTGCTTCACTCCTAACCCATGGTGGGATGGCGTGAGGAGGTGAAGCTGTGGTGTGGTGCTTATGTCATGAGAGTGGAGCCCTCATGAATGAGATGAGTGCTCTTTCAAGAGGAGATACGAAAGTTTGTTCTTTGTCTCTGCTGTGCACCACAATAGGACACAGCATTTGTAAAGTAGGGGCATGATCTCGCCAGCCATTAGATATGCTGGAGTTTTGACCTTAGACTTACCGTCTTCGGAATGGTGACAAGCCACAAATTCTTGTATATTTATTTTATATCCTGTTACTTGATGAAAATGCTTATCAGCTTTCAGAGTTTTCTGGTAGAGTCTTTAAGGATATTTTACATATAGGTTAATACTATTGCAAGTAGGGAAATTTTGACTTCTTCCTTTCCTATTTATGATTGGTTTCTTTCTCTGCTAAGACTACTTCATTTACATTTCATTTAAGACAACTCAAAAATTATATTGATAGCAATCAATTTTATTAACTTACACTTTCTCTCTCTCTCTCTCTCTCTCTCTCTCTCTCTCTCTCTCTCTCTCTCTCTCTCTTCTTTCTTAGGCTAGTCCAGCTAAGGAGTTGTCAACTCTTTGTTGCATTGCTCTCTGAGTCTTTATTTCATTAGCTGTCTCTGGCCTTAATTATCTCTCTGCATCTTCTGTTTTGGGATATTGTGTGTCTAATACTTTAGATGTATACAATCTTTTTTTTTTTTTTTTTTTAATTTTAGAGTTCTCTGGTTTTCTGACACAGGCCCTCATAGCAATGAACCTTCCTCTTAGAATTCCCTGGGAAGTTTCTGAGAGGTTCTAGGAAGCTGTGTTTTCACTTTCAAGTTTGAGTCTACATATTTCATCATTTCCTTTCTGATTTCTTTAATGATCCACGGATCACTCAAGAGTATTGTCATGGGGCGGGGAATTCGAGGGTGGGGAGGTGAGGTGCGGGGGCAGGGTAGGTGGGGGGACACCCCCATAGAAGCAGGAGGAGGGGGGATGGAATAGGGAGTTCCTGGGAGGGAGGGGGGAAGTGGGGTAAGAGGAGAACATCTGAAATGTAAATAAAATTTCCAAAAAAAAAAGAGTATAATGCTCAAACCCTTTTGATTCATATCATTTCTATATATATGTATTTTTTGTGCTACTGACTTCTAGTTTGAGTCAATTATATTCTGATAAGATACACAAGAACTTCAAATCCATGAAAAAAGGTCTTATTCTCTGCCCGTTGACAAGTTAAAGGTCTCTGTGTTGATTGGCATCTACTGTAAAATGCGTCTCTGAATAGGGTTGAGAAATGTTCTGACCTATGGGTATAGCAGCAAGTCAGTAAGAGTCATTTAAATATGATGTCCATTTTCCAAAATAATAGTATTGGGTTTTCCCCTAGGACTCATTAGCTGTCTATACACAGGTTCTTGGTCTTCACACACACACACACACACACACACACACACACACCACACACACAGGTGTTAAGAATATGTTTCATCTCATGGAGCGGCCTTAGCTTCAATCAGAAGGTGGTTGGTTACTCTCCTAACATTTGTGCCACTGTGTCACCAGTGGCCATATCTCACGAGGGCAGCTATTATTATAACTTTCACAGTTCAAATCCTGGTGAGATCGAGGAAGTTGTGAGGATCATTTCACATTAAAACTATAACAGTAGGTCGAAGGTATGAGAGATAATGGAGAGAATATAATAGATTTAGTACAGAGAAAAGCAGAACAACCATAAAGCCCAATCAAGTAAAATAAAAATGAAAACAAAAAATTTAAAATAAAATTACAAAAGGAAAAATAAAAAGAATAAAAAACAAATTAAAAAAATACTATAATACCAGTAAGAATTTTTACTTTTATGTGACAACTATTGGTGTCTACTCCTAGGGTATCTTTGCACTCTGAACTCTGCCAGGGGGCAAACATCTGCCAAGCTAACTCCCTGGTGTTCAAACGAGTTAGGCTAGAATGACTAGGTGAAATCTGTTTTCCTTCTGAGTTGAATTCCTGTGTATAACTGGCTCTCTGCCTTTCTCTCCTGCTGAGAGCAAGTCTCTCCAGCTTTAAGCATGGATACCCCACAGCTTTATGCCTGTCCTACCAATGCCCTTTTCTTTGGTGGTGGGTAGCATTTTTTTAAACCCACATATTTCAGTAACTGAAGCTCTAAAGAGACCATGCATCTTGCATATATATATACCTTGTGTTGGCATATTTTCTTACCATTGCTCTGCAGAAATACCATCAGCATCCTGCAGTGTTCATCTGAATCTGTGTTTAGGTTAGCTTTAGTCCCGTGTACCTATTGTCCTTGGGATAGTACCTGGCTAAGTCAGTGGAGTGTGTGTGTGTGTGTGTGTGTGTGTGTGTGTGTAGTGCTTTTTTGGTTTTACTTTATTTTATTCTATTTTTAATTTTTCATCAGCAGAATGGTTTGATTCCAGTGTTTCTCTGAGGAATAGCTCCATCCCTCATACCAGCTTTCAAGTTCTACATCTTGATCAGAAGGTAGCATGGAGGGGACTGAAATTCCACATTGGGTGGAGCTTGAGCATAGGAGGCCTCAGAGCCCACCTGCGCCTACACATCTACTCCAATAAGGCCACACCTCCTAATAATGCCACTCCCTATGGCTAACAATTGTAACATAGGAATCTATGTGAACCAAACCTGTTTAAACCACCACAATAGGAAAGGGAATTTTGATGAGGTCCCTGTGCACTCCTATATACGCTGCTACAAATGCTAAGACTCCATGGCTGGTCTCTCAGATCTTTCCACACTTTCCCCCGGAGAGACTTCCTGGACCAATCCCATTAGGGTCATGAATAATTAAGCTTCACCCCTTAATTCTCATCAGAGAACCTGTCACCACCAGGCCCTTATCATCACACGGTTCTATATGTTCTGAAACAGACCCTTCTGTTCCTCTTCATCTCTCCAAACCCTCTGGAGTTCATGGTTTGCTATCAACAGACATAAATCCCGACTGGCTTGACTGGTTGTGTCACTATCTTTCTCTTCTGATGGAACCTGACTGTCTCCAAGGACACTGTTCTCACTGTGGCGCTCTCATACAGACACTTTTGATTTTGTACCTTAAAGGGGAAGTGTCTTCCTTACTCCCCTTTTCAGCTTTTAATTAATCATTGCACTTGCTTTCAACTTCAAAGACCACAGCCCTTTGAAGCGCATGATCAGATGCTGCCACCTGCTACCCCACCTTGTTGCTGTCCTTCACCGACCTTCATCCTTGGTCCCTTCAGCGCCCACTCTGCTGCCTGCCTTTATCTCTAGTGCCAGTGACAATAAGAGCTACCCTTTATTGGAGCACTCCTCTTATCCTGGAGCCTTCTAAGTCCTTTAAAACTCCATTTTATCTAATTCCTACAAGACTGTATAGTAGGTGCCAATATCACCCTCAATTTATAGCTTTATAGAGGGAGGTGCTTTACTGTGCTCTGCTTGGTAACATGCATGGAGGTGCAAGCAGCATTAGGTAAGCTGGTCCAAGAACATGCCCTTAACTGGTATGATGTTTCCTTATCAATATTGCTGCAGCATCATCTGTGCAGATGTCCCTTGACTTTGCTGGTTCCCCGAACACACCATTCAATCCTGAGACGTATTCAACATCTTCACATCAGTTGAGATGGCATTATCTTAAAATATTGCTTTTAATTTTTCTATGTTTTGTATAATCTCTAGTCTTAGCAACTCCTTATCAGAAGGCTTCTACTTTAGAAGATCCTCAGGCTGGGGAGCCTCATTCATATTCTGTGTTGGCCCTACTGCAGTCCCTCACATCTCAATATACCTGAATTCTTCATCTTCTTCCTGCAGCTGATGACAAGGTTGGGGAGTATTTCTAACTAGCACCAGCCTGCCTACAATTCCGTGGGTTAGAATTTGAAAGGGATTGCTGGATGGTTCTTTATCTCCACATCTGCTGGAGTCTCTCATGGGGCTGTAGCCAGATAGTGAATGAACTTAGAAAAGATTGCTTCGTTTACTGGAGCCATGGATGTGACTATGGGAACTCTGTCTCTTTCTCCCTCCTTCCCATGCCTTTCAGGTGGCCTCCACATGTCTTCTGCTTGTAACAGGATTTTAAGAGTAAGCATTCTATTTAGCAAAGGTAGAGGCTGCAGGTCTTTTAATGTTTTACTCCGGAAGTCTAACTGTACAACTGCTGTTATATTCTGTGACTCTAAATGGCACTCATGGTGAAACTAGATGTGAAGTGAGAGAAAGTAGCTCCCTCTAGGTCATACAGGAAAAGAGGTACAGAATGATGGTGGGAGCCAGGTTGCAGCAGCTTTGGAAACACAATTTTATTGGGACACAACCCTATAATGTTTTCCCTTGTGGCGCTGTGTCCCATGTCCTCTCCCCCTTTCTTTTCTGCCTGTCACCTTTCCCGTCCCGATGGTCAAGAATCCGTGGACTCCATGCCTGCAGCTGAATAGATTAATGCATCTAGAGAAAACCCACAGAGCTGTCCTGACTCACTTCACTTCTAGATATCGTCCAGAATCTCAAGCAGTCCCTCAAGATCGCTGACGGCTTTCACAACTTCCTGGGGGTTCGCTCTGCACTCTCCTGTAGGCTCACTTCACACTGGTCCTCCCTTCTTAAGCCCCAGCAGTTCTCTACTCTGCTAGACAACAGTAGTTAAGTGGTTAACCAGCTCATCTTCCCAAAATTGGCTGTATCACTCAGTTTATGAGGAAGTGATACAGTCCCATGAGAAGTGTTTCATTTCCTTGTTGTTTTTTTTTTTTTTTTTTTTTTTTTTTAGACAGGGTTTCTCTGTATAGCCCTGGCTGTCCTGGAACTCACTCTGTAGACCAGGCTGGCCTTGAACTCAGAAATCCGCCTGCCTCTGCCTCCCAAGTGCTGGGATTAAAGGCATGCACCACCACCTGTCAACTTGCACAAGACTCGAATGCTTTGCCTCCCATCATTGACATGGGTTAAAGGTCCCTGATCCATCCCATGCAATGGCAAGGTGTGGGTACCCATTATATCCAGTCTTCTCAACAACTTCATTACTGCAAGTATGTTTTCCTTTCCAATATCAAGTTGTCTGTTTAATTAATCACCCTAATTAGCATACAAACAGACTTCGATATTGCCACCTTAAACAAAACAAGTAAAGGACAAAATCTTTCTTTGACTTCGTATCTTGTCCAGTTACCAAGATTTTCTTTTGTCTCTTGACAAAACGTCTCTAAAAACCAATCTGAACTTCCAAATTCAGATCCTTCATCCCTCCCCCGCCCCCCCCCCCGTCATCGTGCCCCTCCTCCAGTCATGCTGGTGGGTCTTGTCTCTGGTACTCCAGGGAACTGTTCTTACTGTAGGCAATGCCAGTTGTCTCTTATGCAGCTGCTTTCATCAGCACTGACACAGCAGACCCTCCCCCTCTTCATTTCAGTGACACCACACATTGACTGACATCCCACCTTGTGACTTTCCTGCTAGGTTGCCAAGTGGAGAATCCTGCTGGCTACTCTGGGGATGCCTTCTGACTTCTGTTTTCAATCTCTCTGTGGTGATCATATGGAGTCCTATGGCCTTAAAATGCAGTCCATCTCTGTGACTCCTAAATTGCATCTCTGTGTAGGGCTTCTCTCTTGCATCAGTATTACATACATTGCTGCCACCTGAAGATCTAATGAACGCTTCAAATTTAACAGGGCTAAAACACAGGGACAGAATTAAATTCCTGCTCCTGCTCTAAACTGCTGCTCTCCAAATTCCTACTTAAGCACTGACCACTACCTTTCATCCAGTTTTGGTATGTTCTCCCTGACAAAAATCCGGCAGCTACAGTAGAGTCTTTGCTTTTTTCCATAGCATCCACTCATTATATACCCATCTACTCATCATTCATTTGTTCATCCATCATTTATCCACCTACCATCCATCCATCCCCCACCTACCATTCATTATCCATCATTCATCCATCCATCCACCTACTATCCATCCATCCATCCATCCATTCATCCATCCATCCATCCACCCGTCCACCTACTGTAAGGGTCTGAAAATTGCTGAAATTGCTAAAGGAAGACCCCATACTCAGATAGTATGCAAAAACAAACAGCATTTATTCTTCAAAACAACCAGCATATAGGGGTCAACCATGCATGTATGCATTTTTTCTGTAGTCCTTTCATTTTTCCTTCAACTATATTCTGAATTTGACTGCTCTACCATATCCACTATCACTTGTTTAGAAGCCACCATATCACCTAGCCTCCCATCCTCCATTCCCTGTCTTGGATGACAGCTTATTCTGTTCCTAGTTGGAAAGTGATTAAAATCATGGCCTGTGTAATCATATTGCCTGATTCAAATGACAAATTTATTAAGCAAGAGTCAATTCAGATATCACTCCTTTACTTAAAACTCTTTAATAACTTTGCATTTCAATTAGACAAAATCAAATTACTAATTGTGACCCAAAAGAGCCAATCAAATCTTGCCTTTATGAACCGGAATTATTATTTCCCCCCTTGGGCATTCTATTTTGACCGACTGGCATGCCTCCAGTCTATGAGCATGCCACACTTAGTTCCAGGCAACACTTTTCCATAGCCTGGATTGGACACCTTCTCTTTGTTCAGGTCTCTGCTCCAAAGTCATCCCATCCCAGAAGCCTCTCTGGATTCCCTAGATAGATTGTATATTCCCATCTGTAACACATCCCCATAGAAATAATTACTTGAAATCAGCTTATTGATCAAATAATTTCCATGTTACTGTCAGTCTCACTGATAAGCATACTAGATTTTATATGAATGCAAGGATTGTATTTATTAATTCCCAGAACTTGGACAGGCTTAGAGCAGAATAACACTCTATAAATATGTATTGACTAGAAGAATGAGAGATTTTTGATTCATTAAAATATAAGTAATAGAAGAAATTCAAGCATGTAAAAAAATTTCAGGTAGCATTTGGTCATAAAATAACAGTGACATTATCTTCTTGCATGCATGTAGGACATCTCTGCCAGGCTCTAATCCCTAGAGGCAAAGCAAGAGGCTTTGGAAGTCACAGAATCCAGCACATTAATTAACATCACTCATCTCCTCAGGCACCATTTTGAAAGTTACATGGCTTCAAATGTCTTCTTTGGGTTGCCATTAAAGCCATAGAGCAGACGTGGCTACAGTCTATTGGATAGTCACTATCTCTGGAGAGAACACGAAGACTGCACACTTTCTTCTCATTTTTATCTGGCCCCTCTAGGTCCATCATTTGTTTTACATGATCAAGGTTTATTACATTTACACTCTGATTCCTGACTATAATTAAGTCTTCTGTGCTTTGAGGAGAGGTTAGTTTCTTAAAACCAAATACCATTAGAAGGCAGTTGGAAATTGTGATTATGTAAATATTATTCAGGAGAGAACCAAGTAGTTTGATTAGACTTATGGAGAATGAAAATAATCTTAACTCTTCAAACCTATAGTACTCTAAGGCAAAATCCCCATCTTCAGATCAAATGAATTCTGATTTCAGCTTCACGTTCCTTCAGTCACTCAAAATCACACTGTATTTTTATTTGATTGGATATATGACATTTTTTGACAGCTTCATTTTATCTTTCTCCAACTCTCTAATTGACTTTCTTATTTCTTGGTACAGAAAGTATAATAAAAACAAGGTTTCTCAGGGAAAATACTGAGTATAATGTTCCAGGTATTATTTCATTTACTATTCAATGAAAGACAGAATTATTTAATTTCTTCTTCTTCTTCTTCCTCTTCCTCTTCTCTCCTCCTCCTCCTCCTCCTCTTCTTTCTCCTCCTCCTCTTTCTCCTCTTCTTCCTTCTCCTCCTCTCCTCCTCCTCTCTTCCTCTTCTAATTCTTCTGGTGTGTTGTTGTTGTTTTTGTGTGTGTGTGTGTGTGTGTGTGTGTGTGCGCGCGCGTGTGTGCGCGTGCACAGCACACCTGTGGCTACATTTATGCCGTAGCATGCATGTGGAGGTCAGAGGAATCTGGTGGGAGTCTGTTCTTTCCTTTCACTATGTAGGCCCTGGTTCTGAGGATGGAACGTATATCTTCAGTCTTCACAGGAAACACCATTACCTGTTGAACTATCTCACTAGCTCAGGAACTATTTTATATTCAGGATTCTGTTTTGAGACAGAGTCTCAGTCTGTATCTCAATATGTAGCTCACAATGCTCCTGTCTCAACTTCCGAAGATCTGTGGATATAGGTGTGTACCACCATACCTTAATTATATTTGCTTTACAAATAAGAATCAAACTTGAGAGGATGCAAATGATTGCCCACATTCACATCATCTGTGACTTGGCTCAGGCAGCCTGGAGATTGGAATTTCCAAAACTTCCCAGGTTTCTTCATTACACTGTCACTGAAATAAGTATGCTATCTTAATTGAAGACATATTAAAGTTTGTATTTGATTCAGTGTTTCTAGTTTTGATATTACTGCATAGGTATCATCTTGAGATTTTGTTTACATTTCTGGTTTGATCTGTGTAGGTTCTTCCCTCCTATTTTATATTTTTTTCTGGCACATAGTAACAGACAAATTTCCTAGGAAGAGTAGTTGGAACCTATCATTTCTGAGTGCTTAAATGAAAAGTTATTATGATGTCCTTACACTTTGACTGGTAGTTTGGCTAGGTATCAAATTTAGGTAAAAACAATCAATCAGAATTTTGCCAGCTTTGCTCTTTGAAAAATCCAGTACGGTTAATTAAAAGTTTGATACAATCATTTGTAGACTTTGTTCTTCTCCTAGCAGTTTTATATTTACTCCTTCTCTCTGATGTTTTAGACTTTAAGAGAGTATATTTAGGTATGGGCCACCATGCTCAGTTAATGCAGTGTTGAAGCTCGTGCTTGCCTTTAATCCAGGAGACTTTCTTCTATGATTGATTTAATTATTTCCCTCCAAGTCCCCTCCTCTTTCTCTGGAACTCCTGTTGGATTGGTATTAGAATTGTTAGATTCAAGTCTGATTTCCTAAACCATGCGTTTCTGTCTTTTTCCTCCTCCTCTGTCTCCTTGGAGTACTGAGGAGCAAACCCAGGACTTCACTCAAGTTGGTCAAGTTCTCTATCAATGAGCAACATCCTTTACCATTTATTTAATTAAAACAATTCTTTCTGAGACAAGATCTCACTAAGATGCTCATTCTAACTGTGACATTATGATTCTCCTGCCTCAGCTTCCTGAGTATTTGGGATTATAGGCCTGTGCCACTGGGCCTGGCTCTTTCTCCCGCTTCTTTTGGTTTCTTTCATCTACCTTTCCCCTTTTTATTTTCATTCTCTTGTCTTTATTTGACTTTTTCATATGTTGATTTTATTTTTAAATTATATTTAAGAATTTCTGAGTGTGTTCTCTGTTCTATGTTTGACTACCCTGTTCTGTTCTGATGTATGCAGCCTCTTAAAATCCACCTGAGGCTTCATGTTTTATGTACTTTGTACATTCTAGGCACTAGTCAGAGGTGCAGCAGGCAAGAACTCCCATTCTGTGGACTGCCTCTTCACTTGAGTGCTAGTTTCTTTTTGCCGAGAAACTAAAAAACTAAAAATCAAACAACGTGAATAAAATGTAGGCAATGGAAATGAAAAGAGCTCTCAAAACAAGTATAAATGGCTCCTAAACACTTTAAAATGTGTTTAATATCCTTAGCTGCCATAGAGCTCACATTAAACTACATGAAGATTTTATCTTACCCCAGTGAGAACAGCCATGAGCAGGATAGAAATAAGAACAAATGCTGGCCTGGATGTGGGAAAAGGGAGCCTTAATATATTGTTTGTGGGAGTGCTAACTAGTTTGGCCGCTATAGAAGTCATCCTGGAGGCAAAGAACTAGAAATAGAACTGCTATATGACTCAGTTGCATCACTCCTGGGTAGATACTCAGAGGATTTAATATCCTACCATGGAGTCATTTGCATATTCTTGTTTATTAAAGCTCCATTCACAGAAGCCAGGAAATAGAATCAACCACGATGTCCATCAAGTGATGTATAGATAAGGGAAATGTGGTACATGTGCACAAAGAAATATTACTCAGTTGTAAAGTAAAAGGAAATCATGAGATTTCCAGATAAATGAATGGAACTGAAAAAATTATACTGGTGACGAAGGTCACCAGGCTCAGAAAGACAAATGTCACATGTTCTTTATGATATGTAGACAAGTTTCAGGTGGAAACCTTGAGGGAAGGGGGGACAGGTAGCATCCTATAGGTAAAATGAAAATACACTGGAGGACCTATTGGAGGACAAAGAGGTCAGGCATGGCTGGGCCCAGGGAATGGGGACATCGGGTGCTAAGATAAGCTTAACCAAAATGAGGCTGCATGTAAAAGTTACATGAAAGCTTTTGATCTTTCAACCCAAGAAAAATAATCAATTAGAGGGGATAGTCGAATACAGGTGATGTTGAAAGGAGGACTGATATACTTGGGTTAAAGGTTAGGTGGGGATGAAAGGATTAAGAGATTATAGAACCCACCAGTTTATTAGCTAATTTAAAAACAGCAAGCATATACACACACATAGACACACACATACACACACACACACACACATTCTTTGCAGAAGGCTCTGAATCCAGGTAATATAGGCTGTTTTCTTGGTTGCCACCATAACTAGATGGTAAAGATCCTATTGCTGAAGATTCCACTTAGGGTGGAGGACATAGAGAAACTAACCTCAAATTGACCAGGAAACACTGTGTCTGATGGCTGGCTTCCATAGTATTAGAAGGTGCTAAGCAGCTGGGCGATCCACGGAAGGCCCGGCTCGCGTCCAGAGTCGCGCCGCCGCCGGCCCCCGAGTGTCGGGCCCCCCCGCCCGACCGGGGCCCGCGGGTTCCTCCCGCTCCGACCCGCGCGGGGCTGGACCGCCGCCCCTGGGCCCGCGCGGCGCGCAGCGCGCGAAGGTGTGCTCTGAATCCTGTGTGTTATAATGTGACATTCTGGTGAGATGTGCCCACTGGCACTATATTGGCATAGTGGTTATTGAAGTTAACATTTTCTGACTGGACATGAGGCCTGCATCACAGGAGGGATTTTATATCTGGTACTGAAAACCTGATCAAAAGTTCATGGCTAGGGAGATCATAGATTCTAAAAGGAGGGGCGCTTACTATTTTTTTTTTTTACTAGATGGTCATGCTGTCAAACTTCATTCTAAATATTTATGTTTATAGTTAAATATGCTTGCTAACCTCAACTTTGTTTAAGAGAAAGCTCTTTTACAGTGGGCAGTGGTGAGCACAGAGACTCATAACTGTTTCCAGTACAGAGTATAAATAATTCTACATGATCAGATGTGGATGGATCATCTTATCAACCTTCCTCCATCCAAGGCTCAGAATACCTTGCAGAAGACGGAATGGAAACAGTGGAGGAGAGAAGAGTTTCTAAATGCCAATTTCTAGCCATGGAATGGCTACTACACACATCAGCTCTCAATAGCTTCATAAGGTCAGCACAAGATCAACCCACTCAAAAATTCCAGCGAAGATAGGGGAGGGACCCCAAACCGTACCACCTTTGAAGGAGCTATGGCAGCCAATGACTGCTGAGGGGGGGAATCACTCATTTGAGAATGTAGCTGCTGGCAGATTGCTTATGCCCCTGTGGGTGGTCATACTTCTTTGTGTAAAAGGGCAGCATTAAGTGGATTTGTGGTTTATTAATAAGAAAAGTAAATAGATAAACAGAAGACATGAAGCTGAGAGGGAGGTAGGATGGTAGACACTCCTTGGAGGGAGGTAGTTGTGGATGGATATGACCAATATACATTATGTAAATGTATGAAACATCCAAGAATAAAATTCTACTTTGAGGCTCGGTGTGATGGTGCATGCCAGCAATCCTAGCAACTTGGTAAGTTGATACAGGATGGAGTCCTGAGTTTGGGACTAGGTTGGGAGGTTGCAGGCTACCCTGTGTGATTGTAGTATTGTGTGATGGGGTCCTGCCGCTTAAAAAAATCCATTTGAACTGTGTTGGGTGGAGGGTATCATAAAGGGAGATCAGAGGGAACAGGGGATGCAGGATATTCAGGGAGAAGGAAAATATCTAAAGCACACATTGTTTCATAATGCCATAATGATATCTGCTATGTTGTATGCTAATTTACAAAATAAAAATAATCCACCATGCATCCTTGGTCTCTGTTATTCTGATTTCCACAGTGGTTCGATCTCATGATGCTGATTTCCCTTTGATGTTCTAGAGATTTACTACTTGCTCCTAATTTTAGCAAAAGGATTAGAATAATCATTATAGCCCATTAAAGTAGTTGGCAGAGTGGGTCCATCCCTCCAGCATCATCACCTTTAAAAAAGAAAAAAAAAAGCCAAAATTGTAGAAGAATTTTAATCCAGCAACATGGTAATCTGGCAAGGGTTCACATCCAAAGACACACCCTGGGGATTATGTATGATCTTGTTGGGATATAGACATGCCTTTAGTACACATCTTTAATCCCTAACAATGGAAGAAAGGTTAGTTTGTATAAGGAAACAGTCATGTTTGAAAGTGATGTCTAATTGAGGGGCGACAAAGTGACCAATCAAGAAAGATTTGACAGAATGAGTCAGAGATAGGATATGTCCAACTTTCATAAGAACAGACTGGAAAGAGAGGTGACTTAAGAGCAGTGGAGAGAGAGAGAGAAAGAGAGAGAGAGAGAGAGAGAGAGAGAGAGAGAGAGAGAGAGAGAGAGTTTTACCAGGACAGTTTTACATAGAGAGGTTGCAGGTAAAGACAGAACGAGCCAGATAATGAGAAGGAGAGAGCAGATTAGAACAGAGTGCCAGAGTTAGTTTGAGGTCAAGCAGAGCAATTAAGTCAGAAGTTGAGAACCCAGTTTGAATCAGTCAGCTTGGAGAGAGTTTTGAGCCAGAACAGCTGAGGCAAACCAGCCAGCCAGAGTTTAGAAAGAACTAGAAAGGGTGAGCTTATTCAACAGTAAGCCTCTGAGATGATGACAATTACATCTGGTGAATACAAGTTACATTTACACAAAATAGAGTGGGATTGTTGGGTGCTACATTTTCATGAAAATCTTCAGCATATCCAAAGGTGCTGTAATCTAATCTAAATACTTTTCAAGGCATTTTCCTCCACCTTCTAAAATCATGACAAATTTAATTTCCTAAGTAACAGTTGGGAGGAGGGACCTTTAAGATGTGACCGGGGCATGAGGG
This sequence comes from Mastomys natalensis, assembly GCA_021653895.1. Taxonomy (NCBI): domain Eukaryota; kingdom Metazoa; phylum Chordata; class Mammalia; order Rodentia; family Muridae; genus Mastomys; species Mastomys natalensis. Next base: position 493,631 of record JAJTUV010000165.1, on the reverse strand, counting down.
CTTTACGGTGAGTGGAATTAGTGCCCTGTAAAAGGGCTTGGCGGAGGGAGTTTGTATCCTTGCTTTTCTGCCTTCTATCACGTGACTCAAGGTGTGATGAATGCATACTAGCTAAATGAACCGTGCTGCACCCTTGAGGTCACAGGTTTCTGTCTTGAACTGTAAGGCCCTTTCCTTTCCCGTTCCTGGTGTATGTACCTGATGATAAGCATGTACTATGGACTGTCATGGTGGCATGTGACCTCCTGCTTCCGAAACATGCTGCATGGGTATGAACTCTCCTGCCTGTGGTGTTAGCAACTCTCTTATTACATAGCTTGCTCCAAAGGACAGCCTGTCTCAGTGTCCCCTTTGTTCCCAAGCCTGAAATAGTTTATAAGACTTCTGTGACTCAGATGAGGGCCCCACTAAAATGGATTGAAATTTCAGGAACCCCCATACCATTGCTTTCTCCATGCGTGCACTGGCTTCCACTTTCCACTGGGGAGTTTTAGGTCCTCTGAGAGCTCTGTATTTCTGTTGAACTTTTTCTGACAACTTGGGTACTGGGTCAGAGTCTTCCACCAGGACTGGGTTAGATCCCACTGCCCTCAACCAGCTGAATGTAAGGATGCTTATTCCCGCCGAGTTTACTGTTTGTGACATTTGTTACTCCTTCAGAAAGGGAGTTAGAGGTTTGAGGGTGCTTGTCTCTTTGATTCCTCTCCACCAATCCACTAACTCACCTTATAGCCCATAATGTGTACCTTTAACCTCAAAAGTCTTTTTTGTTTTGTTTTTGTTTTTTCGAGACAGGGTTTCCCTGTATAGCCCTGGCTGTCCTGTAGATCAGGCTGGCCTCGAACTCAGAAATCTGCCTGCCTCTGCCTCCCAAGTGCTGGGATTAAAGGCTTGCGCCACCACTGCCCTGCTCACTCAAATCTCAGACTAGAACTGATGCTTGAAATGGCAATGCCGCGTGTGCGCACGCCTTAATCCAGCACTTGGAGGCAGAGCAGTGATTCTGAGTCAGACTGTCTACTGTAGTCGAACCGCTAATAGAGAAACCCTGTCTCAAACCAAAAAAAAAAAAAAAAAAAAAAAAAAAAAAAAAAAATGAAAGCATGACTGAGGACTTCTGGTGTCGGTATTTTCTACCTTGCCAAATCATACTACTAAAAACCTGCTCCTCACAGCTTCTTTCTCTGGCAGGCCAGAAATGGAAACTTTTCTGTGGGAGATAATAGGCTGCTTCTCTAGTAGCCAGCCTCCTTGCTTTGATCACATGAGGGGTCTAGTTTCTCCTAAATGGTGTCACCCAGAGTCTCATTCTTTGAGGAGGAAACCTGAGACCTTGCCATTGTTAAAGTCATAGAATGTTATGAACTTGTTGTAAGATGTGAGCATTAAACGTGGATGAGAATGCATGGGTGTATAGATAGATATAAAAAGAGGTTTTGCTCCAATATATACAGAACACCTGAGAATTTACAAATAATCACGTTTTACTACATCATCAACACTTTTCTTTTATAATGTGTTTGAGATAATAACTCGTATCTGTGGTACAAAGTAATTTTTCTGAGAGAAGAGTTATAGACATAAAGTATATTTCTGATAAAGAAGGCTAAAGAAAGGGAATGTTTTGGGATGAAAAAAAGATTTTGTATGAAAATTTATGAGGGATGGCTAGATACATTGTATACCAATGGCTAGATACATTGTGTACCATCCATGTCATAGATCATAGATGACAATATAATAATTCCTGAGATTCAAATTCCATTGCAAAAATACGATTTTCTTAACTATTGATTCAATCACAGAAATGTTCACAGAAACTGGCTTAGGAAACCAAGGATGCTGCTTTATCCTTTTACTGAGAGAGTGAAAGCCTATGCTTATTTCTTGAAATCTTGAACATGTTTCCCTATTGGGTAAAGCTTTCACTTATAAACACTGCCTTCATAGTACAGCAAAAATGATTAATTCCCACTTGAGTCAATCCTGTTAAAACTCCATAATGATGACAAACTTTGCTGGACAAAAACCTTAAATCTCTATAAATATGCCCTCTTATGCAAAACTTCATCATGTCTATACTCTTTGGCCATCTTGATTGATAATTAAATGAACAATTTCATTAATGAAATGGAAGTTTACCACTATAAGTGCCTGGAAAGTAAGGACAACCAAATTGTTTCACTAACTGGAAGAAGGCCCTGTCTGGCCTGAAGGGAAAGGACTGTGTCCTCGCACTTCTTATATCTTGTTATATTAAAAAATATTTTCAATTTTTTCTGCATTATTCCTCAATGATAAAAATAATGCTCATCTTCATTCTCATGTGAGTGCAGGTGACAATGACATTGGGACCTTCTAGTGTAACTGTTTGTTACTCAGATCCCCCTCCCACCTTACTTAAAATGATTCAGTGTAAAACTATTATTATTCAGTATAGTTTGAAGTTTTAAAAATCTAATTTAAAATTGATAAAATCTTAATTTAAATCTTCCTAAAGAAACTCCATGTGTGGGGGATGCCTAAATGTTAAATCCAAACTTTTAGAGCCCCAAACGACCTTTTTCTCTATTAAAAAAAAAGAAAAATTATTAACTGGCTCCAATCAATTAGATTACTATTCTTCTAACTTTAACTCTGTTTGCTATAGCCAGGGATGTGTGAAGATTTGTGTCAACTCTTCTTGTCTGAACTAGAGCCCTATGTCCTCATCTACTGGCTTTCCTTCTTTGAGACACACTGTGGTTTTGATTGTTTTAGTATAAGATGTAATACATGTTACATTAATGTTAAATCAGATTCAGAAAACAGAACAAAAATCCAGCTCACAGTGGCTCATAGATAAATATGATATAGGCAGTTCTTCCTTGAGGTTTAGGCAACCATTCCTCTCTCCTGAAGATCTGTTGTCCTGCCCACTCAGCCTCATGTTCCTCAGATCTAGGACAGAACATCTTAGTGATGTGACACATGGACCCGTATTTGTCACACTTGGCCAATGGTAAACTAAAGTTCCTAGGAAAAGCTAAGTCTGTGTCTTTACAACTTCAACGAGCTATATCTATGTCATCATAACTTCAACAGTGAGCATGGAGAGTCAGTGTGTTATGGTCCAAAGCCAAAAGTTAGAGCTTGGGCTGCCTTGCCTGTTATGCTGGCCTCTCCCCTCCCTCCCCCTCCCCTCCCCTCCCCTTCCCCTCCCCTCCCCTCCCCCTCCCCCTCCCCTCCCTCCCCTCCCTCCCTCCCCTCCCTCCCTCCCTCCTCCCTTCCTTCCTTCCTTCCTTCCTCCAATAGCCAATCAGTTACCTCCCTCTGTATATGACTTAATATTCTTGTGGCCTAAACTCAAATGTGTTTAATGATTAACTTTGTGGGGATCTCTAATTACCCCATTGAGACCTGTATTTTACTCTCTTGATGCCTTCTGCCCCAACCTCCTTTAGAGTAAAGATCTTGGATCTTATGGCTACTCCACCTCTGATGTGCTTGTTGTATTATCAATACATCTATTTTCCTCTACTTCTTCTCAATAACAGCAATTCAAATTGTTTTTAAAACTCCTCATGGACTTCCTTGCCTACCAGATTATTCCTTTGGTAACTGTTTTTGGCTGGTTATATTCATAGGCCCCTCCCTCTCTGATCAGTCTGCTAATTTGATTCACCTGACCACTGCATGACATACATACTCATGTGGACTGTGCCCTTGTGATGTTTGAATTCCCATACCAGTCTCTGACCCAGACAGGAATGGGAAGGCTTCTAAGTCTATGATTCCTCTAACAGTCAGTAGGAAGCTGAATATGATGCCTAGAACCCTGAAGGACACATCTTTTCCCTTAGCTCTTCTCCCAGAACCCTCCCCTGTTTTCTACAACAACAACAACAACACAAACGAAGTTGGAACTGTTATATCCCAGAGGCTTCTCAGGTCATGCTCATCTGCAGCTATGGCAGCTGAAGTTTTCAACAAGCCCCAGGCTAACAGGGGCTAAGCTATCCAGGGCTTCAGGTAACACATCCCACAAAGATGAATACACTTCAACTAAATGCCTCCCACCCCCATAACCAAGGTAACGTTTTTCTTCCTCAAAGTGCACAACCCCCAGCATCTTTCCTCCATCCCTGGGAAATCAGAAACTGCTTGTTGACAAGCACTGACTACTATAAGCACCCATAACCACGTGGCATGAAATATCCCCCATCTTCTGATCCTTGTAAGAAGGTGTTTCTATTGTGCCACATGAGCCTGAACACTTTTCAGGGCCCACGAACACAGTCTGTTTGTCTGTCTATGTTGTTAATAACTTCTAATAAATCTCTTATCTCCCTGAGTGCTTCCCTTGAACCTGACACCTGGGACCTTTTACCTCCTAACGGTCTATCTTTTTACTAGCTGATTGACTGATTTTTTTTTTTTTTTTTGCATAAATGGTTAAAACCCTGGGTCAAATTATCTTGAAGAAACTTGTACAAGCAAACAGGAGTCTGTTTTGATCCAAGCAGTTCTGAAGCAGGAAGTCTGGATCTTGCCTCAGCTCTTTGTGGTGGCTATAGGGACCTGGGCAGTGAGCATCTCTGGGCCTCAGTATTCAGCAGTGAAGTTTGGAAGATGGGCTAGGTTTGCTTAGACTTCTTTGGGTAGCAATAGTCTCGAGTCTGTTATTTATGGCATAACATCATATGTGTAACAAGTGGCTCAAAAAGGAGTGGTATCGAGACAACCCACAGCACGTGGTCACAGGCATTCACGGAGCCCTGGACGTGGCCATACACTGATCTTAGCTGACATTCTCAGGGAAATAGCAGAACTGAGTACTCGGAGTCAGTTCAATTTCATATATTTTCCAGCTTTCAACTCTGTGATAAAAACAAATCGAAGACCACCCACACTAGCATTGTTCCAGTTCCAAAGCGGGGTGAGAGGGGACTTTTGAGGGGAGGGGGCCTCTGATGAAGGATTGGGGGGCCTGGGTCCTGTTACTATTTTGCAAAGCTCCAGGGAATCTGAACAAAAGAAGCAGGGGCTTTGAAGGTCCCTGCCAGGCTCTTCTTAAGAGCCATGGGATTAGGGGGAAAATGAAGCTCCGGAGAGCATAACCAAGCACTCGCTGCATTCACTGTCCCTGCAGCCTACCCCACAAAAGCCAGTTACCTTCATCTCAGGACTTAAAAAGAAAACTCGGGGGACAGTGGCTTTACTTGATCTCTTTGATTGGATCCTTATCTTAGACCCTAAGTAGCCAGTGTCATTGCTAAGCAAAGAAACTCAGGGCAGAACACATGCCCGCCCAAGACTCCATTTTCAGAATAGGACTTAATTTCTGTATTATAAACGCTCTAATCTGTACAATGTTTCTCGTTGAAACCATTCAGTTTAATAATGGAAGTGTGATCTCACTGTGGTGGTAGCCATTAATAGCTCTCATTTGGATGGATATGAAGCCTTCCCCATCACTGTCGAGTGTGCAGGCAAACACAACACACACACACACACACACACACACACACCACACAATTAACCGATGCCTTAGTGAGAACTGAAAGAAGAGTTTAATATGTTGGTAAAAAACCACAGCACACACGGAAGGAATGGATTATGGACATAAGCCATAAAAATGTTTTCAATTTCTTTTGCTGTTAAGATACATCGTAAGAACCTAGTCCATTTCTGGAGTCACTCGAGGCGATTTGCATATAGAATGTTTATTGCAGGATAGCAGATGTGACTTGGATAGAGTGAGCGGGGCTGGCTCTTGTGGATTTTTCTGCCCTTCTCTGTGTAGGCTGACAGTGTCAGAGGATGCCGCTGAGCTGCATCCCAGAAAGCAGTTCAGGATGGAGAGTTACTAGGAGACCTTTCCCACAGAGCTGGTTAATTCCAGCTCACTTTACAGCTAATTGATGTGATACTGCTCGAGTTTGTCTTGTGAGATGAGACCTCTTTCAACAGCAAGAGAAATTTTGGTTTACTGCCAGCTACAGAAAGCCTTTAATTTTGTAAGAAAAGCTGGAATAACACAACTTTGCCCTATGTACACACGGACATCCTTTCCTATTTGGCTTGCCGCAAAGCTGTATTGGCTGCAGGGTTCTCTGGGACGTTGAATGATATATGGAGGGTCATAGCAGGTTGTGACTGAGAGGGATGAGCATCGAGGTTGGAAGGAGGTCAACGTGCCCAATGAGAAAGAAAGGCAATCGGCGTAATTTTCATCGACTTCGTTCCAGACAGAAGAGGTCTTCAGATGCAATAGTCTTGCAGACAGGGTGGCAGTCCCCTCGAGGGCCCCTGGGAAGAAGTGGACGTTCAACAAGTTACACATGTCAGCTTCTCCTTCCCAAAGCTGTGGTGGCAGCAGGGGAGACCCATTTTCTCTCCTTTCACCTTTAGGATGAGGCTCTACTGCTGAGCACATACACCAAATGCCTCTGCTGGCGGGAGGGGGCGGGGCTTGTTGCTGGCCACCATCCACAGGCTCCAGGTGTCTTTGTAGAGCAATGTTACCTCCTCAGGCTGGTCTTCTGTGACCTGCCTGTCTCAATTACATGTCCTTATGCACACAGTGGCCTGGGTTTCTTTTGCGGCTCCCACACTGGTCTGGTTGTCTATTTTTTTTTCTTTCTGGTTTCTCCGGCAGATTCGTGTTGTGCATCCCCCAAGCTTCCTGCTGCTTCCAGACCCCAAGACAGGCCTGTCCCAGGGAAGATTCTCAGTAAGTCTCTGGTGACACCTGAGTGGACTACGTGACGTGACGTTTGAAGGAACGCTGGTCTCCATTCCCCTGCCTAGTGCAGGAAGAACTCTCCAGCTGCTTGGTGTTCATCTGTCCTCTCCCAGCCCTGCCTCTCCCTTTCTCTGTCCTACCCCACCCTCCTCCTTCCTTTGTAGCAACTCTGTTGGTTTCCTTGTTACTTCTCCCATGCTGCTGTAGAAGGAAACAGATGGGTAGAGCATTTCTGTTGAATACTGAATATCACTCCCCATTGATGAGATCATTTTGGAATTTGCTAAAATTATTCTTCACACTTACATGGCCAGGGAGAAAAATACCCCTTGGTTTTTTGAGAGCTGGGATAGCACTGCCTGCCTTAAATCATTGTTAAAAAGACAAAAGCTTACCAGGATGAAGGTGTCCACAGTTTTCCTTGTCAGAAGACTATGTTCAGTAAATTGTCCTCACCGGAAGCAAGGCAGGACTAGAGCTAGAGCTCCATGTGTGGGGTGTGTGTATGTATGTGTGTGGGGGGAGGGTGTGCGTGTACGTGTATGTGTGTGTGTACATGTATGTGTGTGGGGAGTGTGTGTGCGTGCATGTGTGTGTGTATGTGTGAGATCACTTGTCACTGTATCTAAATGTCATATCTGGATGCTTACCACCCTTTAGCTTATGGCAGTAGCATCTATGGTACGAATGCCAACAGGAAATGATGTGTCCCTGGAAGAAATAGTTTTCACGGTACAATCTTAGCAGCATGAGCTTTCTCCCCGCTCTGTTAGAAATGTGACAAACACGTAGGAAGGGTGCCGTGGCATGCCTTGAGCACACGAAAGAAGTTCCAGGTGTTAGTGCCTGCTTGCCATGTTTGATTATCTGCTTCCTCTTTCTGTGGACAATAAAGTGCTTAGAGGTTTAGCATCGTCAGAGATGCATCTAAACTTTCTCAGGGTTAGATCATCCAGTTGGGTAGTCCTGATAGACTGTGCTGAGTTGTTGGATCCCAAGAGCAAGCAAACATAGCCACAGTACCTGGAGGCTAAATACCTCCTCCCCTGGTAACAGCCACAGCAATTTGACTCTAGGCCAACTTTCTCCCTCACCTTTATCTCAGTCCAGGAAAGGCTGCCCTGGTGTGATGCTGCAGCAAGTCTCAACGTCTCAGAGCAGGCAGGGAGGTCTGCCAGTAACCTAGCAACAGGGTAACAGAAGCATCCTCCCGATGTTTAGGTTTTCCAATAATGAAATGATAGTCATAACATTTTGCATTTAAACAGCACAGTCTCGGAGGCTTGTAAAGTCTGTTGTGAATACAGAAAGGGATCCTAAGAACCTTCTCTTCCATTTTACAGATGGGTAAACTGGAGCAAACAGGTTACACTGGTCCTTACCATTTTAAGAGGCAGAACTAGTGGGAGAACATGCAGGTAGAACTTCTAACCAATAGAAAAGGAGCCATGGAGAAGCTTATTTTTTTCTCATTAAACTTTACAGCTCCTAGAGAGCAGAGACTCCTCTTCACATATTTTGAAAAGCACTAACCTTCCTGATTGCTAAATTATAGATGAAATCGATGGGTAGGTGGTCCAGGTTACAGCCTCGCTGCTGTACGGGGATTTGGCTATTGGAAAAGTTTGCAAGACATTTTCTAGAAGTACGATTACTCTGTGATTGTTTTCTGAAACTGTAGCTTATTTCTGATCCCAAGGCACACACGCCACTGTTTGTCTGATTCTGCTTTCCTGCTAACAGCAGAAAAGTGGTTTTAAGAGATGATTGCAAATTTTTTTATTTTTTTTTCTACTGGGGAGTAGTCACTGTACTTTGCCTTTGAATTTTGGGAATCTAAGGATGGATGCAAGGAAGAGAGAATAGTGGGAAACTATGCTAAGTGACTCAGGCTGTGAGTCCCCAAATCACTCCAACTGCCTCACGGTTCACAGAGATACTAACATTTGAAGCCAGGTGAGGAATCTGATTTCTTGTAGCTCAGTGCTGTGTGTAGGAAGCCCAAGTCCCATGGAGAGACCATGTAGAGGCATTTAGTCACCCATTGAACTCAGTTTTTGAATGTTTTCTGCCCAAGCATGAGGAATGTGTCAAGAGGTCTTCAGATAACTAATTTGGTTTCCTAACAATTTTCATCTTTCCATCTAAAGCTTTAGATGTCATAGGACAGATAGCAGTCATCCCTCTCAGGCCCTTTAAAAACTGTGAACATTGTTAAATCGTTGTTGTTTTACGCTAGCAAGTTTAAGAACAATCTCTTGGCACTACAAATAAGAACAGTAAGAGAACCACAATTCTCTGTGATCTGAGTGTTTACACCTTAGAGAATAGGCTGGACTCTCTTAACTCCCTAGGGTAAATGTTTTGCCTAAGATATGACAGTCACCTGATTTACTTTATCTAGGCTTCAATTTTATAGGCAGGACAGGATGTGTGGAGAAGTTTGCTGGGACTGGTTTGGAAAAAGTTTATTGTCAATATGATTGGCAGGGCCAAGTGGAACTCAGTGCCACTTTGGGATGTTACTCTTTGCACATGATGCTTATGCATGGTGCCCACTCTAGACCCCTCAGAGAAACCACAGGTGATACACCTCATGCTAAGGCAAAGGATAGAGAAGCTGTTTCCTTGATGATAACGAGCACAGATGATATCTAATTCCTGCCCTACTGCTACTGGCTAAGAGTTCCTAACTGTTCCAGAGCATAGAGACAAAGGTCAAAAGAATTAAATTATGGGTTATTTCCTCCATTAGAACTATCATCAGATGTCAGTTCTGGCTACGGTGCTTCCTCACCTCTTATGACTAAGCAGGTTTTCTTATAAGGACACAAAGGGACTTGTGTGTCTAGCAGTACATGGAATGGAAACTCCATTTGTAAAAAACATTGCCTTGAGTTTCACAGAATACTTCGGTGAATAGAAGGGGATCTCACACACGGACATGGGCTATAGTTGCAGCTTTGGAAGTAAGTCACACAGGGTTTTGGGTGGTCATGGTCTGCCCCTTACAATGCAACTGCTGTACCTTTCACAGTTCCTAAACTCTCAGAAGAGAGGCCTGGGGATTTATAATGTGTTTGCTTCTATAGGGCTTCCATAATCTATGGGCTTGACAACAATTGCATGAAGATCTCAGCCAGGTCTAAAGCTGTCTATCAAGCCAATCAGGTAGAATTCCAGACTGGGAAAAAGAGCTGAGAAGGAAGAGGGAGCTGGTAGCACACAGTGCATGCCGTGTTTCTAAGTAACCCAGGCCAAGAAAACCCTCCCCTGAATCGCTCAGCTGGCAGCACAGGGGGCACCAGATTGCCCTTAAGCAGTAGTTATTGGTAAGCTGTGTCATGGAAAAACTGAAGTAGGGAAGAGTGACCAGACCCTTCAATAAGAGAAAAGGGTGACTGATGATGCCACAGCTGTCAGCATGGGCACTGGATGCAGGGCTTCTGGCAGGAGAACTTCCTTGGCCATGCGGAGCTGAGTCAGGATATTTCAGACATTGACTTCCCTGAGCGTTTAAAGATGCTTCACAGTCCTGCTCACGCTTGCCTACAAATTTCAGACAGTTATTTTTGTCATCGCTCCCACCCTCTAGGTATCTGGAATGTCAGGAACTATAACCGCCACTGTAAAGGCTGCATTGGTCCCATAACAAGCCCTGCTCAGGACGGTGGTGACTTGTTCTCTCCTTGGTTCTGTCCATCCCATGACAGCCACAGGCCATTCACCATCTTGTTCAGTATGTGTAGTGTTTCAGTGCTCTCTGCACTGCAGAGCCTTGGCCACCTCCTTCTAAAGATGGGAGAGCAGGGTTGGGTACTCTGTCCTATTTTTTTTTTTACTGCTCAGAGATCCCCAATGTGACTTCATCAGGGTCTTTTTGATTATATGTCTTCCCAATGGTGATTTGAATAACAATAGTTTAAAAAATATCAGGTATCATTTTATTTAGTCCCCAGCCCTGGGTATCCAGAGTCACAGGCCTCCTTCCTCATGACAGGATGGTTACAGACAAGGCCAGCATCTGATGGGCCTAGAGGGTGAGCCATGGAGCCAAGCAGGATTATGGAGCCCCAGGGTCTACTGCTGTTACCTCTGCTAGGTTTTGGACTTCTATGGGATGATACCGTTTCCTCTGTTGTATTTCCCCTTTTGGAATGAAAATGTCGAACCTATGCTTATCCCATTATTGAGTTCAGGAAGTATATTACAGGCTCACAGCTGGAGAGAGTTTTGCTTTTGCATGAATCACACCTTGGGTCTCATCCACATCTAATTTAGATGCCATTTAGATGAGACTTTGGCCTTTAGAGTTTAGAGTTGATGCTGGAATAAATTAAGGCTCTTGGAACTTTTAAGATGGAATGAATGTACTTTACAGTGAGGAAGGACATGGAGGTCAGGAGCAGAAGGCTTTAGTCTGAGTGTTTGAGTTCACTGATTTCATATTTTGAAGTCCTAACCTTCGTGTGATGCGGAGGAGATGGAGGTTTGGGAGGTGATTAGGGTACGAGGGTGGAGCCTTTGTGAGCAGAATTAGCATCTTTATAAAAGTAGCTCCCAGAGCTCTCTATGCAGAGGGGACAGCAGAGAGATGGCCACCTTTGAACCAGCAAGAGGACCCTCACCAGAAATAAAACCGCCAGTGCTTTGATGTAGATTCCTAGTCTCCAAGGAGAATTGGAGAATAGATATTGATAGAGCCTTCCGGCAATGACATTTGTTAGCAAAGCCCATGTTGTGTCACGATGTGTGACCCCCTCTTTGTGCTAAGCCCAGGGCTGAGCAGTGTGCATGCCCTGTCTCTTTTAATTATTGTTCTTGTTTATTGGTTTTTGATACAGGGTGTCACTACGTAGCCCTTCAGGGCCTCAAACTTACAGAAATCCCACTGTCCCTGCCTCCTGAGTGCTAGATTAAAAGTGTGCTCTACCATGCAGTCTTCATGATTTGACACTGACCAATCCCTGGGGATGGCCTTGTTACTTTCCTTGTTTACTGCCAGTAGTCCTAGGAGTTGGAAGTTCATCTAACTTATAGTTATCCCCCAGTGTCAGAAATGGAACCCAGCACAATGTACGGGTGCAGCAGGTACTGTTCAAAGTGAATAATCTTATCCATTTGTGATGGAAACATTCTCATCCTTATTTTACATGTGAACAAATGTGTCAGAGCAACTCAGAGTTCTCCAAGCTGCAGAATTAAGATTCAAACTTGGCTCTTTGGGTTTACTAAGCTGAAGAATACTAGGTAGTTTCCTTCTACGATGTTATCTATAACCTATCTCCTTCTTTTGATTATCAAACTCAGGGCTCAGATCAGGCAGATGTGGGCTTAAAATGTTGAATATGCCATTTATATATTATTTGACCTAGAGCAGTTTGCTTACCCTCTCTTTGTCTGGTTTGTTGTTGTTGTCTGTCTATGGCAATAAAATGATGATTCATCAGAGGGCTTTGAGGGTTAGGGGAATACACTGGTTATAGTGATGAGTAAATGCTTCATTTTAGATGTCCATTTTAGGAGTTCTAGGATTCTATGATACAGTGAGTGCTATCAATACACACTTCCTGTCTAGAGTTCTTACTGCTGCTACAATCAAATGCCATACTCCCTGTGGATACAAACCACAGAAATTTATTCTGGGGACAGGATATGTGACATCAGGATACCAGTGTAGGTGGGTTCGGCTGGGAACCTCTTCGGAGATGCTGCGTGCTGATTTCTTGCCTTGTCTCCATGGGGTAGAAGCAAGAGCTCATTGGTGCTTTTTGAGAAGGGCAATGATTTCACTCCATGCTCTGCTGCTCTTGGCTTCCTTATCTCTTGGAGGGCCCGTCCTAATGCCACCACCTGGGCTCTAATTTCAGCCTATGAATGGGGCGGGGCATAGACGATCAGTCCACACACTGCTCCATCATCTAGAGGTAATTAAATGAAGGAATGTCTGAGCTTAAGCAGGGAGGGTGGGAAAGGAGGAAATAAATGGTTGCTAACACAAAGACATTGATTTTTGACCTTATAGTTTTCCTGGGGTCTAGGCTCTTAGGGAAAACTACTATGCATATATTCAAAAGAATTCCAAGTTTCATAGTGTTTACACTAGGCCTGAAGCTGAAATCTATGGCATTGCTGTTTGCTTTTAGATTTTCACACCCCCCATACCCCCTCCCTGCTAACCTTTCGAAGGGTTTCTCTGTGTAATAGCCCTGGCTGTCCTGAAACTCCCTTTGTAGATCAGGCTGCCCTCCAACTCACAGAGATCTGCCTATCTCTGCCCCGTGAATGCCGGAGATTAAAGGCATTTGCCACCACGTCTGGCTACTTTTTAGATTCTTACTGAGAATGAATTCAGCTAGTTACAGATATCCTCTCTATTTCTGACTGTCATGAAACTCTCATAGACAATGCTGGTTTTAGAACCTGATGTTTTCCTTGGGAGCTTCTGGTGCAAACCTTGTCTGGTAGACCATGACTGGCAGATGTGTGTTTTGAACACTTGAGGTGAGGTTGGTTCAGGCTGTGATAGACTTTTCTGCAAATACTCACCAAGTTCTGGATATTTGGCCTAGAAAACAAAAACACTCAATGGTTATTTAAGGGTGGTTCAGTGTAGAAATGAGAACTTCTTGAACATATTGGGCTAAAGAAACTGTATTGAAAGAATTCATCTTCTGTTGCTTTTTACAATTTCTTTTGTTATTTTGTAAGACAGGATCTCACTTTATTAGCCTGGAACTTGTTCTGTTGACCAGGCTGGCCTCAAACTCATAGAGATCCTCTCTGGTTTTTACTCTGCTTATTTCAACATGGATTAGAAAAGGGTGGTTTCATTGCCACACCACCTGTACCCTGGCACAGATACCAGCATTATTTGACTTCCAATTGGCTCAAAAATGGTTAGATGAGGTGGATTTCCACCTCACCACCACACTACCCTGGGTACACAGACCCGTCGACACAGACACACCTTAGGCAATGCTATTTGCTCGGACCTTTCTCAAAAACACAATTAGATCAACAATCACAAACATGCTTAAGAGTGAGCACGAACTAGAGATTTGGGAGTAGACATACATAAGATTCTAGCACACTGAGTTTGTGACAAGACACCACAGGGGCGGTTGGTGTCGCACGCCTTTAAATCCAAAGCCATGGGAGGCAAGAGAGGCGGATTAATGAGTTCGAGCCAGCTGGTCTACAGAGTGAGTTCCAGGCAGCGGCTACCAGAGAAACTGTCTCGAAAACAAAAAAAAAGAAAATGAAACACCACAGGGGTGATAACTAGGACTTTCTTACTGACTTTCCCAGATGTGGGCAGAGGGAAAGAGGGAAGAGTGAGGGTTCAAAGTCTCAGTTCTAAGTGTGATAACAACTGAGTCAGATGTTTTCACTTCACTTAATCTTCTGTCTTCATTTGACCCACGAGGGAGGAGCTCAGAAACCGAGAGGGGGTGGGGCTTAAGCAAGAACACAGCTAGTTAGAGGTTGTAGCAGTGCTGGCATCAGAATCCAGACCTTCAAAGCCAGACACTTCCTTCTCTCTCTTCCACTGGCCTCACAAAAAGCCACTTAGAGGGCCAGAAGATTGTCTGTCCAGCTGGTGAGTCCGCTTTGTTGATCTACCAGCAGGAAGTGCTAAAGAGTGCCAGGCACACAGGGTGAATTTCTTCCCTGAGACAGCTCCAAAGTCAGCTCTGGTGAGATTTGGTGACAAGATGGCTCAAGACTCTGACTTCTAAAAAAACAAAAACAAACAACAACAACAACAAAAAAAAAACGGCCTCAACATAAAATGAAAAGAAAACCAGTAGTGTGAAAAAAGTAAAATGAAACAAACAAAATAACCTTTGAGAACAGAGTGAGCCCCACTGCCTTCTCCTTTGTGGATTTGAAAGTGGAGCAGGAAGCTGAGACCCAGGATTCCACTGGAGGGTAAGAACTGCTGGGAGAGGCCGTGAACCCAGAGAGGTCATCTCTTTCTAGGAGCAAGGGCATAAATGCTTTAAAAAGAAAATCAAAGGACAATCATTGAAGAAGTTTGTTTGAATACTCTTGCATTGCATTTCAGAAGCCCTGGATTCTGAAACACATCTGGGAAGAAGTTGGTTCTAATTCCTGGATCTCTGCCTGACTCTTGCCTGTTTGGGAGCATAAGGAAGAGGAATGAATGTTTTCCATCCACTGCACTAAACACACAAAATTTAAATTTGTTTTAGTTCTTCTGTCTGCTCCCTCCTCCTCTTCTTCCTCCTTTTCCCTCCTCCTTTTAACCCTGGAAGTAGAGCTGACTTCTTAGTGGAAATGACCTTGGGTTAAGTCTCAAATAATTATTAGTTGCTAGTTCCAGCTGGCGGCCACTGGATCCTGGAATGCATTCTATCTGTCGCCTTCCAGGAAGAGAGAAAGATGGAAGAACTGGTTAAGAAGCAGATTTGGGTGCTGTAGAGATGGCTAGGTGGTTAGCTTGAGTGCTGTTTTTCCAGAAGACTGGGTTTCATTCCCAACAGCCACACTGGGCAGCTGTCTGTAACTCCAGCTCCAAGGGGTCTGATATCTTTTAGTTTCTGAGGAAACTAGTATACATGTGATATGTGTCCATCCTTCCTTCACCCTCCCAAGAAGATAGGGCTCTCCTATCCCACCAGTAAACAAGAGAATTTCACATGTCTGCTGCAGTTGATTCACAGTTACTTGGTGAATGCCACACAGTGGGCAAGGGAAAGTACACACAACGTAAAGACACCTGGCCAGATGTGGGCCATCACCATTTCCACGTCTCCAAATATAAGATGTAGTCAAGCCCTCCAGCCCCCAGATCCTATGTCCTGAAAGAATATTCTCATATCAGTTAACTCTCTAAATCCCTTTCCTCTGCCTCAGTGGACTTAGTGTTCCATTCATACACTTCCAGCTGTGGCAGCCACATGTTGACATGAAAATAGAATGACTTGGTCTGGTGTCATCAATCACATCAATGCTGGCACAAAAAATTAAGTTTCCATGGTGACTGAGATAGAGGCTACTCAAGGAACCATTTACTGTGACTGGTGGAGTTGCTGCCATCACCAATGGTCAGCTTGATACTGATAGAGCAACAATAAATTTAAATATAGGTTTTCCCCCTCTGTGGCAAGGGGACCACACTGGGCCACTTCCCTTCTGGGGTCTGTAGAAGCAATTCATTTTGTTTAGAGTCACACATTTCACAAGCATACCTTTCCTGTGGGGTCTGTCAGTCCCATCTTTCAAGAACTTGCTGAGTCTTTTTTAACTCATTCATTTTTATTTTTATGTGCTTTTTTGCCTGCATGTATGTCTGTGCAGCACATAAATGTTTGGTGTGCATGGGAGGCCAGAAGAGGGTATCAGATCCCCTTGGGACTAGAGTTACAGATGGTTATGAGCTGCCATGTAGATACTTGGAATCAAACCCATGTCCTCTGGAAGATTAGCCAGTACTCTTAACCACTGAGCTATCTCTGCAGCCCCCACTTACCTAGTGCTTTGCCCACCGACATGGGACTTGATGGAGCACTTCATTAGAGTGAACATTCCATTTGCTGCCAGGGTGTCACAGAGCTCACATAACTATGGGACCTACTAATTCTACAGAATCTTCTGATCTGATAGAGAAAGAAAAGCATCTCTTGAAAGCACAACAGAGGTGCCATCTTAGAGCTGATACTTCAAAAAGCAAGGGTACCATCCTCCAGAATAGAACATATGTCCTAAGCCAATAGTCAGATGGCACAGAGTCCCCAATAGGAAGCGTCTTAGTCAGGGTTTCTATTTCTGCACAAAACATCATGACCAAGAAGCAAGTTGAGGAGGAAAGGGTTTATTCAGTTTACACTTCCACATTGCTGTTCATCACCAAAGGAAGTCAGGACTGGAACTCAGGCAGGTCAGGAAGCAGGAGCTGATGCAGAGGCCATGGAGGGATGTTACTTACTGGCTTGCTCAGTTTGCTTTCGTATAGAACCTGGACTACCAGCCCAGGGATGGCACCACCCACAATGGGCTGGGCCCTCTGCCCTTGATCACTAATTGAGAAAATGCCTCACAGCTGGATCTTATGGAGGCATTTCCTCAAGGGAGGCTCCTTTCTCTGTGATAACTCCAGCTTTTGTCACGTTGACATACAAAATCAACCAGTACAGGGAGGGTATGTGAATCCTGGAAAAAGAGGGCACAGGTAGGAATGGGTTGACTTGCTAATTTCAGAGAACTTTTACTTCCTTCTCTACAACTCTAGATCTACAAGTTCAAGATACTTCCAGCAGGATAGTTCCACACTGTGAACCATCAAATTTCAAGCTGTGTTACCAGTTAGTCTCTTTGGAGTCTGTGTACCAAGTGAACATTGAGAAAGAGTGCACCATCAGTTTAGCATAGTCTAATTGACCATGATAATCAGGAGATGGAGTGATGAGGCAGGAGTGACCATCCCTGTATATCAACTCAGGTGACTCTGCTCTGATGATTCTGAGAGAAAAAGCAAGGCAACACACGATAACCTAAGCACTGCAGGATCGGTGAGAAATTAGCTGTCAAGAGCAGAGAAATTTCCTTCAACAGAGTTGCAAACTGAGGCATCTAGAATAAGTAGTTGCAGAGAAGCTTGTGCCTATCAGATGCTGTTAAGATAACTGGCTGTTTTAGCTTGCCCTGAGTTATCCTGGTTTAACCACTGAAAATCTCACATCCTGGGTGAAGCAGGGCAGCTGTGCTGTGTGTCCTTGCTGTAGTTCCGGGGCTGAAATGTGCCCCACTAACCAGTCTCTTTCAAATTTCTTCAGAAAAAGAAGCTATCAGGTTTCTGAAGGTGTTATTTCTAAACGGGGTGACTTGCTAGAATGAAGCAGACACACTGAGGAGAGTAGATGGGACTTCAGTGAAATCCATAGCAGCCCAGACCCCTGTCTCAGATGAAGGAATTGCCCTTAGGCAGGTTTCCTGCTCATGCTTTCCAGCTGAGTTGTTCCCTAGGAGTTGCTTGCAGCCACAGAGATGATTTGCCTGAGCAGAGGAGGCTGCTCTAGTTTCTGGCCAATGCTGAGGAGGAAAGTTGACTAGTTGCCTCAAGCTGCTCCTTCTGAAAGGCCATTCTTCAGGACTCATCATAGGGTTGGCTAAAGCCTCCCCTAAAATGTATTTCAAGCTCCACTTTCTATGTCTGATTCTTTTCACTCCTTATGGTAATTCTTCCCCCAAATATTCCACACGCATGCACACAAGACCATTCCTTTGGAGCATCCTGGCCCTGAGTTCCTCTTGGCTCCTCTGGTTGGACTTTTTGGAATGGGTCCTAAGTTCAACACTCCCACTGCTTGTGGCCACTGGTGCTTCTCCATTCCTTCTGATCTTGATTTACCTTCTAATTTTCCCATGATGCTTTGGCTTAAGCAAAATCTTTTCATGTTTCCGTTTTCTGCCTATGCAATGCATGAGTATGTGTGTATGTAAATATTTGAGTTATAAACCCAGTTCGTATAACTTTTAAAAAATCCCAAACAGTACTGATTACATTCCATACATAGTGAGCATGATTTACCATGTTTACATTCTGTTTTCAGGCACATTATGAATACGTTATAGTACTAATTCTGTTTTGAGTGTTATTGAGAAGTCATGGTTTTTCATATATAAGAAAATATTTCAACCAATGTGATGTACATCACCAAGCTGTTCCCAAATGACCATATCTTTATGAGCTGGGGAATCTTCACATAGCCTCCCTTCACTCCTAAAGCTGGCCCTCTTTTAAAAGAGTCCTCACTTGACCTGAAATTTCTTTCCCAGAAAGAGTAGAAACCTCTATACTTCAAGGATGTTGGTTCTTCTTGCAGAACAAGATTTGAGTGCCAGGATAACATCTCAGTTAGTTGTGTTGGTGGTGCTCAGCCACTTTTAGAAACAACAGAGTCGGAGGTGATAAAGCTTTGATCTCAGTCCAATATTTCCAATTAGACATTTTGTATTGGACTTTAGTCATAGTTCCACCGACCTCCTTAAAATCCCACCACAGTGATGGTCTTATGTACTTTTATGCTGAAGTAGGGATCATTATTCTGTTTAAAGTGATCAAACCAAAGACTCACAGATTGGCAGTCCTGCATAAAAGTCCAGAGAAAGAAATGTTTGCTGCACAGAACTGGATGCTAGCTTCTGTGTCTGAGGGTCCCATTGGTTGCTAACACACTCCAGTAGCAAGTGTTGAGATTCATATCACATGACACTGAGTCACTTTTCGAAATGTGAATGGATGTTAGAATTCATTTACCTTCTTTCTTTCAGGTAGTCTTCCCTTTACTGGATGTCAGAAGTATCAAACCTAAATTGAACTTCCTTCTTATTTCTTAAGCTGGTGTTTGTCTCTGCTTTATATACTCCTGGGGTGCAGGAAGGCCATTACGTTCATTGCAGAAATGGCTATCTTGACAGGTATGGGAAGGTTGGAAAACCCCTAAACCTCCCTTCCCATTGGCTGGGATGGTGTTTGGGTGATGCTTGACTTTCTCTGATTTACAGATTTAAAAGCTGAGGTTTGCTAATGCTGTTAATCCGAGATGCGGAATCTGTTAGAATGGCCGGTGTGATGTGAATCTCGAATCCAGGTGACAGTTCTAAAAATGGTCAGTAGCATCTAGAAATCCATAGGCTCTGAAGGGTAATATCTGGAGTCTTTGAGAGACTCAAGGTGTCCAAGACTCAGCTCTCAGTAACTTCTTTCTGGAAGGAAATCAGGGATTTAGACTCAACCTCTTTTGCCACAGTTCACTGACCCATGATGGATGGATTAGCATATTTTTTTTCTCAATGAAATGTAAATTGAGACTATAACCCATTCAGTTAGACTGGTCTTTAAAAGGAAAGAGTCTTGGGGTGTGACAAGCCACCTTCTGCTCAGATGTGCAGAGGCTGGCCTGCATGCCGGAAGGAGAGCAAAACTGCCAGAGAGTTTTCTTTCCTTCTTTGCTTCTGCTCTTCCCAGGGCCCACCTTTCTTTCACCTCCTGAGATGCCTCCTAGCTTTAAACAGATGAGCTCTAATCTGTTACTCAGAACCGGAGACTTAACTAAAATCATAGCTTCGTTTCCTTGAACACCTCCATGCCTAAATGTTACTCTACGGATTTGCCTCTCTCCTTCCCTCCTGCCTTCCCTTCCCCGTTCCCCTCCCTTTCTCCCACTTCTTTCAGCCCATCTCTGATTTTTCCCCAAGACTACATTACAATCGGGCATTCAGATTACAGAGAATCCTCGTTTTAATACAAAGCCATTTTCTTGTCAGGAATAGTAACAAACTCTCAGCTTTGAAGGAGCAATTAAGCTAAAGGGTATACCTGCCAGCTGGAGCTCACAACCTGTTGCCTGAAGAAAACCTGCAGAGTCACAGCAGTTTCCCAAGGCAGCCTCCTCTTTGTTAAGCACATATGCCTAGCTCCATTTCTGTGCTGCCAACAACTCCTTTCACCAAGAAAGGAGCAAGCACCTAGAAGATGCAGGAAAGGAGAGGGCACTGTGGCCCTTCATGTGCGTTTCTTCATCAGCTTCATGATTCTTTAATATAGAAAAAGAAAGACTTAATAGTCGCCTATCTACCTGTCAGTCAGGAAGAGTTAAAACACAGCTGTTGTATTTGAAAAAAAATCATTCAGATTCAATATTCTTGCTTGCTGTGGCCAAAGAAAACCAATGAACGCCTGGAAATAACTCCACATCTCAGATCTAGGAAATGCTTGGGTAAACTGTGGGATAGCCACACTTTAGAAAGGTGAGCAGATATTAAAGAGAAATGATTCAGAACAAACAGATCACACCAAGAACTTTGTCCAGGGCTAAGCCTACTAGCTTGGAATTTACCCATGTCACCCTATAAGGGCCACTCCTTCCTGTGGGTTTCACCAGACACACCAGAGAAAAGGACCTCATTCTGCAATTTAATCTCTAGGATGTGGCTCTGCCTGCTTCATGAACTATGATGGGAGGTGAGACGGGCAGATTTCATGATGTGGCATTCTGGAAGATCCTTGAACCATCCACCTTGGGACTGGTAAGTCATGCAAAAAGACACATCTGTATTTTTCATTTTGATATATGTCATGTAGAGCCAAATTTATAGCACAATTAGTACCATATCTAAGACAGAAAGAAATGTGTACAATAAGATATTATTAAAAAAATCTGTGATTCATGGGATATAATGTTCCTCCCAACAGCCACGGGACTATGTAACAAAACCCCCAGTGCCAGATGTCAGGAACTCTCCTTAAAGTTGTTGGTTAGAGAATCCAAGAGATCCCCAAAACAATACAGGATATTGTTGGTGCCCTTGAGTGCCTCTCAGACTAGAAGGTAAGATCCTACCATTGAAGACGCCACACACTTCAGATGCAGTACTTGGAGGTATGAGCAACATCTGACCTAGAAGCCTCCTCCCAGAGGATTAGCTTTCATGGTATTAGAAGATGCCATGCAAAGTGCCATGGAGAATAGCAACCAGTAATTCTACCCAGCAATAAAGCTTGGGAACCATAACACTGACTGGCTCAACAAGATAGCCCCGATGGTGTAGTACTGGTGCTAATACCTTAAGTGTAATTAACAGCTGTCTAATAGGACTTATGACCTGAACAATAGGAGGGGATTCATGGCTTATATTGTAAAACTAGCCGAATACCCATGGATGGAAAGGCCATAGCCCTGGAATAGAACCTACTATTGCCATTTCCCAAACTAATATAATTTATAATTGTATTCTAAATAATTACCACAGATAAGCATAGCTCTCACCTCTCATCAGTAAAGCTATTTTTTAAGCAGATGGGAATCACCACAGAAATCAATAACCTGTGAAAATGCAGAGAATAAGTGACCATGGAGTGCTAGGCTCAACTGATGCATCTACAACACAACCTAATACCCAAGACTCAGGGAACATCATGGAAGAGGGAGTGACAAGATTGTAAAGAGTCAGAAGACCAGGATGCCTGCTATAAGATAGTGCCTTCTAGATATGACAGGGAAGCTGCACTAAGGATCTCAACAATATGGTTGCCTAAACAAGACCAGCATACTGAGAACACCCGTTGATATGGCAATAGGGGGAGACTAAGTGTTGTTCAGGGACAAGTCACTTGATAGATTATCCCATCCCTAGCAGTCAGTCCTAAACATGCACAGAAGAGCAACACCAAATGGACACAGTAGGGGTGTGTGTGTGTGTGTGTGTGTGTGTGTATGTGGTGTGTGTGGGTGTGTGTGTATGAATAATAATTACAGAAGTGGTCATGAACATGACAGGGAATGATGGCAGAAATATGGGAGGAGATGGAGGAGTGATAATGATGTGAAAACAATGCTCATATATGGAATTTGCAAAAATAAGATATTTAAATAACACTTACCTGTGATAGAATCTACCTTTAGAGACACACATTTAAATAATTTAAGGTAAATAGAGAAATATGTGGCCAAATTTCTAACTCTAATCCCCCGAGGAGTGGGATGAGGAGTCTTCATGCTGTTCTTTAACATTCTTTATTGCAATTTAAGCAATAGCATTTCCTTGATTTACAGAAAAAGAAACAAACATTTCTGATGTCCTTGATGCAAGTGCAGTTGGTTGTTTGAACAGTGAATGTAATCAAAGATTTTGGGTTCAAATTCAAGAGTAGAAATATCTCCTATTGCATCTGCCCAAAATTCATGTCTTCAAGGTCCTTTTTTAAAAAATAAATATCTAAGATATTAAAGGCCAAGTCATTATCTTAAAATTGCTTTTAGATAGAGAGATCCTGTTGGGTCCTCCTTGTGGCTGGGTAAGTGCTTCTGAGAAAGACTGTTTATTTTGTATTAAAAGAGGAGGGGGTATTGTATTTTCCGTAGCACTCTATATGTATTTTTATGATGGAACAATAGTGGAAAGAGGTGGTTAGGTTAAGTGAAGTCAGCCATTTAGTTGTGGGAAGTCTTGTCCTAAGGTGCTTCTGAGCTGACCACTGGGCCAGAGCTTAGGGTGAAGGGTAGTAGGTGATCCACCAGGGTTGCCACAGTGTCATCTACAGGGTACAGAGAAGTCTACATATTGTGTGACAGACCCACATGAAAGTACAAATTTGGAAAACCAGGCTTCTACAAAGTCAAATCATAGTAACGAAAGCTTGCAAATGCCTTTTCTGAAATGTTTGGGGATATCAACATTGATATATCTACATATATCTGGATATTTATATCAGTATCTATATATATTTAGATCTCTATATCTATCATCTATCTACCTATTAATCATCCTTATTGTCATCATCATCATCATTATCTATGCATAGTGCAACATTCCATTCTACTTCTCCATTTTTTAAGGGAAAAAAACTGACAATAGTTAAAACTATGCTATTTATTAAGAATTGAAGCTAACTGATTTTTCTTTACTTACTTCAGAAATGGAAACTTCTTTCAGCTCTTTCTTCCTTCATAAGGTGAAAAAAATGCAGGAGAAGAAAAGAGTGTGACAGAAACACATTTTAAAAAGACATCTTTTACAGGCTCATACACAAACCATTAACATATTGGTAAATACACCTTAAGTGACACTCTAAGCTGACACAGGTAGTGGTGGTCTGGCATTGTAGAAAGAGTATGGACTTAGGGATCAGGTATGTCTGTATTCAGATCTCTAATATGCCCATTAGATTAGTGTAACAGGATGAAAACACGAGCTCTGTTTGGTGTTGCTTTTGGCCAGCGCCTCAAGACTAACTTCTGATAGAAAAGGGAGACTGGGCCTATCATGCAGGACCTGTAAATGTGTTCACAGTCATTTTGGGCTCCTCATATTCCTCAACCACTGAAATAATGAAAGGATTAAATAGAATCAGAGGAGGTATTGTATGGCAAGTTGGAACACTTCTTTCCTCTAAGCCTAGGAGAAGGTCTTTAATGGAGCTGTGAGTGAACTTGACACATGTCCCAGTAGACAAAAGTCTGAGTCATATCTAAAATGTAGGAAGGAAGCTAGTGTTCCTTGCTTTTCTCGGAAGCACAGGAAGTTGTCACAGCAAAGGAAGGACTTTCACTCCTTAAATTCCCCAGGAGAGAAACAAATTTCCTTTTGATGGATTGTTGAATGTGAGGAAACTGAAGCAAAGTTATCCAGTTCTAACTGTGAGGGTTCAAATGAGAATGGCCCTCATAGACTCATCTTTGAATACTTGACTCCCAGTTGGAGGAACTGTTTGGGAAGGATTAAGAAGTGTAGCTTTGCCCAGCCCCCCGTCTCTGGGGCACCCCCAGCTGCCCTGAACCACCTGCTATCCCTGGAAGATCTCCATTATCCCACCAACTCTCAGCCCACCTTCATCAGACCTGCTGATCCTGAACCATACAGGTCAAGGATACCCCCAAAAGGCCAGCCACACCAGGATCATCGAGGTTAGGCCCCCTCCCAATACTTACTACAACAGGAACATCCAGGGATGAAAGCCATCTGATAGCTAAAGGTCCTTGAAAGAACACAATCAACAAAAGTCAGGGAAATATGACACCCTTAGAGCACAGCTACCCTACTACAGCAAGCCCTGAAGCACAAGAGAATGACCTTAAATCCAATCTTACAAAGATATTAGAGGCCTTTAAAGAGGATTTAATGAATAAATTCCTTAAAGAAATACAGGAAAAATACAATTAAACAGGTAGAGGCCTTTACAGAGGAAACAAATAAATCCCTTAAAGAAATATAAGAAAATACAATTAAACAATTGAAGGAAATGAATAAAACTGTCCCAGACCTGAAAATGGAATCAGAAGCAATAAAGAAAACATAAGCTGAGGGAATCCTAGAGATGGAAAGATAACAGGAACAACAGATGCAAGGATCACCAACAGAATACAAGAGATAAAAGAGAGAATTTCAGGTATAGATGATACAATAGAAGAAACTGATACACATCAGTCAAAGGAAATGCTAAATCTAAACAGTTCCTGACACAAAACATCCAGGAAATCTGGGATACCGTGAAAAGACCTAACCTAAGAATAATAGAAATAGAAGGTGAAGAGTTCCAGGACCAAGGCCCAGGAAATACTTTTAACAATATAATAGAAGAAAGCTTTCCAAAGCTAAAGAAAGAGATGTCTATAAATATACAAGAAGCTTATAGAATACCAATTAGCTAGACCAGAAAAGAAAATTCTGCCACCTCATAATAATCAAAACACAAAGTCTACAGAACAAAGAAAGAATATTAAAAGCAGCAAGGGAAAAAAGGCCAGGTAACATACAAAGACAAACCTATCAGAATTACACTTGACTTCTCAACAGAGACTGTAAAAGCTAGAAAGGCCAGAATAGATATCTTGCAACTCTAAAAAAAAAACCACAGATGCCAACCTAGACTACTATACCCAGCAAAACTTTCAATCACCATAAATGGAGAAAATAAGATATTTCAAGACAAATCCAAATTTAAACAATATCTATCCACAAATCCAGCCCTACAGACAATATTACAAGAAAAAATTCCAACTCAGAGGATAACTACACAAACACACACACACACACACACAAAACCAACATCAAAATAACAGGAAGTAACAATCAATGGACATTAATATCTCTCAACATCAATGAACTCAATTCTCCAATAAAAAGACACAGGCTAACAGAATGGATGTGAAAACAAGATCCATCACTCCGCTGCATACAAGAAACCCAACTCAGCAGCAAAGATAGATATTACCTCAGAGTAAAGGACTGGAAAAAAGTTTTCCAAGCAAATGTACACAAGAAGCAAGCTAGAGTAACCATTCTAATATCTAATAAAATAGACTTTCAACTGAAATTAATCAAAATAGGGATACTCATCAAAAAAATCTACCAAGATGATATCATACTTCTGAACATCTATGCCCCAAACACAAGGGTACCTCCATTTGCAATAGAAACATTGCTAAAGCTTAAATTGCACATCAAATCCCACACATTAATAGTGAGAGACTTCAACACCCCACTCTCACCAATCGACAGGTCATCCAGACAAAAACTAAACAAAGCAATAATGAAACTAACAGACATGACAAATGTATTGGACCTAACAGACATCTACAGAACATTTTACCCAAACGCAAAAGAATATACTTTCTTCTCAGCACCTCACAGATCCTTCTCCAAAATTGACCATATAGTCACAAAGCAAGCTTCAACAGATACAAGAAAGTTGAAATAATGCTTTATATCTATCTTATAGATCACCATGGCTTAAAGCTGGACTTCAACATCAGCAGAAACACAAGAAAGCCTACACACTCATGGAAACTGAACAACTCTCTATTCAATGATCTCTGGATCAGGGAAGAAATAAAGTAAGAAATGAAAGCCTTGTAGAATTCAATGAACATGAAGGCACAGAATACCCAAATATATGGGACACAATTAAGCACTGCCAAGAGGGAAGTTCATAGCACTAAATGCCTCCATAAAGAAATTAGAAAGTTCTTTTACCAGCAATCTAAAAGTACACCTGAAAGTGCGAGAAAAAAGAGACAAATACACCAAAGAGGAGTAGACAGCAGGAAATAATCAAAATTAGGGCTGAAATCAATCAGTTAGAAACAAAGAAAACAGTCCAAAGAATCAATGAAACCAAGAGCTAGTTCTTTGAGAAAATCACTGAGATAGACAAACCCCTAGCCAAACTATCCAAAAGATAGACAGTATCCAAATAAATAATATCAGAAATGAAAAAGGAACAAAAAAAAATCACACAATGAGGAAATTCGAACAATTAGTAGGTCCTACTTCCAAAGCCTGTACTCTAAAAAATTGGAAAATCTCAATAAAATAGATAAGTTTCTAGACAGATACCAATTATCAAAGTTAAAGCAAGATCAGATAAACTGTTTAAATACCCTATAGCCCCTAAAGAAATAGAAGCAGTCATTAAAAATCTCCCTACCAGAAAAAAAAGCCCAGTGATAGACAGTTTTAGTGCAGAATTCTACCACAATCTCAAAGAAAAGCTAAAACCAATATAAAATGTCTTGGTGTGTAACTCTAACCAACCAAGTGAATGACCTATATGACAAGAACTTCAAGTTGCTGAAGAAACAAATTGAGGAGATATCAGAAGATGGAAAGATCTCCCATGCTCATGAATTAGTAGGATTAACATAGTGAAAATGGCCATCTTATCGAAAGCAATTTACAGATTGAATGCAATTTCCATCAAAAGTCCAACACAATTCTTTAATGACCTTGACAGAAATTCTCAACTTCATATGAAAAACCAAAAAACCCAGGATAGCTAAAACAACCCTGAACAATAAAAGAACTTCTGGAGGTATCACCACCCCTGACTGCAAGCTGTACTACAGATCAATAGTAATAAAAACTCTATAGTATTGGTATAGGAACATACTGATTGGTCAATGGAATCAAATTGAACACCCTGAAATAAACCCATACCCCTATGGACAGTTGATTTTTGACAAAGAAGGCAAACCCATACAATGGAAAAAAGAAAGCATCTTCAATAACTGCTGCTGGTCTAAATGGATGTCTACATATAGGAGAATGCAAACAGATCCATATCTATCACCCTGAGTAAAAGTCAAGTCCCAAGTGGATTAAAGACTTCAATGTAAAAACCAGATACACTAAATCTAATAGAACAGAAAGTGGGGAATAGCCTTGAACTCATTGGTACAGAAGACAACTTCATGAATATAACACCAATGGCCCAGGTTCCAAGATCAACAATTGATAAATGGGACCTCATGAAACTGAAAAACTTCTATAAGACAAAGGACACTATCAATAGGACAAAACAGCAGTCTACAGATTGGGAAAGGATCTCCATCAACTCTACATGTGACAGAGGGGTAATACCACAATTCATAAGGAACTGGAGAACTTAGACACCAACAACCCAAATAACCCAATTTAAAAAAGGGGTACAGAGCTAAACAGAGTTCTCAACAGAATAAGCTCCAATGCCAAGAAACACTTAAAGAAATGTTCAATGTCCTTAGTCATCATGGAAATGAAAATCAAATAACTCTGTGAGGTTGTGGAGCAAGGGAAATACTCCTCCATTGCTGGTGGGAATGCAAACTTGTACAACCACTTTGGAAATAATTTGGCAGTTTCTCAGAATACTGGGAAGAGTTCTATCTCAAGACCAAGCTATACCACTCCTGGCACATATATCTAAAAGAGCTCTATCATACCACAAGGACACTTGCTCAACTATGTTTCTATGTTAATTTTAATAGCCAGAAACTGTAAACAACCTAGACATACCTCAACTTAAGAATGGATAAAAAAGGGCTGGAGAGATGCTCAGCCATTAAAGGCTAGGCTTACAACCAAAAATATAACAATGGATAAAGAAAATGTGTTTATTTATACAATGGAATATTACACAGCCTTTAAAAACAAGGACATCATGAATTATGCTGTCAAAGGAGTTGAACTTGAGAATATCACCTAGACTCAGTAGGACATGCATGGTATATACTCACTTATAAGTGGATATTAGTCATAAAATACAGGATACCCACACTACACAGACCCAAAGAAGCTAAACAAGAAGAAAGGCCCAAGTGACGAAGTTTGAATTTCACTTAGAAGGGTAATAAAATAGTCATAAGAGGCAGATGGAAGGAGGGACCTGTTGTGGAATACGAATGGGGAGGGGAATGGGGTTTTTCAGAATTAGGTGAAAGGATAGGGGAGAAACCAGGGAAATAGCCAAAGGGCCCTGGAATGAATGGAAATCTGTAGCTGGTGAGGGTGGGGGAACACATTGAAGAAGTGCCAGAGACCTGGGATAGGGAAGCTTCTAAGAATCAATGGGGGTGACCTTAGCTGAGACTCACAGAAGTGGGGACATGGGACAAACCCCCTGTTGCCAGGCCACCCCCTGTACCCCAGTGGAGTGATATGGACACCAACCTACCCACAAAACCTTTGACCCAAAATTTATCCTGCCTACAAGAAATCCCAGGCACAGGGATACAGCAGAAATTGAGCCAACGCCCAAAAGAATAGCTGATCCAATTAGAGACCTATTCTATGGGCAAACACCAATCCCTGACACTTAATGATACTATGTTGTGTTTGCAGACAGGAGCCTAGCCTGGCTGTCCTCTGAGGCTCTATGCAACAGCTGACTCAGACAGCAAACATTGAATGAAGATTGGGACTCTTATGGAAGAGATGGGGGAAGGATTCAGAGCCTGGAAAGGGATAAGAACTCCACAGGAAAACCAACATTCAACTAACCTGGACCCTTGGGGACTCTCATACTGAACCACCAACAAAAGAGCATACATGGGCTGGACCTACCTCCCTGTCCATTCATATGTAGCAGATGTGCAGCTTGTTCTTCATATGGGAACCAAACAACTGGATCCGGGCTGTTGCTTGTCTATGGAATCCATTTCCCTAACTTGACTGTCTTGCCTGGCCTCAGTGGGAGAAGAAGCACCAAGTCCTGCAGAAACTTGATGCGCCAGGGTGGGGGATTCCCAGGGAGGGTCCTCCACTCTCTCAGAGAAGAAGGGGAGGGGACTGTGAGACAGAGGCACCAGGAGTGGGGGAACAGTGATCAGGATGCAAAGTTAATCATAAAAAAGGTGTGACTTTATGGGAAGAAATGTGTCTGTGGGTAGGATGTTTGAGATTTCAATAGACTCATGGGTTTTCTGGTGTCATTTCTTGTCCATGGCTGTAGATCAAGTTGTGAGCTCTCAGCTTTCTCACCCTGATATCATGGACTCTATCCTTTTAAAACCATAAGCCAAATTAAATGTTTTCTTTTTAAGTGCCTTGTTCACGGAAGTATTAAGCAATAGAAAGGTAACTAAGACACTAACCAAGAAGAATGCCCAGAAAGCAGAGAGAACTCAATGGAGAACGTGGAGAGCTTTACATAAAATGCTGCAGTATTAGTGAATAATCCCTGTATGTGCATTCATTATGTTATTTATACAATACTTTAAGTGTTAATACAATGTAAATGCTATGTAAATTGTTGTTTATGCTACTGACTAGGGTATAATGATGAGAAAATATCTGCACATGTTCAATGGAGAACAACATCACGAGTCTAACTGTGCTGGTTAGATTTTGTCAACTTGACCCAAGTGTGGGTCATCAGAAAAGAAGTAATATCAGTGGAGAAAATATTTCCACCAAATTAGACTGTAGGCAAGTCTGTGAGATATTTTCTTGATTAATGATTGAAATGAGAAGGCCTAGCCTACTGTAGATGGTGTCACTCTAGGAAGGTGGTTTTAATTTGTATAAGAAAGGTAACATATCAAGCCAGAGAAAGCAAACCACTAAGCAGCGTTTTCCCAAGGTCTCTGATTCAACTTCTACCTTCAGTTCCTGCCTTGAGCTCTTGACTTGAAAGAATTGAGTCCATTCTCTCCAAAATGGACTGTGATTGGGATGTATAAACCAAATAAATTCTTTCTTTCCTTCATTGCTTTCAGTCTTGGAGTTTTGTTATGGCAATAGGAAGCACATTAAAACTCCTAACTGCAGTCACACCAGGAACTGTATAACAGTATTGTCCCAGAATATTTCTGAGTCAGGCTGGTTGAACTCATGTATGGGGCATCCAATGGCTATGAAGAGTTGATGGTATACTGTGAATATAAGGTACCAGAGGTAAAGCAGGGCATTATTGAGGAATGTTCAAGAAAATTTAGAGAGGTGAACAGCCAAACAAATAATTAGATAAGTAAAACTCTACATTTTTCCATTTTCTATTTTCAAAACTAACTGCAAATAGGCACTGGAGTCTTTAACTTTGTCTCTTAAAAATGGAATACATTTCTTTCTAAACAGATACACAATCATATAAGAATTATATACATTAGTGGGGTACCATGTCCTGTTTCAACACATGTAAACATAGTGTATCAAGTTAAAATTGTAATGGACATAGCTATCTCCTCCAAACTTGTCTTTTCTTTATGGTAGAATCTTTCAAAAGCCCATTGTCTAGGTTTTTAAGATGACATGTGGCACTTAACTGGTTTTCACACAGTCACTTGCATTGGCACCAGCACTTCCTACTCCTACCTAACAGTAGTTTCATGCCCACTGATTAACCTTCCCATACTTCCCTTCACCCGTGTCCCCAGTCTCTGACAGTCACCATTCTACTCTCTGCTTATCTAGGGTTGACTTTTTACCTACTATACAAGTGATTGAGGTCATGCAGAGCCTGTCTTTTGTGTCTGGATTATTTTTAGTTAATATAACTATCTCCAGTACCATTCATGGTGTTACACATGACACTATTTTATCTTTTTTAAAAAAATAGATGAATTGTGTTCCACTGAGCACACATACCACATTTTTCATTTATCTGTTCATCAGCTGATGGACACCTAGTGTTATCCTTTTGATGAAATGTTCATGTGTTTGAACACTAGGTCCCAAGCTAGTAGCACTGCTAGGGAGGTTATAAGATCTTTACAAAGTGGAAGTGGGGCTCACTGGAGAAAGTGAGTCCTTGGGAATTGGCTAAATGGGTTATAACCCTGCTCTAGTTCCTATGCCAAGTCCTTTCTGCTCTCTATCAGGTGCCTAGATGTGAGTCACAAACACAGAAATAACGTGCCTGCCTCCATTCTGCCATGCCTAACCTATCTTGAAACCAGCAGCAAAAACAAACAAAAAACCAACTGCTTCTTTATATTGCTTTTGCCGTATATGCTGTCATAATAAGAAAAGTAATTAATTAATGTAGGTCGTTTCCATGTCTTAGCAGTTATGAAGAGAGCTATAATAAACATAAGGCAACACACACACACACACACACACACACACACACACACACGCACACATGTGTTTATTTCCTCACAATGAACAACAAGTTAAGATATCAGCATCATGTGGTTAAGAACTGTAAGAACTGCTTTGTGGGATGAAGAGCTATGTCCAGCAGCTGAGAAGATGCTGGGTGAGAAGTGGAGGATGCTCTTCCAGGTCAGGCCACCAGAGGTCAAATGATAACTACTTCCTCCTTGTAGGCTTACTTTAATAAGGGTTCCTAAACCTGCTTTAATAAAGTTTCTCAAACACTTCAACTGCCCTTCTAGCCCACCATCCAAAGGTATGAGAGAAAAGATGGTAAATAGGACAAGGAGATACAAGGGCACCGGTGTAGACTTGTTTAGAAGTAGTTCTTTGGGATGGATCCAGTCTCCATTTTGTCAGGAGACCAGCAGTTCAGTTCAGCAGTGTCAGGATACCAACAATCTAGTGGAGATGAGAGACTAAGGAAGAGTTACAGAGCTAGCTATGCAAGAGCACTGTCACTGTCCATCAAGTCCTATTTTACTCTCTCCAAACATCACATGTCCTTTTATGGGTCTTGCCTCAGTAAGATACCACATAAGTCTGCATCACATGACACATCCAGGAACTTCTACTTCAGACCCTTCCTTGGTTAATGTGAGGCTTTGAGCTTAGGTTTTGGCCATTGGACATAGGCTGAAGTACCATTAGCGGTAGTCATGGCTCTTAATGTCTCCTGTATGGTTCTCTAGAGTCTTCTTTCTCTGCCACTGTGACATTTAAAGGTCACATGTTTAGGGCAAGTAGTTTCAAGGAGGAATTCTTCCTGACCTGTGCATGACCTGAACTTGGCTCTCCATGAGTATGCTCATCCACGGCGCCATCAGATTAAACTGTTGCTAAAGCAGCCTCCCCAAAAACTGAAACCCGGGAGCAGGAACATGAAGCAGTTTCTACAGGCAGGGCTAGAGGGGGAATCAATATTTGTTTTAAATCAATGCCTGTTGGTGAGAAGGTGATAGGGAAAGAGAGAAGAAACAGTCTTGGATAACTGTACTCTGTAGTTGCATTAAAAAAAAAAACTATAAAAATAAGAAAAGCTATATTTATCGAGATGTATAAGTCATGAAATATTCACAAACTGTATGTAGTGTGTCTCCAGCATGGGAGGAAAAGAAAGAGGATGAGTTACAGACACTGACATTGAAAGATCCAGCATCCCGAGGCTGTACATGGACCTCCGCTGGCATCTGTAGCTCCTCTTCATGTTATCAGGACCCTAAACTTGCAACTTGCCTACTTACTCACTTTCTCATACCTAGTGGAGACACAGTGTGACAGGCAGGAAGTGAACAAAGCCATTAGTAATTTAATGATTTAATGCTTTAGTCTATTATGTTTTGATCTACTTCATTTTCCTTGAATAAATATTAACACCAACGAAAAGCCATGAAATTAGAAGCATATGTTATTTACCACAGAGGACATCTTATCACTCACTCTAAAGAAAGGTTTTTGTGCTAGGTTCC
Organism: Mastomys natalensis; assembly: GCA_021653895.1. Lineage (NCBI taxonomy): Eukaryota > Metazoa > Chordata > Mammalia > Rodentia > Muridae > Mastomys > Mastomys natalensis. The sequence goes on along the minus strand of JAJTUV010000165.1, from coordinate 460,553 downwards.
AATGTCAGCTCAGGGCTTACTGTGCGCTCAACAGTTTCTACCACTGAGCTAAAGTCGGGCTGATCTTATCTTTTGTGGTGGAGACTTTGCAAGGTGAATCATACGGCATAACCCAACCTAATCATAAGATGATACTGGAAAGTCCCAGAAACAGCAGCTGAAGAAGGAGAATAAGAATAAATGGATAATTCCTGGCATAATGGAAAATTAAAACTGAATTTGAAATCTATTAAAATACAATGACAAGAATAATAATCTATCTGAGAAACAACAGTTACTGCAGAAGCTGTTATCATAGTCTTAAATATCTTCAGCAGTACAGGAGGGAGACTACAAAAAACATCGTCTATCTTAAAAACAGCAGTAATATTGAATGGTGGAAGACAAACAGGAATTAAGAATTACCATATTTCATCATTTAAAGGTCTGCCTGACGTTTTACTTTGACATCTCTGCAATTGGGATGTGTCCTCAATTTTTGTTGGTCATGTAAGTATGTGGCCTCGTTGTTATTGCTCCTGCATGTAAGAACTTGCCTGTTCTTCTGGTGACACAATTGAAATCCCTCAGCGTGTCAGTCAAAGAGCCATTTAGGCAGTGTCCGAGCAGCACTGACTGCTGGCTGAAATCTGAAATACTCTGAGTGACATTTCCACTAAGGGATAAGCAGTGTGGAGATTTGCAGAAAGGACAGGACAATTTGGGACACAAACTTGGAACCCATAGTTTGATATTCTTCCAAGAAATGCTGTCTTGCCTCAGCAAGGAACAACCCTGTGGCCAAATAGAAACACCAACAACAAGGTCCACTGTGACTTAAAAGAACTGCTCTCCCTATGAGAGGAAGACATTTTAGAAACACCCGGAGCAGTTTGACATTTTCCTTTCATGGATATATGAGGGATATAAAACTAAAACTTATGTCTAAATAAATCTGAAACGATTCTTCCAAGAAATATCAAGTAAACAAAGTGGTAAGAAGACCTTATGCTGTAGATTATGTGAAAGTGTTTTGTTTTTCAAAATGGTCCAAAATAATGATGAAATGTGATAAAACAGCCAAATGCTACAGTTAATAAGAGCGAGAAGTGAGAGAAGAATGTCTAAGGAACTATAAAAACTAGTGTCTTGCAAAAGCTGGTAATGGATTTATAAACTCTTCAGGAGTCTGGTAAGGGAGATGAGAGCAACACATAAAAGATTCGGGGTAAGGAAAGAGGAATAACAGATATGGTGGAGGTTAAAAACCACAAAGGAGCAGCTCATACAACTCATTGGCAAGCTTTTCAAAAATTAAGAATATGGGTTGGCAAACTTGTGTAGTAAATATTTTAGACATCATGAACTAAAGAATATTATGCTGGCATTTAAGTGCCATTTCAAATTCAGACATTTAAAAATTTATAAATCAGATTTTGCTCAGTAACTGTAGAAAATGAGATGTTGAAGCAAGCTTGCCTTGGAGGCCACTGTTAACTTGATCCAGAAGAAAGCAATAATCTTCTAGAAAAATATAGTTTGCCAAAAATGACCTAATAAGAAATGGAAAATTAAATAGAAAAATATTGTGGCAGAATTAAAAAGTTTATAAGGTCTAAACATCCAGAGTAAGATAATTTCACAAGTTAATATTTTGTCCTCAAAGAAAAATTATTTCTTGGCTTTTTGTCTAAGATTAAGTAGAAGTCATCTTTAAAACAAAAATAATGCCAGAAAACTATTAAAGATCATAGAAAAAGATAAAAATCTCTCAAATTCACTTACTCAAGACTGTGTAACATTGCCACCAACATCAGTGTTACCCAGATAGCACAAAAGTATGGACAACATAGAAACTGGAAATGAACCAGTATGGCACATTTCACAGACAACTTCACTAGATCTGTAGTCCCCTAGGAGATGGTGTGGGACGTCTCTGAATGTGTTTGTGGGTATGCTTCCAGAGAGCAAACTTCAGGAAAAACTCACCATAAATAGGGAAAGAGTCTGGGTAATAGAAGAAATAGGGGACAGTTATCAGAGTTCCAACCCTTCTGATATCAGGAACCAAAATAAATTTCTCCTTTGAACTGTTTCTGTCAGGAGTTTAGTCACAGAGATGAGAAAAGCAATTCAGAGAAAAAGTTACCAAAAAATGAACTGCATAGTAGAACTAACAGGAAAAGCAGGGGGTGGGGAGATTGGATACTTGGGAAGTTATCAGTATTATTTATCAGATAACAAACTAAGAGGAAGTCCACATCATCAGAGCAGTAAGTACTGAAATAAGTACTCTGATACTAAACTAGTAAAGAGAAGTCAACATTTATTAATGAAACAATGATGCAAATAATTACTTTTGTTGTTCAATGTTGTTTGAAGATTTTGGTGAATGTTCAAAGAAAAAGAATAAAAGAATTTGTATAAACACTAGGGAAACTAGCAAAGAGAGTCTAGTTTTAGACATTTCTAGAACAATTAAGATAATGTGGTAATGATGGAAAGGAGATTTTCTTAGGAATAAGAGTTTAAAAATGGGAAATATGTAGATGCTTGCTTTTAAGCTTTGGATACATGTGTCTCACTTAGAATAGCCACAGAGGTTAGGAAGCTGCTAAGGGATGGTAGGGGTTAGGTGGGAGAAGATCGTCTAAGGAAGTGGGGTAGAATACAGTGCTAGAAAGGGATAAAGGGGGAAATTAGAACAGGGGGATTAAATGGGGTAGGATCAGGAGGAGAGATAGAAGAGGGAACATGGAGATAGGTAAAGGCCTTTTGAAAAGTTATATGGAAACCTACTACTGTAGAAATTTAAACAGAGTTATCATGTGATGTAGAGGGGCAATGCCCAATTAGACATTATATGCTACCAAATATGACGCCAAGTACTAGTATACTAGTAATGGAGTATATATTTTTTGAGTCATTGGCCAAAGGTTTCCATAGATCACTCCAAACATTACAAGGTATGATTGTCAATGCTATTGGCTACCCTCCACAATCTGACAGCAAGACCATGTTGCAGAAGATACCACAAATTCATGTCATAGAACAAATCTGGCTGACATTCAACTGAAAGTTTCACCCTTACTGGGTAGTTCGTAGTACTGTACCCAGTACTGCTACCAGAGAAGCAAAGTAGTCATCAGGTTTGCCCAATAGTGAACTCTTTGAGTTATGATAACGACCTACCCATTGGTGCAAGATAAGCCTGTTGGTGTCATAGTGGCACAAACACTATGAGAGTCACCTCTTTAGTGATTTAAGGTCTGCTCCATGAGTTAGAACTCATACCTGACACTGTTACTGAGCCCAAGAACCTGAGATTAGCTTGGTAATGGGCTCTAGGAGAAAACCTACTTTAACTATTGTGCTAAATGAACATAGCAATAAATGACGCCTAATGATTTAATTATTTCTATACTCATAGATCAGAGCATCTCCATACCCTCATCAGAAAACTTATTCTTACAAATCATGATAAATTAACATAGTGACCAACAACTGGACAATGTGCATAGAGTGAAAGACTTTGGGGTGTTTAGCCCTAAATGGGCTCTTTATCAAACTCTTCCCCTCAAGGTTCAGTGATCTATGCAGTGAGGAGGTGGCAGGATTGTAAGAGCCAGAGGTGGTGGATGACTCTAAGGAAATAGTATTTTCCAGATACAACGGGGCAGCTGCACATATGAACTGAGAGCCTGTGAGAGCGTGCACAAACTCAACTCAGACAAAGTACTAGCATGTGGGAGGGAAAGCGGATACAAAGTCTTACTAGATGAGAAGATATTGGCAATTAATAACAGATATGAGAGAGAAAAATCAGTTTTCTTCAACGAAGTGACACTAGGTATACCAACCATATTCCAGGACAGCCTCTAAGCTTAACCCCCCTCTCTGTTTGTGTGTATATATGTGTGTTTGAAAGAGAGAGAGAGAGAGAGAGAGAGAGAGAGAGAGAGAGAGAGAGAGAGAAGAGAGGGGAGAGTAAGAGAGAGGGGACATGAAGTTGGGTGGGTAGGGAAGTGAGGGTGGATCTGAGAGTAGTTAGAGAGAGAAAATAATATGATCAAAACATATTGTATAGGCTTCTTAAATAACAAATAAAATCACTTAAAAAGATAGTTTTAGAAATTGACCTAGGAAAACATTTCTTTTGTAATACCACAAAATTTTAAATATTTGAGAGAAAGTATAGAACTTACATGAAGCAATGGTAGAATTTAAATTGACATCTGATGGACTGGAAAACCTTAAAACTTTGGATGGGCAGGTCAATATTGTAACAAATCACGTCAATCTTAGAATGTTAATGAAATACCCAGAATTCTAATGCAGATATTTTTTGATGCAGTAACTAACAGGATAATCTTACATTTCATGAGAAGAAACAGAGCCCATGAGCAGCCAGTAAATATGCAAGAAGCCACACAGTGAAGAGGCAGCTGCTTGGCTGAGTACTAAGACTCTAAAAGCACCATCATAAATCTATGTGTAGAGGCAGAGGGCATTGTATAGATCAGCGACACAGATGGACAATTCACAAATAGATCCCATTCTATATGAGAATTTTGAATATGAAAATGTGGTATGTGTTTTTTTCAGTAGCAGAAGAATGGTTTATTTAATAATCTGTGAGTACAACAAGCTCTCCATCTGGAGGAAAATTAGTTTTCTCATATCTAGGATTGCTTACAAGAATAAACCCCACGGAATTACAATGATGAGTCTTGTGGAGACCTTGAGTTTTGAAGGTCGACTCTGCTACTCAACTCCTTCCAACTCCATCCCACTGGCCTAACTCTTCCCAGGATGATGAAGGGGAAGTTGAAAGACCAGGGATGAGGTCAGTCAGATCTGTCCAGCAGAAAGGAAACTTGCAAGTGAAGGTTTCAAACCCACTAAAGACAAGAGAAGTTGACAAATGGTAGTGTCTGTGAGAGAAAACTAATGGGAATCAGGAAGGGTAGGCATAGGAAAAGCAGAAATGGGGAGAAGGGAAGGAGAGAGGAAGGCAGAAACACAGAAGTACAAAGAGAGAAATAGAGACAGAGAGGGATATAAAGAGACATACAGAAATACTCAGAGGGATAGAGAGAAGTATATAGAGACACAGAGAAACAGACAGAGACACAGAGAGAATCATAGAAAGAGAGTGAGAGGGGTACACAGGGAGTGACACAGAGATACACAGAGGTACAGAGAGGTACATAGAGAGATACAGAGACACACACTGGTGTGATAACTCGTCAACAACAGTCAATATCTACAACATAGTACAATAAGATTATGAAGGAAGACCATGAGATGGCTTAGTTGTTGAAGGTGCTTTATCCCACATGACCGAAGGGGAGAAACTGCTCCCCATCTTATAGTTGTCCTCTGACCTCGACATAGGCATGTGCATGCATGTACCCATGTGCACCCACAAACACCCCCCATGCACTGAATAAATAATCAAATTAATGCAAAAAAAAAAAAAAAAAAAAAAGGATCACAATGGAGCCAAAACAGTCACATCATCTAGTGGCATTGCCATAGGAGGCATCCCTCCAGTGTTTGGAGGGACATGCTGATATAGATAAATCTACTCACTAATTATATAAAAGGATAGCAATACAATTACATATACTCCCCAACACAAGACTGATATAGACAAATCTACTTACTAATTATGTAAAAGGATAGCAATACAATTATATATAGTCCCCAACACAAGACAATACTAAGAAAATTCTGTTACTACAGGGTGGAGAGATATAGCTCAGCTGTAAGTAGCACTTGCTGCTCTTTCAGAGGACCTAGGTCGATTTCCAGCATCTACATAGTGGCTCACAACCTTCTTTAACTCCAGTCCCAAAGGCTCTGATGCCCTCTTCTGGCTACTCTTAGAACTGCACACACATGGTAAACACATATACATGCTATCAAAACACTAATACACATGAAATATAAATAAATAAATCTTAAAAAAAAATCTCTTGCTGTTTTGTACAGCTACCATCTGTACTTCAATAGTGATTTTGGAGTGTACTCCTTTCACTGAGAAGCAGAGCCTGGTGTCATGTTGGTAACCAGCATTCACATCTCATGTTATTCTATTCCCGATGGTACCAGGAGCCCACCCTGAGCAACGATGTTTGTGCAAGTGGAAGTAACTACAGACATGTTTCTTGGAATGCCACCCTGTTAAGTGACACATGATTGTGTGTTTGTCATCATCTGGGATCATTTGTTGTTATTCTGAGTTAGAATGGCTTTCCTTTTGCTTTCATTTGCTTTGGCTTCTGGCCAGCCATTTCCTGTCCCTGCAGCTGTTTCTTTGAGGACAGGAAGACTGATTTCATCTTAGGTTGCAAGGAGGAAAATGTCAATTATTGTGTTAGAAAACTAAGCAAAAGTGCTGTGTTCTTTCTCATTTGTAAAGATCACCCCCAAACCTGGTCACTAGAGATAAGTATGGGGATTGGGCGCCATTCTGCTATGGCCTGAAGAGTCTTCAAAGACTGCTTGAAAAAAAGTAGTTGCCCTTGAGTCCCTAGAGATTGGCAGGGGGAAATGGTAGGTGTAGGGAGGAGATAAGAGTAGATGCTGGCTGAGCAGCCTGGCTGGGAGAAGCCAGTCCACTGACCCTCAGTCCAGAGCCTGGCTTGTGTACTGGAGGAGCAGCAGCTCTGAACGGAAGTCCTGGGATAGAAAAGCAGCCTGGCAGGGTTGGGGGTGTCTGAGCTTGGAGTCCAAGGCAATGCCTTGCTGCAATAGTGAGGTTGACCATCTGAAGGACTAGTGGGTGCTAGAAAGGGCAGTGGTGGCTTTCAAGATACCAGATGACACAGAGAGATATTTAAGGAAGTTATAAGTACGGACAGGGACAGAGTGCATCTAGAACTTTCAAGACCACAATCTGGTTTCTGTCATGGAGCCAAAGAACTACCACCCTGGGTGGTGACAACGAGGCCCAGTACAGTCACCAACCATGTCAGTTCACAGAACTTCCCAGGCATCTTATGAAGGTAACAGGCTGCCCTCAGAAAGGGTGTTAGAATTGGTAATTTGACTGAAAATGGTCCATAGGCTCATATATTTGAATGCTTGGTGGATCTATTTGGGGAAAGATTAGGAGGTGTGGCCTTGTTGGAGGAGGTGTGTCACAGAGGGTGTACTTTGAGGTTTCAAAAGCGCACATCAAGCTCAGACTTTCTCTGTGCCTCCAACTTGTGGATAAGATGTAGGCTACAGATGCTGCTCCAGCACCATGCTGGCCTACTGGCTATGCTCCCTGCCATGATGGCCATGGCTTGTGGAACTGTGACCCCCAAATGAAATGTTTCTTGAATAAGTTGTCTTGGACATGGTGTCTCTTCACGTTAGTTAAAAAAAACAAAAAACAAAAAACAAAAAACAAAAAAACAAGACACAGAAGTCTTGCACAGAAGGACTGCCATGTGTGGTTATTCAGGCTAGGGTTTAGAACCTAACTGGCCATTGGATGGCCATCTGGATGACCTTGGGGACCTGACAAGCCCCTGAGAGTTAGGTTATGAAAGTGACGAGACCTAGTAGAGCTGCTAGCATAAGATCATGAGCAGGGTGGACACTTAGTCGATTTGAGATTCTCATCCTGTGAGAGGTAGTGAGGAGGCTTTCCCCAAGCCTTTGAGGTTCCATTCCCTTTTAGTCAGGTTTACCTGGTCTTTTCCCATTGGGGGAGGTATGAGGAGCTTAGCAAGCTGTAATTCAGGGTATGGTTGTGTCTTGTTCTCTGCTGCTTTGCCGAGTGGCACCGGCACACCCTACCTCTTCAGTGCTGGAGAATGCATCGGTCATTTACTCGTTATCACAGGCTGCTTTGAGTAAACCATGGGATTGTGCTGTTGGCACCTGAGGGAGGGTTACTGTCATTTGAGCCATCTCCTCTTTTCAGTTGATAGGTTTCCATGAAGGCCTGCCACCTCTAGAGTTCACTAACAGCTCTCACGGCACGCTATTCGTGTTAATATGCACACAAAGCCTGAATTAAAAACCATGTTTTCCTGTAAAGTAGGAAACAGAGTTTTGTTGGATCAGTTAGAAATAACTGGCCACTGGAAACTTACTTAATTGGCATTTTGCTGTGATTTCTTGGCAATCATCCTGTTTGCTCAGAAGATTTTGCAAGGTGAGCAGAAGCCACACACAGAGTTCAGATGTAATAAAATCCTTAGGAAGACGATGTTGAACAGTCAGCAAGGTTAAAATGCTGTTACATTTTCTCAATAAATATCTATTAATTTGTATTTTTCCAGTTTCTTTTTTTTTATATTGGAAGTTGGTGGCTTTATATCTTGGCCTCTGACATTTTTGAAGTCACCAAAGGACGCATATACATGGACACCGAGGATGGACAGCTTTATGGATAAAATACCTTTGAAGGAGTATGGATTAAGCCCATGACTTAACGCTTACCCTAGAGAGGGTCTGATTGCCATCTTGAAGGAGCAAGGACATCTTAGGACCCTTTCCTAATTTTTGCCTCTACTCTCTTCATCCCTCTTTCTCCTTCTGGTAGTTTCTTCCCTGCCTGTGTCTACTTGGTTTTCATACTCAACATTGAAAGCTGTCCTATTGTATTATGTAAATCAAGGCTGAGTCCCTGGTTAATACGCACTGATCTCTATTATTCAAGTCTTGCGGGCTAGGTGAAATCATTTTGTATTCCCTGCAAAAGGAGGTCAGCGAGTGTGAGTTGAAGGTAATAAACAGCAGATCAACTCTTTAGGTCAACTCCAAAGCATCTTCCCTTCTCAGGTAATGGGCTGTGTCATGATAGGAGAGGGTCAGAATCCAGAAGTCACAGGCTCTCTCTTCTCAAACTGGCACTGGCCTCCTGCTTCTCTAGTTTAGAGAGCACATGGCAGAATAAGGCGGAGAAAGAAGAGAGGGCTGCCATTTGAAGACACATTTACCTAACTGCACCATTAGATCCTTGATATCAGATGAGGGCTAAGAATGAGAGTTGTATACAACATGGGGCTTGTCAGAGGTTCAGAGATTCAGGCTCCATCTAGACCTGCCCAAGCCCAAGGAGCAGCTTCAATTTAATAGCTCCTGGCTGACCTATTGGGAGGTAAAGGATAAAGGAGCCCTGGGCTGAGCATCAGTGCCCAGGATGTCCACTGTCCCAGTTAGGAGCTCATCTACTCTCAAAACAGGCATTCTTTCTTGGAGCTGCTACATAGGTGGGGTGTTTTAAACAGAATTTCATTACAGGACACACAGTGGTTAATACTGACTGGCAACATGACAGGGTCTAGAATCACTTAGGGGAAAAGCCTTTGGACATGGCTGTGAGGGATTATCTAGATTAGGTTAGCCTCTTGGCATGCCTGGGAGGGATTGTTCTAGCTTAGGTTAGCTTCTGGGTTTGCCCATGGGAGATTATTTGGGGCTTACTGAGATGAGAAGATCCACTTTAGCTGTGAGTGGCTCCGTTCCATGAGCCTGGGTCCTGGACTGAATGTAAAAGGAGAAAAAGAGCTGAATACAGGTACCTGTGGCTCTGTGTAGTGAATGCAGAATGGGCATCTGTGTCAGGCTCCTGCACGGGCTTCTCTGCCATGTACCTAGCCCCCTTCAACTGTGAGCCAAAATAAACCCTGCTTCTTCAGATTGCTTCTATTAGGTATTTGCCATAGCAAAGTGACAAATAATTAAAACAGGATGTGTTTATTGTATATTTTGTTACTCCTCCTCCCCCCACTTGTATTGGGTAGGAAACAACCTGACCTCCTGTAGGGCCCGAGCTTCATCTTGGAGATTCCTCTGATTGTAAAATCTTCGATCCTGTGAGATGCCTTTGAAAACCAGAACCATAAAGTTGAGGAACACCTTGAATGTCACCAAACCAAGTAACTTCTTCCTCCTCAATTAGTTATCTATCTATCTATCTATCTATCTATCTATTCTATCTATCTATCTATCTATCAAGTATGTCTTCAGATGGTAGTCTGACTTAACCTTGGGCATCTTAAGTGACAGAGTACTTAGTAACTACATAGCCAGTGGGTTACATTTTTCAGAAGGCTCCTACATTTTTAGAAATTTGTTGAGATTTGTGAATCTACATGGTCAAACTGAATAAAGAATTGGTATTGGAATTAAGAAAGAACTGTTTTCTCAGTACACTAAATGTATCAGAGTCCTTGCCTCTTGGTGTGCATACAGCTGTGTAGCCTTTTTCCCTTGAGAGTAGTTGAGTCCTGTGTCTAATTTCTAGGCCACAGAATATGTTACTCTTGTGATTTACATTACATTATGTGTTAACAGTGATGTCACTTCTGCAGTCCGTTAGTTATACAGGACTCCCTGTCCTTAGCTGTCTTGCTAGCTCTGCTGATTTCATAGCCACAAGGGATAGAGCTTACCGTCAGTCTGAAGAGTTTAGAAGTTACAATCTCACAATTGAGTTTCCAGACAAGAACCCATCTCTGACACTGTGATTACAGCTTTTCTGAGGATCCTGCTCAGCCATTCCTGGCTTCTTGACCCACAGAACCTGCAAGAATAAATGTGCATTTTTAAGCTGAAAATTCTGTTGTAAGCATAGACAACTTAATATTTGAAATTTATACACTATATACACTTCACTGCATTTCTGTAAATTTAGTGATATAGTAAATAATGTCCTCTGTGTGAGGCTCTTACAGAGATTAGAGGTTATTGATGGTTCCTAGTAGATGCTCAAGTAAGTTGGTTATTTATTTTGGATGTTATTGTTCTTCTCTTTTTCATTTTCTGAGTGCCTTCCAAGCCAATGACATGCAAATGTTGTCTCCACATTCTGTCTTCATTTCTTTGTGGCTTAGTCCCTGGTCAGTCAGCCTTCTCAGTTACTGAAGAGGCTCTTGTCATGGTGATGAATGACAAAGCGAGTTTCATCTTGTCAGCAATGTCTTGAAGTTTTAGATGATTTTGCTATCATTGATGGCTCATGCTTTGAAAAACCACTTCTCTTCACTGCTTTTGTTTGTTTGTTACTGTCTTTGGTTGACATCTTTTGTCTGAGACTCTACAGAATCTCCCAGTTCCCTAGAACTGGTGTTATATCATTTTATGATCTCATTTGTATAGACTGGCCAGGAACTCATGGTCTTCCGTCTCAGGCTCCTGAGTGTTAGGATAACAAGTGTGAAGCACCACACCCAGATCTACACACAATATTGTCTTACATGAAATCCTCTGATTTTAAATCAATGCTGTTAAATAATTCTCATATAAGGTACAGCTTCCCAAATCCATAGGTCCTTCCCAGTTCATTCCTCTGAACTCCAGACTCATCGTCCAAATTTTCTCTTGAGTCCTTTGTTTCGACCCAAACTTAGGGAGTCACACCTTGTGTCCCGTTTTCACACATTCTTCATACCCTGCCCACAAATCCTATGCGTTCTAGCTCAATAAAATGTGTCTCCGATGTGGGCACTTGTCTCCATTTCTATTTGCACTGTTCTAGCCCAATCTTTCATGAATAACCATTGAATTATGACAACATCCTCTTAGTACACTGTTCTTCGGGCCACAGGTAGTCACTTAAATATTTTTTTAATTCGATTTTTGTGACTCTACTTCTTAAAGACTTTTGACAGCATATCTTTCCATTGTGCCTCATTGGATTGAATATTTGCAAAATTCAAAATTTAAGGGTCCCAATGTGCTCTGGGTAGGACCCTTCACTATGTTCCTGGCCTTTCCTTTCTTCCTAGCATCTTATTTACTCTAGAGATAATGGCTGCCTTAGCAGGCTGCAGCTCTCAGATTTATACCTAGTCCTCTAGTTCTATCTTTTTTTTTTGCAGACAAAATAGCTCATTGAATGCCAATATGCAGAAGAACATTTTGATGTCAGTGAACCTCAACACTGGTCTTGAAAACATCTATTTAATTCAGTTGAAATGATGACAGTCTGAACAGCCACAAGCAAGTTTGCCATTCAGAGGCCATGGGAATGCTACCACTGTTGCCTGGATCCTAAGGCATATCTGGATTTTAAAAATATTAAAATGGAGCAGGAGCTACATCTGAAAAGGTCAGTAGCTTGTGTCTGGATCAAAGCCACCAGTGCTCCATGCCCTGAACTAACACCATGAGAGCAGGGCTATGGTGTTAAAATACTGGGGAGGGCAGGTTGGTCAGTGATGGCGTGAACAAGTCCCAGATCAGAGAGGCATGCTCCTGGCTGAGCAGGTTGTTCAACATGAGTGGTCATCACGGCGCTTGTAATTTTCTTATTGCTAATTGGACAAACGCATGTGCTGTCTGTTGCTTTCTGCATTTGTTTTATGCTTCGCTGCACTCTTCAATAAGGCAATAAGGTTCTGCTCGAAAGTTTCATGTGTGGTGTGAGAGAGAGAGAGAGAGAAAGAGGCGGGGGCATGGGGAAAGATAGTGAGTGGGAGGGAGGAATGGAGTCGGGTAGATACATCCATTCCAGAGTTGACAGGATCCAGTGAGCTGTGTGGAATCCAAGTGGAAAACAGCTCTTCCTGTGTGCTGCCTAAGAGTGCATAGGCACGGTCCCCTCAGCACGACCCTTCCCACTAAGCCTATGTCTAAACATTGAAAATTGTGGGAAACAAAGTCACACCTCCACAGATTTCCATTAGGTACATAAGGATCTGAAATCCTTTGTGTCTTATGTCAAAGAATTGAAAGCGTACTTTTTTTAAAAAAAAAAAAAATGTGATTTTGGTGTTTTTAATGATTTGCTGAAGAAAATAAGCTGGTTTGGTAATGTTCCACTTAACCTTCAAGTCGAGGCTCCCCAGTCCCTGGACCACCCCTCCAGTTCAATTCTTTTTCATGTGGGATGAACTTGTCAGATCTTGAAGGAAAGATTAGACTGCCTGACATCAGGTCTCCATGATGTCCTTGCTGCCCTCAGCACAGGCAGGCTGTGGACGATCGTCGTTTCTGGCATGATTTTTAACAATCTTTGCTTCTAAGCCCCCAAATCATTATGTTTCTTCTTTTATGGTTCGTGTTTAAAAACTAGCTTCCTTTCTGGGCATAGAGCAGAAAATAAGAAAGGGTCTTCCTTTTTGGAAAACAGTACTTGGTATTAGAGTACATGAGTTGAGGGTGTGTGCTCTGTAGTCAGATAAAAGGATGATAAAACTTGGCTCCTTTCCTGTCAAAGCTTTGCCTTGGGCCAGATCTTCAAGCCCTATGAATCTGCTTATTTGAGAAATGAGGACAGTCGTGGGAGACATCAGTCACTCAGAGCCCAGCCTGTGCGTCACCTGCTGTGTGTCCAGTGGTAACTACAGCGGTACGTCTGCATGTCTGACAGGGTTTCTTTCAGGTTCGTATCCAGCTTTCAGCTTCTATCTCCAGAAGCTTTCTCATCCTACAGTCAGATTTCTGACCTTGGCCAGGGTCTTATCTCACAAATGTTCCTGCCTCTGTCTGACTTTCTGGGCTTCTGCTTGCCTTTCTTAAGCCTCCCTTCCCCATCAAGGTCTTCAAATTCACCTGCTGATGGAAGCCAGCCTGTGGCTAATGCAAAACCTGAAGTCGCTGTTGTCTGTCTAGCCACACTTTTCCTCTAGGACGCCCCTCTTTCTCTCAGCACCATCTGCCAGTCTTTCAGTAGAGAAAGACTCAGTTCAGGCCCCTTTTACTCTGACTCTCTTATATTCAATGATTCATCAGGGTCCCCTGGCTCCTCTACTCTGCTCTCTTATCTTGTTGTAAGATCCCATGCTTTCTACATGGTATTCCTAATTAGCTCCCTTGTTTCCATTTTCTGTTTTTCCACTCCATCTTTTTTATTCAGCTGCTCTTAGATATTCATCTTGCTTAAAGCTGCTGTGGTGGTTTGAATGGGAACGGCTTGGTCCCAAGTTGGTGGAGCTGTTTGGGAAGGATTAGGTTTTGTTTTGTTGGAGAAGGATTGTCACTGGAATTGGGCTTTGAGCTCTGCCTGAGGATCAGATGGAAACTCTCTGCTACTGCCCCATGTCCATGCCCCGCTGCTGCTCCACCTCCATGCTTGCCTGCCTCCTGCCCTGCTCCCCACCATGAGGGCATGACTCACCCTCAGAAACTGTGAGCCCCCAAATAAATCCTTTCTTCTATAAGTTGACTTGGTCATGATGTTTTGTCATGGCAATAGAAAAGTAACAAAGGTGGCTTCCAATGGCTCCCTGTTATCCTTGCATAAAATCTGGGCTCTGTAACAGGTTGTAGCATCCTTTCTGATTTGCCCAGCGCTCTCCCCCTCCCCCCCCCCCCCGCCCCTGGTTTCTCTGTCTGAGCTCACACCCCAGCCACAGTGGAATGATCTTTCTGGTTAGATCTAGTTTGTCCACTCTTCCCTCTGGAAAGCACTTGCTCTGTCCCTGCCCCCACTTACTAATTCCTTCAATATTCGGCTCAGTTGACACATTAAGAAAGCCCTCCCACTTCACCTTTAGATATGGGCCAGGCCTCTCTCCCTTTGCATTCCAGGTCTTTCTTAATCCAAGCTCTAGTCATACTTCATGGGTGAAAGGGATTCACTGTTTGTTGCTTGGATGCTATATCACACTTAGCAGCAAGATTGGCATGTAACAGAGAAGGAGTGTATATCCTGAAATGGTGAATGGGGGAAGGAAAGAATGGAGAAAAGGTGATAACCATCATTTCTATGGGAATAAATCTAGAAGGAAGATTTTCATATAAAACAGCTGTACATTGTTATCTATATTCTATAAACTGCCTGGCCTCCATTTTTGCTACCATCGACAGGGAGCAGGCCGTGGCTCACTGTGCCTTCTAGAATCAAAATACCATTGCTCTTTCTGGCCAGCTCCCCAGGCTTAGAGCAGTTGAGTTGCCTGCCTCCTAGATTCTGCCTTCCTGAAAGGGGAAGTCACCTATAGACTTAAGTCACCTCTTTCTAGGACTAACCAGAAATGCAGGAGAGTAACTGCCAAGCTGCACTGAGTGCTAGCTCTGACCTGTCCTCCTCATGGAAACTCTTCAGTTGTTATGGGCCAGTTTGTAGGGCTGAGGCCTTTGCAGTGCTTAATACCTCCCCTCGTAACCCACTTTCTCTTGTGGCTTCTTGTACTGTACACCAAAAGAAAATTTTGACAACAAAACAAACAAACAACCCCAGGAGTATATTTGTAGATCTAGAGTGATTTTTGAAAGCATGTGGGCTTTTACCCCTCCTCCCCTCTTTTTTAACAGACTGTGAAGACTCCTGGGTCTCTAATTTATTCTGAACACATTTTAGTTCTGAACGGCTCTGATCGACTTACTTTCCTGAGCTTTATCTTCAGCACACAAAGGGAGTTGTAACATATCCTTTACCCAGCTGGGGTACATTTTCAGGATTTTGTCTTTTGTTTCCTTAAATGACAGGAATTAAAATGACAGAGAGCAGAGTAAAGGCAGCCTGCTGCAGAGGATGCACCTTCTCTGCTGGCTGCTTTGACATTCGGCTATTGTAGATCAACAATTAGCTCTATGAGCTTCCCTGTGCCCATTGTTTCTGTAAAAGATCTCCTTAGTGACGAGAAGCATGTGCCATTCTTTAATCGGGTGCACTTGCAAGGGCAAGGTAATATGCTTGCCCAAGGGCATGCAGGTAAGAAGCAGAAGTTTGGCCAGCAAATACCCTCTCACGCTGTCACTTCAAGGTGTGGCTACTTAGTATGATCTGATTCTTTTCTTTGTTTCCATCACACTTTGTCATCAGTGTCCTCCTTTGGGACTCCTTTTTTTTTATCCTCACAAACACCAGAGACTCAGTCACTTTTGAAGCCAGCCTGAGGAGCTTTTCGTTCACAGGTTCACCATCTGCAGGTAAAAAAGACAAGTGAGCGAGATATCCACTCCCTCAGACCTTTGCAGACATCTTCTCCAGGTGTCAGCAGCTGGAAGATGAGTTATAAATCCAATCCAATGCTCTGAGAGTCCCAGCATCTTCTGTGTAGCTGTTCATATCTTGGCTGCATGCTCAAAAGAAAATTCTTGGACTTAGGCCCCAACCCTGGAGGTTTGTGTTTAATTAGTTGAGGGTAAGGCTGAGGCACAGTTGTTCTAAAAATCTCCTTGGATGACTTTAATGGATGATTAGAATAAAGAACTGATTTTCCTCTCTCTCTTTTTTTTTGTTAGTTTGGTACAAAACCACTTGACCCTGAAAAGCTGGTTTTGCAGACATGGCCAAACCTGTCAGAACTGTCTTGTCATGTAAGCTACATTTATTATACTCTGCAGATGCTGAAGAAAAGATGGCTTAGCCTTGGGAATTGGAGACAGAAGGCGAGACTCCTTAGTGTAGGGGCTGAGATGTACATGGCGAAAGGAATTGCAAGAAGTAAAAGGAATTATGTAGGTATTGAATGGAAGCAGTGGGATGCGTAGAATTTGAGGGGAGCAAGCTCTGACGTGGGGGAGATTAAGCCTCTTGGACCTCAAAGAAGTCCTTAAAATGAAGTGTCTGATAAAAGAAAGTAGTGGTTGCATTTTGCATAGTTTCTCCAGAAGCCTTTGATAACGTTAGTTCATATTAAAGGAGCTCAGTCACCATCTTGGGTTGACAGAATACTAGGGGCCATGAACTTATGGGGATGACATCTACACCAGGAACTACTACAAGTCGTTTTTACATTTGCAGTCTTTGATCAGAGCCCCACACAGTGACCTGGTAATGGACTTTGGAGTTTAAATTTCTTTCTGTTATTTTTATCCAATTGCAGAACACTGAGAAAGAAATGTCTCAAGTGAAAGGGTTGTCAGCCCTCCTCCTGTCTCAACTTCCTCCAAACCCTTCTGTCTCAGCTTATATCTGTCTCTTCACCTTATTTGTCAGGCATCGAGGTCAAGTGGCTGTAACCTCAGATAATCTACTTGAGATAATAATTTATGTGCAGAGTCATAAAGAAATGAACCATGGACATACTAGGGGCTGTTCTGCAGGCAGGTGAGATGTGCTCCTCTACCTAAAGGTAAGCAGACCACACAATGACTGCAACCTACATTGCTGCTTAGACCTTCTATGGCTCCTCCCATACTACCAGGGCTTGCTAGCTTGGCTTGTGGGACCTACTGGGATTTCTTTTCCACTTTGTTCTAATATGAGTGCTGTGATTTCCTTTTGGAAAACTACTTGCCACCAGCTTCCAGTACCTGAATTCAGGTGGAAGCTGCCACTCACTGGCTTCCCAAGTCTATATGTACATTTTAGCTTCAAGAGTTAGGCATGCTTCCCTGGGCCTGGCCAATTAGCATAGCATAGCATAGCATAGCATAGCATAGCATAGCATAGCATAGCATAGCATAGCATAGCATAGCATAGCATAGCATATCAAAGCATGTGATTATAGTGTATTTCATATATCCCTTTGGCTCACTGACTTGTACAAAGATGGTCACTGGGCCCAGTGTAGTACTGTGGAATCTGGTACACGGGTTTTGTTGAAACTATAGAGAAAGAAGCTCTCTGCTGATGAGTTTGCTAAGCTGGTGACTGGAAGCGGCCTTTAAGGTGTCACTTCTTGAGAAAGGGAAAGAGAACAGAAGAAAGCAAAGCAAAGAGCTGTATCTATCTATCTATCTATCTATCTATCTATCTATCTATCTATCTATCTATCTATCCATCCATCCATCCATCCATCCATCCATCCATCCATCCATCCATCTACCTACCTTAAGCTGGGAAAAGTTGTATCTCTGGCACTAACATCTTCTCATGAAAGGTCCCTAGTAGGTGCTTTCCTGCATACTGCAGTATGCCAATCCATTGCAGACAAGTTGTTCCATCTTCTTAGGGATAAGATCTCTGGCAGCAGTGTGTGGCAAGTCCATATGAGGAATGATTCTGTGCCAAGAAGCTAATGGGTAAAGGACAGGAAGGGTTGGGGTTAAGGCTCATTTTTGAACAATAGTTTTCTAGAGACAATAGTTTCCATCTACAAATAACTCTCCAGAGTGATTTGGGGGGTTAGGTGAAGGAGATGATTGGGAATGAGTGTCTTCTATTTGCTTGGTATTGTGTCATAAGCTCAATATGTGCTACCTGCCTCCAGCCTTACAAAAACCTTTACTATATTATTATACATGTCTTGTAGGCCAGAAAACCATATCAGTAGCTATCTATCAAATACTGTGCTCTAACACTTCTGTAATTCCATTTTAGCCATTATGCTCATAACTTATAAGTAGATCATAATCAATATTTTATAGATAATGAAATCAAGGTTCAGAAAAGTTGTATAAATTTATCATGACCACATAGATAAATGACTGCAAGAATCATGACTTCACTAGAGTGGGCCTCAGCCATCCAGAGAGTGACTTGCTGGAATACAACGTAGGCCTTACGATCACTTAAGCTCTGTAGAGTTTCATGATTATACTGCATTTCACATATTTGTAACTGGACATTTAACACTGGTGGCTAACATTTATATTGCCAGGTATTCAGGGAAACATAGATAGACCTCAGTTGGAAGTCAAGCTTGACATTATGCAGATCCTAATTTCTAGGCTTCTTACAGGGGCTGAGAGAAATAACTGGACTACTGGAGGCCTGCGACTGCAGGCCTGGCATGAGACAGGGAGCGTCCAGAGAAGAGCTATCACACTTGATGCTCATTCTGAACTCTCCACTTCAGACCTTGGCATAGCGACCACCTTAGGACCTCTGCTCAGGTTATTTACTTGATAAGATTTAAAGTAATTATCTGCCCTAGGGTTTAGAAGACAACATAAACAGGTATTAAGTACACAGAGTAAACTACAACACCCACCCACTTAATATATTACAAGATTAAAGATATAAACCTCCTAAGCACACTTTCAATTACTAGCTCATAAAATGTGGACCTGGCCAGAATCAAGGTGTTGGTTGGATTCTATCAATATTTTTTCTTATGTTGCAGTAGTCCTGGGTATTGCCTGGGCTAGTCATTGGCCCATGCTATGTTTGATGGCAACCTGTGCCTCATACTGAATCATGCTAGCCCATTTCTGACAAGTCTGCTTCCTGAGTTAGAGGTGTTGTCCATGTTGAAGTCCCTGCTTCATAGTGTAGCCACCCAGAATCAGTCTTATGAGCATTCAGTCACACTGTCACTCTCGTTTCTATCTCACAACGCTGACACTTGTGGTAAGCAGAATAATGCCTCTCAGAGATGTTCACATCTGAGTCCCTGGAACTTGCCAGGGTCCTCTTCAATGGTGAATGTGTTCTGCAGGTGTGAATGGGGATGGGAGAGAGGGAATACCCTGGACCATCCCTGTAGATCCATTGCAATCCAAGATTCTTAAGCAAGTGGGAACTAGGTAGATTAGATAAGAATTGGAAACAGGAATGGAAAGGAGGTTGAGGACTCCAAGGAAGAGTCACAAGCAGCCACAGATTCTGGCATCTTCTAGAAGCAGAAAGGGCCAAGAGATAGCAGATGCACTCAGATCCCTTGATGGGAACAACTCTGCCTACATCTGAGCTCTGGATCAGCTCTGCCTAAGCTCTGGACCAGTGCAGCTGATTTTGGACTTCTGACATCTAGTTCTCTGAAGTAATAAATTATGTGTTTGAAGCAACTAAAGGAGATGCAATTATTTTTAATAGGAGAACCCAAGATGTATTTCAGCTCAAGGTTTGGGATGCAGCAACTCATTTTGTTGCAGTGACTTCCTTCTGCTACCAAGTACTTTGGTCACGTGCTTGCAAGGATGTGCAGCTTACTACCTATGTGCTATGTAGATGGACTGTATGAATACAGGTTTAGAAGGGGAAATGACAACTTTTGGTTTGGGGAAACAATCAAAGACCTTGCCCTTTACTTACAAGGCATTTGTTTTTCCTCTGTCACAGGAGCGTATGCCCAACCACCACAAGTAATGTCCACTTGTACATTCACTGTGGTGATAGAGGAGTTTTCCTTGGTTGATAGACTAAAAGTTAAACACTTACTTCAGTCTTTTATGTTGTCACATGAAGCTGGAAGGCCAGCTGATGGGTTCCAGAAAGCCTTGGGTGTGGTGAATTCACTAGGGACCTGGCCTCAGCCAGATGGGAGGGTGACTTGACTTGTGCGTTATTAGGAGCAATTAAAGTCACCAGGGTGATAATTATACCAGATTTTACACAACTGTCATCAGACACATGTAATGCTGGTAGCTGATACTTATTGCTATTTGGGAGCCCTTTTTTTTTCTAGCAGGGAAAGAAAAATTATCATCAGAAGGTTGCTTTGTAGCAACATGGTCTTGAGGGGAAGGAAAGTATATCAGAGAATCTTATAGGTACTTAGTTAAGATAGCTATTTCCCAGTGAAGTCTCTTGTTAGTTTTAAATATTATTTTATAATTTATATTTATTTCCTTTTGAATTTGTGTGTGTGTGCACATGTTTACATGTTTAAGTGTATGTGTGAGACGTCAGAGGTCAACCTGATGTCATTTTTCAGGCACCAGGCACCATCTATTTTGGGTTTTCAGACAGAGCCTCTCATTGGCCTGGGGCTCACTAACTACAGTAGGCCAGCTGACTAATGAGGCCCTCCCTGTTTAATTCCTCCTTCATAATACTTGGGTTACAGAGATGTGATTTCCCCCCTCTCATTAAAACATAACATTTGGGATCAAACTCAGGTTCTCAGGTTGGAATGAATGAGCTAGCCTCCTTACCCCCCACGATTACTCCCGTTTCTTTTCTTCTCCTCCTCTCCTCCTGCTTCTTTTTAAAGCAAGGAAAAGTTTATAGATCAGTACGTGGGATTTATGGAAGTTGGGACTGCTCTGAGTGCTTCAGGACTGGGAGCTGAGATTAAGCAGCTGATTTTATCCTCCTCACCTACAGTGGCCCCAAGGAGAGTAATATGTCAGTCTTGCCCAATGGCAGACTGGATTACCTTGCTGATACCTGCCCTGAGGACTCTCTCTTCAGGACTGTGCTGGGATATGTTGCCACTGCCAACTCTGTGGACTCCTGTCTCTGTTCTCCATGCCAACACTTCTGCATTGCATTCCAGAATCTGTTCTTAAACTGGGTACAATGCAATTGATTAGGACTTATTTATCTCAGTTACCATCACAGTTGAGTTTTGTTTCTTAGAAATTGCACTATGGTCCCTTTGATTGGAGTTTTGAATGTTCCCAGTCCCTTCTGTCACACATCTGCAATCTTTGGGTTTATTTTCAGATGGCTGAATTCACACACATTGATGGCTTTACTGTTGGTATCAGATGTGCTTCTCGGAGGTTCTGTGTGTCACAGTTGCTGCCATACTTTCTCCATGTGTGGGGGCAATCTTATCGCTGAGCAGAAATGCCTGATGTCCTTACGGGATACACACAATATCAACACATGGGGAGACAGGCAAAATATGCTTCCATTGTTTTCCCTCTCAATCCTGAGAGGAGAAGGTATTTTGAGTAGAAATTGGGCCAAAAATGTCAGAAGCTTATAGAGGGCAGGAGATCCAGTTCATGAAGAATCCTATCCTCTTTTGTTAATTTAGGTGCACAAAACAAATTTTGGACACTGTGCTGGCCCCATAGGCTTTTATATGTTTGAATGTTTGGTCCCCAGTTAAACTGTTTGAAAAGGATTACAAGGTGTGGCCTTGCTGGAGGAGATATATCATGGGAGGTGGGCTTTGAGGTTCCAACTGCCCATGCCAGGGCCAATGTCTTCTTTCTCTTTGCTTGTTGCCTTTGGATCAGGATGTAAAGCTTTCAGTTACTGCTCTAGCGCCATGCCTGTCTGCTTTCTGACATGACGATCATGGACTAGCCCTCTCAAACTGTAAGCAAGATGTTTTCTTTTATAAAAGTCCTGGTCCTGGTGTTTCCTCACAGCCCTACAAAATGACTAAGACAAACACGCAGGGATAATGCCACAGGTGATGCTATTCAGCATAGTATCTCTTGTCTTCCTGGGACTGTGCTAACTCAGCTTTGCTTGGTTTAGTCCTCATATTTCTTCCTCAATTTTAACCAATTGCCATTTCTACTGGTTAGTGGTGACTTTTTTCCCCCTGTGATTATATTAATTGGAAAACCATGTTGAAATAGTAGTCCTGCCCTGTCCTTCAGGGATTGATGTGCTATAGCTTCTGGTATTTTCCTCCTGCTTACTGTTCTTTCTCACCTGGTTCAGACTTATTCATCAGTGTGAACACACCTTATCACAAGTCACATGATCAAAATGTTGCCCTGCCTCCTGCAGCATCCGTGTTCTGTCTGAGGCCTTCAGGCCCAGCCTGCTATCCATGGAGGGGTCTCTGCATTTTTACTCATCTGTGCTATCTGCTTTCAGCACTCAAACTTGGTCTGCCGTGCTGTCCTTGAGGAGATCAGCTCAGAGTGGGAGATGCATAGATGAGTTACTTGCATAGGAGGGAGGGAAGCATACCCCTCAGAGCAAGCTTTCTTGTCAATGCTTCTCAAGTGCTGTCTGGAGAGAACGAGCTAGTAATTGCCCCATTTCCACATGTCCAGTGGGTGTCACAGGCAGGAGCTGTCATTGCAACCGTGTGATAACTAGAGGTCATTTCCATTGAGTGCCAAATGGAGTCGAGAGTCTTTTCTCTTTTTAATGTGGACAGGTCACCGTTTTTATGGCTGTACTTGTTTCATTATTCTTATAACTCACTTGGCTTGTTGGCACAACTGTGTGTTGCAGACTGAAAATGAATAGGAGTATTTCCCCTTCAGACGGATTGTCCTTGTGTACTTTATCCCAGGCTATCTGTCAGTGAAACTCAGTCTAACCTGATTTGTGGTAGGCAAGGGAATGGGCTGGATTTGCTTGTCACTTCTTGGCCTGCTTCTCAAAATGTGAGCAATTCGTGAGCTACCCAGGCATTTGGTATACTGGTGCCCCCACGGCTTCTACTGAGAAGAGTCAATACTATATTTTTTTCATAGCTCCACAGAAAATCATGATAATTGAGTATTATTTTGTCCTGAGACAATCTGTAATCTAAAGTCTAGTCTACGGCATCCATTTCTGGCTCAGTGCTGGAGTGTGGGGTACAGATGACCTTCTTTATATATCATTGCCTCTTCTCATTAATATCCGTGCTGAACTTCAAAGGCTTAACTCATAATTATAAGTCTTTGGTAATGAGTAGATGGGTCAGGGAGTTCTGGCTATCTGGGTAGAAGATTAACCTGAATTAGAGATTGTTTTCTCAGTTCTACATCCACCAGACCAGATAGGGGTTAGTGAGACTGTGGAAATCTGGAAATGCCAACAAAGAAGGCAATGGTAATGGATGTTTGCTATTTGGCTATATTTATAAGTTTCTTCTAATTCTGTCATAATATTTAGATGTGGCTTTCAAGTATGCCCATTAATAAACCATGTATTTCTTTTTCTCTCTCAGAAGAGAAAAAAAAATTGTCTTAGAAAATTGCCGCTTCCAGAGATGAGAGTTGTAGGCAATTTGTTTTTTAAAAAATCTCGATGCCTTATCCTCAACATTGGAAATGTGGCATTTCAGCTTTGGGAGAGATAGAGTCAAGCTGTTCAGGAACTGAACACATTGCTGTGATATGTGACGTGAGGAACGGAGTTGGAACGATGAGTTATGAAGATGGCTTCTGCTGGCAGTTAGTGTCAGGAGGAAAAAGAAATCCTTTCACTAAAAACAAATCCTAGTGAGCCTCACTATGCCTCAGACTAAGAGCATTTTAGAAGTGAACGTACAGAATGTTCATTGTGCGTACTCTACATTGCATGCTGAAAATCCAAAAGAAACACGTAAACAAAATGACAAGGATTATGGTATTTTTAATGTGTAACATTAGTGTTAGATCAAGGTCACACTTAAAATGTTACTTGCCATGGAAAGGAAATTCCAGGTCTACAAACCCCAACATGGAGTGGGGAGATGTGCACCATGTCCTACCCTAGACAAGGAGGAATATTGGCAATTGACAGCTGCTGGGAGTGGGAGAGTTGGTTTCCTTAAAAAGTATATGTAGCCCTTGATAGGTTGGCCATAGTCCAGTGGAAGGTGACCTATCCAAGGATATATGGACAGTACACATTGGACTTGATGGATATTAATAGAATAGAAGAACACAAGGTTGGGCGGGTAGGGAAGTTGTGATAGAGCTGGGAGAAACTGGAAGAGAGGTGAATAACATCCAAGCACATTGTATGAACTAATTTAGAAAGAAAGGAGAGAAGAAGAAAGAAATTAATTAATTCCAGGTCGAGTTAGCCGGTTCCATTGAAGGATGGGAAGGGAGCAGGAGGAGACCCAGTGACACTGTCCCTGTAGGGCTCTGTCTAGTCCTGCAGACCTCCAAATGCCAAACAGAATCTGAACAATGAGAGCCCATGTGGTCGAGCTTTTAAAATTGCTATGTAACAATATTGGACCAATATTCTGTATTACGTGCCTAGAGTTTATTTCCACAAAGTGCCAGAGGGATTCCTTTAGAAGTCAGGTGTGTCATTTGCTGACAGCCCCTGTGATTGGCTGCCATCAGTTCTTATGTCACTGAAAAGGAACCAGTCTTTACAACAGCTTACTGGAACTGCCCCTCACCAGACTCCTCCCCTCTGACCATGTATTCTATAGTTCTCCTTATTTACCTTGCTTGTCTTGTTTTCTTGATGTTCTTGAAGGTTCCAGACAAGCATGGAAGGCTCTCTTTGCTGATATGTCTTACTCCTTATGCTTGTCAATCTTTACTCAAATGTCATCTTCTCCTAGAGGTATACCCTCTATGGAAAGTCCCAACGTCCAAGTCACTGCTCAGCCTATATTCTTAATCCGCTTTACCCTAGTCACCTGGGGCTGTGTGGCTTGGTAATATGTCACATAACATACATCTGTTTCTTGTTCTAATTGAAAGCTTACATGGGTAAGGACAGTACATGGCATATTACAGGCCTTCGTTAGGTCCTAAATAGAGGACGAGGTGAGTGTGTTGATGACTATCTTGGTCCTTATCTGCTATAGCAATGTGAGGGTAGACACGCTTATTTCCCTAGCTAAGCCACCCTAGCAGGGTTTTGTCAGTCCGACCCTAACACTCCTTCCCTTGTCTGCTTCATCAGGCACCGAACAAGCATTTTCAAAACGTAAAGTCTTTGCTGTGGCAAGGATTTCACAAACAAGAAGATAGCTTTCAGTTTCATCCCATCTCTTACATCAGCTAAGAGCTGTTTTGCATTCTGTACACAGCGATGATACTGTCAGTCTTAGCTGCCTTTCCTGTTGCTGTGGTGAAAAGCCCCAACAAAAGCAGCTTGAGAGACAAAGGGTTTATTCTGGCTCAGTCCTCAAGGGTAAGGTTCATCATGTTGGGGCCGGGGGAGGTGTTCTGTGGTCAGAAGCTTGAGGTAACTGGTCCTATTGCATTCAATACCAGCAGCTTGAGGTCGCTGGTCCTATTGCATTTAATACCAGCGAGCTGAGAATGAGGATGCTGTGTTCTGCTTGCTTTCTTCTACTTTATAGAGTCCAGGATCCCAAGCCAGGCAATAATGCCAATCCAGATAGTGGTGCCACCACACACAGTGGGGGATGGTCTTCCTGATTCAATTAACCTAATCAAGATACTAGCCTGTGGGCATGCCCAGATACCAAGATGATTCCAGATTTAATCAAGTTGGCAACTGAGCTTACCCAGAACATTGTCCCAACTGAAAAGTGAAATATTAACTAGCAAACATGTGTGATCAGAAAGGGCTTTCACCTTGGAAACTATGTCGTAGGGCTCATTCTTTTCCTCTTCCTTCCCATTGTCCTGTCTCTCTTGTCTCATCTTCACCTCTTTTTGGTTTTTGGAATAGGGTCTTGATAGGGTCTTGGTATGTAGTTTAAGTTGATCTTAAACTCATGATCTTTCTGCTTCCATCTCTCAGAGCTGGGTTTAGTGATGCATGCTACCATTCCTGACGATTTCATTCTTTTCAATTAAACTGGTTTAGGGAATACTTTGACAAAACTATCCATTGACTTTTTTTTTTTTCTGCTAGGCATATAGCTTGAATGATATTCTTGTGGCTTAGGAGTCTACATCAATTGTGGGCCAAATTTGTGGATTTTTATATTAGAAACTATTTTTTACTTGTCCTGAAAACATTCAAGGGTCTTATCAGGATTCCCTCTCTGTTTTGAAATTTTCAATTTCATGTCCACTACTTGTAAGCCTCCTACAGTGTGAGTCCCACAGAAATGAGAGGTGAAATGATAACGGGATTTCAGAATTTTCTCCTGTGGGTTGCTCTGTGAATGTGTCAGCTCTGCAAATTCCCATGCTCAGCCTTCGAATCAGGACTTTTGCTGTTAGGGAGTTCTCCTTGCCACCTCCATGGATGCCATGTTAGATTTTTTTCTGATTTCATCATTGCTTCCATGTTTGCTTTTATGTCCTGGAAAATTACAGTTGAGTGATTGACACAGGCTTATGAATTGTGACTATATAATCCTAACAACTAAAATGGATATTTATTAAGTAAACTATTGACACCCAAATAAGGTGAAATATAGAACCAACTTTGCCCTATATTAACCAGAGGGTTAGTTGGTGTGAACATGAATCTATCTTTATCATATGTAGACATACTTTAAAAATAAAAGAATTTCTGTGAAAATCTCAGTCAATACACTTTAAATGGGTAATGTTGGTTAAATTGGTAAAGATGGTGTGGTTGCTTTAGCCCTGAAATTTCCAGACTTCCTGTAGAAAAGGAAGTCCCAAGCCTGAGGCCTGATGAACATTGCTCTGGCATCTGAGATGCCACTGGAAGTGTCACCTGGGAACCCTCCAGGAATGCAAACCCCCAGGTGCCATCTAGACTTCCTGCCTGATTTTAATAAGATCCTTAGTGTATCCACATGCATATTAAAATTTAAGAAGCCCTCTTCCATACATCCCTTTGGACTAACGTAAGTAGTTTACATTAGAAAGAGCAAAGACAGGCCTTTGAGGAAAGGAAACACATACTTAGAATGGGCAAATCTTATCAGGTCAATACTCATCAGTCCTCTTTCACGTGGTACGGACTGTTCCATGAGAGAGGGGACAGTTCTCACCGAGGATCTGAGAGGGGAATGAACACACTTAGAAAACATGTATCCAAGGTGGATCAAGCCAGAGTTGCACCAAATTCGGATGCAGTTTTCAGCTTTGGATCTGGTTGTAATGAAGGGAGACAGTGTGAAGTGGTATGTCGGGTGACATTGTTGCTCGGTCACGGGGCCTCGGAAGGGAGCAGTTATTTTTCTTTCTTCTTTTGTTCGGGCAGCAGCTGTGGCTCCCTAAAATGATATCCCAAATGTGTTGCATGCCAAGGATTTTAGAAGTTGATGATTCACAGGTTTTGTGAATTGAAGCTTTTATAGCAGGGTAGTGGTTCGGGAGTTAACAGCTGAGGTTTGGAATTAGAACGGAGACTTCGGCAACATCCTCATCGACCTGCAGTGGCGGGTTTTTTTACTAGAATGTTCCCCACATCCCCAGGTCACACGACCACACCTCTACTGGCATGACTTGTTCAGGTTCTTCACTTCCCTATCTCTGTCTGGTTTTGAAATCTTTCATACGCTAACTCCCAGTTGCTCTAGGAGGCCTCTGAGGCTTTTTCTGCAAATAGCTGACATCTCTTCCTCCTGGAAGCCCCTGTCAGCTCCTAGTTCTCAATGTTGCTTGTACAATAGAATCATCAGGAGAGCTTTGAAAAGTATTCCTGGATTTGGGGCACAGTCTGGCTTGATTCTGAAGCTCCAGGGGTGGGAAGCAGGTGTTACTAGTTTTAGAAGTTTTCTTGGTTGGTCCAGTGGTTAGCCATGATCTCCTTCCTGTTACAGCTCCACTTAAGCCTAGAGCTTCTGGGGATTACAGGAAGAACTCCATTTTCATTTCATACCTAAGAGTAGCTGAGAACCTTCTAGAAGTCAGAAACAATTTTCTCATCTCTATTCACTTATTAGCAATTAGCAGTTAGGTCAGCGGGCCCATACTGTCTCTCTCTCCATTCAACCTTGATGGAACTCTTGTGTGACCCTGCCAGAGGGTGTGTGGCTAACTGCCACTTGGTGCTGTAACTGCCGTCCATTTCTGAATTCAGGATCAAATGGTGGGAAGTCAGATATGTGTATGTGAAAATGGGGAGAGGAAGGTGAAGTGGACATTTCTGGTTTCTTTGGAAACTCAGTTGTGTCACATGATGTTTTTTCTGGAAGCTGTCTTGTGAGAGTATGTTTTGCTGAAGCAGACATGTGAGAGGGTGTGTGACGTTTTGCTAGAGTGGATGCTTGAGAGGACATGTGATATTTGGAAAGAGCATACATGGAACCCCATGAACAGTGAGAGATGCTTTTGTGTTCTTCACTGACGGTGCAGTGCTCCGCTGGCTGGTCTTGTTTCTTTACTGATCTTCACTGGTCTTCACTTCGTAGAGAGAAATGCATCAAAGAGCTCCAGCTGACTCTTGCTGCTTCTGCTGTATCGAGCCGCTGCTACTGGTTTGTGTTTGGTGTTTGCTATTGAACTGCTGGTATCCTGATAACAAAGAGTGAAATCACCCCCAAAGAATGGCTTTTAAACAGGTTCACAACCTCCTTTTCCTAGAATCTTCTTTTTCCCCTACCTCTGGTTGGTGGGCTAGAAGGGAGGTTGAAGCATTCAAGAACTCTAAATAAAGTAGACTTTGAAAAATCTAAGCCGATAGCAAGGCTTTGGTGTTCTAGAGTCTTTATCACTAAGCAAAGGATTTGTTTTTATTATAAGGAGTTATTTTTTTTTAAAGATATATTTATTTTATGCATATGAGTACACTGTCAATGTCTTCAGACACACCAGAAGAGGGCATCAGATCCCATGACAGATGGTTGTGAGCTACCATGTGGTTGCTGGGAATTAAACTCAGGATCTTTGGAAGAGCAGTCAGTGCTCTTAACTCCTGAGCCATCTTACCAGCCTGTAAGGAGTTCTTAACAGGATGCAAGACTATGAAGTTCTTTTTGTACATCCAGGAGCCTTGCATTGTGACTACTCCATAACAAGGGAGCCTTAAAGCCAGAGACAATAGAGGATGTTTACTCTTCTACAGCTTCTGTGGATCAGCAATCCCGGAACAGCCACTTTATCAGGTGGCGCTGGCTAAGGGGCTTTCATAAGGCCATAGTCAAATATCACCTGGGACTGACATCATTCCAAGGAGTATCCCTTCTGAACTGGCTCACTCGTATTGCTGATGAACTGTCCTGGAGATTGGCAAGCAGCCAGATTTCCACACCACATAAACTTCTCCATGGGACTATCTTTATGTGTCAAGTGATTTCCCATAGTATTAAGAGCCAAGACCACCTGGAAGAAGCTGAAATGCTTTGTGATTATGAATTATTATTATCTCCACAATCTCCTGTTGGCTCTGCAGGTTAATTTAGGAAGATATGACCCACGAACTTAATTTTTGTTTTTGACAGGGGCTGTCCATTAAATACTTGTGTTTGAGACTCCACAAGATGGGCAAGCAATAATGGCTAGCTGACCCAATAACTGCCCAGAGGTGTGCAGGAGGTGCTCAAGAGGGCCAATCACAGCATTCCTAGAATTTCACTAGTGTAATTTGGCAAAGCTACTCCGAAGGTTTGGGAGTTACAGGCCATAAAAACTGATCAAAACACATGAGTGTTGATGGATATCTTTGCCATGCGTTGGGTCTACGGAGAATGAGGTCAAGACAGAGGAGTGAAGAGAAGGTGGAGAAGTCAGCATCATAAAGCCCTGGCTTGGGTCCTTACCTGCACCAAAGCTAGTTCACTGATTTCTAAGTTATACAAGAGAGAATTTCCTCTCATCAGCTAGACTGATGTACAGCTAGATTTCTGTCACTAATTAGTACACTAAGGTGTACAGACTAATGTTTAACTAATCCAGGCCCTGGGGTCTTAGAGTTTACCCGTGACCACTGTCATCTACTCTGTCATGACCATTTACCCTGTCTGTGGTCTGAGAGTCATAAACCTCACACTGCTGGGTTGCATCTGTCCCATGTTCAGTCCAATGCTCGTGCATGAAGGGATCTTGGCATATACAAAATCCCATCCCCCAGCAGCCTCGCATCGCAGGGAAATACCTGTGGGGTCTTGAGCTATATTATTCTGTGTTCAAAATTTGCTTCTGCCATCAGACACCCATGGGATCTTGGGTCCTTGTCTCCTTGGATCATGTACATAAGGCAGTGTCCCAAGGATGAAGTGAGATAGCATGTAGAGAAAAATGAGGCCAATATCAAAGGCTCATCCATATTTGCTTCCCTTCCTCTCCTGCTGTCATTGTTCCTTTCTTTACTTAGGAGATAGTGCCAGGTACAAGGGAGCCAAAATTTAATTCAGTTTAATTCTGCCTAATCGGCATGTTTCCCTGCCTGCCATCTGCTAGATGCAGGTGGAAAATGGGCTTTCAAAAAGGGTGACTTGGTGGTTTCCACCAACTGAGAGTTTCCCTTAGACCAGGCATGGGTTAGGTAAGTGTCCAGTTTGGTTTTATATTGCTTGGGCCTCATTAGGAAGTGGGAGGCACTTGAGTCTGATCCTGGCATTAGGTCCTTGCTGTGGCACTCTGCACCTATGGTTCAATGGGGGGAGGATGCTAATGTGCAGAGAAGCTGACCTCTATAGTGGGGTAGTTAGCTGCTCCATGCTTCTCGACCTCAGGCTGCGGGAGATCTGCTCTCTTCTTACCCACTGCTAAATTTAAGAAGTCTGTTTGATGAGGTGATGAGGCAGGAGACCATGTTTTCAAATTAGTGTGCTTTCTGGTCTCTACTGTTGCTCCTTCTGCTTCACTTATATTTATTTCATTAACGACTCTGATGCTGGCAATGCCTAACTGTGATTATCAGTAGTCTATTGTAAGGGGTTAAATAATTGTTTGTTGAACATAGCAACTGTTCTATGATGCATAATGATGCACTTGAATGGTTCTTTGCTGGTCTCACATGTGCTTTTGAGTCTGCTTAAGGGCCATCTTTATGAATATCAGCTTTCTTTGAGCTGCATTACAGACAGAAACGGGTCAGACAACTGACCAGCTCCACACCAGGAGTGTGTTTTTCAGAAAGAAATACCTTAAATTCCCCTTTCAAAACATCAGATGCTGATGCACTTCATTTATTCTTGTGGACATTCTTCTTACTAACCAATGTCTTTCTGACTAGTCTGAAGGGTGGAAGAGAAAGATAGTGATGAAGGAGGGCAGGCCATCATTAGGACACTGGAACTTTCTGGTGGGTGTGGACACTACTGTCCTCAGGTAAAACTTTTTCTTTCCACAAACTTCTGTTCTATTCCCAAGACCTTCAATGGATTGAATCAAGGCCACCCAGATGATCTGGCACAATCTTCTTCAATTCACGTCAACGATTTATGAATATCAACTATCTATGAAGTATACCTTCTTATCAAACACTAGATTAGTACTCTATTGAACAGTGGGGACTACAACGTAGACAGATCAACACATCCAAATTGCCATTCATGTCTCCTTAGATAATTTAGTTTCAGCATGAAGACAATAACAGTCCTATTTCCTTCTTTACTGGCTGGTTTTGTGTTGACTTGATACAAACTAGAGTCATCAGAGAGGAAGGTCCCTCAGTTGAGAAAATGCCTCCATGAGATCCAGCTGTAAGCCACCTTCTCAATTAGTAATCAATGGGAGAGGCCCAGCCCAGTGTGGGTGGTGCCATCTGGGCTGGTGTCCTGGGTTCTATAAGAAAGCAGGCTGAGCAAGCCAGGAGAGGCAAGCCAGTAGCACCCCTCCATGGCCTCTTCATCAGCTCTTGCTTCCAGGCTCCTGTACTGTTTGAGTTCTTCAGTGATGAACAGCTATATAGAAGGAAGCCTAATAAACTCTTTTCTCTCCAACTTGCTTTTTGGTCATGGTGTTTCATTGCAGCAGTAGAAACACTAACTAAAAAGACCTTCTGATGTTACAGTTATCTTGCACACAAGAGAAACCACGTTTTTCCTCAGAAGAGGAAAGTCCTTGTAGCATTTTTTTTCTTCTTTTCCTTTGACTTCCTGTAACTTAGCACTGTGACATAAAGGTAGCTACCAACAATCTATCCTATTCTAGCTGATAGTATTGTAAGAGGAAAACAAACAAGAAAGTGTTAGCTTCATGTGTCCATAAAGTTTCACAACAGAATAGGAAAGAAAGAATCATGGCTACTGAATCCTAACTTCCACAGCTCATGGCGTTGTCATGGGCATTTACACCTACCCTCCTCCAGCTCTCCACATTCCTTTTGACTCAGTAAGAAACTTGGCTAACTATGATTCTTAGGCTCCCCAGAGCAACCTAAGATTTTACTCCTGATGACTTTGGGCCATGAGAAGACTTTCCTAATTGAGTTACTGTAGTTTTCTCACAGACTTGAATCACAGGATATAGTTAGCATCAGACAAGTTCTATGGAACTGGCAGTGTCTGGACTCACTATTCTTCAGTTCTGCTATACAGTAGTTGTTCAATTCCTTCTTGGAAGACAGGTTCAGACTACAAGCCACTCAGAAACATCTGTCTTTGTTCATGCTTCAGGTTTCCGAGGACCAGAGTGGCCAAGCAGCATACTGTGATCCCTGGGTGGAAATCACTCTTTCTTAGACCTCTAGATTGGCAGTTCTCAACCTGTGGGTTGTGACCCTTTTATAGGAGTTTCCAGAGACCACCCTACATATCAGATATTTACATTATGATTCATAACAGTAGCAATATTACAGTTAGGAAGTGCAACATAAATAATTTTATAGTTGGGAATCACTACAGCATGAGGAACTGTATTAAAGAGTCACAGCATATGGAAGATTGCTGCATATGGAAGAGCACTGCTCTAGACCAACATAACATAGGAGGATAACGGCCTTTATGTTACCTTTTTAAAGGGAGAAGAACTGCATCAGGGAATTCAAATTAATATCCAAGTATATGTTCCAGTAAGCGCAAAGAGCTATCTCTTCCACAATGGCAGTGGCTCAGAGGAATCAATCTGCAACCAGATGGCTGCTTGATTGCCCGGGTAAATAGAGCTGTACCAAGGACTCAGTGTTGGTCTCTGCTGCTGGCAGCCTGGCACTCAGCAGTGGCTGTGGACAGGTTGACTTTGAGGAAAGTCCATGTTGCTAAGCTCACATATACCCCATCCCTGCCACAATGAACGCTTTCTTTATGAGGTCATTGGGTAGATCTGTGGCTGGACAAAGAGATTCACTGGCCCCCGCATAGGAGGGGACCTTCACTTTTTATTTACTTATTAAAATCTACCACTGCTGAGGTCATTATTATTTGTGAGCATGCATATGAAACACAAGCACCACCACATGCCTTACACGCACAGAGGTTCTATGCACACGACCCCTTCTCAGACTTCTTGTCTCCAGTTTTCCAATCATGCTATTTCTAACTTCAAGTCATCTATCCCAAACCCTGATATATAGCCCATGGTAGTAGAGAACGTTACCTTTGGCTTGGTCTCATCCCGACAAAAGGGACAACAGAGTGTTCTGTTCACTGTGAGGATTGACTGGCATCTCTGTCCCTCAGAGATGCTAAAGAAAACAAACCCATAGCACGTCAGTTTTCCACGATCAAGTTCTGCATACTGTGTAGGAACATCTGTAAACCAGACCTGCCTCAGGTAGCCATTTTTTATGGCTTTCCTTGAGAGACTATGGGTACAGGCTGGGAAAGAGAAAGTAAATAGTGGAAGATGGACTCTACACATTTGGATGAATCCTCCCATAAATTAAAATATACCTCCAATACCTAACTGATCATTTTACATACCATTTCCCTCAGCTTCATGTCATGGTGGGCTATAAAGCACCGTGTTCATGATGACAGCTTGGGTCACATGCCATCTTGGTGGCCCATGGATAAGTATCAGTCCCTGCTAGGATCTAGCAACAGACTAAATTATTTCTCAACCATGGGCAGTTGTCTACAAAGGATAATAGAACTTTGCTTGGAAAACCTAAGGCTCTGAATGGTGATTCGTCTGACTTTCCAGGGCCAATATTATCAGATCTTCTGGATTTTGGAGCCCAAGTGTCAGAGAAGTTCGCACAGTATCTTGGATCAACTGCAAAGCCTTCTCTTGTTCAGAGTTCCTCTCAAACCCACAGCTCTTCAGGTCACTGGGTATGTAACTTTTCTAGATTACATACAGGTACTGGGACCAGGAGTCTGCATCCAAGGTGTTACAGTCTTCGGTGATAAGCTTTGAAGGAAAAGCATCATCTATCTATCTATCTATCTATCTATCTATCTATCTATCTATCTATCATCTCCCTCCTAGCTTCTGGACACTGCAGCAATCCTTGGCTTTCATTGGCTTATAGCTGGCATCACTCCATTTACTGCCTTCACTGTTATGTGCTATCAGCACCATGTGTCTATTTCCATCTAAAGACATTAGTTTTTAGAATTAGGGCTTGCTCTAATACTCTATGATCCCACCTTAAAGTGATTACATCTGTGAAGATCCTATTATCAAGTAAAGCCACAGTCATGGGTGCCATATCTCTTGAGGGTTTATAATTCAACCTTGGTAAATGAGCTGGATCAGTAGATGAAAAATACTCCCTCTGCAGCCTCCAGGCAGTGTACATTATGCCTTTTGTGGTTTCAGAAGGGACTGTATGCAACAGTTCACCTTCATCGTCAAGAAGATAGCTCGATATGCCTTCACTACCACACTGGGCAATTTCTCTTAAGGTTCAAAGACCTGGCATTTTTTGTCAAGTTTATGTCCAAGCTTCTGACAGGCAAATGTCTTGCCATTATGTTCAGGATAATAGCTACCTCTTGCTCACTAGGTCCAACTGTCATCAATGTAATAGACCAGTGTGACATCTTAGGGGAAGAGAAAGGTCATCAGGGTCCCCGAGGACTAAATTATGATCAGATTAAGAGAGCTGCCATGCCACCGACATAGGACAGTGAAGTGGCACCACTGGCTTTGTCACCTGAAAGCAAATTACTTCTGGTGGCTTCTAAGAGTTATTGCGAACAAAGCATTTGTCAGATCGATAGGTACTGGGGAAGTGTTAGTATGCTCAGGCTAACCATCACAGCTGGGAAGAGGTAGAGTAGGTGCGTGAGATCACAGATATACTAACAGCAGAAATCAACATGGCCCCATGTCCAATTCTCTATTCTATGCAAATGTCAGATCTTGGATTCACAGTAAGGGATTCTCCAGGGGGTGTTTCACAGGTGCATATTCTGTCTAGCCATGGAGGCTAGCGTGCCTCAGCTCTCCATCTTGTTTCTTGTCTGTAGTTCTCCCATGGTGCACTTCAATCACTGTGGTGTCTTTTGAAGACAATCACACTTCCCTTTCAGACAGTCTCTAGTCTTATTGCATAGAGAACATATCAGAATCTCTTTACAGGAATTAGAGAAATCAAGGTGTCAAATGGCACCTTAAAAGCATCTCCATGAACCCAGGATGCACATCTCATTCCTCAAAACCCACAAAAGGCCAGAACTTTTACTTTTACCTTAATTTTACCATCATTGTTGTCATCGTCATCTCATCATCATCATCATCATCATCATCATCATCGCTACTGCAGAGCTGGAGATCAGAATTGTACCTTGTATGTGCTGGGCAAGTGCCATGCCAAAAGTAGCCTCCTACTCAAACAGCTCCTTGTTATCTCTAGAGATGTTATGTGGGAGCCTCAATTTCATCTTGTTCAGAACCAGATTGACTGACTTTTCCATGAATGTGTTCTTCTGCTCAGCTCCCTCCCAAAGAATAAAATCATCAGTCATTATGTATGGCTTAGACTGGGGGTCATTTTGGTGTCCTATAGTCTCCTTCCTTCAACACTCTGTCAGTTACCACTGTGTGTATTTACCTAGAAATTTACCAACACCTTATTTTCCTCACCATCCTTCTGGCATTGTCATGGCTGCCAGATTGTCAGTGATGCTTTGAATGAGAAATGTCTCTCATTAGCTCAGGTATTTGGGCACTTGGCCCACAGGTGATAACAGGAAGAGGTTTGCTGGAGGAAGTATGTCACTGAGGGTGGCTTTGAGAGTTGATAATATAACAACACTTCTGATTCAGTCTCTGCTTTGTGTTTGTGTTTAAAGACAGGATCTTTCAGCTTCTTCCTCCAATCACCTCCTACTATGCCTCACCCACCGATATGAACTTCCCCTTTAGAAGTATAAGCCAAAAAATACCTCTTCCTTCCACAAGTTGCTGTATTTTTACATACATAGTATTTTATCACAGCAACAGAGAAGTGGCCAATGCACTTCCCTTCTCAGATAAATAATACCCATACTGGGTGGAGACTGGCAGTTTACTGTCTCCATCCTACTTAGTACTTCATCTCCACCCAGCCTAAGTGATTATCTCCCCTATCTGAAGCATTTCACTAATTCCCTGTTCACACAGGGTTAGGCTCCTCTTTGATTTGTTCTACATGGCCGGAATTGTCTCCTGTTCCTCTATTTCTCCCCTCCAAACATAGCAACCTATGTGGTAACCTTGTGGAATTACTTTCTGGATGCTCCTTACCCTCTGTCTCTGTCCACACCCAGCCCTGGGGGCTAAAAGTCCTTCACAGTATTCTAGTAATTCAGCTCTCCCTTTTCTCCATGGGAGTCTTTCTTGATCACACCTTCCCTTCCCTATTGTGAAGCCAAGGACAAACCCCACTGCTTTTATGGCTTCCTCTTTCCTTACACAGAATTCAGCAACAAATTCTCATATTTACTCATATCTTCCTAAATGTCTCAAATTATTTTAACACACAGGGAAATTGTGATTACAGTATCATTATAAAATTAAACAACACACATGAACCCAAAACCTCATTCTAGGTAGCTCTTAATTTGGATCCCTTTCAGTCATCTATCTCTCCAGACTTCTTTTCATAAACGATATGGTGGTGTTTAGGCCTTCTGTTGCTGCGATCAATACCTGAGAAGAAACAGTCTAAAAAGAAGAGGGCTTGATTTTGACTCATGGCTTGTGCCATGAGTAAGGGTGAACGGCCCCATTGTTGCTGGGCCTCCAGGAGGCCAAACATCAAGACCCAAGGGTACGGAGGTTTGAATAGATATGGTCTCCACAGACTCATGTGTCTGAATGCTTGGTCCATAGGGAGTGGCACTACTAGGAGGTGTGGCCTTGTTGGAGTAGGTGTGGCCTTGTTGGAGGAAGTGTGCCACTGTGGGGGTGGGCTTTGAAATCTTCTATGCTTAAGCTATGCCCAATGTGGCAGTCCTCTTCTGCCTTCACATCAAGATATAGAACTCTCAGCTTCTTCTCCAATACCATGCCTGCTTGTACTTTGCCATGTTACCCACCATGACAACAGTGGACTAAACCTCTGAAAGTATAAGGCAGCCACAATTAAATGGTTTTCTTTCTAAGTTGTCATGGTTATGGTGTCTCTTCATAGCAATAAAACCCTACCTAAGACAAAAGGTATGGAGTAGTAAATTTGTTCACTTCCTGGGCATAAGGGAGGAAGGGAGGGAGGGAGAGGGAGGAGAGGGAAGAAGAGAGGGAGAGGAAGGGGAGGGAGGAAGGAAGGAAGAGAGAGGGGAAGGGTGGGAGGGAGGAAGAGAGGGAAAGAGAGAGAATGAATGAATGGATGAATGAGTGACTATTTCCTTTGTCTAGCTAGGCCTCACCTCTTAATGTTTTCTTCCTTCTCAAAAGAGTAACAGCAGTAGGTTACAAGGCTTCACTCAATACACGATCCTATGGGAATATTTCATATTTAAATGGTAACAATCGTATTTTAGAAATATTTCCATCTGAGTGCATGAAGATGGGCTAATCTCTGTAGCATGTGATTGTTGCAGTGTTCTGCAGAATGGGGAAAGTTTAGATAACCCTTCTCCTATTGATGGGTATTTATGTTTTCCCCCCAACATTTTGCAGCAACAGATAGTGTCATACTAAATATTGGTTTTGTATATTTCCTGTGCACAACCGTTAATCCTATAAGCCTTGACACCATTTCCTTTTTCTTTTTAATCTGGTAGTCTTTTTAAATGTTTTTAATGTATTGCTAAGAATTATTTGTATATTCTGGAGAATAATCTCCAATATATATACATATGTATATATGTATGTAAAATACATATGTATGTTTATATAAAATATATATTTTATATATTTATATTATATATTATATATATTTATTTTATATATTTATATTATATATATATATGTATATACACACACACACACACACACACACACACACACACACATATTTTTATCCCAGTTTGTTTCTTGTTTTCAAATTTGGTTTATTGTGTCTTTTAACAAAGGAAGTTTAAAATCTTTAAGTCATATTTGTATTTAATTTAGTTTCTGTCTCAGGAAGACTACATGGCAAGGTCACTTGCATGTTTTGAAGTTTTATTTACTTTTAAATTTCCTGTTGTTTTGCTTTTTGTGTTTAGTTATTCCAGTCATTTGGGATTTAGTTTTTATATGCCTTAGTTGTGAGTATTCAACTTTCTTTCATTTTCTAAATTGAAAAATCAAGTAGTCCACCTATTCCCAACCTAAACTGAAATGCTGTGTTTTATAAACTAGCTTTCTAAATATATAGTCACAGATCTGTTTCTGGACCTTGTGCTGGATTTTCCTGATCTTGTCCTTTGTTTCTGGGTCAGCAGCACACTGTTCTAGTTACAGTCTCTTTCTCCTGTATTTTGCTATCTGATACAAAACCACTCTTTTAAAAAGTGCTAATTATCTGAGAGGTGGGGACAATTTCAGTAGCCAGTGAGTCATAGAGCTTTGGCAGAGTGGTACCTGTGAGTGCTAAATGAGTCAGTGCTTGGTACTCTGGGTGCTTAATCTCATACTCTTAAGGTCTCCCAAAGATAATGGCAAAAATGTTCCTGGCTTTTCACTCTATTCCTTATTGTAGCTTAGTGTTTTGTATTGAATTAACTCATAAGAGTCATAGTTATTATTTTATTTTGAATAAATAATTCCAAGTCTACAGTATGTAACTCAAAAGGGACGAAAGTGAACATTGACTCCTTCCAGCTTCTAAAAGTCAACTGTTTCTATTGGTTTCCTCGTGGCACCCAGCATGCATTCTGGCTTGAACATTGTTGCTCTGTATGTTGGAACTCAGTTTATATCAGACATAAGTCTCTGCTTTATGACATGGATGACTTGTTACTCAGTATTATGATCAATTTGTTTTAATAAATGCTTTTGATATGTGCAATTTCTCACAGATCCAGAATAAAAATCTTCAGTACAGTGAAATGGAAAACCTGACATTTGCATAAGTTTGTTATTTGAAACCCTGG
Organism: Mastomys natalensis; assembly: GCA_021653895.1. Lineage (NCBI taxonomy): Eukaryota > Metazoa > Chordata > Mammalia > Rodentia > Muridae > Mastomys > Mastomys natalensis. The sequence continues at coordinate 421,242 of JAJTUV010000165.1, read as the reverse complement.
TCTGTATCTCTGCTATGTTGTGTGACTGTTCCTATGAGGTCTACTTGTAGATAATCTTTTTGTAGTAATTGGAGCAGTCCCTTAGAACTGTGTAAGAGTTCTAAGATTTTGATTGTCAAACCTGTAGTCTTATCCAACTAAACCAAAGAGTCTATTTTTAATTTTAAAAGTAGAAGCTAACTTAATATATTCAGGTCTTCTATATTGTTCTTTAATGATGCTTTTTGTTCTGGGGTCTTTTATATGTACATGTGCCTCTTATATAATATAAGCCTTCTAAAACTGACTAGGCATTGGGCATTTGTATATATAAATCAGTCCTATATGAATGTGGTTTTTTTGTGAAGCTTTGTAACTATTATTTGTTAGCATTCTTCAACAGTATTTGTTCTTGATAGTTGTGTGTTTGTTAAGCATTATGAAACTGTTGTCTGTGGACATTCTGCAGAAGTATAGCTTCTGACACAGGAACTTGGATGATATTTTTGAGATGCTAGGATGCTACCCATAGAAGAAAGAGAATGGTTTCTAGAAATGCTTAACCTATGAGCTATTCCTTCTAGACTTTTTAGTTGCTTAAAATTGATCATAAATGGTTCATGGCACTAACTCCCTGGCACCTGCCACTTACTTTCCTATATTATTTAGGGTTGCTGTGAAGAGACACCATGACCAAGGCAACTTTTATAAAGGACAACATTTATGATCAAGGCTGGCTTATAATTTCAGAGGTTCAGTCCATTATCATCATGGTAGGAAGCATGGCAGCATTCAGGCATAAATGGTGCTGGAGAAGGAGCTGAGAGTTCTTTACTTGATCTGGAGGCAGGCAGACAGGAGGAGGGTCTTTTCTGCACTAAGTGAAGCTTGAGAATAGGACTTCAAAGCCCACTTCCTCCAACAAGGCTCGACCTATTCCAACAAGATCACACCTCTTATCAGTGTCACTTCCTGTGGGTCAAACATTCATACATGAGTCTATGGGGGCCAAACCTACTCAAACAACTACACCTCCCAATGCAGGCTCAAATCAGACCAAACAACTATAACTCTTATCTTGGCAATGAGACACAGGAGCGAACAAACTCTCTGAGGGTTATTTAGTGATATCTTCAGAGAACATTGCTCCTAGACACGGGAGGGGGAATTGACAGAGCCAAAATGAAGGCATGTTGGACATGCTTCATGGTAGTGCTTCCTTGTAATCTCAGCACTTAGAAAGTTGAAGATACTTTAAGTTTGTGACCAGACTCCGTGTCATAGTGAGATTTTTGTTTCAAACCAACATGATGGCGTTCTTTCTAAAACGTAACTAAAGCCAAGAGGCTATGCAGGCATTGCTCTTGTGTGCTGGATACTAACTGAATGTACTCTAACCTTGACTCCCACTTGTATTCTGCTTCTGTTTGTTCAAAATGCAGTTATACTTCACTGAGATGTTAAAACAAAAAGTGGCTGATCTCTGTGAGTTCAAGGCCAGCTTGGTCTACAGGAGTTCTAGGATAATGAGGGCTATGTAGAAAGACCCTGTCTCAAAAACCAAACCAAAGCAAACCAAAACACATGAAAACAATCAACAAACACAAAGAGAGGGAAAATGTAAGCAGCTGGCAGAAATGAATACATTCTAAAAGGACACTTATGTCCCTCTCTTTGGCTAGTGTACTATTCAAACAATGTGTACCAACAAATTCGAATTTCCCCAGTAATTTCCTGCTGGGAGAAGAAAATCCAGAAGTCCTGGTGACAATCAGAGGAGGGGTTTGTCCACCAGAGGAGGAATATAATATGTCTCTTGGAGATAGATTTATAACTTGTGGAACAGCCTTGCAGAAGATACTGGAGCAGAGACTATGGTGGGCAGGATTACACCTTGGCTAAACATCTTGGCTCTTCATATTTCTTGCCTTTTATTTAAACTCTACTCTCATTTTAGGATTCCAAGGTGGATGTGAGATCTACTGGTTGCCACTTCCAAAATGGGCTACATGGAAAATTTTCCTTTATTCTTCTTTTTACTGTAAAAAAAAAAAAAAGCTCTGCACATGACATTAGAGTACTTAAAACTTCAGCTTTGATGTATATTGTTAGATTGGTCTCTAAGAAATTTTGAGAAATTTCACAATGAAAAAACACCTTAATAGCATTTGATACTGGGTTTAATAACTGCCCAGACATACTCAAGTATTTTGGAAAGTACCAAAGAGGCTCTAGATGGGGCCCTGATATTGAGTCAATCTCTTTCTGTGTGTGAATATGCATGTGTGTGATGTACCCATGTTAAAAAGTTCAAGGAAGATCCAGTCATCTAATTAATGAGAACCCTGTTTAAAGTTCTAATAATGAATAAGAATATTAGTAGCCTGAATAAAGCACGTGTGCCTTTATTATTCATTAGAAACTGGCAGTAAATAATAGGTTTGAATTTCACAGTCATGAGGCCGCTAATCAAAGCACCGGGCATTGCTTAAGATCATAATTCATTATCCGTCACAGCAATAGCATAACGGAGCTTGGCTTTATGAATTGCTAACTGGGCACGAGTCTTGGACTGATTCAGAGGGAGAAAGGCTGGTAGTCACATAGCAAGATGGGAACATTGTCTGATATATCAGATGGGCCCGTGATCAGCCTAGTATCTCCATGGTCCTTGTCAGGAGTAATTCCTGCAGTAGGTTGGAAGGACAGTGTCTCTCAGCAAGAAGCTATCTGGGAGGCAGAGGCTAATTTTATTCTAACTCATTTTGATTCAGTGTTGGCTCTGATGGGTCAGCCCTGTCCCTCCACAGACATTACTTCATTTCATCTGGTAGGCCAAATTCCTCTTCCTTTGTCTTGTTCTTTTCACACAACCAGTTGACTGACCATTTGACTTGTTTTTTGAAGCCTCTTTTTCTGTTGTGTCTTTTTTTAAACACAAAGCAAACACCTCTTCCTTCTACTTGATACGGGAAGAAATAAGATGAACCCCCATCTTATGGCCTCTTTCCTTCCAATTCTTTTGCGTCTCTTCTATTTTTGTAGCAATTCATAAGCCTGGTCACTCCTGCCTGGGGGGATGAAAGGAGGTTGTACCCTTTTGTTTGACTCAATTTTCCTTGTCTAAGACATCCTCCCAGATTTCTTTATTCCTTCAATGGCTTGTTGCTCCAGGCCCCTTTGGCTGTTCATGAGTCTGAGGACCCATGCATCCCCCTTATGGTAGCATTTCATACCTGCTGCACCCAGATCTCTAAAGACAAGAGTGTAGAGCTCTCAAGTTACCCTGGGCTAGAGGAGATACCTTGAAATGAAGCTACAGCCAATGCAATCATACTCCATAACAAAATTTATTAGGATGATGTCAAATTAGAAAACTTCTCTGCTTGCCATATTAACCTGAAATGACAAGATTTTATTCAGTTGAGTATAAAAGTTTCTCCCAGTTTCTACTATTTGGAAGCAAGAAAACAGACATGCAGGCAGGATACCTGATACCACAGGTCTAAGGCCTAAGAAGTGCTCAGTGAAGCATGCATTAGTTTTAGCCTTCGGGCCTGAGAAAGAAATCATTCTCCATCTCCCTCAAAATCAAGTCCATCATGTCTTGGGCTCCAAGTCCTAAGCCTGCTCTTTGGAGCCTAACAGAACATCTGCATTTCAGGAGAAGCTAGGCTTGAGGTATCTTATGGCTTCAAAGGCACACGTCATGCAGCTGAATTAAAAGCTATTGTGTTGGTCTCTTCACTGCAGCCACGTGCCACTCTGGGAAGGGGGTGGGTCCTGATTGGTGCTTGTCCTTGGTGCCTCAATGTGGCCTAAATGTCATTAGCCCTATTCTTTTTGCTCCTCTGTTGCCAGTCACAAATATTGGAATTGGAAAAGGTCAGGGTGCCTGCACAATCTCCCAACCCCATGTGGAAGGGTCATGCTACAAAACATGACTTCCCAGCATGCAGAGGGAACCTGCCAAGAAGTTGTCCCAGTGCACACAAGGAAGAGAGGCTCACCATTTGAGTAAAACACAGAATGTGGGAAAGAGACCAGCTTTCCCTGGAAAGTCTCCCCTTAAGCTGGCAAGAGCCTGCACTTAACATACACACACCTGGAGGCAAGCAGCTCCTTGGAGTAGTGGGAAGGAGAGAGTGCCAGCAAGGACAACAGGGCCTCCGATTCATGTGAGTTCTCTGAGGCCATCAATAGTGGGTACTGAACACTCACTGGCTCTGCATTTAGCCCTATGGTCAGAACAAGTGGAGTCAAGTCAAGAGACAAGGCTTATCACTTATACTCAGGAGCTTTTTTTCCTTCTTCTTCATGTTATTAATGTTCCATAATTAATGGAATAGAATCCCAAATCCGCATGAAGGGCCTGGAGAGCTGTCTGAGGAACAGAAGGAACCCCCTGCAGACACAGCACATATGGTTCATCCCAATGGCAGCTAGACCTGACTCCCCTGGTCCCCGATTCAGCAGTAAAAATGGCTGTCAGATAATTAAATGAGGTTACATAATACAGAGGGAAGATAATGAATTCTCATTTCTGAAGGCACGGGAGGATACATGTGATAAGGTTTGATTCTGTCCAATTTATGTTCTTAATACTCTTTCTGTCTCTCTGTGCACCACCTCCTTGGTTGTTGGCATTCCTCAGTGGTCTTGAGTTACATGTGATTATGTCTGCACTCATCATACCAATTAGTCCATCTGGGGTTGACCCCGAGTCTGCTCCAGCTTGAGTTCATAGCCTCCCAGGCCCAGGTCTCCTTCGTAGATGTTTTCCTTGCCTGGAGTCTGGCCTGAAGACTTCTGGTCCAGAGCTAGCTTTGTGGTAGGACTGCTGGGTGAGGGGCTCTGCTCCTGGTAATTCATGGCGAGTTCATCTTGGTTGACAATACATTCCACATCATCCTCTTTCAGTTGTTCCTGGTTTGTTAGGACAGCAGAGAGACAGGTCACTTCATGATAAAGGCAGGAAACGGTAGCAACCCCACAATGTAAGAAAATGGAGTGTTACATATGTGTGGCATACTGACATATATTCAGGGGGAGGCCAGAGGTTGACCACAGCTGTTTTGAACGGTTTTCTACTTTCTCTCTCTCTCTTGTGTTCCTCTTTCTTTTTGGAGATAGATTCTCTCACTAAACCTGGGGCCCACCATTTGGTTACACTAGCTAGCTAGAGAGCTCCAGAGAGCCACCTGTCTCTATTCCTTCAGGGCTGGTGTTATAGGTGCATGCTAGGGGCTGAGTTTCTAAATGCAGCCCTTCATGTTTGCATGGCAAATACTTTACTAACTGAGCCATCTCCCTAGGACTGGAGATTCCATTTTCTTTGATTTAATGGCGAATTTTATTACGGTCCATCTATGTTTGCACATGGCACAGCATTTGCTAAGTCGGGTTGTCCAGGTCACCTTAGGACAGGGTTCTCACCTTTAGCTTACTCTAGGAGCATCTGAGAGCTATTTAAATCAGATCTGTTGTGTGAGGGTTATTTCTGTCCTCCAGGAAGCCCCCACTGCTGAGCCTATCTGAGAAGAGTCTCTTTCTGCAAGGGAGTGCCAGCCGACAGTACCTTAGGCCACTGTCAGCTCACACACCCGGCTCTCCTCCAGTTGCCTGACACTCTGATCTGCTGGTAATGACTCTAATTGCTTCTCAGGATTTTTCTTAGTCTACTCCCCTGAGCTATAAAGCACAGACCTAATATCCAAAACTTCAAAACACAGCAGTTTGTGAGAACACATCACTTTTACATTTTCTAAGTTCATTTTATGGTTAAAGATATTGGCAACAATAAAAAAATGCCTTTTTACAAAGAAGAATAAGCCAACCTCAGCAACAATGGAGCAGAGAGAAGAAACACTTCTCGGTACAGTAAATTTTAAAACTGCCTCCTCCTCCAGCTAGGGAGTAAGAGGCCCGAGGACTCTAGCTCATCAATATTCACCAGGCTCGCCTCCTGAAATCATTCACTCACCCCATAGGCCTGAGGACTGGTGAGCAGCCTGGAGACGGGGCCACACCATGCTGGCAATGTGGTGGTCAGTGGAGGACCTGAGTGTGTTAAGATGGGTTTCAGGTATCTGGGAGGGCCTGTTAAGGAATACTTGTCAGAAGGAAGTCAGAGTTTTGTTTCCCACACAGAAGAAATCTTTGCATGCTGCTCAAACAGACAGTTATGTTCATCTTTAAATTTTCTGCTCCCTCATTTAGGAAGCAATTTGGCCTGCAAAAATTGCTGTTTGTAATCTTTGCTCTATACACTGTTGAAGCCCTCCAGACAACCTTTAATCATGCAAGAATGGCAAAGGGGCTACAGACACAGTGTCAGAAAGAGACACAAGCATCCCTCTGCTCCCTCCAGCCCTGGCCCCATGGCCAGTCTGTTTAGAACATTCATTTTGAAGAATTACCTAGAACAATAGTGTAAAAAGTATGTTTACACACACACACACACACACACACACACACACACACACACACACACACACCATGGGATAGAGAGGGAGGGAAAGAGGAAAAAAAGAGAGAAGGGAGAGAGAGCAAGAGAATACAACATGAGAGAGATGGAGAGAAATAAGGAGACAGAGAGAGAGAGAGAGAGAGAGAGAGAGAGAGAGAGAGAGAGAGAGACCACTCATTGCCACAAACAAGCAAGAGGTATTTCATAAAATGCTCAGCTATTTCAGAACTGGGTAGTCAACATAGATTGTGTTTCAAGATTCTTCATTTTCAGTATTCAATACACTCACTGTATACTTCATACGTCAGTGCACTTTTATACAAAATTATGTAAATAAGCTGCTGCTAGGCTTATTCTATTGTCTAGCACCTGTCTTTCTCATCTCTCCATCCCAAAGTGGTCTAGCCAGTTAAAAGGAAAACCTGTTCATCAGAAGCCATTGCGTTTCCCTCCAGCTTCTCAGTAATGGAATCCCCAGAGGCGGCCTCATGTGGCATTATTATTACTATTTACTGAAAGAAAGTAGTGAAATTGTTCCACCATTCCATTAGAAGTGACTTTTAAGTTTATATTATTTCCTCTGCTGGAGAGTATTTCACTCTGTCCACCTTCTGAAAAGTGATAATGCAAAGGGAAAGGAGAAAAAGAGGAGCAGTGGGCACTGATTGGCTCGTAAAGATCTCCAGCTGCCCACAGGCCCTTGGGTGTGAGAGGACCCGTGGAAGGACTACAGGAGGCACCCATAGCTGGAGTACACCTCCTTCACTCCCATGATGCCTCTGAAAGTGGGAGCAGAGAATGGACCTCTGGTCCCCTCCGACTAAAACTGACATGGCATTAAAGAAGCTGGGGATACCTGTGAACATGACCTCAGAATGCAGGAAGGAATGTGACTGACAAGATTTGTAAGCCAGTTTGCAGTCTCACATGCAAACAGGAAGGTTGGTTCCTTTAAGCTGAGTGGCTGGTGAGGCCAGTTGAGGGCCGGGAAAGAAATTATCCTTCAGAGACTGGCTTTCCTGTCACATCTTGTAAGTACATATACAAATCTGAAAGCCCTTGATGATATTCTATTAATTTTCATTAGAGTGTTATTTCCTTCATTTTATGGATGAAGGATCAAGGCCTGGAGATATTATGATTTTACATAACCTTTGCAGTTTTGGTTGTAAGGCTAGCATTTAATGGATAAGCCATCTCTCCTTGCCCCCATCCCTTGCAATTTTGAGACCACCCCCATCATCTCCCTAAGAAAGTAACAAGGCAGAATCAGGCATGACAGGTGATTGCAGAGTTCTCTAAAAGCAGACTTTGGATATCCTTTGTGCTGATGGGTTGGGTCAGGGAGTCTGGGTCAGAACGGGAGGACCTGGTGTATTGTCAGGGCTTATCATATGCAACAGGCCCATGAGAGTCTGTGGAAAAGCTAATGACCAACTAAAGAGCAAGAAAATAGTTTCTAGAGATCTAAGTGGTAGCATGTCAACAATGTTCTAGGGTTACTACTATGGCCGAGGCTCCAAGAGCATGAGAGAGGCCCAGGGAACTTCCACCATGCTTTTCAGTATGGTGAGAAATAAAAATGACAAAACAGTGCTATTTAAGTAAAACACAAATTTACAGTTGTGTTAAGAACATTCACTGAATCCTGATGAGGTACCTCTTTAAATTATATATAATACCATTAGAGCAGACCATTAAAGACTAAATTTCTAGGTGTGTGTGTGTGTGTGTGTGTGTGTGTGTGTGTGTGTGTATGTGTGTGTGTGGTGTGAGTGCACACGTGCTCAACTGGAATGAAACCATGAAACCATTCAGCTCCTTCTGGATAGGCTCTGCAAATTTTTCAAAGATGACATAGACATACATACCAGTCCTACTGTACAACTGATGGCCCAGATAGTAATTAACCTGGGCTTCAGGTTTGTAATAGATATTCACTAAAATAACCTAAACAGAAGGCTTCTAAACTTTGATTTGCAGTTCAGATGCTATTTTTCATGGTATTAAGGATGAAGCCTAAGGTTTTGTTCATGCTAGAGAGGCCCTCTACCATTAAGCTATATCCATAACTCTCTTTCAACCTTTATTTTGAGATGGGGCAGCCTCAGTACATAGCCTATGTCTTGAACTTGTGGTTTTCCCACTTCAGCCTCTCATGTATCTGGGATTGAATGCCTTTGCTACAAGGCCTGGAACTATTTGCCTGATTTTTAAAATTTGTTTTCTGAGCTGATGTTCCAATCCTTGTTTAAGTGAGTGTGGAGATCGACAGGGAGGGCAAACACAGCTGCCACTCAGGCATTTGGTGTAGCATTGGAATTCATGGGCTCTCAAGCAGACCCTGTGCACTGAATATCTGTGTTGATTAAGGATAGAAGGCTAAGAAAGAGCAAATAATAAATGTACCACTTGATTTTGTGTTATAGTACCTCCTCTCTCCCCGTCCTCTGTCTTTTATGTTTCTTACCATATGGTTTTTTTTTTTTTTTTTTTTTTTTTTTTTTTATGTGCCAAACTAGTACAAGGTAAAGGCAAGCATCCACAGATGCAGAGTAACAATTCTGTGAGAGGATGGAGTGTCCTGTTTCCAGTCTACAGTATCCTTGAGTGTGAGGCTATTCCTTTTATCTGTAAACAGTTTTCAGCCCATCTTTATAATGTCCTCAATACATGATTACTAACTCAATAAAGACACCAACTATGCAAGGCAAATAAAGGCTCAGTGGAACCTAGCAGACCTGACCTGAGACTATGGGCTCGTCTCACAGTTCTGTCATAGAGACAGGGTGACTGGACTTGCCTGTGGAATGGCTGAGTAGAATCTGGCAAGCAGCAACTTTCTGATTCTTTACTGCTAAGCAATATCTGAGAAGCAGCTGGATCTCCAAGGTTACCTGAATTATTAAAAAGTAAGAAAAATCTTTTGATCTACAAAAAAATCCCCTCAACAGCACATTTTGCAAAATGTGTTATTTTTCTCATTAGGGCTCTAGTATGCGTTTGGGGAGGGAGATTCCCCAGGAGGCGTTTGGCTATGGCTAGCTTTGCTTCCCTCACAAGCTAATATTGCCCTGAGACAAATGTTATGCTATTGAGGGAAAACAGTGACTTTTCTCGTTTTTTAAAGGTACTAGCTGTTGGGGATGAGTGAAGGCTGGAACTCAACCTGGGGCTTAAGACACATGAAATAGGAGAGACCATTAGCAAATGCATGTTCTCCTTTGGCTGGAGATCCTAAAGCAATTCAGTTCCCATCCGCACTAACAATCGAAGTTCCTGGCCACAGGAACACTCCTCATCTATGCTGTGTGTTGAGGTTTGGATTACTGTCCATCATTAGGCTTTTTGCTCATTTTAAGTTTTTGAGTTGTCCAAACCAATGGATGTACAGTTTGTTGGTGTTTGTGCCTTATCTAAGTAACTTTGGACAGATGGTGAGAAGCAAAGACCCATCTCAAATTCCCCTTTTAAAGCCCCATCAGCCCCTGGTATGAACTTAAGATTTTCTGTTTTTTTTCCCCCTCAGTTTCTTGTGTTAGACAAAACTCATGCTTCAATGTGATGTTAAGTGGACATGGAAAATTTGAGGGGTAAGTGGGCTGTCATGACATCGTTAGTGTGTGTCTTGAGGCCTTTGGTATATGTCATGAGGTCATCTGTGTGTGTTTATGAGGTCACCGTGTGAGTCATGAGGCCATCCGTGTGAGTTATGAGGCCATCCATCCGTGTGTGTCTTGAGGCCATCAGTGTGTGTCATGAGGCCATCCGTGTGTGTCATGAGGCCATCAGTGTGTCATGAAGCCATCAGTGTGTGTCATGAGGCCATCAGTGTGTGTCATGAGGCCATCAGTGTGTGTCATGAGGCCATCAGTGTGTCATGAGGTCATCAGTGTGTGTCATGAGGCCATCAGTGTGTCATGAGGTCATCAGTGTGTCATGTCATCAGTGTGTGTCATGAGGTCATCTGTGTGTGTCATGAGGTCATCAATGTGTCATGTCATCAGTGTGTGTCATGAGGTCATCTGTGTGTGTCTTGAGGCCATCAGTGTGTGTCATGAGGCCATCAGTGTGTGTCATGAGGTCATCGTGTGTGTCATGAGGCATCATGTGTATGAGGCATCAGTGTGTCATGAGGCATCAGTGTGTGTCATGAGGCCATCATGTTGTCATGAGGCCATCAGTGTGTGTCATGAGGTCATCATGTGTGTCATGAGCCATCAGTGTCATGTCATCAGTGTGTGTCATGAGGCATCATTGTTTCATGAGGCCATCAGTGTGTGTCTGAGCCATCATGTGTCATGAGTCATCAGTGTGTGTCATGAGGCATCAGTGTGTGTCATGAGGCCATCAGTGTGTGTCATGAGGCATCAGTGTGTGTCATGAGGTCATCAGTGTGTGTCATGAGGCCATCAGTGTGTATGTCATCATGTTGTAGAGCCATCAGTGTGTGTCATGAGGCCATCAGTGTGTGTCATGAGCATCAGGTGTATGAGTCATCAGTGTGTCATGAGGCATATGTGTGTCATGAGGCCATCAGTGTGTGTCATGAGGCCATCATGTGTGTCAGAGCATCAGTGTGTGTCATGAGGTCATCTGTGTTCATGTCATCGTGTGTCATGAGGCCATCAGTGTGTCATGAGGTCCATCAGTGTGTGTCATGAGGCCATCATGTGTGTATGAGGCCATCAGTGTGTGTCATGAGGCATCAGGTTGTCTGGTCATCAGTGTGTGTCATGAGGCCATCAGTGTGTGTCATGGGTATCAGGTGTGTCATGAGGCCATCAGTGTGTCATGTCATAGTGTGTCATGAGGCATCATGTTCATGAGTCATCAGTTGCATGAGCCATCAGTGTGTGTCATGAGGCCATCAGTGTGTGTCATGAGGTCATCAGTGTGTGTCATGAGGCCATCAGTGTGTCATGTATCAGTGTGGTCATGAGGCCATCAGTGTGTCATGAGGTCATCTGTGTGTGTCATGAGGTCATCAATGTGTCATGTCATCAGTGTGTCATGAGGTCATCTGTGTGTGTCATGAGGTCATCAATGTGAGTATCCCATGCTGTGATTGGTGTCCTCAGCAGAGACTTGCACTCTCTTTCTACCAGGAGGAGAGGTGTCACTAAAACTTGGCCATGCTGGGATCTACTCTAGAAATTTCAGTTTCCAGACCAACGAGAACATACATTTACGTTTTTTGAAGCCGACTAGTCTATGGTACTTTGTTGTAGAAGCCACAGCAGAATAAGATATCCATATCTCTGGCCCTTGAGTGTGGTTTTGAGACCTGTGTAAGCTCTGGGGCCCAAGTTACTTTCAAACTCATGACAGCCATCTTTCCTTGGCCTCCCAAGTGCTCGGATGCTAGGTGTGAGCCACTATCCCTGGCTTTATTTATTTTTTAGGGACTCTATTCTGTAACGAACAGTGCAGCTGGCCAAGGATCAGGTAAGCTTGGAACACACTGGAATTTCTTTGGGATACAAAGTGCCATCCATGTGATACAAGCCTTAGATATGAAGGTAATAAGAATACTTTTCCACATCCATAATTTTACAAAATTTAGGACAAGGATAGGTAGAAGAAAAGTCTACTAGACCATGAACACACATCCATGCATTGGCGTCTGACGTTTGTCTTGAGTGACCGCACAGCTACTTGGCCTGAGACGATGAATATTTGATGTTGGTTTTGGATTAACAGACCATCAGGGAGTCTGAAATGTACTGGCTTGGTAAATGGGTTTCACATAATGATAACATGCTTGCCAGAACCCAGTTGTCTAAAGATGGCAGTACCCGTCTCTAGATTGGGTTCTCAAGACACTCTACTTCTCACTCATTTCTGAGTATTCCCATTTATCTTGTTTTCTCCTTAACAGTACAGGTGGATGATATTGCCCCATTTGTTAAATCAATGAACCTGGAAGCAGACAACTTTTCAAATCTTGGTCTTTTTTAGCCCACTCTTAGCGGCAAGGTACTTTTAGCTCCTAGAGCCAGCTTGTCAGCAGAGATAGTAAGGAATGAATGCCAGATCGGCAAGAAGGATAAGTGCATGTTGGACTGGATGCCAACCTGACTCTGAGCCCGACGGTTCCTTAGAATACCTGGGTCCCACAGCACTATTTACAGAGCATCCAGGAACAGGGTTAGCAGAGAACACCCAGACTCGCACACGCCCAATTGTTCTTTGATTCCAATGTACAACTCACATTCTTTTAGTTTGGTTCTCAGGAAATGTAGCCTAACAAAGTGTGTCCTTCCTCTTCCCTTTGGATGTGTCAGATTTTATCATCAGATATTTACTGTCTTGCTTTGTTGGCTAAACATGCAGTGGATCATTCTATGGAGTTGGTGTGTGGGCTTCAGATAGGAGGAAGTTTCTGGAAACTTCTCCATCCTCAGTTCCCTGGCTGAAGGAGGAATTCAAGCTGTAAGTGTGTGCTTACAGACACCATGGCTGGGTGGGTTCCTACCTTCATAGCTGAAGAAAAGTAGAGGATGAAACTTTTTTTTTTTTAAATTCATCATATGTGATGTTCTGATTTTAAAACAAGCGAAAAGCAGGAGACATTAATTCATCCACATAATCACATAATAATGATATGCTCTTTCGGTGAACAATTGAAGCCCCTATTCTCTTAGAGGAAACTGCCCTAGACAATTGCAGGGACACAAAGGAAGCTACAAATTCCAGAATAAACGCTGAGGGGCCCAGGGATGCTGAGAGGAAGCCAGTGCCAGGTGAGCTGAGATCACTCCAGTCTAGTCTCTGAGCACTGCTCCTCACATGTCTTGAGAAGGCTGTCCCTGGAAGCTCCGGTGATGTGTTTCCTCCTCCTAGGAGCCTTCCTGGACCGCCCTGCTGACTTTGTTTTGCTTTGACAACTATGTGTACGCATTTGTGTAAGAGCATTTGTCATGTTGCCTCAAAACTAATTGTTTACAAAATGATTTCCCACTCCAGACTCTGACCTCCTTGGCAAGGACTTTATTACATTTAGTTTTATTCCCTCCAGTGATGAGGATTGAACTCAGGGCCTTGTGTTTACCAGGCAAGCACACTTGATTATATTTTAAAGTATTTTCATTATAGAGAGGAACAGGGAATGGCAAACCTTATAAATCTAACATAGGTTGCTAATCTTCATAAAATGGGAAACCATGTCTGTTTGGAAACATAACTTGATAATCCACCACAAAATCCCTCGCTCATGTTTCATCCGCATCAAAGTGTCTCCCTCCTCCCATATAAACCTAACATCCTGATTTTTATATTAACCATATCCTTGAGCTTGCATCAAAGTTTTATTACCCACAGTGCCTTCCTTCACACTACAGTTTGTCTTGCCCACTAATAAAAAGGCCTATGTCTTTTGATTCCTGGTATCCTGCACACTTCTGGTTTTTTCCAGTCTATCTGCTGTTGATCCCACAGTCTGGATCTTGCTGATTGGAGCAAGTGACACTCAGATATTCTTCTGCCCTTGGCATTTTCTGCATATTTCCAGTTGGACCAGATCCGAGCTCTGTTCGTATTTGATTGCCTCCCTCAGTGTGGTCCTAGCAGCCACTGACAGGTAATACTTGGATCTGTTTGCTCATTGGGAATTGCAAAATATTGAAATTCTATCTTTAGAATAACTTTATTAGGTAGGATATTTTTCAAGAGGCATGTCGCTCACTCAGTTGCTATATTCTCTGGGACATTTGATATGGAAGACGGAGCTTGAATCATTCCATGTATTTGCCAGCATTCAAGTTAGTGATTCATTTCCCCAGTCTTTCTAAAGGCAATCATTACTTTTGGTTAAATATCACTGTAAAGTGGTAAGTTTAAATTTATTTGATTATAGTTATTATTGTTGATGCTCAAATTGACCATCTTTGGTCAGTTGGAGTCTTTTTTAAGTTGCCTCCCTGAGTCTTAGTGACAGGACTCCAATATCTTTTTTTCATTTTTTAGTCAAGGGCTCACTATATATCCTGACTGTCATTCATGGTGATAATAACTGGCCTCGAACTCATGGAGACCTGTCTGTCTCTGCCTCCAATCTCAGTATTTTTGCTACCATTCTTACCATCTATGTAACCATTGTTTTCAGGCTCATAAATATCTTGGCTCAAACCTTGAATCAAAGATTTCTCCGAAATATCTTTCATTAAAAAATGGTATTTCAAAACCAGACTGTGGACAATAAGGACTGCTACATATAGTGGAATAGAATACTCTATTTAAGTAAAAATAAATAAATAATAAACAAACACACACACACACACACATATATACATACATATACACACACACATATTATATATATATATACATATATACATACACATACATGCATACATTCACACATACAGGTGGGGTTGTAGCACTTGGTCATATCCACGGGGCAGGTACACTCCTCCTAGCTAATTTTAGGATCCTAATGTGACATGATTAACTGTGGAGCTGGGCAAAGCTGTGCACAGTCCATTCTTATCAGTTCCCTTCTGTATTTCAGGTTCCATATCTTATGCCTTCCTACAGGTATTTTTACCTTAGT
Organism: Mastomys natalensis; assembly: GCA_021653895.1. NCBI lineage: Eukaryota > Metazoa > Chordata > Mammalia > Rodentia > Muridae > Mastomys > Mastomys natalensis. Next base: position 406,240 of record JAJTUV010000165.1, on the reverse strand, counting down.
TCAAGTTTCTAATTATTTAGGAGATGACAAAAATAATTAGAATTTTCCATCATTATTCATTTGTTATCTCCCGTATTGCACATGGAGCAGATATAGAATACTACTATTGCCACCATAATAATTACCCAAAATGTTAATTTTTGCATGTTCCAATGTGTGTTTTTGCTTTAACACTTCTTTTGTATGCTAGCTTCCCATTTACAAAAACCTATAGTAACTACAGATAGCGGCCCTTTATTTATATTGCCTGAATGTGCGGTCACTAATACATTCCTAGTCCTAGCCGTGAAGTACTGTATATCAAATGTTCACCATCAGATCTTCTGTCAATGTCTTGCAAGTCATTTTGATTGAAGCTTGTTATTCAATAGATTCCTCAGGAAAGGCTCATGGGATCAATACTCTCTGAGTTCTTGTATATTGATAACAGTCAGCACCCATTATATTTTGAGAGTCAATTTTTCTGGAAATAAAATCATTGACTTACTTTCTCTGAGTATCTTAAATATATCACTCTATTCCCTTTGACATGAGAAGTTGCTCCTGAAAGTATAATGGAAATGTAAATCATGTGCTTTTCTAGTCGATGCTCAAAGGGCTTTTTCCTTAGAATTTATTAATATTACTACCATTTGTCTGATGCTGTCTGTTCGAGGCTGATGGTTCTAGGCATGAGGCATGCTCTATGAGCAGTTCCAAACCCATTTATTTCAGAGAAGGCCTCTCCACTTAGAATTTGCTGCCTCTTTGCTCTTGTTGTCTGACTATGAAGTGTTATCCTCAATCTCCTGTTGATCCTAAGGGATGGTCAGAGGTAGAGCATTGAGAAGTGGTTGGATCAAGAGGATGCTATTTTCATGAACAGATTAGCCATGGATGAATTCATGGCTGAAAGGAGAGGACAGGTGGGGTCTGGCAGAGGAAGTAGGTTATCTGGGAGCAAGATGTTGAAGGTATCAAGATCCTACATTCTTCTCTCCTTCTCCTCCCTTGCTACCTCAGGGGAAGCAGCTTGCTCTGATACATACTCATGCTGTAGTGAGCTTCTGCTTCACCTTAGGCTAGAGCAGGGGAGGCAACAGCCTGAAAACTCTGCATGCAGGGCAGATAACCTTTTCCTCCTATATAAGCTATTTTCCTCCGGTATTTGTCACAGCATGAGAAAGCTAAATATATGTGTTTTGCTTCCTTCTGTAGGGACTCCTGTTTTCCAGATGTTAAAGCTCCTCTTTGATATCCGATATTTTCTCTAAAATTCCTTTTTATAGTTTTCTTTCTTTTTTTTTATTGAAAACATTATCTTTTATCTTCAAGTTTTTCTTTCTGAAGGTATTATTCATTGTTTTTATGTGGTTTCCTAGTCTATGTAATTTAGCCATGATTTCTAAAATGACTTTTTTCCTTTAAATTGTTTTGGGAATTCGCGTTTTCACGATTCTAATTAATGCTGTTCTTTTGTGTCTTGAATTATTTGTGCATTGCTTTCCAACTCAGCTAATATTCTGATTACTCTATGGCTATATTTTGTGTATACTTTTCTTGTGTATATTATTTCTGTCTTATTTATTTTTCTTATAAGAACTACCTGGGACTTGGCCTCCATTCTTTTCTTAGTGTTCATTTCTATGTGAAATTATTTTTCTTGAGCTTACGGATGGACTCGGATTTCAGGAAACTGTTACCAATTTCAGAGCCCCTCTTCTGTTGAGTTAAACATGGCATCAAATGGTGGCTTGTATTCTGAGCGTCCCTGTCTGTTTGCTCCCTCAGCTGACCTTCTTTCCTTTTGATTCCACTCAGGGCAGTTTCTCACCCTGTCCTGGTGGCTCTATGCTGAGAACTTACAGCCTTCTGTTGCTCTAGCCCCTTTTCAAGAATCCCCCAGAGCTGCTCAAGCTGCCTGAGACCTGTCCATGATCAAATAGTGCACCCTTAGAAGTAACAAAATGAACATCCAGGGTCACAACTAGGTGAGCAGGATAGTCACGTGATGCCTGGACCCATGATTTTCTACCTTCCCTGGCAGCAGATTTACCTCTGAAAATGTGGTAACAGACTCATCATCTGTAGGCAAGTTTATTGGACATTGCAGAGCTCCCAGATGCCTTAAAACCCATCCCCATCCGCCAGAGGCTTGAGTTAGGAAACCTAGGAGTGATTAAGAGCAAGGGCAGATTAAGGACTGATAAAGTAGAATGCTGACTATCCTATCCTGTTTGTACTGCGGGTTAGTTTTAGCAGCAATAACTACAGGATCTACTTATCACATGTTAAGATAATTCTATTTGGCTCCTCAGATCCAGACAATCCAGGGACAGAGAAAGGGCATCAGTGTTTGCTGGAAAGGTTAAAGGAAAGAAGAGAGTTCTCAGATGTCAAAACACCAGTGTAAGCAGGGCAAATGGGCTCAAGATAAACCAGTGGACATATCAGGAGGAAACCTGAGCATCCATCTAATCTACATCCTTTGATCCTCAGGAGAAAGTCTAAACCCACTCTCTTCAAGCTGGTCACCTGACTATATCAGAAGTCCCTGTTGTGTTTGTTAAAATGAAGTCTCCTAGGCCCTTGACCTTCTCATGTTGGTGGGCTGAGTGATCTGTATTTTTAAGCAAACCTGTGATATTGGACCCTGTTCTAGTATGACCTCAGCTCCTTTTAACTAACTACTTATACCTGTAAACCAATCTATTTACAAATGGGTCGAATTTTTGAGGTCCTGAAGTTAGGGCTTTCACACATTTTTCTTGGTAGTGGGGTGGGGGAGGTGGTGGAAGAAATTCAATGTATAATAGCTAACTACTTTGGAATCTTCCAAGTTATTTATTTATTTATTTGCATTTTTAAAGCAGCTTTGCTACTGATTATCCATGAATGGCTAAATTTTTTTGACATCTTTGGACTTTGTAAAACGCAAGTAACTTAACCAAAGTGACCCATAATGGAGAGGATTAATTGAAATTTTAAAAAAGACATAATTTCTAGTGCCATTCTGGGCACGCAACTAGCACTCAGTAGATGTTAGCTAACCTTATATTTTCATCGTTTCCTCTGAGGACTTACAAGTATTAGAAATATATTTCAGGGATAGAGAGATGATTCAGCATTTAAGAGTACTGGCTGCTCTTCCAGAGAACCTGGGTTTGATACCCTTTGTAACCCAGATTGTGGCTAACCCTCTGTAATTCCAGTTCCAGAGGCCTCAGTGTCCTTTTCTGGTCTCCTTAGGCATGGCACACATAGTGCATGTATGTAGTGAACATACATACTCACAGACAAAACACCTATACACATAAAAAAAAAGCAAACCTATAAAAAAGAAATATATTTTAAACATCCTAAGTCAAGTTTCTCTTATAACATCAACCCTACGGCCTGCAGAATTCACAGTATTTCTTCTGCTGGCAGCTGAAGTGCTTAGAAAGATACTGCAAAGTTTCTCCCCTGAAGTCCCCAGGAAGAGACTGCTCATTGTATAACCAGTGACACAGTTTCACAGCATGATATTTTAATTAAGCACTTCAGGATAAGGGCTCTCCTCACCCAGGAATGACTATGTCTTTGTGAAAGTGAGGTATCCACTTAGAAGTGGGGAATTTTACACTGAGCAGCAGGTTTTTAATGCCACCTTTGTATCAACTTCTCCTATTGTTATGTTCGTTCACAGGGTCCTGGCTGTCCTTGAGGCTTTCCCACATTCAATGGCCACTTTTTACTCTTGGCCATTTAGCAGACTGCTTAGTAGGGTATCTGTGTTTTATTTTCTGAGACAGGGTTTCATTGTGTAACACTGGATGTCCTGGAACTAGGTATGTAGACCAGGCTGGCCTTGAACTCACAGAGATCCACCTGCCTCTGCCTCCCAAGTTCTAGGGTTAAAGGTGTGCATCATCACTGTGCACAAGTATCACTTCTCTGCAGAAGCATGGGCGGGTAGCAGGTGACCCTTTATTTGACTCTTGTCTTCATGGTATTCCCAAGGGTGACAGATATCACATCAGTTCTCAGATTATCTTGAGTTAATAAATAGGGAGAAGTTGTTCCCAGAGATTCATCCATCTCTTCTGCAGCCTTTAAGTGAGAGAAAAACAAGATTTCTGAATGAGCCTCTGAGATTTCAGGAACATTTGCTACAAACATTGTCTATATGTCTCAATATGACTACAACATTTTTATTATGCCTTATCAGAGATGTTTGGGATCTCAGAGGCATTCTGAGTTGGTTAGGGATATTTATGTATCCATAATGAGATGTCTTAGAGGTGATGTTATGTCTAAACACAAAATTCATTTATGCTTCATGTGTACTTATTACATACTTCTTGGGTAATTTTATATTATTTTTTGTGTGTACTTGCATTTGGACTGACCAATCTCATGAGGCTAAGTATGGAATGGAGTATTCTATTGGTGACTTCATGTTGGTGCTGAAAGGGTTTCAGATTTGAACTTTTCATTTTTAGATTCAGGGCTCATGACCTGTATTGTACTCTCTATATTTTACTTTTAAAATGCTAATTCTGAGCTATTGAAGTGATTCTGCAACCCATGATGGTCAGTTACATATAGCTTACAAATCATTTTATGGGTATATCTGGCCCATCTGTTGCCCTGGAGTGAAGAAGAAGTGCTCCAGGAAGAAGGGAGAGCACACCCCTGTGCTTTCTTTCTGCAATCCCTGCCAGAATGTCTGGACCATTTTGTCAGTGGTCTCATTCTTTCTATGGGATTCTGTTGCTCAAATGTACAAGAATCCAGATTCAGGTCTCGTGAAATCCATGCTTTAAGAATAGGCCTGTGCAGGTTGAGGATTCAGATTACAGTGTATCCTGCTGATCACTAAACTGCCATGCAAAGATATGACTGCTTTATTGAACTGTTAAAGTTGGGGTTAGACGCCTCCATCATGTCTACATCTTTAAGATACTCCACCTGCAGGGTGTTCCTCCCAGCGTTTCCTTCCCACCTCACTGGCCATACTCTTACACAAGCCTTCCTTTCTCACTATGGAAATCAAGCCTGATTCTTTTCATATGCTGTTCCCTCTGGTTGTACACTTTGGCACATGGGAGTCCATGACCCATTCATCTACATGCAGAGGTTGGGCCTTTGGCTCTGAACTCCCTTTGGTGTTCCGTTTCCCACTCTTCCAGGACCACTTGCTCCCTGTCTTACACAGGTGCAAGGGTTAACACAAGGTTGTTAGAGCAGCGATGGCTCTCTCTCTTAGCTTTTTATCTTGGGGGGCGGGGTCACGTGAAATCCCACCCAAAAAGGAGTATTTTGTGAATGACAGAAATGTCAGAGCATATGCCAAGGTTAAAAATGCCACTTACTTCAGAGGACAAGGCTGATGTAAGAAGGTGGAGGTAAGAGGCTCTTCTAGGATACTCATGTTGCCTCATCTCCATCAAATACAACATAGATATTTACCTTTGCACACACTGCCTCTGAGGTCTTTCCTGAGAGCCTGTGGGGTTGGGTGGTATTTGCCTGTCCAATGCTTAGTCTCCCCTCTTTTATCATAAAAGCTCTAATTTTTCGAAGTAGTCAGCAAACAAAAACAGCCAACAAAATGGGGAGGAATCAATGGGAAGGTTTTTAACTATTTAAATAAACCATTAATCTTGTCCCCTTCCCTTTCCTGTCTAAAAGTTGAATGCATTTTCTGGAACTCCAGAAGCTATTTTGAGGGCAAGAGTAAACTTGGAGATAAAAAGCATACATTAAGACTGGCATAGAAGAAAGATAAAGGAATAGGATTGTGGGAACACAGATGACGTCATCTGTTACCTGCCAGTTTATGTACATCCAGACTTCTCTAATTGGGTGTTCTTTCTCTGCTTGCTGTCTTCCCCTCTTGAACTCGTACCACTAGGGCACAGCCTATGCCTACCTGCTATGATGGGCCAAAATCTCCGAATCCATGAACCAAAGCCAAGCTCTCCTCCTTTAAGTGGCTTGTAGTAATGCCCAAAGTAACTAATACATGGAACCAAAAGTAATGGACTGGGATCCAAGTCAGGCCAGGCTTTGCTAGGGTCTCTGTGTCCATGAGAGAGCATCTTTGCCAAGGCTCCACTAGCTTCCACTTAGACCATTCTCATCACATTTATTACATCAGAATTATTTGATCCCATGTTTCCTCTCCTGTTATGTGGGGGTCCCCGATTCTGGAGGGTGTCCCACGATGGTCTCCCGGCTGAGGACAGAGTGAGAGCAGGGAGGGTGCTCTACCCACGTCTCCGCTGTCTGTTGGTCTTCACCCAGCCTGGTGTGAGAGGTCTGGGCCAAAAGGTTGACTCCCAGGCGCTGCACCTGTCTCTCCACGCTGAGCCGCCCGGGCTGGGCCGATAGAAGCCGGCTAGCAGGCAAGGAAGCAGCTTGGTGCCCCAGGAAGGTTCCGGGAGAGCGGATCTCTCCCCAAGTGTTACAGCTCTTGAGACAAAAACTCCAGGACACCAAGATGATTCTCGAACACACACCTTTACTTCTCCCGAATAGAGCCTTTATATACAGTTTCAGGGTGGGTTAGGGTCTGACAGCAGATAACGCTTATTGGCTTGGTCAGAGAGCTTAGAGATGCCTCATCTACATGTGGGAGGGCCTGAGGCACTGTCCTCGTGACTGATAGGACTCTCTTTGGAGAGGCTGTGGAGGGCCGAAGCTGAATGAAAAGAACCAGGGCCTGGGGCAGCGCCGAACACCTGCCGTCCTGGTAAAGGTCGGGTTCAAGGCTTGCTCAACCAGGCACCAGCTGCTTCCCACAGCCCACCGCCCCACACTGTTAGGCTGTGAGCATCTTGAGGAGGAACACTGTCACTTACTCCTCTTTGTGCCCCCAAGTGCTCAGTGACCAGTGACCAGAAACGAATCTCTTCAAGTGATGCTTGATGAATCAAATTAAGACTTGGAAGAGATTTGGGGTTGACATGCAAATTCTCTTGGGATTTTAGTTTGGGTTTCACTGGTTAGGAATAGTCTTGGGAAATGGTGCCGATGGGCTCCTTTGAACCCGTTATTGGAAGGAAAGCGAAGAAGTGCAGCTATGGATTTCAGCTATGGATTCCCCCAGGGCGGTTCTGATTTGCTGTCACATTTTCCTGCCACAAAATCTGTGTCCCTGGAAAGCCCTGAGGCAGCCTAACCACTAAGAATGCCTTACCCGGCTGTTCTAGCCTCCTTGAGAGGCAAAGCTTTCCCCATGGGACTGGGGATCAGAGATAACTGACTCCTCAGACACGGCTGCCGGGCTTCTCTGTAAGCCCCAGCTCTGTGCCCTTGGCCCTCCCAAGGCACTCTGGGAGGGTTCTTCATGCTTGAGTTGCAAGATTAAATGAATGTATGTTTGGATAAGATGCTTTTAGGCTCCAGATCAAAGTTTTCACCACTTGGGGGTCTAGATACCTTTCATCACAACTACAAAATCAGCTTTCCCATCCTGGTAGATTATGGCTGCCAAGGAAGGCATAGCCTATATCTGCTGTCCCAACAAATTTTCTGAGTAGTAGAGGTCATGGCTACCAGGGAACCAATGCGATGAGAAAATGGAAAATGCACATTTCATTAAAACCACTCAACATGTTATTTGGCATGAACAAAATTGATCCTTTGGCTAAATAAAACCACTGGAGAGCAAATTAAACTGTGACTCATAATACGATTATTCTGTCCTTGTAAAAATAATAAAAATTGTTTTGGTAGGTTTGCTGTGGGTGCTTTCGTGTTCCCTTTAATAAGTGGTTCTAGGGCCCTTTCTGGGAAGGTACAGATACGGACTTAAGCCAAGGCGGTGGCATGGGCCTTCCTGCTTGCTGTGTCACAGAAGGGATGGAGAAAGCACCTCATCCACAGGCAGCCTTGCTCTCTCAAATCACTTTCCATTCACCTAGATTATTTACCATTCCTCTGCAATTGTGAGCAGGCAGCTGACTGGAACTGGAAGTCTATTCATTCTTTAAAGAGACATAAGTGGCAGCTGGAGTCCCAGATGATAATTCTCCTTGTTAATATCCAACTGCTGCCAGGAGACCTGGGAGGGAAGATTCACTTAATGCCCGCTCTAGACATTTCAATGGGATTTAGCTCTGGTCCCAGCTTTGATGACTTTTTTTTTTTTTAATCACTTCAGAAATTGGGAAGCTGAATGGAATGTGACCTTGAGGTGCAATTCCTCTCCAGTGTTTCAGAAAGGTGCCCAACTTCCCCTCACATGCATCTGTCTACTGCTCAGAAGTGGGAAGGAAGGAAGTATTGATGGCTTTTCAGAAATATGATTATGTTGTGACTATCTGCAGCTCGACCTGAGCCTTAGCCAATTGGAATTTGGTAAAGAAAACTGGATCTTAGGAAGATTTCTACCACAACCTCACAGGACTTTTGTACCCTGGCAGTCTTGAGACATTTAAGCATGTCTCCAAAACACTTGGATCCTTTCAGCAGACCTCATCAATGACGGGAGGGTCTCTGCCATCATTCATGGGTCATCTTTTAAACTTCCCAAGACTTTCTGTTAGCAAAATGCATGATATGGACAGCTCATATCTCTGGACCTACACAATATTCTAAACATCTTCAGATTGCCCGTTGAGTAAGCATATCTGGGGCTGTCCTACCTGCACAGGGAAGGTACATATATGCTGAGAGCAGTGGCCCTGTCCTGGCTCTGGATGTAGACTTGCTATGTCCTTTCTCCAATTTTATGCAGTACCACTGAGTTTCTGATATAAGGATCAGAAGAAGCCAACTCTTGGCCCTCTGACCTTTCAGCTCAGAACTGAAATAGTCTTGATGTCTTGCATCTAATAGACATGAAGTACACTGGAAGCTCTGTGCCAAGCTTTTCATATGAAAAATCCTCTTTAATCTGTTTATCATTACTCTCATTTTAAGGCTGAAGCAATTGGAACACTGGGAGGCTACGAGGCCACTGCATGGTCATGTAGTCAGGATATGGGGATGCTGGGTGAAACTCAGGCTGATGCTCCCTTCCCACCTCGTCTCTGCAGTCCAGTGCAGTACAGTAGCTTCCTTAGCTCAGGCTGAATCATTGGAGGGGTCACCTAAGAAGACAATTACTTTGAGGCTTTAGCATCCTTTATACCCTAGGCTAGCAACCTATAGGTGAAAGCATCCCAAGAACTTGGTGGAATGACTCATAGTGGGAGAACCAGCAAAAACTTGGAAAATTTACTGGAAACTTCCATCTTTGCAGATGTATTTTTGTCTCATTGTGTCTGGGTTTCTGGAGGAAAAATTAGAAAAAGAATGGACTGTGAAAGAGGAACCCTCCCCCTCTCTAAGTTTCAAGGTTATATTCAGGAGCTGTGCTTTGAGAATTTGGGAAATTAAGCAGCTGAGGAGTTACTTATAAGCCAATCCACCCCACACCTGCCACCCCAGAAGAGGCTAGGATCTTAGGGTTAGTACCACACACAGAACTGAAGAACCTTCTTGTCTTTCAACCGAGGTCAAGGGCATCGAAAAGTTGATAATATGAGAAACTGGAAGTTCCAGATTCCACCTGCCATCTGCTGACTGAATATTAATTGTTATCATTTTCTCCTAGCTGAGCTTCTTTTTTCCCCTGTTTCTGATCTTAAGGGTGCTTGCCAGGAAGGGCACATGCAGTCTCTGCAGGTAAGCGTGGTGGGAAGGGCTCAAGTGCTCTTTATCTGCCTCCCAGGACCTGCCTGAGAGCTCTGGCAATGGCTTGGCCAGGAACTCAGTGCTGATACAGACAGGGCCAGTGACCTTTCAGAGCATTTGGAAGAGGACAAGCAGGCAGTCTAGGCATCGTCCTGTTGGCTTCCACAGGACCCCAGAAGCCTGATGCCATTCAGGATCATTGGAGTAATTTGACATTTTGAAAGGAGTCCAAGGGAATTTTTAGTCCAGGCTGTAGCCAGGCTCTTAGCAAATCACTGGTGTTTAATGCCTGGTGACATCCCTTCTAGCTCTAATCTCTGGTTCAGCTGGGGCTTCACAGAGTGTTTTTTGCTTGTGCTAAAGCAGCCATTGTTCTGTGCCATGGGATAAAATTCGTTCTTTTCCATTGATTTTTCTCTAGGTCAGGGATGTAGTTCTGGATTAATACATATCTGGAAAGCAGAGTGGACAGATCTCAGAGACAACTATCTGAATGGTACTCAAATAATGCATATCAACTCTGAACTCTCCAGAAGAATAGTTATAAATTTCTGAGAGACTGTGAAACAAATGCCTATGTGGTCCTCTTCTGGGAAATAGAGTCCATGTCACTAGAAATCTTGAAGCAAAATAAAGGTCCCTTTTCTTGATTTCCTGATATGTTTATGGGTGGGGCCTCCCTCCCTTTTCCTTCTGCTTAGGTTAGTGTGAGCTGAAGGACACTAACTGGCAAGTGGTGGGCTGGGGAGGGGTGATCATGGAAGCACTTGTAGATGGATCCTGAACATTGAGTGAGAAGAGACGGCAAGTCTGGCAACATTTTCAATTTTGTGTTTAATCTTTGGCTTGGTCAGTTCACTGGTTTTCTCTTTGTGGCTATAGAAGTGTGCTAGTAAAGCATGCTGGGATTTATTCAGTGAGTTGAATATTAGTCTGCTACAGACAAGCAGGAGAGGTGCTATGATCTTAAGGTGAAAACTATTCCTTTTGTCCTTGCTTGTATTCTGGAAGCTTCTCTTTCATGCTTGCTATTGCTGGCTGCTCTTGTGATTCACAAGATCCTGGAGTTGAAAGAAGAACTCGGGGCAGATCACCTATAGCTTCCAGGTAGCTTCCTGAAGTCTCTCCTTGCTTGCACAATGAAGGGGCTGACTATATAACTGCTGCCTCAGGGTTTGGAAGAATTCCCAATACTGCTACCCATGCAGGCCAGTGCAACCATTCTCTCATTTTCTGCTCAGCATCCTGCTCTTCAGTGCTAATGGAATAATGGTGAGTTGCTTCATAGAGTCATTGGCCTACACACCTTTGCCCTTCAATTAGGAATGGCCTGGGTGAAGAGGATCATTCACATAAAGTGGACTCCAAAGAGCATTTGGAAGACTTAAAGCATTTCTCAGAGATAAATTACTTGATTTAAAAAAATAAATAAACAGAACCCAAGTTATACCAAATGCTTATTTAAGTAACTTTATAACAAGAATAGCGATCTCTGGTAAGTGCTTGTCTTTATCAAAAAACTTCTTCCTGGAAAAGGACTCTGGCTTTTGATTGATTTGTTTTTATCCAGAAAAGCTGGAGTGGAGTTAATTTTATATGTTGAGAGCTGGTCATTGCTTCTGCTGCTGACAGGACTACAATGGACACAAATGGAACATTTCCTTCTAAATGGAATTGCAGTGAACTGAGAACTAGAGAGAGTATGGGAAATAGCTTTCAAACGGTTATTTTTGTTTGCTTAAATGCTTGGATATGAGGATTGTTATTTTAGCTATACACAGAAAAAGCATGGAAAAGAAGCTAAGCATGGCTTTCCATTGTAACAACAACAACAAAGAACATACCTCACCTTCTAAAGTCCAAATGCCTTTAGGTTTCTTGGGATTGCCATGTAAAAAAACAAATATAGGACTCAGGATCTACTTCCAGGGCTCCAAGCTCTTTCCAGGCCCTCTTTAACAGACTCACTTTGGCACTGGGTCAGTATAACACATCATAAAGGGATATGTGAAGTTAGTTGTTTTGTCTGCAAAGGTTAGGCTTTGTGGGGTGACAAATACATCTTCCAGTTCCTTGGGGTCCTAGAAATTGGACCGTAGCTGCCACTGAGCCAGCTGGTTTTAGAGAAGGTGACTTTATGATTGCTACAGAGAAGATGCTCTCACTTCAGTACCATCTATAAAGCAGAGCCCCACTAGTGGGGTCAGCTCAGAAAATCACTTTTTCCTCTTTGATAAGGACAAAGTAGGGCCACCACAGCATTTGGGAACTTCTTTTTTTTTTTAGACTAAGGTCAATATGAAAAATGTTAATGGGCCTTGAAGCCCAGCCAAAAATGGCTAGAGAACCAACTACAGGATTTCAAAAGACCTTGACAGACCCAAGAACAATAGTGATAAAGCTCTGCCTTTCTCTGGTCAAGAGCAACAGAAATCCCACTGCCTTGACCTTCTCTCTATGTTCACAGTGATCCCAGTGGTGTTTGGTACATAGGGAAGGCATGAGAGGATACAGATGGTGAATGCCTTCTAGCTCTTCCATCAGCTGATTTTAAACCTGAAACCATTTGATAACTGGTAGTCCCCCAGCTGGGCTGTCAGACCAGAATCTAACTCTGTGCTCACGGGAGGTGGGAGGGATGCTTACAGGGACCTCGTTCACACCAGCTCTAGTCTCACAGCAGAGGGCTCTTAAAAAGAGGATCCTGGCATTGGCAGTTCAATTCACTGCCTCCTAAACAACAGCAGCAGTGATTCGTGGTACCAGTAACAAGGCTGCCCTGGTACACTTTGACTTGGCTTTTTGTTTCATTCAGCTTCAAGAATGTTTCTGAATCTTCTTTTTATCTTCCCCCAAATGTCCCATTGTCTTTACCCATTTGGCACTGAAGCTTTGGAAAAAGCAAAGGACTCTCAGAGATACTGCAAGGCATTTCCACACTTACCCTGACCCATACTGAATACACTGTCTCTCATTTCCCTACATCCTTTTCTTCCTTTGTGCTTTATGTCTCATTGAAAGGACCTCTTGCTTCATGCAGAAGCATGGCCTAACCTATACATTTTTCTTCCCTTTTCTCCACTATGTCAAATTAACCATCAGGTTCTGTCTGGTCCACCTTCCTAAGACATTCCTCATCATTCTTTATTTCCTATGTGTCTGTCTGTCCTCCACATTCCTATCATCCTTATGTTCATGTGTCTGTCTGTCCTCCACATTCCTATCATCCTTATGTTCATGTGTCTGTCTGTCGTCCTAGACACTCATTTATTTTTCCTTCCTCTTCAGCCCATAACTAATTCCCTGACCCAGGTTGTTGGCACCTCTCTTCTGAGTTGTAATGATGCCCATACATGTCTACAGGCAGTGCTGTTTGACCCAGATCTTTGCTACACTTCTACTCAGAGCCAGAGAAAGTCTTCTGTGAAGCTGATGGGAATCAATCATAGGGCTTCCCTGATTAAAGAAAATAAACATTGAAGGCTCCTCTTGTCCTTAGAAAGAGTGTAATGCAGCTGTTCTCTGAGACCAGTCTCCTTCCGGAAGTTGTATGTGTTGATCCTTGTTTACGACCCTCTTTTGTAGTTTCTATTTCTTCCACCTAAGTATGGAATTCACTACTGTCCCTGGCCACTACATCCTCAGTTGTCCAGAACCAACTCAAGAGTTAGGTTCTAATACTGCAAGCCATAGAAGTCCAGGGAAAGGAGGGGTAAGAGAAGCATCTCAGAGACCTGGCGCTTGAGAGGATGCTAATGCCTGATTCTGCAATGATAGTTGACTTCCACAGTAGGTGTTCAGTACAGATTTGCTGAATGTTGGGGCCTAGGTAAAATATTAAGGTGTAGATAAAATGTTAAGGTCTAGGTAACAGTTATCTGGCTACCTGCCATTATAAGGAAACCTTCCTCCTATGTTTCTGATGTTACTAGGAAACTTTCTAATGCCAAGATTGATTACATACTCATTTATGTTCTGTGCCCTTGGAAACCAATCATGATAGAAGTCAGGAGAACTGTTTTGTATAGTAACCCACAATGAACTCAGACCTAAACCATCCACCCAACAGCAATCCCTGCACCTATGTATAAGCTTTTATGGTATTTGCCTTTATAAGCTGCCCTGGGATGGACCCCAACAGAAGAGAGACACCTGCACCAATATAAGAAACTATTTAGAATAAGAATTCCATTTTGGTTAGTGATAGAGCAAAATTTAAGTTCCCAAGACCTCCCTGGGAACTAACATCCTATTTGGCAGAAAGAGATATGTACACAGGTAACTGGAATCTTGGCTGGCAAGTTAAGACATGAATGTTAGACAAGTTCCATCCTGGTAGACAAGTTGACATAAATGTTAGACAAGGCATGTCCTCTGCCACAGTTGAATACCCTAACCAATAGGAGCAAGATAAGTGTACCAAAAAAAAAAAAAAAAAAAAATCCCCATGCTCCTAAGGAAATACCCCATCCCTAAATCCTGATTGGTGAAATAACTTGGCACAAATGTTTGTGGGTTTGGGGTTCAGTTCCCTGGTTGATCAGTCCTGGGGTGTATGCTCAATAAACTATCCCTGTCTGACTGAGATCAGTGTTCGTGTGATTTGTGAGGCAATTCCTGAACTCCAGCAGTAAATCAGTGTATAAGGGAAGCACATGACATCAGCAAACAGCAGTTTGGCCATGTGTTCCCAGATTCCAGGATCCAGGGAAGCTCTGCCTTTGTACTCTGTCAACGGGCTTGGATACCCCATGGAGCTAAACCAACAAGATAGCCTTGCTAACAGCACCAACATTCTGAATATCAAGGGAAACATCTTGTAAGATGAAGCAGAGGGACAGATCCCAAAGTATGTTTTAGGACCAGCAACTTGGATAACTAATGTTACGTGATAGATGAGTTCAGGAACCCAAATAAGCCACATGGATTCAGACTATTTCTAAGCAATGCTTTTCATATTGAAATCACCATGGCATGACCCCCTACCCCATGTCTTCTCCATTATGCTTGATAGAGCCTTCTTTGAGAACCAGTCCAATGCTGTGGCTCAGATGCCTGGTTACATCTGTCATAAGCAGAACTATGCTTTATTCATCTTCTTAGTGCCTTGCCCAGGACTCAAAGCCAAGGCTCAAAAGAGTCCTCCTTCATGTAGGCTGGAAGTCTGCCTTTGACAGAAGACAGAGAGCTTGAGGTTGGGAAGGTTAAAGCATCCGTAAAGCCAGCACTGCAGGGACATAGGACAAAGGATTCTGACTTGCCTGAGAATGGCCCAGGAACAGAAAGGTCATTTGTAAGGTCAGGTCCCTTACCTTCCCTATGAGCATCAGATTGTCGTCATCTTACCATCTCAGTGTCTACTCTTATAGCCTTTCAGCTGTCAGTCTCTGACACCAAAGTGCCACACTGATGAGACTTGGCTGTAGCCATGGTCACTTTGCCTCAGATGGTTCCTGTTGGATGAAACCTTTCTGGCCTTCGAGAAAAACTGAGCGGCAGAGGACGAGGTGGTAGTCGTATTCTGAGCAGGGCTCACTCCACACTGTTTATTACTTTCCCCATCTGTAGGGATGGTCTTGGCTATGTCAGTTAGAATTGAACCCAGAA
Organism: Mastomys natalensis; assembly: GCA_021653895.1. Lineage (NCBI taxonomy): Eukaryota > Metazoa > Chordata > Mammalia > Rodentia > Muridae > Mastomys > Mastomys natalensis. Next base: position 390,985 of record JAJTUV010000165.1, on the reverse strand, counting down.
CTCACTGAGCAAAAGGTGTGGCTTGTGGGGTTGTTGAAGGGTCAGCTGATTGACTTTTTTCTTTTTTTTTCTTTTGAAATAGCATTCTTTAAATTCTGTGTTACAGAATAATGGGATTCCCCTAAGATTTCAGGGGAATACCTTCTCTTCTTCTCCTTTCCTCTTGATGTGTAGCCTAAACTGTCCTAGAACTCACTCTGAGGCCCAGATTGACCTGGGACCTTGTGGCAATCCTCTTGCCTCATCCTCCCCAAATACTAGGAAGGTAGGAATGCATCACTGCACTGGGTATCTCCTTTTCTGATGTCTCTTCTTTAGTTTAAAATGGGAGAGAAAAGAGTCAGGAAATGTCACAGTGCAATTTTGTAGTGAGTTCCTGTGAGCTTGGCCCTTGGCTGCTGTTGGATAGGGAGTGGTAACATTCAGCTTCAACTTACTTTACAGAGGTTTGGCCTCCAAGTCAGCTAAGTTCTTGTCAGACTTACCACCAAAGTGAATCATGAAACATAATAAGTTTGCAGAAAATAGCTTGTGAATTTATGGTATTGTATTCAATGTTCAAATGAGCAAAACAAGAGTCAGAACATTTAGGGAGTGTACCTCAGTTTATACATTTGAGACCTGAATCTAACTCAGCCCACTTTCAGCAGAACCTATATGTCTGCCATGTTCTTGACCACACCGAGGTCCCCTGCTCTCCTGTGTCCACTAAACTGACCCTGTGGTTAGGAATATCCAGGAACTGTAAAAGCAGGTATATGGACGTGGTGATTTTGAAGGTCACTTCTTGGCCTCTCTTTCTATGTCTCTGGCATGTCCCCTGTGTAAGATGGGCTCATACCTGATAGACACTATGAAGATAAATGTGTCCCCTCTGAGACATCTTCCAAACTGCAAGATCCTTATGCTTGTGGGTCAAGTGTACATGTGAGACCCTTTATCACCCGGGCCTCCAGGGTACTTCTGGTGGAAGCATAGGTTGTCTTAATTGAGGCAGCCAGGATCCCGGTGTGTTATGTGTCCCCTGCTGGGGGACAAAAGTTAAGGGATGAGGACCGCAGAGCTGTAGCATGAGCTCACCCTTCTCTGTGGTAGTGGCAGCATGGTTAATTAGAAAATACACAGGTATTCAACTTTTTCCCATCTGTCTTTACAGTGGAGTGTGTTTAAGGATGCATTTTCTATACATCCCTCTTCTCATGTATCTGCACACTCCTATCTGTTCATAAATAAAATATACAGCTGCCTGGCTGAAATGTATCACCTGCTGCCAAGATTCCTTCTACAGGTTAATGCTTTCCACCAGGGGAGCAGCTCTGGTTTGCGGTGACTGTCGATGACCTACTTGTATGCAGTGGTCCAAGTCTCCCTTAGCAGTGAGCTCTGCATCTTTACAGATTCCACACTCATTTTAGTATTTTATCCCTCCTCCCCAGATCAATTCTATGTACATAAAGGTAGCTATGCAAACACACTTTACCAGAGCAATTGACAGGAACAGGTACAGGTTGGGGATGGAAGACCAGTTCATGATATCTAGTATATTAAGTGTTGCTCGTTCTGGATGTAATTGACATTTCCCCTCTAACAGCCCTCAGGATCTTCTGCCTTTGGAAGGGAGGATCTTCAAACTGCAACCCATCTGAGGACTGAGGCTTACTGGGCCGAGGTCCATTGTGGGAAAGGATCTAATTGACAATGGAGATTGGTGACTGTGAGTTCAAGTATGTACCTGCCAATCACAGCATTGTATCTGAACTTCATTTGGCCCAGAAAGAATTGGAAAGTCTTAAATAATTCTTCAATAATAACCCAGGCCTGGGCTAGTCTCCAAGTCAGAAGGTGGTTTAATCACCATGGTCGTGTCTTAATGGAAGGGTCCAAGTTTTTCTCATAGTTTTTGCAAAAGTCAGTGCCTTGAAGTGATTGTGGGGAAACTTCATGGTTAAAATGGAGCTTTTTACTAAGGGCAGGTGTGAAAAACTGGACAAGGAGAATGTGTAAGTCCCTGGTCTTGCCCATGTTTATGAAAGCACTAGAACTTATACGATGGGTGAGGCCACATGGATTCTTACAGCTGCCCACGGGCACACTCAGCCCCATGCCAGTCTTGGAGAGCTGAGAATTATTCTGCTTCTTGTAAACTAAATTACAACAAGTTGGATAAAAAAAAAAAAATCAATGGACTATTATTTATGTTCCATTTAATCCAGGTGTCTCAATAATGTCTATCTGGCCAAATACAGGATTGATTTTTCATTGCTGTGGGATTCACTTAGCCTCAAATAAAACTAAGCAAAACTAAGCCCAAATTGCCCACTGTTCCTCCCAGATGTTGGTGTTTACAGTGGGAAAGAATACTCTAAATTCATACACCAGAGACATGATGAGGAGGGATTTGGGAGCCTTTGCTTTCTCTGCTTTAGACTAAGAAAATTCTGATTGCAGGGCAAAGCTCAGGGTCTTCTGCTGCCTTTCCTTTCCTTCCACCTCCAACCCCCATCTCGCTCTCCTTCTAAGACAGTGATTCATGTAGCTCAGTCTAGCCTGGCACTAGCTCTGCAGCCAAAGATGACTTTGCATTCCTAATCTCACTGCCTCTACCTCCCAAGACCCCAGGGATCACTGGCATACGTCACTATGACTGGCTTCAGCCTCAGATCTTGTTGCACATTTCCACTTCTTGACCAGGAACCCAGCAAGTGCTCAAGCATCTGGCCAAGCAATGTAGCAGAAGCTAGATCTGCAGACCAAATTAGAAGCCACACTTTCTGTTCCACACTGACGCTGTGAAGAAACCCACTGGATTCCAAACAGGTGGTCAAAATGCTGAAACCAAACGATGATTCACAGACCAGGGACGGCTGAGGGGGAGCAGGAAGAGAAGAAACCACCAAGGTTTCATACTTTCCTTCTGATAGGTCTGGTACAGTAATGTCTGAACATTCATTTCCTCATTTAAATCTTGTCTCAGCTCTAATTTACATGCAAATGTCCCATTTTGTATATGCTCAGAGAGGTCACACATCTCCCACTTAGCAGACCTGGAATTCAACTCAGTATGTTGACACATGTTCTTTCTACATAGGCCCGTATAATAATAATACAACTGTTACACAAAAGTATCCTTTGCATGAAGATTAATATTATATTGTAGACTGGTATTTATCGCATGAATTTTCTGTCTATAAAATGAAGGCACTGATGGATACTCACTGGAGCCACTTGTGTGACAGAATTAGCTTTTGGTGACAGCTGATGACTTAGAATTGTCTGCATCTCTCCTTTCTGAGTAGGTCCCCACAAAGCTTTATTGTCTCTCCATCCAGAAAGGCATATGACACCATAGTCTTGCTTCTTCCTTCTAGTCTTCAGATCTGGAAGCCTCTTTCATTTGCACTGCCTGTCATGCCTTGTAGACATGTGGAGGGCTTTCTTGACACAGAGGGCAGAGAAGCATCAAAAGCTACAAGACACTTGCTTTCAAGAGCCTACCATGATGATAATCAATTCTAGGTCCAGGAGCTAGCCCATTAACCCCTCTGAAACTCATGTTACTCTTGGTTATCTGGGATGATGATTGGTTAAGAGAAAACTAAACCCAGTAGACATTAAATATCTCTAAGTCATTCATTTAAAAAGAAGTTTTTTTCCTACCTCCAAGTCTCAGAGGATGCTGTACCTGATGATGAAGTTGTAAACCTTCTGACCCATTTCTAAACGCTCTACCTTTTAGCCTTACCTTCCCCTCTTCCGTTCTGTCTCCAGCTGACTGACTCTGTTGTGCTTTTGGACATTTCTAGCCTTCCTGTAATAATGTGATAACATAAAGTCAAATAGAACAAATGTGCGGAAATGTGCAAATGCTCTTGCCACCTACATCTGCTTCCCTGCCCATGGCACCCTTCCCTCTTGAGAACAAAGGTTCTACTCTTTCTTGCATGAGGCATCTCTCTATGATTCAATTTCAAGGCCCTGTAGTAGTCAATAATAAGAAATGCCCAGCAGAGCCGAACAACTTCTGGAAATTGATTAACTAATTGCGGTAAGAACTCTGAAATGACAGCTGTGCTCTGAGCATTTTCTTACGAACAAGTCCTGCTAACTGGAGGTGCATCACTGAAGGCTCAACGTTGACTTTTGCACGATAGAGACAGAACTGTTGTCCTAAGGCCCAGGCAGCACTGTGAATGTCCAGCCTGTCCCTCTCCCAGGTCCTGGATGGTTAAGAACAAAGGGCTCAGGGGATAGGACAAACCTTGAGGCTGCCATTGTCACTTTGTAATCTTAAGCAAGGCATCGTGTGTCTCTAATCTCTGCGTCCTCTGACAGTGTTAAATGGGATGACAGTCGCACACTGACCCATCTGTGCTCATGAATGCCAGTCCTCCTTTCTCTGGGTGATGTCCACCTCTTTATGGCCTTAGAGAAAGTGGGTTAAAACACAGAAAGAACATTTAATATTCCATCTGCTAGCCACCACTCATTCTTTCAATTCTAAACCATTATGGCTTTTATCCCCCCTAAGGGGCAAACAAGGCCCTAAGAAGATTAAAGCAGCATGTAAATTTCAGCTTAGTTTAAAGCTAAGCACCTTAAGAAACCTCTCTTTGCAGAGATGCTGAAGCCTGAGGCAGGGGCTTCTACTGCTAAGGAGCTCAGGGCTGGCTCTCAGGCTGGGTTCGCAGAGCATCTTGCCACAGCTGTCCAATTATATCAGAAGGAACAACGTTAGGACCACCCAGAGGCTCAATGGGGACATCCAGGGGTGTGATGGGGAACCTTCTCCTTTCTTACAAGTTCCCTGATGAGAAGATGCTTTCAGTTAGAGGACATCTACAGGACACTGTCCACAATCAGCAGGACTCCTGCACTCTGTGCTTATCCTAGTTCTAAGGAGTTGGGTGACTGTAAGTGGGAGCTTAACCCCAGGGGACACAACTTGCTCTCTGCCTAAGGTGGGTAGAAAGGGTGATCTTGAAAAAGTGTCACTTAGGGTAGAACTTGCTAGTCATTTCTGCTCTGCTGAATGTCAGGTTTGTCACTGACCACAAATGTAACCCTTTCAGATGTCTGACAGGCAGGATTGATGCACTGACTAAGCAAGTAACCCCTTCACATGCAGAATCCTGGAGCCTTTAAGTTAGTCAGGTGATGACCTGATTATCTGGGTGGTCTTTTTGTTGTTCACTTAGGTCTGAGCCTCAGTTTGTTTAGCTCTGAAATGGGCCCAGAGCTTATACCTATATCCAGGGTCATGATGAACATTCAATTAAATAATGCAAGATGATTCCTCAGTGTGTATATTATTCATCTGCTATTATTATTATCATTCTAAACTTCTTCGGTTCATTCTGTGCCTATCGTGTATCTAACTGGAGGGTGATTATCCTCTGTAAGCCTCTTCAGTGTAAAAATAGGCTCTCTAGAAAGTGCTTTAAATGCATTCAAAGTACTGGAAGATATTGTTCAAATGCAAATCTGATTCCACAGGTCTGTGGGGCTTGGAATTCTAAGCATCTCTTGGCACTGCCCAGGCTCCAGACCACAGAACTAAACTTTGAGTAGTCAAATTATTAATTCGCACATTGAATTATAGCTGGATTACCTGATGAGGTCTGGTGATGGCCACTGGGTGGGTGCAGCTAGCTAAGGCCTGACCAGCCCATTCAGAGCCTTGGACTTCAGACACAAAAGTGAATTTCTTACCCACTTGCTGGTGTAAGCTCTATCTGGGGTCCTGTCTTGAATTCGAATACTTGTCTTCAATATTAAAAACATAGCACATATTTCTTTCCACAAAAGTGCATTCTGGGAGTTAAAAACCCATGTGGTTAATTTGTGTGTGCCATGCTAGCTCATACATTATTTGGATCTTATTCTTTGTGTCATCCATTTCACAGATGATAAGACTAATAAACAGGTAAAAAAAAAATTCTGCATTGAAATCATAAAAAAGAAAACCAAAAATAAAACAAAACCCACCCCCCAAAACAAACAAAACAAAAAAACAAAACAAACAAACCAAGCCAAAGAATTCCCTGTGTGGGAGCCTATTAACAAGTCCTAGCCGTGCTCCCTGTTGGTTAGATGGCAGTGTCCCTGGGAAAAGACCAAGCCTCACAGGTGCAACTACCTAAGGGCGTCCAAGCATGCCAAGACTGAGGACTGCCACTCTAAGTTGGCTGTGTACTGGATCTAAAGTGAATAAAAATGGAGCCTTATCCCAAAGACTATGATTCAGGCCTGAGCACCACTGTCCTTTAAATCTTCCTGAAGCACGTTTGAGAAAACACCGCTAAAGTGTAAAATAGAACTAGTAAACAAAGGGAGATATCAACTCATCTTGTGTTCAAAGACTTACAGTAATTAATTTCCCTTGAGATGGACCCTTGGCCCATAGGAGATTTGCATGAAATATAGCTAAATAAGAACTTAAAAAACCTCTACTTTATAGGCAAAATCCCATTTAATAGCTGCATTAGGGGATGCTCTGTTGTCCAGTAACTAAGAATGGGCCTAAGAGAAAGCTCCCTGAGTCCCTAATCCTCTTCACCGCTGACTTCGTATGACCTTGAGGGACTCTCCTAATGTTTTGTTTCTGTATTTTGTCATTCACAAAACTTGGCTAATCCAGTAAAGTGATCTCAGGATAGACACATCACTAGATGAGGCTTCAAACACACCCCTGCTGGAGGACCCCCTAGCTATTCTGATTTACTGATTGAGATCCTGAGGTTAGGTAAACAACACATAGTCTATGACTCTTGAGAATCAGTCGCAGGTTAAACTGGAGTCCTCTGTCTCCTTTAATGGTGCCAAACATTCCCTGTTCTTCTCTTGCAGAGTTTAGGATAAATGCACCAGGAGATGCAGAGAATCAGGCAGAGGCCAGGAATGACTTTTTAAAAATGGCAGGATTAGTCTGTTGTTTAGTCTTCCAGTGAAAAAGTGGGAGTCACAGGACAAAGAGGTTTGGTGGATGGAGCCAGGTGCTATGTCTGGAAATCAGAGCTCTTCTGCTGCGGCAGGAGGATGCTTTAGAGCACCGGCTCTCAGCCTTCCTGATGCTGCAACCCATTAACACAGCTCCTCATTTTGTGCTGACCCCCGTGACCATAAAATGTTTTTTGTTGCCTCTCCATGTGCTTTGTACTGTTATGGATCTTAATGCAAATATCTGTGCTTTCTGATGGTCTTAGGTGACCCCTGTGAAAGAGTCACAACCCACAGGTTGGGAAAAGCTCAAGCTACATCCAGAGTGGCTGACAGTTTCGTTCTGTTATCTGTGGATCCAGACGTAGAACTCTAGGCTCCTTCTTTAACACCACGTCTGCCTGCATGCCACCATGTTTTCTACCATGATGATAAGAGACTAAACTTCTGAACTGCAAGCTTGTCCTAATTAAATGTTTTCTTTATAAGAGTTGCTGTGGTCATGGTGTCTCTTCACAGCAGCAAAACCGTAAGACAGGGGTTAGAGCTAGGTAGTGGAGAGTGTGGGGCTTTAAGGATTGACAGATTGCACCATGGCTTTGCAAAAGGGGGGACATGACACGTATCTTTCCTTAGTAAGATGGTGCATGGTGCCAGAATCCATCAAGAAGGAACTTAAGGAATGTTTCTCAGGACCAGTGAGATGGCTTAGCAGGTAAGGGTGCTAGCCACAGACCTGCTGACCTAAGCTCAATCTTTGGACCCTTGTGGTGGAAGGAGAGAACTGACTGTGGCAAGCTTGTCCTCTGACCTCCACTAAAATTTAGAAACAAATGCTTGCTAGAGCAATGCATGAACGAATGGAGCAGCAGAAAGATGAGGCATCGCCCAGGAGATGATGGATGCTAGAAAACAGAATGGTTATCAAAGGAAGGAAGGATGAATATGTGGTACTGGTGTCAATAAGCAGCAAGGAGGATGAAGCACAGATCTAGGAGAGCCCTGCAAGGGAGAGGCAGGGAGGACTTGGAACTTGAGTGCAAGTGGGGAGGAGTAGACGCCCTGGGTCAGTTAGGGAGAAGGTGAAAAAGCAACAGGAGGGAAGAGAGTAGGGGCAGTGATGGGGGACTAAAAGAAGGAGGCAGATGAAGAGAACAGAGAGCCAGGGAAAAGGGGCAAGGAGCTTTCAAGGGGAAGGACATGTTTGTTCAGGGACTTGGGCCCAAGCATAGCAGAACCAATATAGGTGAATGGTCAGGAATCTCACAGTTTCTGGAAGTTTTCAAATTGCACAATCCTCCTCATTCTCAAGTATCCTCTCAAGACAGCAGTCTCTCCCACATGACAAACCCACCTCAGCTAAGCAGCAGACATCCTCTTCTAATATCACAGACAGCCTCTTTGGCAGCCTTCCCACCCACCACATCCTGCCCCTCCCCCCAACAGAGACACAACTGGACCTCTTGGCATTTCCCTTCCAAACGGTCGACTCAAGCCTCCTTCCTGTCCTGCAGACCCTGACTCTTCCAAGGCCACAGCTAGTTTACAAAGAGCTCTTGTATGAATTAGGGAAGGGAGCCTCACTGTGTCCTGGGCCGACGATATGGAGAAGGTTCAGGTGAGAAAATAAAAGACAATCAAATGCAGACTGGAAGATCTCCAGTGTTCTGGGCGGCATGTGGAGCAACCCCAGAAACTTCAGGAAAGTTCCTCACAGGGAGCAATGTCTGAATTGAGTTACAAAGTGTCTCAGGAAGGCTTTGGGAAACAGCACAGATGTTCCCTGCTCCGGGCATGCATTTGGAAGAAGGCTGTCTGAAGGAGAGGTCTTCCCAGAGGCTTGAACAGAAGTGGGGTGGGGGTTGGGGGGGAGAGGGTGGTATTCAGTGTTAGGGAGCATGTTTGTCTGAGGCATCGGGAGCTCTAAGTGTGGGGACAAGGTAAGAAGAGATAAGAAGGGTCCAGCTCTTGGTTTCACACAGAGATAAAACAGAGTGAAGTGTACCTGTGAGAACTGTCATTCCAGGAAAGTGAGACTTTGTTTTTTACTGGGGGAAAATTAGGCCTCAATGAGACATTCTTAAATGACCTGGTCCCTGTCACACAGTCAGCGGTGGAACCAGAACTGGACTGCATTTTACTAGGCTAGACTAGGTGTTTCACCCACACTTCAGCTCTAGGTGACTTTGCAAGATTTTCCTAGAGAGCTGAGAGCTTTTCTGTTCAAATGCTAAAGCCAGAAAGGACCAGGATTAGTGCAGCACAGATATTGCTCTTGGTTCTTTAAAGAAGTGATGCCTTAAACTCTCCCTTTCCTCCAACTCTTAATAGGTGATCATGTTACTATTTAGAAAATGAAACCCCAATTCCCCATTGGCTGTTGTCCGACATAAAATTCCAGAAAACATTTATGCTGGATGACGTGGGGGAGGAGGACAAAGGGGTTGAGCCTTTGTGGGAAATGGTCATTTTCTTAGTCAATTCTTAGTCACCAGCTGGGATGGCGTGTGAGTAAGCCAAACTATAGACAGTGCTTCTGTCTGTACTTCCACTTGACTTTATAGCAGGCCTGCTTATGACAGAGAAAGGACATTTCCCTGTCTCTTCTCTAAGTAAGGTTACTCCTAGAGATGGCATTGGGGAAGAGGGAGATGGGAAAATCCACACTGTGGCCATAACTTTCTGGAGGCTCACTAGACGCCAGCTGCGGTGACCACTGGAGGAGCTGGCAGACAGTTCCCAAGGCTGACACAGCACTCAGAAAAGCCAGAGCCCCCATCTTCTGTAGCTTTCTAGAGAAGACACTGGAGGAAGGAAGAAACACATACCTCCCCTTAGCCTTCCCTTCATCCTTGCCCTGAGGCTGTGAGGAACTCGGTTTGAAGTCCTCAGATCTGATAGAAGTCCAGCCAAGTTTGACTCATCAATGCGATACCCAAGATCTAACTTTAGAGAAGCCAGTAACTTATTATTATCTCTGCTGATAAGACTGGATCTCCTTGAAGTTTCTCTCTAGAAAAATAATGTGAATAACAACTCTTCCCAAAATGTCCCCCCAGACATTAAGAATTTGCCTTCTATTAATAACATGTTGGAAGTCTGATTTAACACTCCTCCTTCCCTCTAGGAAATGATTGAAATGGAAGTCCTAGAGCATCAGGGTGGAGTTCCACAGAGCGTTCCAGAGGTGGGCCCTCCTCCTGATAGTCCGAGGAGGAAGGTTCCCATGGCCAGTTCTCCAATCCAGGCCCCACACATTCTTTGGTGGTCTGGCACCGCTTCCTGGCAACTGCTTACTCTGCATGCAACTTTACAACAGCCAACTGACTTAGGTCTATGGATGTTAGCTCAGGAGAACATATTTCTATTTTGATATCTGATCCTGAACAAGATGTCAGAATTACTACTAATCACTAGTATTAAGAAACAAACTTTCTTTTAATTTACTCAGAGAATGGCAAGACATCAAACCCTCCTTTCTATCATTATTCCCTGAGAATCCAAAATGCCAACTGAAGTGAGGCATTTGGATAGGCTGGGGAAGAGAGGGCTGGAAACAGCTTTTTTGGAAAGTGCTAGTAGCCAGTAGCCATGTTTATAGCTGCATCTCCCCATACTCTGGTAGGTTGTTCTCATCTCTCCATCCCCTTTCCCAGAGTTACGGTCACTTTGGTAGACTGCTGCTGTGTTCTTTCTGTTCACAGAAGCAGTACATGTCTCAGTGTTGACTACTTTATGTCTTTCTTCATTTCTCTTTCTTGACAACCACAGGAAGTGAGGAAATAACCATTTTCACTTGAGAAACAGGCCCAGACAAAGTGGGTAATTCTTAGAGCTACACAGCTCATAAATGGTTAGAAACCTGGACTCGAGGGCTTGAACTGCTTCTGTCTGACCTTAAAGTATAGAAATCAGGGTTTTATCTTTCATACAAAGTCACATCCAGTTGGGTCTTTGTGTGATTATGATGGGCTGCCGAGGCGAAATACATCACTAGGAAGAGAAATCCCTAGAAAGAGGCCATCTACACAAATAGGAATATTTGAGTGTGGAGTGGTCTCAAGGAAATTCTTGAGGAAAAAAATGACAGCTGCAGCTAGTAGAGGTCATTTCATTTTAAAGCCTACGATCAAAACTAACTGCCCATCACCTCATAAAAATGAGCTGGCTGAAGATAAGAAGCGTATGAGCGGCTAGGGTCTGGCCAACAGTGAGACGTGGTCACAGGTCTTTCTCTATAGCTTCTTCCTTAGATCGTGATGGAGGAGAAATCTGTCAGATTTATTGCAGAATAGTGGTTAATATATATATATTTTGTGGTGTATTCTAATTGGCAACTTAATAGGATTGTGATCCTTCTCTTAGTCCTATTGTGGATGGTCTGCAAGATCAAAAAGTAGATTTCTTCAAAAATGTTTTTTAGGAGTTAAGATTTAGCAAACACAGAGATAATTCTTTTGCTTTTCTGTGGCTAACCTCTGTGACTGCTTCCTAGATGAAGACTGTCGCGCACCATGGAGGTATCATTAGAGAGACAGAGGAACTGAGGTGTGGCCACTGAAGAGGAAGCCTGGGATTTATTAACAGAAGGCTAGGAGTGTTCCAGAAGGTCCAACCTCCTTCTTACAGCTTCCCCATGCCCTCCAGCCCCAACGGCTCACCCTGGAACTAAATTCCTGACCAGACTCTAGGCACCTGAACTGCAGTCCTACCAGCAAGGAAGGGCAGCACTTGCATCTATCTCCACAAGTTATGTAAGAGTTAAACAGTAACAGTGTCTGCCAAACATTGAGTGCTGGGCTGGGCATGCCATGAGCTCGAAAGATCTAGCCATTCTTATGACTTTGAAGACATTTCTACTTGCCTGTGAGTTTCATGAAAGCTATGGTGGTGCTCTCTTTGGTGAGCTACCAGAGCCTAGCATAATGATAGGAGTCTGGCCAAAGTCAATGAATGCCTGTTCAACAAATTCACAACTATATCTTGCATATCCAAGGGTTCTGTATCTGTGGATGCAACAAGCCATAGACTGAAAGTATTTGGAAAGAATGTCGTATGGTAAATATATACAGACAGTTTGTCCTTAATCATATTCTCAAAAAAATACATTGTAAAATAACTGTTTACAAGGCAGTTCCATGGTATTAGGGTTTGTCTAGAGATGATGTAAAATACACAGGAATGGGATAGGGGTATAGCTCAGAAATTAGATGCTTAACATGTACAAGGCTTTAGGTTCCATCCCTAACATTGGAAAAAATAAGTAAACAAAACACAACATTCAGAAGGATTTGTATAGGTTCTCAACAAATAGTGTGTCATGTTATATAAAGGACATATGTAAAAATCTATGATTTTTTGATTTGATTATCCTTGGGGGTTGCTGGGAACCTGAGGGGACAACAATTTTAAACCAGCCCAGGTCACAAGCCTCTTCTGCCTGGGCTATCACATGACCTGCTCTTCCTGCCTACCCTTTGGATTAGCTATCAGTATGCATTAGCCACAGTGTAGCCAGAATGATAATCTAAACCACAGGATGGGTGCCATGGAGTCCTCTGCACAGAACCCAGCTCTGGAACTTGTCAACCCCTGCCACTGGGTCTTCTGCTTTCTCTCAGCCCTGTCTCTTCCTGTCCCAGGCTCTTCCCAGCATTGCTTTCATTCTCCTTCCCCTTCTTTCCTAACCCATATATCACTTCTTCCTTGTCCCTTTTACATCCAGACGTTTGACAAGTCTGGTGGCACTCTGGCTTTTTAGGGAGGCTCTTTCCACTCTGTCTTGGTTGATTGATTTGTTCTCCGCCATGGTACCAGAGTCTGTCTGTTCTCGGTGTTCAGCTGGTGTAGGATCCATAGAGTTATCTACGAACATCTCCTGGTTCTGTATCCAGTGACAGATGGTGCCACAGGGGCAGTAATTACACCATGGAAACTGGCATATGCCATAAAGTAGTCTTTATGTTTTCCTCTGGATAACTGGTTTTTAAACATTTATGAGTATGCTACTGGTTTAGTCTGTGGATGCCAGACGTATCTCAGTCTATCCTGCAGAGTCCAGCTCAGAGCTCTGGAAATATTTAAAGAGTTGAATAAACATAGGTTGAAGCCTTTCCATGTGGCCTCAGCGAACTGTGCACTTTGTATGCCTGCTCTTTGACCTTGACACTCACTTATGAGTTTAATACTACTTCCCTAATTTCCAAACAGCAAAATTTGGACTTAATAAAGGGAAAAGATTTGGCTGGGTCACAGAGTAGGCAAGCTAAAGATCTCCTGGGGCTGCACACAGGTTCTGGTCCATTGTGCTGCCCTGAGCTGTTGATAGTCTGGCGCTGGTCTCTGGATACGGTCCACAGCAGGCTAGTTCTCAAGCTAACTGATATCTCTGTGCTCATTGGCCTGGCTCCCAACCTTGCAAAGATACTCAGGCAGCTGTGTATCTGGACCAGGCTCTCTAGTTTGTTATCTAGGCGAGTCTTATCTTCGGAGGTCATAACCTGTGGCCCACCAGGCACAGAGAATAGCTGAACAGATAGGTCTGGGATATTTCTGGAAAGCGTTACCTGGGATCCATCAGTAAAATAACCAACTCAACTCAATTTTCTAGGGACTCTCCTGATGCTAGCATGGAAAAATAATTAGCTTTTAGTAAACTGGGATGTGTGAGAATGCTGTTTGGCCACATGACCCCAGAGCAAAGACTTTGGGTGGGTCATCGTTAACAGAGGAGTCCCAAAGGGCTCTGAAATCATGCCACCCACATAGCTTCCGCCTCAGCTCAGCACTGTCTGCTCCTGCTTCCTCTTAGTGTGATGCTTCTAGACTAATCTTGTAGAGCGACTGAGGCCAAGAATAATTGAATTTAGTCAAGTCTCTGTTTACATATCTATAAAATGGAAATAATGAGGACTCTACTTAATTTGTGGGGATCAATGCAGAATGAAAATCTTGTTTAAAAACAACCAACGATTTCAAACCAGTGATTGAGTGGAGCATTAACCAAGTACACGGTCCTGAGGGGGATCCCTGGTGACTATGGTCTTATGTCCATCAACCTGACCCTGGAGATGATAAGGTCCAGAACTAGGTTTGTGGGGTTAAATGGCCCCCAACATTAACTGCACTAAGCCTATGCATGGCCTGGGTAATTGTCATGCATGCAGTGTGATTGCTTCCCTGGTGTCCAGCTTTTCTTTCCCCAGTTTGCCTGACCTGATTTTTAACCTTAACACTGTCTCAGCTGGGTGGTCTTCCAGAAGTCACTTCAGCTCCTCTAGGATCAGAGTCTCCCTGCTGTGTTTCACATAGGGATTGCAGAAATCTCTGAAAAGCTTACCAGCTCCAGATTGGTCTTGGTCAGCTCCGTGACACGTGTACACATGAGCAGGGTTGGAATGTACTTCTCAAGCGATTTCTCCCTCCATAGCCTTGCAGAGATTCTCTATAGATTTCAAGATCCATTCCCATAAAGGAGTTTCTACCTTCAGAACACATACACACGAAGGGCTCCCAGATTATATCTAAAATTCCTCTGAACGTCACTCATTTCATACACGAGGAGCTGGAGGCTTAGCTTTGGGAAGGTTGCAGGACTCAGGGGACCATGTGGTGTGATGGGGGATGTGGGAATCCAAGCTAGTTCTCCACAATGTTACATTATTATTATTATTATTATTATTATTATTTAAATAGGCTGAGGCAACATCAGGGGTGTCTCCATCTATGATTGCACTTTGTAATTATTCTGCCTGGAATAATTTTTTCATAAGACTAAATAGAAAAGAAAAAAAGAAAGAAAGAAAAGCAAAACCAAACTGTTACTTGTTATTTTGTTTCTCTTTATGATTCTTTTAAAACCAGATTATTCGTAGTTTCTCAAAGCCTGGATACTTGACAAATGTGGATACCGGCACCGACTGGACTCCCTGGTTTCTCTGTAGTTAGTTTACATTCAGCTAGGAGAGTGGAGGGTTTCCAGATCCTTTCTTACAGTTCTCAGCTGAGTAAATGGATACTGTCTGTATTAAAGGAGCCCTTTCTTAATCTCTATGTAAGTTGTATTTTGGGGCTATCTAGTCATTTACTTCAAAGAAAAAGGTTAGAAGGAATGTTTTCAATCCTGGGTCTGGGCCATGTGAATTCCTCCCGGGCCTCTCCGTGGGGCGTCTGATCATGTGCCTGGTGCCTGGAAAATTCTGAGCTTTTCCCAGGGGTAAAGAGTTAAGGGGAAAGCCTGGCTGCTCCCTAAGCCCTGTGTGCTCACATCCTTCTTCAGCTGAGAGCCTTCGAGGTGCCTGGCTCATTTTAAAGGCAGTTTATGACTTTATTTTAAAGAAGAAATTAAAAGTTTCACTTTGAACATGAACTGGCTCAGGGCCAAATGCATGTTCATTACTGGGGAACATGGTGCATTTTTTTTTCCCCTTAGTTTTTGAGACTTGGTCTCTTCTGAGCTGTGTGTCACCCTCTTGCCATGGAGAAGTTGCTGACAGAGCTCAGGTCAGCAGGAAGGGTCTACAAAACAAGATGTCCAGCTTTGTAAGGAAGCACAAAGGCTCAAATTCTGAGGCACGATGATTAGAAGGGCCGGTGTGGGGCCATGAATGAGGTTGTAAAGTCGGAGCCATTCTGGTGGCTGCTTTCTTCCTTTTCCATGGGGCTGTGGGGTAATCTTTTAAAAAGGCTGCTATGAATTTACAATTGGTATCAAGCCAACACCAGCTCCGAGAGGCTCCAAGTAAAGGAGTGAAGTGCGGGGCGGTATGGCCTTTGTAAAACAAAACCAGATCGGCTAACTTTGTTTTTTTTTTTTTTTGTTTTGCTTTTTGTTTTTTTTAAATCCCAATTTAGAATCTGAATTTGCACTGAGTTTAGAGATGAGCATCTTTAGCTTCCTGTTCACTCTTATGGCATAATGAATGCTCTCTGTGTGGACAACTTTTGTGTGACCTTTGAAGAACGTGGAAGTAGATGGAGCCTATGCTAGAGCGCCTAAGGATAGTAGGGGCACTGTGCCATGTGCAGGGAGGGTGCTGATGAGAGCTGGGGCATCCAGAAGATTTTGTGCTCCTGGGGCTCCCACATTCTCATTTGACTGTGTAAACAATGACAAGCCCAGGTAGTTGTAACCTTCATATGTAGAAAATAAGTTCCAGAAAAAAAAATCTTCTGGGCCTCTAATCACCCAATGCTAAGACTGTCATTGGGTCAAACCGGATTGTTTATCTGGGAGGATGTGGGATGTCCTTAGGCTTCTTCTTTTAGATACCAGGAAATGAATTCTGAGAAAGGTCAAGTGAGTTGCTCAAGGTTGTAAAAGGGAATAACTGTAAACAGCTGGATTTCCAGGGAGCCCTTTGCCATCCGCTCAGGGCAGATTAAAATGGGCTCTTTGCTCCATATACCTGAAGTAGATTTTGCTTTTGAGTAATTTTTATTTTATATGTGCTGGTATTTTTCCTGCATTAATGTCTGTGCACCACAGGTGTGCCTCTTTCAGGACTGATGAACACTTGATCTGCTTGCTGTCACCCACCAAAAGGCATAAGCTTGAACCTTCCATACTGGCCATCTGGGTAAGAGGACCACAGGGAACTTACTCCTTCGTCATCCTACCTTCCTTCTAGCAGATGATGACTTTCCCTGTTTTGCATGGCTGACTGACAAATTTTCCTCCCCAGGAGTCCATTCCTGCAGCTACCCAGAAGGCCCTCTCACTTTCGTACCTGAGTTCCTCAGGTTGTTTGATCCCAGCCTTATCTTCCTTCAGAAGAGATGCCCACTCCCCCTGTTTCGGATGGTGTTGGACATTTGAGGACTAAAGTTGTCCCCAGGCTTTTGTTCCTCACACCTCCAACCTTTGCTCAGACTAAGATGGCATTCTGTGCCTAATGACAACCCTGCCACCTTACACTATAGATTCGGGGAGCTCCCCAGCCAACCTTCCACCCTAGAGAGCAGGCTTTACTTTAGACACACCTCTCTTCTCTTTTCAAATATCTTCCTTCAGACTATGGTCTAGGCAACAGTGAACTCATTGTCTGGGCAACAGTGAACTTGGTCCTTTTTGGAGACTTCTGCAAGACTCTATTACTACTGGACACAGACTCTGGGAGTTAGGAAAACAACCACAAAAAGGTGGAATTAATTAGTCTCCTACTGGAGACAACACAGCATGCCAAGGGCTTTCCCAAGGCCTACCACTGTCCCCCATAGGGGTCTTCCCAGGTAGTGGTGGCTGTTGCTGCCTCAGTGGCTGTGGAACTGGAGCCTGGGTTCAGCCATTCAGTCATCAGTGGGAGAACAGTATCTTGCTGTTTTTAAAGCTGTTCTCAGCCACACAGTTACTCACAGAAGGAGGGCAAATGATGGGGTGAACTGTATCCCACAGATTAAATTCCCTTCCAGCCTCTTTGTTTCTTTCCTGTAGCCACAGGAAAACAGTTTCATGAGTAACTTTAACTCAGAAAATGCATGGAGGGATCGCAGTTTGGAGGCTGAAAGCCACATCTGCAGAGACAGGTTTCTTTTTTCTGTCATCACAGGTGGCCATGAGATTTCTTCATGCACCTTGGCCAAAACATCAACAGCTCTGGTTCCCTTTTGTATCCTTCCTAGAACCGTGGTTCTCAACTTCCTAATGCTGCGACCCTTTAATACATTTCCTTATGTTGTGGTGAACCCCCAACCATAAAATTATTTTTGTTGCTACTTCATAACTGTAATTTTGCTACTGTTATGAATCAAAATGTAAATTTTTTTGGAGATAGAGGTTTACCAAAGGGGTCGTGACCCAAAGGTTGAGAACTATTGTTCTAGTGTATTCTAGGCATTATTCCCACTTGGCAGAGAGACACCATCATCATCCATGTGAAGAATAGAGAAATGAACACTGCTAATCTTATGGATTTTAGAGAACACTGCCTAGCATTGCTGGGGAACTGTGTTAGCTCTGATACCGGCTTTGGAAGTGGTCTGACTATTTATAGACAGAGCTACATAGAACACGGCAGTAGACAAGGCACAGTGCACCTGATCCTATCTATGCCACATAGAACCAACCCATCTTCAGAGGAGCCAGGCTATATAGCAAGCATGGAGCTGACATGCTTTTCATCCTTGCCTCTCTGCAGAGGAGTTCAGCGACCTGTCATTGAGCGCCTGTTTACCACGGCCACCGCAGCTTTCTCATTTAGTTTACTGAGCTATGTTTTTTTTTTTTTTTTATTATTTTAAGTTTTCTGCCCCCCACTGAGCTGTGAGCTCCTTGAAAGCTGCATTTTCTCTTCTACAAAACCCAGCAGGCAGCTGTTTGCTAGCTCATAGTAACTTTTTAATAAATGCGTTCTGGACCAATGAGGAAAGAAACATGTATACCTCCTGCAGATCCTGGTCTTTGCTGTTGAGGTAGCACACTGTTTCATCTCATCAGATGTCTGCCGAATCCCCGTGCTCCTCCCTGCGCACACCCCTCCTCCTATCGTGCGCACCCTATCCTTCCAAACTATTATGCAGAGAGCTGATTCAAGAGAAAAGCCTAGAAACCCAGCCCAGAGAGCCATACAAATGAGCAGGCTGAATAGGTTTGAGAGAGGGGAGAGGATGGTTTGAATTATAGTTTTCTAGGGTTTGCAGGGGGACGGTGGGAGTGACACACAGCAGCTGTTTCCACTTAAAATTGATTAACAAGTATCACTACAAATGAACTCAGAATTTAAAACAAAACTCCATGGAAACGAATTATTCGAAATCATTCCGGAATGGCCCGAAGAAAAAAAAAGTTTCTCCAACTGATGATCCAAAAGATCTTCAACCCAGTTTCTCCCCATGGACAAACCCTCCTCGGGGCTGTGTCATGGACATGCACCGGAGCCCAGTTCCTCTCTGCTGGATGTCTGGCATGAGAACTGTAAATTGGCTCCAGCAAATGTCCCAGCTCTGTCTGCAAAGCAGGAGGCAAAATATCGCTTGTGACAGAGGTGGCCCAGGCAGCCTCATGGTGCTCTGGGCAAGAGCCACACTCTAGGAGATTAACCTCAGAACTGCTCCGGGACTTTTAGAACTGGTCCATCACTGTACTGCACAGTGGGCAGCTGTTGGCCAGTGGGCAGGGCTCAGCCTTTCCCTGCCTTGGATGTTAAACAGAAAATCCTGTTTGGTTTCTTGAATGTTCTCATTAGAGTTAAGAGTCTAATTCTCAGAAACAAATAACCCCCAGGTGTGACACTCAAGGAAATTTCAGAGTGTCCTGTGGTTATTAACGGCTCTACAATAGGGCAGTCTTAGTCGAAAGCCCGATGAGGAAGTAAATCGAATAAAGAAAATCAATTTTCAAGAATAAATGAAATTTAAAATGCTCCAGCTGCAGGGCCCAGCAAAGCCAAGGCACAGTCCATCTTCTGGTCATCTACCTAATGGAAGTCGCATTTTATTCCTGTTACACTAGGTGCACATTATCAAGCTCTGTTCTCTAAAATGAGATCTTTGCAGAGATAGCTGGCTCATCAGACAAGGCCATTGGTGGGAAAAGCCTCGATGGACACAGACTCCATCGGTGCAGACGGTGCTGCTCCGCCCTCCATCCTCCGTGCCTCTAGAGCTCATGAGGCTGCCACATGGCATTGCAAAACAAAGCTCAGTGGTCTGCTGCTCTCGCCTCAGTGGTTTTGTACAAAGAAAAGGTCCTTGTCTGGTCCTAGCCAAGTATCCCCGTCACCCCAACAGGAACTGAGAGCTGCCATTTCCTGACTTAAATCATGTGTTAGACTCATGTGTCAGGAACTAGAGACAAGTCAAAGACCCAGGAGTGGCTTGTCCTTTTGTGAGAGAAATTTAATGACACTTTTAGTCTGTATCAACTTTAGTTTTGCTTTTTTTTTTTTAAACTCCCTTTAATTGTAAGATTCCCATTTGGACAGAGTTAAAAATAGACGCTCTGCTTTATGTTGCCCTGGGGTAGTGTTTAAATGTATATTAATGTGCAATGGTGCAGTGAACACCATCTCTTGGCCCTCTGCTGTGAGGAAGAGAGAAATCAGAGGCCGATCTGGACAGAGAGATGTAGCGGCCTGGAAAGATCTTTAGCTGGTGAGAAGTCTCCTTGCCTGGTCTCTGTGTTTTATCTACTGTTTTCTGAGCAGATAGATGGATTATATTGGCTGAGGCAGCTGAGGCTGATGGTTGTTGGGATGGAGATAGTTGAATGCCTGAATGTAAGGTAGGAGGAAGGAAGGCCATGTTGTTGAAATCATCCTGGTAAAAACATTCCCCAGATCTTTAGCCATTGGATACCACCCACTACCTTCAAGGCCCAAAGGTTGATTATATGAAGAGAGTGGATTGCCAGTTTTATTTCATGCTATTGATAGATCTATTATCAACCATGGGGCCACAAGCTGGGTCTCAAGTCATGTCTAGCAACCCATCTCCAATAAGCCAAGCTGAAAGAACCAAAGAGACAGTGAACACAGGAAAAGGAGATCATTCAATGTGGTCACATTGGGAAGAGGGTTAAAGAGACCCAGTGAATCCCCTGCCTCCACCACCAAGTCCACCTTTGGTGTCCTTAAGTGAGATCAAAGTTTAAACAGAGGGCCCAGGATATGTACGTCTCAGCAGTTCAGTCAAGGTGTGGTCGCACCCGCCTTTGAGCCATTATCACCTAGGTTTCAGGCTCATCCTGTAAGACGACCTGACAAGGTGCTGGGAATCTGTGAACTCTCTTCCAGGAGACAAGTCCCTTCCTCCCTTCAAAGGGAGTCCCACAGCTCCCCACTGTGCCCTTTTCTGGGGAAAATCCCCTTTCTTTGGGGGTCCATTGCATCAATAGTCTGATTGATTGAGAGACACAAGTGTCTCTTTAGAATATCTTCATTTCTGCCTGGGTAAATACAGATCCAACCAACATATATAATAAGTCTAGTCTATCAAAGACTTTACCAGTCAATGAGAAAAATAACAACCATCCTTAAGACACAGTCTCTGCCCTCAAATTTGTTTCTATCTCAGTAAGGAAAAGGAAAATCAGCAGAGGACTTCAATTTCTTTGCTCACTGATCCAAGAGACATGGGATGGGGATCTATGGAAGTATCATGAGGGGTGCTAATAACAAACTTGGTGGTATGAGGACCTCGGCTATGTTAGAACACCCTGTGAAAGCACTGGCTGCTACTGTGACCAGCAGACTATTCTGTTTGCAGTGAATTGTCTAGTGGACATGCATGTAAGATTATGTAGACACTGATACATCAGTTCTATCAATAGAATGCTTTGCTGGGCCCACATTATGTATGCATATAGAAGACACTGTAACAGGGCCTCAGACCTTAATAGGCTCCCAGACCTTAGCATAACTGACTCCACTACGGAAGAACCATTCAGGCTGAAAAACTCAACCCACCTGCCAAAACTAAAACAAAGTTTTAAACTAAAACAAAAACATTAAAGTTTATAGTTCTGGGAAAGTCTCAAAATGTTCTAGTCTTGCTCTTTGGCTTCTGCAAGTCCACTTCTGGCTAATTGTTCTTGTTACTGAAGTATGTCATCCTAGAATATGGTTTTTGTGTTTTCAAAGCTCACCCTGAGAAAGGCTCACTGCTGCACTGGGATCCCGAACACCTGTGTAGTCATTGGCTGGCTAATAAAGACTTTCTATTAGCTTAAATCCATGTCTGAGCAGTCTTTTCTGGTGGGTATCTGACAACAGTACTGCACTCTGACTCTGACATGGACCCAAAATAGGGCAGAGGGGAAAACTGGCCTTTTTGGGCTACCATGGGAGAGAGGGAGAGGAAAGGATATTGTTGATGCTAAAAGCAAAGGCATAATGAGCACTTAAAATGTTTTACTAGTACCTTTACAATTAGTTCTCTCAAGCCACAGAGGGAGGGGACGCATTAACTTTATCTCTAGGACAAGTAAGCTGAGACCAGGAAGAGTCAAGTACAGTGCTTGCCCTGTACCAAGTACTAAGTAGTAAGTATGACATTTGACCTCACTTTCTATTCTAGAGTTGGGCTTTCATATGTGCAATGTACTGTAGAACATGGCCTGGAATACAGTCAATACTCAATAATCATTAATGACCATTGCACGTATGCATGCACTCATGTGCGCAATAAATCTCCTTTGCAATTATCTTTCAAGGGGGAAACACATGATTCTCCTCAAATATTCAACCCACACAGAACCCTATGGTGACTAGAGGCAAAAGGAAATCAGGCAAATACTTGTCAGTTTCCTCTCCTCTAGACTCAAGTACAGGGCAAACAGGGGCCAGCCTAGGATGAGCCTGTTGTGTTTGCCCCTCGGCACCTGATTTTTCTCTCTTGGGATTGATATCTCAGGTCTATTGATTAAACATTTCTCTTACTCACAAAGTCCTGATGTTCCCAGTAGCAGGATGTTGTGAGGTCATCAGGGGGTGCAACAATGAAATTTGGGGGACCAAACTTCCCAAGGTTTGCCAGATGTGGACCATCTGCCCATTTGACGAGTGTGTATTCTCTTTCCTTTAGAGAAAGCAGTGCTACAAATTTTATTATTTACTTATGAGGTCTGAAGTGTTCACTGCTCTATTTTCTTCTGTCTCTCCCCATCTGATCTCTTTGCAGGCCTTCACCATGCAGTGAGATTTCTAGACGGTTGTTCCAACCACCAATCTGGAACAAAGACTACTTTTCAGTTTTACGACTTCTCATACTATTGAACACTACATGTTAAGATTTAAATAACTTCTCAGACCTTGACCTGGTATGTAAAGACCATAGGAACTCTACAACAGTTGGTCTCAGGGTGGTACTGTCTCTGACTCAAATCAACAAAGACTTCAATGGAGCAGTTGTGGCCACTCAAAGCAACCTAGAACCAAAGTGTTCTTGATTGTCTCCTGGAGTCCTAGGATCCAAGCCCAACTACTACACTTCATTGTTTCCTATCAGCAAACAGTAGGCAGTGAGTGACCCCTGGGCATGAGGATGGTGGTGGAGGTTCATGGGTTTATTAAGCAGTTTGAAGATCAGAGCTCCCTGATTTGAAAGTCAGTTCTCTTAGAAGAGAGGCTGCCTCTCAGAAGTGGGGGTTGGGTAGGGGTGGCAGTTACCTCTCTCTAGTGCCTGGATAAGATCTCCCCTATGTTCTCATCTGTCAGAGGAAGAAGTTTATATAATCAGCAGGCAAGGTTTCTCTAGAGGCTGCCTCTGTGAATAGGAAAGGGGCAGCAACTCCCAGGCCATTACTGCTATTTGTCTTTTTTGTCACCGACACTTTTACAATCTGTTACAAGACATAAATCCTACAGAATAGATGTGCCAGGGGTGGGTGGGTAGGTAGGTGGAACAGCTAATGGGAAGGCGATAGGTCAGCAAGGATTTCAGCTAAAAATTGAAATTTAAGTCCTCATAAGACACAAGATGATCAGGGAAAAAGTGGGAGCAGAGAGTGCAGGCCTTCACAGAGCATGCTTCTCTTTCCTGGCTCTGAAATGATGGTGGTGATGGCCCTTGCCTGTCCTTTTGTTTTCACCCTTATCTTTCCTCCATGGCATGCTGTCTACTGTGTCAAGATCATCATCTGCTCATAAATATAAGTCCCTTATTTATTGGTGATCATTTAGGACTTGGCTACCTAAACAGTCTACTTGGCCTTAACATGGATGAGATCCTACCTCTCTTCCTCTATTTTTGTCTGCTCTCTTGTTAAAAGTCTGCCTGTCTGTGCCCCTGAGTTTCAAGAGAGCAGGCAGCCCAGCTATCTAAATTCACTATGGCATGTCAGAGGACTGGCCTGGGCATGGGAACTGGACTTCTGTATGCTAACATGATGACGGTACTACATTTCTTGTAGGTTAGAGGATGGGGCTCAATTGTAAGGTCCATGTCAAAGTATTTTTTATTCTCCTGATGCAATTGTCATCTCCAAGTCTTACTGCCTCAGTATGCTGACCTAGGTCTAGTTCTGGAAGCTTCTAGCTTCTGTACAATCTTATCTAGGCCTAAAGCATTTTCGGCATCTGAGACTTATTGCCAAATATGCTCACTCTTTCTAGTTCTTTCTAGCTCTGGCTGGCTGGCCAACTCAGCTGTTCTGGCTCAAAACTCCTCTCCAAGCTTACTGATTCAATCTGGCTTCTCTCAGTTTCTTACTGAACTGCTCTGCTTGGCCTTATACTAACTTTGGCAATCTTCTGGCTCCTTTTCATTCTCTGGCTTGTTCTGTCTTCATCTGTGTCTCTAGCTCCTTTTCTCTTTAACCCATCTCTGTAAAACTCTCCTGATAAAACTGCCTCTCTCTTCTGTGCTTCTCTCTCGTAAGTCACCTCTCTTTCTTCTCTCTTCCCGTCAGAGTTGGGTATATCCTATTCCATCAAATCTTTTCTGATTCATCATTTTTTTGCCACTCAATTAGACATCACTTTCAAGCATGGTGTACTGGCTGGTTTTGTGTGTCAATTTGACAAAAGCTGGGGCTATCACAGAGAAAGGAACTTCTCTTGAGGACATGCCTGCGTAAGATCCAGCTGTAAGGCATTTTCTCAATTAAGGATGGGCGGGCCCATTGTGGGTAGTACCATCCCTGGGCTGATAGTCTTGGGTTCTATAAGAAAGTGAGCTTAGCAAGCCAGGGGAAGCAAGCCAATAAGTAACATCCCTTCATGACCTCTGCATCAGCTCCTGCACCCTGACCTGCTTGAGTTTCAGTTCTGACTTCTTTTGGCGATGAACAGAATGTGAAAGTATAAGCTGAATAAACCCTTTCCTCCCTAACTTGCTTCTTGGTCACGATGTTTTGTGCAGGAATAGAAACTCTTGACTAAGACACATGTGTACTTCCTTTTACAAACTAACTTTACTTTCATTGTTTGGGATTAAAGGTATGTACTAAGGCCGAGCCACACCACAACTAGAAACAGGTTATGCTGTAAACAACACAATCTTGGGGCTCACAGTGTGATTAAGTATCCCTCAACAAGTCTACTATGAGCAAAGTCCTAGGTTTGATCCCTAGAATTGCCTGGAAAGGGAGAAACTCTGTATGTGAAGCATTGTGAGATAAGTGATATAAATCTCAGGCCTAACCCTGAAACCTGGAACACACTGGAATAATCGTTTGCTTATAAAGTGCAGTTCAGAATGTATTAGAATAGCACTCTATTCTACTCTATCCTATTCTGTCAAATCTTTTTCTGATTCATCACTTTGCCTGTTTTTCACTGTGTCTCAGGGTGCCTTTATATGACTGGTCCCTTTATAAAAGAAGGAAATGTGTATATGGAGATAGAAACATAGCCAAGAGGACAAAGCAGAGACAGGAACGATACTATAAGGCAAGGATATGCCACCACCACAAGCCAGAAGAGTCAAGGAGAGATTCCATAAGCTAGTGGAAGGTATATGGACTGCTAACACCTTCATTTGCAACAGTCAGCCTTCAGGGATGTGAGGAGTAAATTGTAATTAAAGTCATTTGTTGTAAAAAAAAAAGATATTTAATTCCAAACTGGGGTTTCTATACTGCCTTTGATCATTCAGTTCCTGGATAAAAGACACTCAACTTTTATTATTTACAATAAGCCTTAATCAGACTATAGCTGGGCACATGTCTACACTCTATGTTATTAGAATCTACTTTCCTACCAATAATTCCAAGTTATTATTCATCTGGACCACTCCTAACTCCAATTGGCCAGCCCTCAGGCCATGCTTTCTTGACTCCTAACCCATGGTGTCTTTTCTCCTCACCCCCCTTCATGGTCTCCTCCTACCCTCACATTGGAACACCAAACCCTGCCTATCTCAATTCTGTCCAGCTATAGGCTGTAGGCATCTTTATTCACCAATCAGAAATAACTTAGGGGCAAGGTCACATTGGGTCTACATTTGGATTCTCTCATCTCTGGGGCAACCAGGTCTTTGGGGCCCACAATGCATAGCAACAGGCCAAATTCCTAAAGTCATTCCTAGAGTTGGGTATTTTGCTGCAGCTACCCTAGAAAATGAATACCTGGTATCATATAGCTTAATTAATAGCTTAGAGCCCCATAGAGAGCAAGGTGGCAAACTCTGTCTCATTTGCTTGAAGATCCATTTACTGTGGCTTCAGCTGCAGAGCAAAGCAGCAGGTTTTCAGTCACAGGTTTGCTAGTGATGATAGATGTGTAGAGGCAGGGAGGCTAATGTGTGGAGTCCACCATGCCTTCTCCTTGTACCAGGGCATCCCTGAACTTGTTGGTTTTCCACTCTGCCCACCTGAAGACCTCCCTATATTATACCCCAGACACTGGCTTTTCATGGGCTGCCCTTCCTTTTGAAGCTATGTTTTCACTTTGTCTGGTTTGTGTTCTCTGTTTCCAAGGAGACCAAGGATCTGCTCTGGGCACTGTGGTCCACATGCCAGTTAAGTTTCAGGATATTTCTTCTCCAAGCTAATGATTGTGTGGATAGTAAGGCCCAAAGAATCAGTTGCAGTGATATGGCTAAGGATCCTCTGAATAAGGAGTATTTTTTAGATAAATATTGATGGTAGGTCAACAGTTCATGGGTTTGAGTTTTGTGCTTTAGGTAGATTGTACTACTTAGTGGCAATAACTCTTAAAACCTTTTAAGGTTGGAATCTTGGGCGTTTGAGGATGTTATGACATCTCATGAAGAGGTCATGACCCATCCCTAGGCATTGGAAGGATGCACTGGACCCAGGACTTCTGTTAGAAAGCCTTGCTTTACCCCTGTTGGACCATTTTCTCCCCATCCCAGCTTGTCTGAGAAGCAGCTTCTTGCTATTCCTCTAGTAACTTCTCAGTAGAGTGGGGCATGTGGCCAAGCCCAAGCTCTTGGCTAGCAGGGAGACCACAAAGCAATCCTCATATCTTGGCCAATATCTAATGACTCTTTTTCCTTTTTCAATAGTTACACAAGTGTTGTGGTTAATTATATGTATCAGTTTGTTTGGGCTATAGGGATGCCTAGATATTTTGTCCAACATCCTTCTAGGTGCACATGTAGGTAGTGGTAGAGGTATTTCTGAGTGACAATAATATTTGAGCTAGTAGACTGAGAAAAGTAGATGGCCTGCCCTCAAGTATGTGGGTCACATCCAACTAGTTGAAGGCCTTAAGAGAACAAAAAGGTTGGGTAAGAAAGAATTTCTCTACCAGACTTTGTAGTTAGAGACTAGTTTCCTGCCTTTGGTCTTGGACTTAGACAAGAACTTACACCATCAGCCAGGCTCCAGCTGTCTGAGACTTATCTGGGGACTACTCAGTTTCCAAACCTAAATGCCTTATAATTAGCATCTGCACAGGTATGTATCTGTTATCTATCTGTCTGCTGTCTGCCCATCCATTCATCTATCCTCTTGCTGGCTCTGTATTCTTCTCCCCTCTTCCTTCTCCCTTTCCTCTCCTCTTTCTTCTCCTCTTCTGTTTCCCCTTCCTTCTTCTCTTTCTTTTCCTCTTCCTTCTCCACCTATATAAGCAGGAAAAGAAGAGGTTGATATATACCTCCTCCTACCCATGAACTACTTTCCCCCCATGGTCCAAAGTCTGTACATTTGCTCCTTTGAATTCTAAATTCCAAGGACTACTTGTAGGGTATTAACTATTATAAAACAGGATGCTTACAGCTTTGAAGAAGCCTACCAAATTAGAGTGTTGGCATGCTCTTCACACTGTGGCAGTCATAAAAGGTAGTTATGCTTGCTTTGTTTCCAACACTTGGTTCCATTTAGAATACATACATGCTGTGAATTTCTGATATTTTAAAAATGGATGCTTGGGGTGTGCTTATGGTGTTCTGGCTAGTCCATTTACACAAGAAAGTAGTTATGCAACCGCTAATTATTTAGATGGTCCTACATATTTCCCTCAGTGTACTGTCATCCTTCCCAGTGTATTTGTCAGTAGGTGAGAGGCTACATCTCTTTGCTGTTATTCCCCTCCCTGTACTGGGCCTGCAGTGCCTGCTCATCTTGGATGGGACACAGGTGAGGGAAGCACGATTATACCAGCCATCCTGAACAAGTGAATCAGTGTGGGAGGTATAGGGAGTGCTCCAAGGTGACAGGCTGGCCTGGCCTAGTCATAGACAGGCTTTCTTTCCAGCAATGCTCTGAGTCACATACCAGGCCAAAGGACAGTCCTGCTATGGCTAAAGCATGAGCTGCTAGTGGTCTTGACTGTCTTACACAAGGCTGTGCTGGAGCCCCAGAGCCCAGTTGGGCATTGGGAAAGAGGTAGGAGAGGTTTGGAGGTTTAGACCAGGCTTGCCTAGATCTACCAAATGGTTACTCACCATCACCTTTGACAAACCTCAAGCTTAGTATACATATTTGAAATTGCATGATGAGAAACATAGAATTTGGGGTAGCTTAAACCTGACCTGAGCTATGGCCATTCAAGTATGGCTCCAGTGCAAGGAATCTCTTGCATTTATGGTGGAAAGAAAAGTTAACAAAGAAGGAAGGAAGACAGACAGACAGACAAGTCCTCAGTGCCCCTAGTCTGTTTCTTATTATCGAAACAAAATATCTGAGAAAACAGTTTCAGGCAGGAAGGGTTTATTTTGACTCAGGATTTCAGAACTGTCAGTACATGGTCGTGACTCACAGAGTGGTTAGCAAGTGCTTGCTTGGTTGGCACTGCTGTTCCTGGGCCACTGTGAGGTCTAACATGAAGGGGCTGAGAGCATGTGGTAGAGGACCATGCCACCAGGCAGAAGAACTGGCCAGGCTGAAGCAGGTTCAAAACCCCAGGGAATCTCAGAATTGAGAAGGGTAGGTGTGGAACTGGTTCCCTGCCAAGCTCTACCTGTCCTGGAACACTTAACCATGACACCTTATGGAGAGGACCATGACAACTGGTCACATAGCATAAAGACCTGGAGTTTTCCATGCTAATTAGGTATCTAGATAGGCACTGTTTAACCAATGAGCGTCTCTTTCTGAGCATTCTTTCCCTCAAAAGGTATTGTATCCCTGGTTCACCTGAAGTAAGACATGTGCACCCACATCTGCCATAAATAAAGCAGCTTGGACAAGCAAGGACCGACATCAAGGATTGCTATGGGGGTCATCCATATCATCACGTCATCATAAAGAGCTGAGCCTAAATCTCCCAGAGAAGGCCTTCTCTCTTTCAGCCCCTCTGTGCTCTCAGCACTCACTTGAAACCAAATCAGATTTTGCCCTGTCCCAGGCTCAGCCATCCCCTTCCTGCCTGGCACATAGGGGAAGCTTGGAATTGCAGACCCGTTCAGTTCTCAACTCCCTGTGGTCCCCAGCGGTTTCTGGGTACACAGGAAACTGAGAACCACAACATTGGTCCCAGACCTCATTGTTTCTCACCCAGAAGAATATGGGCTGAGACTGTGTTCTGCATCCTGTGAGTGACCTGTCAGTGGCATTCCATCACCTCAGTGGTGACGCAGATGTGCAGTCTAAGAAGATCCTTCGAAGGCATGCCCCCAGTGACTCACTTCTCTCTGCAAGTACCCACTTTCCAGTTTCATTGCCTCCTAGTAGTCTATTCAAAGTTTGAATTCACAAACTAATTCAAATCATTCACTAGATCTAGTCCTCATTACTGATATACCCACAGGTATGCTTTGCAAATCTTCTAGGTGTCTCTCAATCCGGTCAAGCTGACAGTCAACTGTAGCCATCACACACACACAGACACACACACAGACACACACACAGAACACACACAATCACACGCATACACATACTCATACACACAGGCATGCACACACTACATCCCTCCTATCAGTAGATAATACTATCACCTTCAGGTTTGTATAAGTCAGGACCCTGGGGAATCATCCCTGACTTCCCCTTGCCTTCAGCCCCTTCCCACACCCAGTGCATATGCAAAGTCCTGTGAGTCTAATCCAAGAGCTCCATGACATCTCGATTCCTGGATTCAACTTCCATCTTTTATCTACATTAGTGCAACAGCTTCCTAAATGGCTTCACATTCCAATCTCCACAGCACAGAGTGATCTGAAGAGAAGTGACTCCGAGCACATCACGACGATGTTTAAACCCGATGGACGTCTACTCCATTTAAAACGGAAGCTCCACTCAGGTGGCTGTGACCCATGGGAAAGGCTGCCTTGTGGCTTCCCCTTAAAACTTCCCTCCTCACTCACTCGCTGGCTGTTCCCACATTTTAGTCAGGTTTCTGTTTCTTAAGCATGTTTAGGTTGTTCCTCCCAGTCTCTGCACAAGCCATGCCTTTTGTCTAGAATGTTCTCTAAGCTCCTGAGGCAACTATGCCTTCTCACCTCAGTATTAGAAAGCCCTTCTCTCACTATCTCCTTTCACACGGTCACCAGCTTCTTGTCTCCTGTTATGTCAAATTATGATCACACTGTGTAATTATTCCTCTTGTTAATCTGACCTCCACTCCCACTACATTATTCCCTGAAAGCTGCGTGTAAACAGGGGCTAAATCTTTCTTACGCCAACTACAGTGCCTGGCACCTAGTAGGCACTAAGTATTTGTTTATTCAATGATGTGTTATGTCTTTAGT
This sequence comes from Mastomys natalensis, assembly GCA_021653895.1. Lineage (NCBI taxonomy): Eukaryota > Metazoa > Chordata > Mammalia > Rodentia > Muridae > Mastomys > Mastomys natalensis. The sequence continues at coordinate 360,520 of JAJTUV010000165.1, read as the reverse complement.
GTACTTGATGGTCACAAGACTCTCTTGTCTTCTATTCATGGATTATAAATAGGAATAGGGATCACCCATATGGTAAACGTAATATTTTTTTCCTCAGTGATAATGACCCCTTGAATCTGTCAGCATAGTATACACATTAAAAGAATAAGAACTTTTAGGCTCATTCCACTGGAAAGCAAGTGCACATGGCTCTTGTAGGTCTTCTGAGAGTATACCGGGGAACAGCAATGTGCTACTGTAGAATTTCACCTGGACTTCATGAGAGAGGCTCTTGAAGATAGGATGGAAAGAAGAAAGCCTAGTCTCCCTAAGGGGCACTGATAAATCCAAGTGAGGGCTTCTTTTCTGAACAGCCATGGTCTCAGACATGTAAAGAAAAGCAAACTGAATGGTAAGTATAGAGTGTGGTGGAGTTTAGTGGAGGAGTCTGTAAAAGGGACTCCTCACAAACGTGTCTGAATTTCGAGTGGGAGATCATTTAAGCACTGGGCCTGAATGTGTAAGAGGCACCTTATGGAGCCATATGAATTTCTTCCACCACTCTAACCGTGTTCTTATGTAACAGTGAAGTCTGGATGCCCTGACCCTCCTGGGTCATCCCCTGTCCCCATCACATTGATCCAGCTCCACATGGTGCTAGGAGTCCAGATCAATGCAATCTGCACTATCAGAACTTCTAGTCTCCACCTGGATGTTATTTCTGTCACTCTTGAGCACCACTGGGAATGTCTTGAATTTACCCAGGCTTCAGAAGCGCATACAGATGTCTGTGTTTCTTTAGCTGCTAGAAGATGCCTAGGTTGTTCTTCCTGACTAGTTTGACTGATGCCCCAATATCCCCCTCTTAGGCTTGTCTCCAGGGCACTGATCTTCTTTACCTGTCTGCCTGTGGGTCTCAGTGTTTATATCCTGCTGTTGATTTTTGCCTCAACATGTTCCATTGATGTAAAAATCAGGCCAAAGGGTATTGATGGACATGCAACCTTTCACCCACTGTGGGCCTTGAACTTTCCACTTATGCTAACCTTTGAGAATGGCATTGTTTGAAAAAGATCACAGAGTCAGAAGACAACTTAACAGGGAACTGTTTCCAAGGCCCTGTGGAGCTGAGATCATGCTCTGCTTCCCTGCTCGAAGCAAAAGCTGCACTTGGCAGAAGGGGAATCTCCTGTCAGGGTAACTTACAGATCCTCTCATTTAGGGTCTCCTGAAGCGAGTGAGAGAGGGAGAAGAAGAGGAAAAGGGAAAGTTTGGTTAAGGTAGAAGTGTCAGTAAGGAAATTCATTGGGACATAAGAAAAAGAATGAGAGGCCCAGATAGGACACTAAGTAGCGCCACTTAGGAAGAAGATGCCCACATGAGACAGGTGTAGGGTTTGTCTGGGAAAATCCTTCATCTTGGTACCTTACTGACATGGAGATCACAATTAAACCTTTCACGTAGTTGTCAGTCACGGAGTGGTGGTTGGTACCATGCTGCCATTCTCAGTAAGGCTCGCAGTTGGACACTGGTAGGCTGACCTGATCTGGTGCCTCTGGTGCCTCAGGTTCCTGGTGCTGGAAGAGGGACACAGCCTCTCTGGCTTAGGGATGTCCCATCCATTTCTTGTCCCCACATCTCATGGTTCCCCTTTTAATCTGCAAGTTCTCATCTCAGCTAGGGCTGAGGTGCCCTTGGTGGGAGGACACAGATCATGTATTTCTTGCCTAGCCAAACACTCAGTGCAGATGATCCTTGACCTCTCTGCTGTGTTCCACCCTGGCTGGTTCTAGCTTTGGACCTGAGGTTTTTGAGGGAAGGTAGTTTAGAGGAGACTCTGAGTAAACCTTTAAAGTACTGAAAGATGTTGGTGGCAAAATTAGAATGAAGTACAATCTGGCCTGGCCCTGAGCTCCACATCAGCGTTTGGCTTGGGTAGATGATATAAATGAGGGGGTGGGGCCTAGTGTGAAGGAACAGTGGTATAGGAATGGCAGTTACATTGAGCACGTGCCTTACGACAGGAAGCCTGAACTCAGATAGTGTTCACCATTGGCTGATGGCAGCCTGATGTACCTTTCAAGCAGTGTGCCCACAGGGAGTCTGAACTGGGGTTTAGGAGTACAGGAACCAATCCTGATCACTAATCTTCATCTAAACACAGGCAGTAGACTGCATTTCATTCTGAGAGTGTCTCTTTATCCAAAAATGTATTATCAATGGCCAAGATTTTAGGGCATGCTTAGCTGTATTTTCCCGAGCACCAAGCACCTGCTATATTGTGAACATTACACAACGTCCTCCTCCTATCCTGCCAGTCCCTCCAAGCAGTGACATATTCCATTGTCCTGTTTCCACATGCTTAACTATGTTATAGTAAATGTCAATAGTGAATTAACCACCCTGCTGAATGCTCCGGATATGACTTTTAATTAGCGCATTAACCCAATGTACCATCATTTGAACGGCAACTAAAATAAGATTATATGCATTTTAAACTTTTGGATGCTCACAGAACATGAGAAGTACTTGATGGAGCTTGCATTAATACATATTTCATTATAATGTACTTCTCTATTAGATATTCCACTTATGCAGAGAGCTGAAATAGTTTCTGTTCTGCAATGATTCTGACTTAAATGAGTAAATCACCAGGAATCAAAAAAAAAAAAAAAAAGCTTAATTCTTTGTGACTATCAGTATTGTGCTTATACACTGTTCTTTGGTCCAGAATTCCTTCTGTATTTATAAAGTCCAATACTGGGGGTTCAGGTGGGTGGAGTGAGAACCCATGGCTTCAGGTTTTCTTCTGCATATATTTACTAATTTGGGGATGATGGAGTGCATTTCCTTTACATGCATAAGACATGGCTGATTTTGACTCCTTAGCATGCCTTGAGGCTGAACTGCACAGGAGAGAGGACTGCTAGCTGCCTTGACACAGCCAGAGGGGCACGCCCACATGATGCCTTAAGAGACCCTGGTGCTAAGCACATGGTCCTGACACTCTGCGAAAGCATCTGTGCAATATTACTAATAGACAGTTTATGATTTTTATAGCTTCCGAGTTATTTTTGCGTCAGTCCAGCATTCAATTATTTCCTGTTGAATAAAAAACAACACAGGCCTAAAGATGGAAGGGAGGCTGCGGTGGGAGAGGTCTCTCCAGATGGAGGTTCTCTGGCAGACTGTGATTCATGACTCAGAATGAGCCCAGATTCTTGCAGCAGATGGGTGGCAAAGGGCCCACAGATGCTGCACGTCACTCATCAGGCTCCTTCTGAACTCCTACTATGTGTCAGTTACTCATGGAAACAGGATGAGTAAGAACAGGTTAAGCGTGCACACCTAGGGACCCCATTCATCACTCACTCTCAGGCATGTTCGGTGTATTAGGAGGGCAGCTCAGATATGAACACAGAGTACATTACCACACAGCACAACAAAACCAACTAGAAAGGAAGAGAAAAAATACTATGTAGCTTAGACATGGAGACGAAGACTGATTACAACCAGGATAGTCATAGGTCTTTGGTGGTGGTGGTGGGGCAAGGGGTTTGTGGTGGTGTGTGGTGGTGGTGATGACATTTGGAGTCTGACTCAGGGGTTACTTGGGAAGAAGAAAGGTCAAGGCCACTCTAGCAAGGAGTTGGCAGTAGTAAAGGCATGGTCTCAGGCTTTATGCCTGGCTGGAATCTGTGCAGGCTCTTTGGTCCATGTTCAAGTGCTGGCTTCACTCTGTGTGCTGGGAGAGGCAGGGCTCATTGCTCTTACTCGGGCTCCTGATGGTGGCCTTTCCTGCCAGGCCCGGGATACCTGTGCACTGCAGAATTGTACAGGCTAGGGTTTAAGAAGCCACAACCAACTTACTGGAAGTGGCACACTGAGAAGTCCATTTAGCATTTTTTTGCCACAGGCAAAGGAATCTAAGGTTTTCAACAGGTCAGTGTCAAGGTCAGATTTGATAGCTGGGGAAATTCTGGAAGCAGTATCATAGAGAAGAAACTGAATAGGGAGAATCATGAATCAGGAAAATTAGAAGGGAGCTGATGGCTTAAGTCACCCACTATCATCAGTTTTGGTGCATATTGAAACCCCTTGGATGTTTTAAAAAACACCAAATCAGGGCTCCACCCAGGGCAATTCCTTAAGATTTAAACCAAATAAAACCCAGACCTGGTGGTTCTGTGTGCTTACCTATTGCAATCTGTTTCTGTGGGTCTCTCTTCATGAAAACATTTATTTATGTAGGTACTTAATGGAATCTTTCCCTTCTTCAATATAGACTCATAGATAAGAGAATGAGTTGAGGAAGATTAGGAGGGGTTTGGCAACACTAGGGGATATCGATAACAAATGGCTTTTGGTGCTTATCTTACTGTGCATCTACTAACTTGTATATAGGTATATGATTTCAATTACTGTCTCACATTTATCAGTGGCTATGTATTTATTATTCTCAGTAAACAGATAGTATCCAAAGATAGTATCCAAAGATAGTATCCAAAGACCTGGAGACATTAAGTTAACTTGTTCAAGATCACAGGGCAATTACAACTGCCAACTGACTGTCACATTTCTTTGGAAGAATGATGCATTAGATGAGCATCTCTTTTAGGGTGAGACTAGATCACTGTTGCCCATCCAGTGCTTTCCAGTTCAATATCCCCGACTGTCTCAATTCCTCACAGTGTGTACAATTACTGTGGTCCTAAGAGACATTTTTTTTTCTCTACTGTGACTCCTGTCCACTGTACCTCAAAAAAAAAAAAAAAAAAAAAAAGTCCTCATCAAATACACCTTCATTTTTGTTTACTCTTTCACAGATGTCTGTAAACTTTGGTTTGTTTTTGCCAGATGTCACTTATCAACCACATAATCCTCTGTGGCTGCCAAGATAATCAGAGCTGATAAGCAGGACATTGCTGGTAGCTAGACTATTCCCTGTGCATGCTGGGTTCTTACTTTTCTGAAACATCTGGAGGCTGGACACAAATAGTTAGCACCCAAGATGCACATCTAATTGGTGATCTGGATCCCATGTATAAACCCACAGGCTGTTTCTTGACCAGAGCTCAAGGCTGAGCAGCCTGGGCTCTAGAAGAAAAACGCGATCATGGCTGCTAGAGATGAAGGATGCTGGGAATTCAGCACACAGCAGAGCGAGGAGTACTGAACTTGAATCTGCTGCCTTCACTCATCAGATCATATCAATTCCTGGAATGGATTCTAGCAAGGGGCCTTTAGTCTATTTGCTATTGTTCACTCTCTTGACAAATCCATGCTTTCCTTAGCATCTGCTTCTAAAATTACATGGGAAGAGAACCCAACCATTCCAGCGGTTCTTTCAGTCCACACGGCTGGAGACCTTAGCAGATGCTATAGAAAAAAAAGCAGAAAGAGGCATGCATTTCCTCCCACTCCACAAAGCCAGTTTCCTCTCATTGATTGCTGTACATTGATAAAGCACTTGTTATAGTCTGTGAGATGCACTGCCCTGGACAGGGGAAAACTTGGGTCAAATATTTGGGTATGTCAACCAGTTGAATTATTAATTTAATCATATGGAAATTCAATCTTGATCCGTACAGTCTGAAAAGGTATCATTGAATATGTCAAAGACTTCATTAACATTGGATTCACTAGTAATGGTCAAGGGCGCCTAGCAAAACCAGCAGACAGTTGGCATAAAGATGCGATTGCTGGTTAATGATCTTGGTTCCTATGATTGAGACATTTAGCAAAGGATGATTGTGATACATATCCTGAGAAGTAATTGAGTACATCTGGAGAAGGAGAGGTGAAGCCCATTCCCCTACAACAAGAATGTGATTTCGACGTGAGAGCCATGGACATCAGAGTATGACATGGTTTTGGTTCACGATCCAGTTTGGCTCTTTGACTTGCTTTGTGACATCAAGCCTCAGTGTTCTTGTTACAAGTGGGTCTGATTTGATACGAATCTTATGTTTGTGTGGATTAAAGCATTCATATGTGCAATGGTGACAGATAAAGGACACGGTAACAATGGTCCCTTAGGAAGTGACCCAGGCCATTTTCAGTAGAAGTCTAAACTTCTTCAGGTCACCACAGCACTGTAACACACACTAACCCACAATGGTATCCTTAGATTTATATAATTATAAATTATATAAAAGAGGTTCGCTAGGCTGGGCTAAGAGCACAGAAGGCTATACATTTTAGAAAACTTCACAAATAACTTCACGTGTAAAGCCAAATGAGTTTTCAGGATTAAGGCAAGCTTGTTTACTTGTGTCACTTCTATTGAACAGTGTAACAATGGAAGTCCTAGATGGATCAATTAAGCAAGAAAAAAAGAAATAAAGGCGATTCATTTGAAAAGAAGTAATAAACTGATCACTGATTATACATTGAAGATCTTAAATAAAATCCTACAGAAGACTATTTGAACTAACCTTAAATCAGAAAGTTGCAGCATACAAAACCAACATGCACGAATGAGTTAACTTTCCATTATAGTAACAATGAATAAGACAGAAAGGTAAGAAGAACTCAGTCCATGAATGAGATGGTAAAAAAGGCTAAAGATGTTAGTAAATAAACACAGGGAAGGAACAGAATGAAAGCAGACAGAAGTAACTGGAAAGATAGCTTGCCACCATGTGTCAGAAGACAGGATCGTGAAAGTAAAACTGTCCACATTACAAGCTGATCTACCAAAGGCAGTAGTAGTCTCGTTAAAATTCGAAGGACACTCTTTAATAAAAAAAAAAAAAAAAAAAAAATTCTTCTATCATATGGAATCAGAAGGACTCTCAGGTAATCAAGACATGGACAACAAAGACAAAAGTTAGAGGCTTTATACTGCCTTATTTCAAAAACACATTACAAAGCTACAGTGATCAAAACAGTGAGGTATTGTCATAAAGGCATACAAATAGATCAATGGGGTAAAGAGACCAGAAATACAGATAACCTTGTACATGGTCAGATTATCTTCCATGAAGTCCCAGGAACATATAATAGGAAATGGTCAGTTTCTTCAACAAATGACTTTGGAAAACTGAATGTCTATGTAACACAGTGAAGTTGGATCCTGATCTTACACTGTAAAGAAACAAACTGAAAGTGGATGAAGGCCTAAGAGTATAAAACTCATAGAAAAGAGAAAACAAAGAGAAAGACCTTTGAGAACTTGGGTTTAGAAATTACATTTTGATATGACATCAGGAATAATAAAAGGAAAAATAAACCAGCTACGTGATAACCAACCATAGAGCTTCACAGTTCAGGAAACAGTCAACAGAAGGGGAAAACAACCTACAGAATGGGAGAAAATACTTGCCAACTATAGATAGAGATACTATAGTCTAATATTCAGGGCATATAAAGAACTCTCATGAACAGATAGCAGAAGCAAACAACCCATCTGAAACAATGGGCAAAGGACTGGGTGAGACACGGAAGTTATTCGAGAGACTCGGGGGCTGAGGAAAGATGTTCAATGTCACTGCTGTTCAGAGAACAGTGGGTTGAAGAGGCGTGAACACCCAGCTCACTCCCAGTAGGAAGCCTGTTCATTTACCTCAGTGGTTTTCAACCTTCCAATGCTGTGGCCCTTTAATACAGTTCCTCACGTTGTAGTGACCCCCAACCATAAAATTATTTACATTGTTACTTCATAACCATAATTTTGCTACAGTTATGAATTATAACTGTAAATGTAAAAATATGATATGCTACCTCTGTGAAAGGGTCATTTAAACTCCAAAGGGGTCATGGCCCCATAGGCTGAGAACTGTTGATTTATCTGATCTAGTCATTCATGAAGCTTCTAGATCAGACAGGCTATACCTGAACATATCCTTAGGCTTGGATTTTTCCTGGGTTTTCTGGTAGATTTTATAGCAGAATCCCCCTGGCACAGGCTAAGCAATACAGACATGTTTGGCCCTTCCTCCAGACAGCCTGAAACCCAGTGTTTAGATGTAAGACAAGTGAGCTGATCTCTAAGTATGTACGTGGGCATTTGGAGCCTTTCTGCCTTTGGAGGCCCTGAGAGGCAGCTCTGTGAACCCTGAGGGAACGAACGTTCTTGGAATCTACAGAATGGGGAGGACAGCCACAGTCTTGGCCTCTCACGTCATTTTCTCTTGAAACCTTTACTTTCTCTGTTGGCATAGGAGCAGCTTTGAAAGTCAGGGTCAGTGTGTAACCAGCTGTGGCCATTGGTGCAAAGACACGCGTTTCCAGATGGCGTGTCCTTGTGGGTAAATGAAGAAAGGAGGGTCCCTTGGATACCAATTAAGTGGCTTTTTTTCATGAAAGTAATAAATATGCAATAAATCAAAAGGTCTTTTAAAACATACACGTGTGTGTGTGTGTGTGTGTGTGTGTGTGAGTGTATGTGAATTTGAGTGTGTATGTGTGTATGAGTGTGTGTATGTGAATATGAGTGTATGTGTGTATATGTGTCTGTGTGTATGCTTGTGTATAAGTGTGATGAGTGTGTGTATGTGTGTGTGAGTGTATAAGAGTGTGTGTATATATGTGTGTGTATGACTATACATGTATAAGTGTGTGAGTGTGTGTGTATGAGTATGTGTATGTGTGTGTGTATGAGGGTGTGTGTGTGTGAGTGTGTGTGTGTGTGTGTTCGGTAGTTTGGTAGTCTCACTTCTTTACTCCCACTGGACCACCAGGTTCCTTTTCTGGAGAGCTGGAGAGTTTCAAGAAAGAAGAAAGCATTCACACTGGTTGCAATGTCAAAGTCTTATGGATGTAGCCTGGCTGGGATTAAATCTATTTTAAGATCCTTCATTGTAAGTAAAACTACATTCTGCTTTCTGTAGTGTTTCCATTTGTACAAAGCTTGCGGTGCAAAGAAAAAAATCACTGATATCAGTTTGGGCCCGATTTTGTCTTTATGTGACTCTGTGTCAGACTGATAAGCAGACAGGGTAGCGCTATATTTAAAAACACCTTTGTGATTCCCAGAGAGAGACGAGGGAAAGGAAAAGGAGAGGGAAGGAGAAAGAGGAGGAGAGAATAAGATGGTAGTCAGCTGAGTTTAATACTATACTCTGATTAACTCCTCCTCAACCTAAATAGATGCTCAGATCTTGGGGTGCATGTACATGCATCTTAAAATGATTTAAAATAACGATACAACTGGCTATACCCCATGGCCTCAAAGGCGGTCGTTTATATCCACAGCAACCACTGGACAGAGGAAAAGAATCAGAATGGATGGCAATTTTTATGCTAAAAACAACCCAGAGCAGCTGAAGGATCACAAGAGTGAATTATGGGTAGAGTGTCCAACCCTGGACAGTGTTCCACACTGCACCTCTGTGAAGGTATACTGCTCCCAGTTTTGAATAATTGAAACCAGAGATTTGAAAATGCAACTTGTTCACAGGTGTTAAATGAAAGAGCCAGAGGTTCAGATCCTGCTTTTAAAATAGACAGTCTACAAAGGCACGTGGACCGCTGTCTGTGCTACAGCCTGAAAGGATAGCATGTGGACTGAGGCTACCTCTGCTTCCATTCTCTGTTGAGCTTTGCTGGTTTGCTGGTGAATTATAGACAAGAAGCAGTTGAGAAATCTGGGATCCTTCAGATGTCATATTTAAATCTTACTGATGCCTCTCACACAAAGCCCCTGTCGACAGACAGCCCGAGGCATGGCATTTTGCTTTGCTTACACTACTACCAACGGTTTTTCCTCTCAATCATCGCTAGTAATTATTTGTGAGTCCCCTGGAATTCCACCTTACTCTGTCTCACAATCTCCTCATTAGCACTCCCTCCTGATGTGGAGGGTCCTGGGAGAGGGACCCTCCAGCATCCTTCTCTACTAGTATACTTTGCCTGGCATCCCTTTCCTAGGTAATTAATTGTGATTTGCACAGCTTCATGTGAATTGAGAGGCTGAAGGGAAAGAAGGGCAGCTTCCAGCTTGCTCACCTGTGAGAGCGCAGGGCTGAGTCTGGGGCTTTCTCTGCTTGAATTGGAGGCGGTTCACCTCACACTCAGTGGATAGCAATCCTTTCCTTCTCTGTCTCTCTTTACCTTACACCCCTTCACCTGCACTGTCACCTACTTTGCTTCTTAATATGAATAAATTACTCTCCTTTTCTCTAATGTTCTCGAGGCCTTCCAGCACACCATACTGCCGCATCATTTAAAAATGTGTGGCAAGCATCTGGTGAACGATTATAAGTGAGAATGGAGTGCTAGGCTGCTCTCTGGAGTCATCAATGATCACAGATATGGTGATGGTTTCCTTCTCCTGCTGCAAAGTCGAGTCTGCCTGCACTCAGTTCCAGTCCCAGGCTTTGTGTTAGCAACTGTTGCTCAATTCACTGGTTTCTTCTAATTATTAATAGCACTCTGGAAGTGACAAACGCTTCTGCAAAAGGATGGTGCTGTCTGAATGAATAGTGGGCTGTGCTAGCCACAGTATAGCTTCCAGAGGGTGTTAACTGACATGGTTTAAAAGCAAAGACTGTTACAAAGTTGAAATTTCAATAGCACAGAGGATACAATATGGAAACTTGTTGCATAGTGACATTGTAAACAGAATAATAATAAGTGACTTGGAAATCCGTGTTGGAAGTCCCCAGTACTGTTGGGTCATGCTTAGTCTCCTGTGCATCCTTGTGCACTGCCAGACATTAACGAACTATAATTTCATGCTTGACCAACCTAATACAGCTCTAGGCTCCAGTTTCTGTACACAACCAGGCCAAACCACAGAAGTTAAGTGCCAAGCAAACAAATCAGTAAAAGAATGAATAGCCGTGAGAAGACAGTGCCCACCACCAACCTGAAACACAGCAAGTCTCTCCTTGGACTACTTTGGTGTTTCTGCTATCATTGAACAGAAGGACTCTTTTCATCCCCTGCAGATTAAACAGTAAGTAGGCATTTCTGGCGCACCTGCCATGGCCAAGCACAGTGGGCCTGTAGAGTGTAGCTCCGAGGAAATAGGCACTAATGGACACTTGCAATTTCTCAATAGAAAGCCAGGTGGTATTCTCTTCAGCCACGCTGTAGCCAGTGAGATCTTGGAGAGACTCACAGAGGTGCCGGCTGGGTCTCTGGTAGGTTTCTCATGACTTTCTACACCTTCTCTGGGGTTCCTGCTGTCAAGAGGCTTTGACTCCCTACCCTTTCTCAGATGTAGCTCACATTAATTAACTGCCCTACTATATTCACTGGTCCATATTCACAACTGACACAGAAAAGGCCTTCTGCTTCGGTCTGTCTGTACTCACCTAGCATTCTCTTAAGGCCTTGAAACCATTACCAGGGGCCTTTCATTTGCTCTAAGGTTATATTATAAATGTGTTAGTATGAGGAACACAAAGTAGAGAAACTGAAAATGTATTGAGAGGTGTTGGTCACCATGACGAATGGCTTTATTCACTTATCCGTATTTTATTCAGTAAGACTCATCTGAATTTAAGCACTTCTGCACTGGTAGCAGAATCATAATTAAAACTTAAAAGGACTCTCCATTCTAAGAAAATTCTTGAAGAAATCTTTAACAAAATTCTGAAGACTGACTCACTCATTATCCTTAAGGCTGAATAGTCTGCCCAAATACCTTTTGGCACTTCCAGTAAATATAATAAATTCTTTTCTCTGAGGGTGTCTCAGGGCAGCATTAATTTGGTATGATTGGGAAGCAATTTTCTTTAATTAGGATCCTTCCCACTGTTCTTTAGAGCCTCTGCGTTGCAGGCTCTTTGAAGCAGTGGGCTCAAGGATGCTTAGCTCCTGTGAACTTCAGACTTGGGAATGCATACCTGAGATGGGATCGGAATGGGAGTCCCTGATGCTTGCTGTCTGGGGAACCCACTAGAAGTTTACAGAAGTAATAATCAATTCAGTAGAATGGGTTGCAAAGGAGCGTAGAAGGCTCATTCTAGGCCACGACTGTATAGTGTACATTTTGATAGGAGAATGAAAGGTACTGTAATAATTTTTATTTCCTATCTATGAGTCTAAACACATGCTTCAGAAGCAGACATGTTGCTTGCCTTAGTGCAGAATAGGAAAGCTCTACAGAATGGTTGCAAAGAGATGTGAAAGGGGTTAACCCTGAACACAAATTTGAGAGTTAAACAAATTTCTGAACCTTTCTCAGACACATTGGAAATGTATTCATTTACCAGAAGCACACTGACAGGCAAGTGCAGAAAACAATGCCATGGAGGGATTGAGATCTTTTACAATTGTGATTTATTATAAGAATTAGTTTTATAATTTGTAAATTGCCCGCGTTTTCTTCCAGCATGTACTCCCATGGACAGGAATACAGTAGATTCTGAAGACTACCCAATTTGTTGTTTTCCTCTTAACCAAACAATCCACACTTTTGAATATAAAACAAACACAATCCCCTTCAGAAGGACACATATAACTGAAGGCCCTAAAAGCTGAGCTGCATTGGGTCCTGGGAAATCTGTCTCTGGAGGGAAAGCTGTGTCATGGAGCATCACGCTGTGGGGGGACTCAGCTCTGCTTGCACCCAGGCGGAGACAGGCAATGATGACAGATGAAACTGCAGTTCTACGGGCCATCCTTAATACTTTGTAATAATCTGCCAAGCACCTCGAATGGTGCCGGCTGCATCCTCTTGGAGGAGATCCATTATTGGAACAAGGCTGACATGTCTGATCTTACCAGGTTCTGGTCCAGAAGCCACTGAGCTGGAAGCTTACCAAGTGCATTACTGAATGTTCCTGAGCTATTATTTGACTACCTTAGATACACATTCAGTGCTCCTAGGCAATAAGATCAATGCCCACAACTAAGACAACCTTCAAGGACATAGCTGCCCACAAACAGAATGTGCAAGATTAACTCAATCAAAGTGCCTAAAGTAGGCAATGCTTAAAAACACACGCACCTTGTCACCTTACTTCAAAAGATAGATAAAGCTGAAAATGAGCTGCAAAAAATCCCACTGAGAGATCTATTTTTAATCACCCAGGTTAGGGATAGCATGTCTGCCGTAGAGTCATAAACAGCGGGCCACACAGGCATGTGCATATACACAAGCAAATATTTCTCTATTCTTAAGAAGATTACTCCCTTTTCCTGTCTCACCTCTCTGTGAGCAAGCTGTCAAGGCACTCCTCAGATGCTAGGTAACATACTCCTCAAGTGTTAGTAACATAAAAATTACTGCAATAATACAAGAGATGCCACTGCAGTCTGTGGCACTGTCACTTTGGAGTGCTCAAATCTGCAACTATCCTATTTTCTAATCTTTATTTTATTTTATTTTTAATTCACCAAAATGACTGATACAGGCAGTTTAGACACCCAGCAGAGGAGGCAAGGGTTTTTTAACCTTAGCAGATCATTCCACTGTGTAGTGTATCCTATAGACTCAACACTAGGAGAAGTTATAGATACTTCTCTCTTGTTTTCATTCATGGCTCAGGACACTGTGTGTGGTCACAAGCACAGGAACATATGTGTGGCAGGAAATGTGAAATTCTTTTTGATTTTATTTTTCTTTTTGGTAAAGCTGCCAGGAGCAGGTGGTCAGTCTTTTAACATTCCTTTTTTTTTTTTTTTTTTTTTTTTTTTTTTCCTGTAGGCAAAAGTGTGGGAACGAAGGGAGGGAATAAGTCAGTTCTCAGAAGAAGATGTTCTGCCAACATGTAACTGGAGAGGAGGTCAAAAGTAATTTTCGACAGCTACGCGAGAGCTGCCTGAGTGGGACTTGATCAAGCCAACAATGTGGCTTTGTAATGTGGTGTTGGCTACAGCAGGAGAATACTGGGGACAGCTGTGGGTCTCCCAGTTATATTCCTTCATGATAAATGAGACCTTCTTCTAGGACCTGCCACTGTTTCCTTTGGTGTCAAAGGGGTTCACCTGAAAAAGGAAGCCTTTTTGTTTACTTTCTCTACACTTAAAAGGAAAGAGGAGATGTGTTGTCACCTGGGGGCTGGGGGTTACCCATGCTGCCTTTCTATGGCCCAGAGACTTTCTGTCTATGAGCAGAGATCTGAGCAACCATCTATCTAAGGAATAGTCCATCTCAACCAGAGACTCTCAAAATGTGGGCCAAGACCCCTTTGGCAAACCTCTCTAAAAATAATTATATTACAATTCATAACAGTAGCAAAATTATAGTTATGTAGTAACAACAAAAATAGTCTTATGGTTGCGGGTCACCACAGGATTGCAGCATTAGGAGGATTGAGAGCCTTCTCTAAGGTGTAGTGATCAATAGCTGGCTCGGCTTGCAAGTTATGGCTGAAAGACTAGCTTACCCATCAAACCCATATAACTCCCAAAATAATTATGATTCCAGCTTTTGTGTTGGACACTATTTAAATGAATGATTACTTACAAAAATGACAGCAGGGAGAAGAATCATGAAAATTGGCTTCGTTCAATGGATAGATCCACTTACACCTCATATTGAGATAATTTATGCTCGTTTTCTCTGATGTCGTCTGTTGTTCAGGTCACAATTAGTCATGGTCTGTATTAACCGAAGGGTGCTTTGTATACTGGCAGAGGGAAGCATATTATTTGGGAAAGTGCCTATGAATACTGAGCTTTCAATAATGGTACAAGAGATTATTTGCAAAAATGTAACATGTATTTCCCAAACAATTGAAACTCTTTTCATTCTTCGAAGGCTTGGTGAAGGAGTATATTTTCTTTACTAATACACAGTCATGACTAAAAGAGAATAGGGGCAAATATTTATTCTAGCTGTATAGTGCTCTTTGCCCAAAGCAAAAGGTAATATTTTCATATATAGTAAGAAAGACCGAAGGAGCCGAAGGGGATTGCAAACTTACAAGAAAATCAATATCAACTAACCTGTACCCAACCCCCTTCCCCCCCCCCACAAGCTCCCAGGGACTAAACCACCAACCAAAGAGTACACATGGAGGGACCCATGGCTCCAGCTGCATATGTAGCAGAGGACTGATGCCCCAGTGTAGGGGGTTGCTAGGGCAGTGAGGTTAGAGTGGGTGAGTGGGTAAAGGAGCACTCTCATAGAGACAAAGGGGAGGAGGGATGGGATGGAGGGTTTGCTGAGGGGAAACTGGGAACGGGGACAACATTTGAAATGTAGAGAAATAAAATAACCAATAAAAAAACAAGACATGTCTCTTTTATAGGCCACACTATAGATTTTTTGGAAAATCCAATGTAAACATCTCATTTACAAGATTTAATGATCAGGGTATTAACTTTAAAATTCACTTACAATGCCGCCAGATATGAGGGGTATATGTATTTACAATGGTGAGACAGTAATCCATTTTGGGTTTTTGAAATTCTTGATGCAGATCGGGGTCTTTTGAGCGTTCCTGTGTAATTTAGTGACTCTGACCTTCAGGGAGTAACGAGAATGGAAGCGACAGCAACAACCACAGCAACAAAATACTTCCTGCAATGTGATTTTTTTTTCTTTTTGAAAAACATGTTTGGTCTTGCATAGCCTTTTATAATTACATAATTTCCCCACTTTTACTACTTTCTTGTTTTAGTGCATTGGAGGGGGAAAGAAAGTATTGTGTTGTTCTTTAAAAGAAAAAAAGCCAACCAGATAATGATGCTAGCACCCTGAACTATTTATTCTGATGACAATAGCAAGGGCAAACGACAACTTGTATAACAGTGAAATGAGAGGAAGAGTACCCAGAAAACTCTTGAACATCTGTTTCAATATCAGAATGGAGGGAGGACTCGATATTGGTCAGACTTGGAGGAGGACTCCAGAGATGAGCGAGAGAAATGGCTGTGATGTGCCTGCGTGATGCGCCTGCGTAGTGGGCATGCGTGATGGGCCCCAC
This sequence comes from Mastomys natalensis, assembly GCA_021653895.1. Classification (NCBI taxonomy): domain Eukaryota; kingdom Metazoa; phylum Chordata; class Mammalia; order Rodentia; family Muridae; genus Mastomys; species Mastomys natalensis. The sequence goes on along the minus strand of JAJTUV010000165.1, from coordinate 344,711 downwards.
CAATCCAGTGCAGCTGGGAGTCAGAGCTTGGTGGAGGGATACATGAAGGGTTATCTTGGTTTCCGTGATGTTTTAATCCAAGAATAGAAGGAAAAAACAGAGCCTTGAATAATAAGAAAGGAGCATAGTTGACACTGATATTTAGGACAAAGAAAGAAAGTCAAGCCTCTGTCAGTGAGATGGACTCAGTGGATAAAGGCGATTGCCACCAAGTTTGATGACCTGGGTTCAGTGTAAGAACCCACATAAAGGGAGGAGAGAGAACAGACTCTAGTAAGTTGTCCTTTGATTTCCACATGTGCAATGAGGTACTGAACACACACACACACACACACACACACACACACACACACACACAACTTAAAACAAACAAAGGAACAAACACTTTTATAAAGGAAGATGAACCTGGAAATGCCTGTCCATAAAATCGGTGGGAAATGCCCAAACAGTCCAGAGCTAAGGAGGATATGGAGACGAACATTACAAGAATGAGGCAGGCACCAAGAATCAACAGTACAGCTGCTGCTAAAAGTCAGATCAGAACAGAGTCGACAATAAATAACCCATTGTTTGGTAAAGTGGTGGCCCTTGGGGACCTACAGCTGCATTGGGAAAGAGGGGGAGCCAGGTAGATGTTGAGCAGCTAGAACAGACAAACAGTCTGTAAGATCAATGTTCTGAGGCCTTTGACGGGAAGGCACAGTGAGGTGTGAAGGGTGATGAAGTCACTGGAGGGTTTTATTCATGTCATCACTGTTAAGCAGTTAGGACTTACACATTTAAAGGTTATTTCAGAAGATTTAGTTGGAAGGTTGACTACAGAAGACAGGAGAAAGGGTAGAAGCCAATTGTTTTTGATGTTTGACAGATTTATGGAAACAGCTCCTACCCAATTTCTTCTGCATTCTCTGTGAGGTAGGAGGCAAGCTCAGTTGTTCAGAGTGAGAAGTCAGAAGGCTGGAGATTTGGGGTATGCTATGAAATCATTGAAGACAAGGGAATGAGATGTGGAGTGGAGGGCGTTGGATGGTGCTGGTCTGTTAGAGGTTGATGAGTCAACGTTTATAAGGATGGCAGAAACCAGTCTTTACATGCATGTGGCTCCCAAATACAACCATTCTGAGTTAAGGACATTAACCCAACCAAGCTGTGGTTGCTCTGGAAACCAAGGGAAGGAATGTTGCTGCTCGGGTAGAAGGGTCTGGAGTGTCTGCAGGGTGGTTGTGAAATGGTGAGGCACCTGAGCAAAGAGCAATGAGGGGAAAGGGTGTGTGTTGGGGAGTCAGGGTCTCCATCAGCTAGAAGAGGGGTCTCATTTACTGGTATGGCACCTTTAACACAGAGGAGGGAAAGCATGTGCTTCTTTGAAAGTTGTAACTTCTTTTTTTAAGGCCCTTAATATAAAGAATTTATTTTTGACTAAAATAAGTAGAAAGAGAAATGGATTCAACTTTCAACAGCTTCTTTTCCCCCTCAGGTTCTCGGGAAGCCCAACAGCAGACAAACAAATCAGGCAAGCCCAGGCTAATGCATGTTCTTATGCGAATAGAAACTTCTGACATGCCAGATTCAGAAGGAGAAGCTTCTTTCCTCTGCCTTCGACTAAGGAAAAAGAAGAACACTGTCTGCAAGAGTTGCTGTCCAGGTGTGCAGAAAGCAGAGGCGGAGAATGAATAACCAAACCAGGCCCAAGCAGGAGCCTCACCCCATTTATCTGTCATTCCTGTGAAAGGAGATCTGAGCTAACTGCTAGAGAAAAACGGGTCCATGATGCTGCAAAACAGAAATTTTGCTCATTCTAGAGTGTTGTTCCTTCTCATGTCCTACGTGGCCTTTTGACATTACTTCTATAAAAACATGTAGATAAGATGAAATAGAGAAGTAATGGAGCATTTGCTACATAGAAAGCAATAGAAAAATAGAAATGAGATAATTTAGTCAGACTTCACAGCGCTTTTCAGCGGACTCTCCAATTTTCTTCCTCAAATGATGACTAATATCAAGTCTAATCCCCTCTTCCCTGAAAGGCAAGCAACCAGTCATTTCAAATAAAGAAATGGACTTTTCTGCTTACCAACCAGACCTCAAATAAAAAGAAACGATCTAACCACTTAGGGATCAACCTGTGCCGTAACCACGGACCTGATACAGCTGCAGGAATCCCAGAGCTTGTTGATGTGTGAGCTGAGAAGAGGGATCCACTTCTCTGCTGAGAGCACCTTGACCGCCACAGCACAGTCTTTTCTACAAGCATGGCTGCTGAGTCTCAATGGCTTCCAGGAGAAAGGGCTCTGTGCCCGGCTTAACCAGGTGGGAAGGTAGGAAGGAAACCGTGCAGTTTTGTTTGCATCAACAAACAGAATAATTAAAAAGATAAGCAGGGAAGCTAAGGTGATGTTTATTTGAAGGAAGCAGATAATGGGAAAAATGAAACAAAAACTCCTCAAAGAGGATTCATCAGAAGAAAACACGGCCATTTTAGGCTAAATCAGAATCAAATGGAAACTGTTGTCTTTGAAGTCCAGTGTTAAAAGCATAGGACAGGGAAATGGCCCTTCAAAAAGGGAGTCCTGGCCCCAGAGTTTAGTCTTAGCTTTTCTGAGCCTCAGTTTATCTACCTCTAAGGATCAAGGGTTGCTTCTGGTCAATGGTATGACAGAGAGGCTACCAAGCATTGTTACTTCTGTCTTCCATCCACAGCCAGCCTGATTGGTGGGGGACAGCTGTCTTTTTAGCCTTTTCCCAAATGTTGGAGATGCCCTCTGGGTACTATGGAGCAAACAGCTCCTGATTTGTCTTTGAAAAGATTGCTGAATGGGCAAAGTTGGGGGAAAATACATCTGTAAAGTGACAATCAATTCAAAGAGCCTCACAGAATAGATGATGAGCTTGGGACTTCTCAGGAGTGATACAGGGCTGCTCTCCTGTCTTTGAGAAGGAAGGTAAAGGCAGGTCATGTTGGGAGCTATGTCTAAAGCTAGGCAGCTATTTAGGGCAGTATGCTGGACTTTATATCATGTCCTTCTTTCACAGTTATGCATGATTTTATGTCCAAATTATATCAAGTTAAGGTGTCAATTACCTCCTGGTGGCCTAAGAAGGCATACCTGTTCAGTACATGCCATCAAACAGACCTATTACATCTTATTGAATTTGTAAGGATAAACACATGGCAAGTACACCTTAAGTTCTGGAAGACAGATTTCAAACACATAATGGATAACAGGAGCCTTCTTCTGTTGCTCAAATAAAACCATGAAGAATATTTATTCCTTCTGAAATAAGTAGCTTTAGTTTGGCTAAAAAGAGGGCTGACTTTCACAGAATGGAACACTTCCACTCTGTAGTATGGCTTTGGATGAAAAACTGTAAAGCCAGCTCTAATTTCCATGAAGAAGGTAATGTAACACATGGGTTTTCAGGATGTGAGGGTTCTTACACAAACTTGCATGCAGAGTGAATTGGCTTTGGGAGGTTGTTTTCATAGCAGAAGAACAGAGAGGGAGTGTCCTTTAGCTGACAAAGACAGGGGTCCTTGAAGGACTGGTTCAAGATCACATGGCCAGCGACACCTGAGATGGAAGCCTGGTCCACTGGCTCCATATCTTGGTGCTGGTGACCTCTGGAGCTGAACTGCATGGTCTTGAAAATGATGAGTTTTGATCTATTTGGGAAACACCTGATTTTCCTACAGTGGGCATTCCATTCACTTGAATAAAGGCACTTGTCTATAATGCTTACAGTCACAATTTAAGATAGAAAAAAATGGGCAATATGCTACTAGGTGGTGAGGCAGAGAAGCCAGTGACTCCAGGACTCTGTTGCCTGTAGCCAAACACACCCCCCCTCCCTCCCTCCTCCTCCCTCCCTCCCTCCCTCTGTTCTCCCTCATTCTCTCCTCCTCCCTTCTTCCCTCCCTCCTCCTCTCCCTCCCTTTTCCTAATACTCTGTCCTCAGCTCTTGAAAGACTACAGCAAGTAGTCTCATCTCTGAATGTCAGTTTTCCTTTCCAAACCAAGCTGAGATGAAACAAAGATATTTTGCTGGGAGAGTATGTAGCTGGGTTTTACTATGTCCAGAGAAAAGAGGGGCAATAAGAACACTTTGCTCCTATGCAGACAGAATCAGCCAGGCCAGCTCTGGCAGAGCATCTATTTGGACAGAACCTAGGTAAGGCTCTACTATTGAAAAAGGAAAGGCCATGGGGTGGTTGTGGGGAAGCAATATCAATTCATGCCCTTGAGTAATAATAGCTCCCCCCCTCCCCAAAGCTCCTTGTTACACATGCTGAGTACAGTTGTGGGATTCTTACCCAGCCCCTGCAAGGTAGAGATTGTCATTGTCATCATCCTTACTTTATAGATCAGGGTCCAAGAGTTCAAGAGGTCCCTCCCCCTCCCCGACACACACACACATCACCACATCACATAGCTGGTAAGTGCCAGTGGTGTGAACCAAGCCATCTGACGCATGCTGTGCAGCCTCAAGCCAATGAGTCTGAACTCGGCTTGGTAGGAAGTGGTGCAGCCGCATCTATTCATAACATGAATTAGCCTGAGGTGAATCTCAGTGAGGTCTGCAGACAGAAGACAAGTTGATGAGACCGAATTAGCACAAAATACTGAAATAAATGTTCTGCCTCTTCTTTGTGCCGGGTGTTAACTGTGGAGCACTCCTCTGTAAGAGAGCTGCTGAAAGAGACATAGCAAGTTCACTAGAGAATACCACCTGAGAGGCAAGTGCTTGCTGGCTCAGCATGAGTTCATCAAACATCAGTCTCCCTGGGTGAGAGGGGGTTTACCTCCTAGTTTCCTCCCCCTATTGTGACTAACTAGTATCATTAGCTGGACACCTATGGTCACCTGGACCCCTGTTTCCTACAGCCTGGCTCTTTCTCTCTTTAGCTCTGATGTCCTCACAAATACTGCACCCAATCCTGAGGATTGAGGGCAAGAATTTCCTAGCTCTTGCTTCTTTCCCGTCTCTTCCTGTAGTTAAGTACCATAATTAGGTGTCCTGTGACTTCTCCCAAATCAGTGCTGTTAGGTCAATCTTTCTAAAAAGCAGCCTCTGTCATTCCTGTGTCTACTCAGCTCCTGATTCTTCATTGTCTCCCAAATTGCATCCAGACAAAATCCCCTGAGTCTCAGAGCTCAGACTCTTTACAAATTTCACTACCCATGGCTCCTTAGAGTCTCTCCTTCTACTGGCCAGCCCTCAATGTGTCAGGCTGCAACTCTCACTCCCTGCCAAGCACTCATAAGGCATGCCCCTCTTGTCTTCTCTTTGAAGGTGGCTTTGCCTAGAGACAGTGAGTGCACCTAGTGTTCTTTTGACTTGTTCAAGTTTTGCTTGCTCCATCTGGACATTAAAGTTTTTCTGTAGGACAAATGTGACTGCACTCATTTGATTTAAAAACCGTGGCTTGGAGCGGGGCAGGAGCCTGAGGTTTCATATCTAAGAAGTGAGAACCTTGAACTGCATTTTGTTCCCACCCTCTCCATCCCAGAACCTGTCAAATTCTACCTTCCTCTCTAAGTCCAGCTCGAAGGCATCAACTCTGTACTGTTCCAAAAGGAAGGGACGAGGGCACTCTTCTAAAGTTGTATAGTAATTTTTCTAACTCGCTGACTACTTAAGACAATTGGTGGAAAGCCTGAGACTCCCTGCACAAGGGTATGAGAGGACACGATGCCAACAGGGTTCAAGCTTCCAGAATCCTCTGAACATCACTACTTCTGACCACTTCAAGGAATGTGTTTTGTTTTATTTTGTTTTTTTTTTTCTTCATATTTTTTAAACCCAAGCACAAACATACGCATGCCCTGAAACAAGTGACACAAATAATATTCATTTCTAATTCTGCAGTGCACTCTGATGCACTAAAACCTTCTGAGTAAAAGCTACCAAACTGATTGCAAGACCTACTTAGGAGTCCAGAAGAGCAGTTTGAAAAATCTCGAACTAAAATCTTCCCAAAGCCCCGCAGTATTTTTAGACATTTGCACCAGACCAGACTCACAAGAGAAACATGTTCAGCAGGAATTTAGGTGCAGTTCCTACTGGAAACACAAACAGTTCTGACAAGGCTGGGTCAGGAAGGGGAGGTCTTGGCCAGCCAGAGGACAACAGCTCCTTGCAGGAAGGTCAGAGGTGGCTATGTCACAGGGGCCATGTGACATTTGTGGGAACCAAAGATGCAGGGAGAAAGATTTCTCAAAGACTTTGTCTGAAGACCAACAGCAAACTGACATACTCACCATCATCTTGGATATACTGGGAAATCAGCAGGAATTTAAAAATAATAAAAATGTAATAAATTTTTTTGTTTCTATTTGCATAGAGAGTCTGCAGGCCTTCAGGCCTGTAAACCTGTCACTGAATTTAGTAGCATTTCAACTTTATGAAGCACTTGATGTTTGCAAAGCGCTTGTACAATTACCAATTACCATAATGTTCATCTTCTGAGCATTGTAGCTCACAGAGGGCCCGAGGACTTCAAACATAGAGTGAAGAGAATATTTTTTTTCCCCTCAAAATGAGAAACATTGGTCAAGTCAATTAAAGAGCGAGCTTCTGAGCTTGTACGGGTGAAGTGGAGCTGCTTACGATGTGGGATGCTTGCTTCTGGAGATCCCTTCATCTCTTAGCACCCTGATCCTGCAGTGACAGCAACCTCTCCTGACAGATACCAGCATGTGACACTTGGGAGGACCCGGAATGACTCAGTGCATTTGGAACAGGAGAGAGAAAGGCACTTGTAACCCAAGCTTAGGCCAGTGCATGGGATGGAGAGGACAGTGTTGGCAGTTGCTAGAGAAAAGCAGAGAGGATAGCACAAAACTGTCCTAGACCCTTCCAGTGACCGCTCCTTAGCACACACTGGAAGCTCATGCATGGGCTTGCATAGCATCCTGTGTTCTGGCTGTGTTTACAAGCAACACGTCAATGAAACCCAGTACACTGCTGGATTTCAAGGAATTTTGAGGAAATAGCTTCAAGGGGTGTCAAAGGCAATGGTTTCAGGATGTGTCTGCTTCCTCTGGGAGGAGGGTGACTCCCTGTGCGTCTTCCCCTACTTATGAAGATAACAGCATTGGCTCTACTGTAGGCAACAGGCTGCCCTAGGGGCTGAGTGTGACTGAAATGTGGTGACATTGTAGTTTACCTGCTAAAGAACAAAAGCAACTTTTTCATTGAAAGTGAATTTTGACCCACACACTTTCCATTAGGTTAGTTAAGGTCTCTGTCAGAAATCCTGCCGGTTCTGCAAGTAGATCACTAGCTAAATGCCAGGTCAGCAGGCAGATCGCTGCATTTTTAGCTTGGAAGTATTCTACTTGACCTTGACCAGAATACTTATACCACTGGATCATCTTCATTAGGGGAAATCTAAGACTTGATCTGCTCATGGAAGGATACTTTTGTATTTTAACACATTTATATTTTAGGATACATGACAAGGGCCCCAGCATATCATTCAAAGTAGAAATAAGACTGTCTGCCCTAACTTTTACCCAAGCAGGAGACTGGTGGGTGTTTGAGAAACAGCTCTCTGAGATCATTTCGCTCTCCCTGTACACATTGCTGCTGTAAACCTGGTCACTAGTTGTTATCATTCTATCAAAGGTCCGTTCTTCCTGTCACATCTGTATACCTGGTCACTAGTTGTTATCATATCAAAGGCACCAGGTGACTCTGTGCTTAAGTCTTCTTCTGCTCTCAAAAGGAAAGACATTTTCTTGCCCCTGACATGTGTGACTTACAACCTGTGTATGGAGAATGCTCTGGTCTCACTTCCTGACCACGTCTTGTCAAATACCTGGCACCTGCTGGTGATTTTTCAGACCCACCAGAGGCCACTCATAGCTTCAGCCTCTTGTGAGTTCTCAGTGCCACTCAATTCCCACGTCCTCTTCCAGGCGCTCTCCTTGTCTCCCCAGAACTGCTGCTGATTACAACCCTTTCTGTCTTCCACAGCCCCTCTACATTCCAGTTATCTGTGCTGCCAGAACTCATCTGTTGAAACCTAACCTCCAGGAGCGGCACTGGGGGGGGGGGGGACTTTGGAAAGTGCTTCCATTATAGGGCTCAGCTCTCACCAATGGGACTTCCATCCCTATGGGAAGGACCTAATGATTCCTTTACTTCGGTGGCTTCAGAAGAAGGTTTAAGCTATATCCTGCCCCTGGCCCCCAAAGAAGAAAAATCAAGAAAATGCAAGGGAAGCATCTATACTTTTTATGAAGGAAGACATTGAAACCAAATCCAATCCTGGAAGTATTCAGTGTGTAGGTGCCTGATAAATGACTGTCACGGGAATGAATGAAAGACATTTTGGTTCATTTTAAGCCACCCAAGACACCAGACAACATATAAGTCAATAACAGTAAGAGAATTCTTTCCTTCTCTTCTTCCTCCCCTCCCACACTTTCTAAGACAGGGTATCCCTGGAATTCATACAGAAATTTGGTCTTGAACTCACAGAGATCCACTTGCCTCTGCCTCCCAAGCACTGGGATCAAAGGCATGCACCGCCGAACATTCTGCTGAGAATTCTTCCAGTAACTGTGACTGTGGAACGCTTAAATGCATTCCTCACTGGAAATTAGCTTGTCCCCTATAGACTGCCTTTCATCTCTTTCTTCTGATTTTCCCTCCCTTGCAAGCTTTCTTTTATCCAAGGATAACTGCATCTGTCAGTGGTTTTCTGTCTTGTTATTCTCCTTGTTTAGAACGCTCAAGTTCCCTTTCATTATTGAATTCCACTTTAGGAAACCTCAACTCCTCCCCCGGACCCTTTCCCACATGATGGAAAGAATGGTAATTATCACTCCATCAAGCCTTTTCTCTGTTAAGCATCAGTGCAGTTAGCTTTGTCCACACATTTATGAAGTGGTGTAACATCACTGAGGGGGTGTCATCAACACCTCCACCCAGTGAAGGAAACCTTCATTAAGGGTGGTCTCTGCTGTGTGGGCTCTACAAGGGCTTCATATATAGACAGGTGCTGAGGGATTGCTGTCTTCCAAAGACACCAGGCTCTGCCTTCTCCAGGTGGTAATCTGTGCAGCCAGCAGCATCCATTCATGCTGATAATGTGTCTCTGGAGCTCATGAATTTGTTGGCAACTTGAATATGCCCTGGCTGCCACAGTTGAGGAGTGACTAAGTAACAATTAAATTTTAAACAGAAGACACCAGCCCCCACCAGGAAGAAAAAATATGAAAGTGAAATTCAATACCTGCAACATTGAGGCAGTACATGTATTTGATTTTGAAAGACTTTCCATTTTTTTTCCTTTGAATATTTTTAAACCAAATGACACAGTACTAACCTAGAAATCATCAATCTGACATCGCATTGCTAATGGTAAAACAGAACAGCTTCACCTGCAAGGGGCAATTGAAAGACTTCCTTTATCACGGAAGGTACAAGAGGAATAATTATCATCAAAGCCTCGTATTGCTTCCATTGTGGAATCAAAAAATTGCTGTACTTCTCTATCAAGTCCGAATTGCTATCTGTGGTGTAATTTTCAGAAAAAAAAAAAATAACTATAGGAGGATGGTTCGTAACTTAGGAAAAATTATACGTGAAACAACTGTGTGTGTAGCATAGAGAAAAAAAAAGAGCAGCTTAGCCCCAGACTGACTGGAGATAGAATGGGAATTATGGCTGGCTCACAGCGTAAGTGAAGCCTTTTGCTTATGGAGACTGAAGTCTTCCTTACGCTATTAAAATATTGCTGTTATAACTGAACATTTGATGCTGGGATATAAAATAATGGCAGTTGGGCAACTTACAGACACCAAGTGATAATGATCGTTAGATGCATTAGATGATGCTGTTCTCTTAGATCTGTGGCTGTCAATAAGTAGTAAAGTTAACAGAACTCTACCATTTATTAAGCATCACTCCAAATGCCCCAAGTGAATTCTTCTAATGATCAAAACAAGCCAAACTATTATGTAACTAGTCCTGGGTAGGTCACAACAGCAAATCGTAGTTGATTTAAGCCAAAAGGCAAAGGAGTCATGGTAGAGAATCAAAGCCTGCCCATCAAAGCAGATCTTCTCTATTTGATGAAAAGTAACAGTGGGACATCTGAGTGTGCCTTTCTTTATTCTAGAAATGCCTTCCTAAAGGGCATTTATAAACCAGAAATCGTCAAACAAAACCATATTAGAACATAGGCTCTGTGGAATTTGTCCACACCATGTATTTGGAGCTTACGATCCCACTGGTCCATGGAAGTCTCTTGATAATTATGTAACAAATCAAAGAATGAACCAGTGAGGGATGTCTAAGGCAGTGCTGTACATTGGGCAAATACTCAATAGACTGCTTTGGTGTCACAGTTTAAAGGAATTTGTGAATCAATTTTTTATAAAAGGAAGAGCTATGTTCTGACTTCATGGCTGTATAAATCTCAATTTTCATTTTGTTTGCTTAAAGTGAATGTGAAATGAGAAAGCATTCTCGTCTAATAGAGATATTATTAAAAACATATTTATGGGAAAAAGAGAAAAACATTGTAGTGGACTTTAAGCTTGTGTAGAACCCTAGGACTGCTATGGAAAACTTGGTCACCATCTTTGGACCCTGATTTTCACAGAGGAGGCTGTGGTGTTTAGATAACAGTTCAGAGGGCTAAATCTGCAGTCTGTAGGAGAGCTTACTCCAACTATGGATTTAGGCTGTAGGGTCTTCAGAAAATAGCACTTGGTGAGTGTATTCATTATTTTTGTTCTGAGATGCTACTGAGTGGGTTGCTTGCAGCAAGAGGCTTTTAATAACTAGCCAGCTCTCTCATGAAGTCAGACCAAATAAGGGATACCATGTATTCATCCTATGATGTGGGAGAAGGAAGTAGGGAAGACCCGCGTTATGACTTGAACATGGCAGTTCTTGTTACCTTGTTCAAAGTCCCTTGTGTTGCTTCCACCAAAAAGTCATGAGAGCCCAGAGGCCTAGGACACTGTCTTTTTGTTGCAGTTAATTTTACTTTGTTGTATTTTGATGACTATTTTGAAGTCAAGGGATAGACAGAAGCTTTTTCAATAGTGGCATCTATGAATGTCCAAGAGACTGACTAAGGGTGGGGTGGGGGGAGGACAACTGTCTAACTGCTGCTCCATGCAAGAATACACCTTCTGGCCAGCTTCCTCAGAGAATCAGATATAGGGCTGTAGGCATTCTTCTATTAGAAAGGGAGACATTCTTAGAGAGCCTTCAGGAAGTAGATTACTTTTGCTTGTCTCAAATATGTACCAATTATGGTGCTTCTTGAAGCCATTTTGGGATCATCTGATTACATTTTGCATGTGAGTGTAATCTGTAGTTCTTTTAAACACATCCTCGCTATCCCCAAGTCTCTTTCTCACTCATGATTTCAAAACTATTTGGGGCCAACACTCACTTCAACATGGTGGTGAACAGCAGAACCTCATGAGAGACAACCATGCCCACCTACCATGTTTGCCTCTGAAACCTACTGTGTCAAGTGGCCCATAGTGGGTACTCATTAATATGTTACTTATAGCTTCTGCTATCTTTCTTGATCACTAATTAAAATAAAATGTACCTCATCCCCAGATAGGTAAAGCTTTTAATGAACTACTAAAGAAATGATGACATTAAAATTACTAAAAAACAGTGCTAGACACATGTGCAGCAATAGCATCTCACACACATCAGAGATAGCAGAGCTCAGTAGATGAACCAGGAGCCTTGGGTTCTGTCGGGCACATTGAATTGACTATGTTATTGGATTTAGCTCCATCAGCAACATTAGACACCCCAGAAGAGCCTTTCCTCCTTTGGGCTCAGTCTTTATAAAGCAGAGATCCTTTCATACCTAGGATTCAACATTAGTGTGACTGTGTGGGATAGAAAGCATTCTGTCAAGTTTTAGGAGTTTTCTTTTTTTCCTGTTTTGCACCTCCCGCAGCTATGATTAGTATACTATTTCATTTAAGTTCTCTAAATATGTGGTCCCAGATAATGTGGGAGAACAACAAAGATACACAATATTTACTTCTCCTGGAGTGGAGTCCCAACCATTCATACTTTAGGGTTGCAGAGAGTTTTTCCAGCAGGAACATACAACAGCCACAGTACCCACAATCCTGCAATGGGCCTTTCATCTGGTGAGTATCTGGTGAGTGCCTTAGGGATTCCATTGCTGTGTAGAGACACCATGATCGAGGCGACTCTTATAAAGGACAACATTTAATTGGGGCTAGCATACAGTTCAGATGGTTAGTCCATCATCATTACGGCAGAAGGCATGGTGGTACTCAGGCAAACATGGAAGAGAGTGCCACTGGGCCTAGATTGAGCATCTGAAGCCTCAAATCCCACCCTCAGAGACACACTGTGTTCACCAAGGCCATGCCTACTTCAACAAGGTCACAGCCCATATTAGTGGTACTCCCTGTAAGCCTCTGGGAGATCTCTACCCACATGGTTTTCTGAAATTTTATTACTGGGTCAATTTGCCAACTCATTGTTATCTCTGAGCATTCTTTGTACCATGTAAAATTCGGGCAAGCACACACTAAGTTCTTATGCTTGTCAATGTTGGCACAGGAGAAGTGCTCAAAATGATTTTATGCTGCCCTTTTATTTTGGAAAAGGTCATTTTTTATCTTGTGTCATTCGCTTTTGTAGGACTAATATATACACATGCTTAAGGAGAACGATGATAAATGACGGAATAGAAAAAGACTCGACGAAGCAGACAGCCCAGCAGGACCATTAGTCATGAAGAAGGCATGCATGATTCCCACACCAGCTGTAACACCTGAAACTAAGCAAATAATTCTATGCAGTGTCTTAAAATATGAATAAGGATGCATCAATTTTAGCTTCTAAGTTGCTCATTATATGAGATTGTCAGAGGTTGATAGGTGGTTCTAAAATTTGGAGTTTGGTCTTAATAGAGCCAGTATGTTTACATGGTGGGATAAGATGCATTTAGTCACCTACACAGAGCAGATGCAGCTTCTAAGCCAGGGCCAGACTAAACATAGCAGTTCAGTTGAGTAGTGGACCATAAAGTGACTACATGTAATATCTGGGTCATTTGAATTTATCCTTTAAGAGGTTGGACTGCTTTCAACCATAAAAATAATCCTCCCTTGTATGAAATAGATAATCATCTTAATTTAACCAGAATCTTAGCCATGAAATTTTGAGCTCCTGTGTTATTAATGAGTTGCAAAATTCCAGTGCTACAGTAGAAAATTAATGAGACAAACAATAAACAAACAAATAAACAAATAAATAAACAAACAAACAAACCACATTTCTTTCTCCCTATATATGGCAAGGACTAGGAAAAAGGAAACCGACCATAGACTTCAGACCAGTTAAAATACATGGAATCCAGGTCAGTTGTGTATATTTGTCTGTGTCCAGGTAGTGAGATAAATAGGTTAAGGGGCTATGGGTAGGTGTCTACATGGGGCAGCCTAGATAATAACCTCTTGTCCTTGTCCTGCTTGAAGGCTCACTTAGTAACAGTCAGATAATTAATAGACATTTCCCTACTTCAATACCTGAATTGAAGGTGCCCTATATAGAAAACATTGCCTTCTTTTTTGCTGCCTGTTTGATTTTCATTCATTCATTCTTCACTTATTCATTAATTCATTCAACAAATATTTATTGAGTGGGAGTTCCCTCCTTGCTAGGTATTGTTCTATGCTAAAAGAACAACCACAGAACAAGAACAGACCCAAATCTCCATCTCCAGAAAGAATATATCCTTGTCAGAGGAGGCAATTAAAACAAAGTACATGGTGTATTGGAAGGTACTATTGTAGGAAAATTATAAAGCAGACAAAAACTAAGTGAATGCCATGAGCACTTGCTAATTGAGCCAGGAAGGTCCTGCAGGCAAGAGAAGTAAGAGAGAGGAAGGGTAGAGGCATTTCAGTCTGAGGGGACAACCAGCTGGGCACATGGGGCCAGGCTGTGACTTTAGTCTTCTCCTGGCTAAGACAGGACATCCCACCCCATGGGCACATGGAAATCCAGAAGTTTGATGTCTGGTTTACATTTTTGCTTCCTTGAGTTTGGTTAGACTGAATCTATTCTCTCGGGAGATGAGAGTACTTAAAGTCCCTTGGCTTTCTACTCCTGAAAAGTCGAAGATATGATTTGTTTCTTGGTGCCAAGAACTGAAGCCGTGATCTCGCACCTTCTGACTGCTCTATTGTGTTCTGTTTCCAGTCCAGACTTCGAAGGTATGACTTGAAACCTTCACGGCTCCTTCATGGTGATGTTCTCTGTGTGACCAGCGCTGGCTTCTAACCCTGACAGCATGAATATTGTCAACGGGTATTTGAGGGGTGAGTGTAGTACATGGTGAGGAATCAGGAGGATTCCTTGTCTGAAGGATAACTTCATGAACTTCTTGAGACATGGAGTATTATATATAGAGTAAGAGAATCATTCACAGTGATCTAGGGTTTTGGAGAGACCCTAGGTTTGAATCAGGGACTCAAATGTTACCAGCTGTGATGTGATATTAGTTCTACAAATGATCTGGCAGTCTGGCTTTCTGTCACAAGAACCAGGATAAGAATTCCAACCAAGAGTGATTGTGAGATCCATGAAGTACAGTGCCTGCCGGTGCCCTGGGGCGCGGTAGCATTTGTTCGCCTACCATCCCCTTATGTCTCAATTTCTTCTTTCTGCTGCATGACTCAGAATTGCTGCCCATGTTGAATTTTAAGAGATCATCATTAATCATCAATTTTGGCACCAGAGGCTTCCAACAACACAGTTGAACAGGAGAACCCAGGTTACTGTACTGAGGCCAACCTCAAAATATAGAAGGCTAACCAATGGTCTCTTCATGTGTACTCTCAACTCTCCCCTCCTGTAACTTCCAGTAGAGCCTGAGAAGAAAGTGAATGGAAAGCCCCCTCCTTGTACTCTGCTTGGCCAGCGTTCATCTTCATTAAATATGCATTTGTGTGACACCCGCCCCTCCCCAACCACTGTAATTTTGAGGAAAACTTTTATGAGTATATACATATGAATTGCTTAATGTCATGGAAAAGTAAAACAAAAAAAAAATTATGTGAGCCCCAGTGGTTTGCTTTATTGCTAATAATGATGAAATAACAAGCCATTCTCGAGTCTGAACATTGGGCATCAACTGCATGGGGATGGGGACTCTAATGGCTAGTTTTCTAAGAGTGTACCTCGCTAGTCAATTAAACCGTAGCTTAGACATTACTGCCAAAAGCATTTTGTAGATAGGGTTGAATGTACAATCAGTTGATTTTTAAGTAAAATAAATTATCCAGTGGGCCTTCTGCAATTAGTCACATAGCCTTGAAAGCAGAACTAAGCTTCTCTGCAGGATTCTGCCTCAAGATTACAGCATTAGCAGCTGCCCCAGCTCCTGGGCTGACAGTCAGTCCTTCAAATTGCGCGCTTAGTAGTGTCTACAATTACACAAACCAGTTCCTTGAAATGGGTCTGTATATGCATATAAACATACAGAAATTACTTCCATCAGTGGCTCCTGTTTTCTTGGAGAACTCTATCTAATTCAGGTGTGTTTGAAGGCTCATTAATTCTTTTTCTCTTATCAAAAATTCCCTTTTTGTGGAACTAGGGATCAAATTCGAGACTTTTCATGTTATGTAAGTATCTTATTAAATTTCCTTCTCAGCTCTGTCAGGAATTCTCAGTAGGAAACTGAGAAAGGATGATGGCAAGTTCAAACCCTGCCTGGGCTATAGACTCAGTTCAAGACCAGTATGGGTAACTTAATAAGATGTTATCTCAAAATTTAAAAAAATATATACAAAGGAGGAGGGGGACTGGGGATATATAGTTCAGTGGTAGAGCCCATGTCTAGAATGTGAAAGATCCTGAGCTTAAACCCTCAGTACTATAAAAATAAGCAAACATTCTTTATCCTGCTTTAACCATATGATGGCATTTTAAAGAAATGAACTATCAACAGTTCCACACTATATAGTCCATTCCTATCAGCACCCAAAAATTTCCTTTGGTCAAGGCTAGGCAACCTGATTTCAGTGAGGGACTGCCCCTACATTGGCGATGATTGGCATAGATTAACCTGTTAGGGTCACAGGGAACATCAACAGGGTGTAGAGTGACCAACAGAGTGAATGTAAATGGTAAATTTATAACTCGTCTAAAAATATACCTATATCAAGAGGTCGCAGAGTTGAAACTGGTTGACATGTTCCTCTCCAGGTAAAATTCAGACCTTAACTAGGGCACAATCCCCTTTTGTGTATGAAAAAAATATATTCGTGCAATGACGGCTGCACTGCAGTTTCCAGAAGGAATGCACAGGAGGACAAATTGCAACGCAGAGAGATATTACAGAGAGGATAAATCTGCTTTCATTTCTGCTAGGCTGTCCTTAATCGTATGGAAATAAACCTTTAGTGGAAAGTGAGATTAAAAACTATGACATCATCTAAATTTAGAGCCACTGCTTGGAGCAAAAAATTTGAGTGGGCTCCAAATTTCATTTTCTTGTCTCCAAGTTAATTTTTCTACTTTATTCCTTTTCGCCGTGGCAAAGCTGCCTCACAGCACTTTCAGAATTTGGAGGAGGAAAATACAAACCTCGTACCAGGTTTCTGATTTCCCATTTCCTAGCTGTGTATTTCATTAGGTGTTTGCTTCAATCATTTCTCACACCTTCCTATAAATTTGGTTATCAGAAACCGAAATCGATGGCAGGAGCCAGTCCTGTTTCTGGAAGAGAAGTTCAGCAGGAGTATAAGCCTGCAACAACCTGCCAAGATTACAAATCCCCCTAAAGACCAGGAAGGCTCCAGGTAACTAATGAGGCCAGAGCAAGCAAGAGGTTGCACCACCCTTTGCCGTGTGGTAACCTGGACTGCCCACACAAATGCAGGAGTGGTGTGAGGAAAGACATTTGGCCGCAGACAGGAGAACGATGTGTCTAAGCAGAACTAAGTTCCAAGCCTTGCTCCACAGTACCATGTGATGCTTGAGCACCACAGGGATGTTTTCCCGTTTGCACACGAAGGTCCCATTGCTTACCTCTGCATCTTCTTGCCTTTTCTTTATTCCTTCTTAATCTTCCTTTCTAATTTCCAGGCCTTCCTCCAATCTGCTTTCCTTTCATCCTTGATGTGAATTTATGATATGTCACACTGCCTCATGCCTTTCCGGCATAGCTTCCTCTTCTTTACCCATTTACTGACTTCTATCAAACTTCCAAAAAAGATCCTTTCTCTGATCTTACCTTCCCCTCTCCCATTGACGTGTTGTGGCTTTAATTGTTGCTTTGGGTTTTGATCACTCAGTTACTGACTTTTTCTTACTAAAAGGAGAGGGATTTTGTCATTGCAGAAAACCAGCTGTGAAGACCCAATACTTCAGTTCACGGCAATTGTCTGTTTTCTCCTGCATGGTGCTCTTGACTGGATTAGCTATGGGCTGCTTGCTTCTACAGGGCAAGGCACTTCAGCCTGATTTTCCAACCCTCAAACTCACATGGCAGCATGTCTGAGCAGCTGCATTCACAGTGATAGGTGGAATTGTTAAAAAAAAAAAAATTACTTTTCAGAGGAAAGAGTTTACCTCAGTGTTCCTGAGGGGGAAATTAAAGAGTGGCACTATTTTGTACTATGATGAAGCCAACTCCCAGTCCTCAGCTCATTCATTTTTAGTCCTAGCCCATCATTTTACATAGGAAACAAAGGTATACAGTGAGCTCCTGGGAGCCAGGTATAGCTGGGTCCTGTCCAAGCCCATCAGACCAGCCAGAGACTGCAAAGGCCACTGAAACTGTTCAGTGAAGCAGGTGATCTCTAGCCAAGTAAGATCTTTCTATGGAACAACAAAATAGATAAGTTCTTCAGCACCATATGATTTTGTTATCTAACGTTAGAAAATATTGGATCACCACAAAAAAAATCCCGCGCCATTGACACAGGAGTTCACTTTGCTGTTTCAACCATTGTCTACCATTTCAGCCATGGTCCACATGGTTCTAGATTTTGAAATCACTCCTTGGTGTAAGTTTGCCCGTGGATTTACTTTACCTTTGTGTGCTCCTCAGGATGCAGGCCTCACTCCTCCATGAGGGGTGCAGAGTAGCCTGCCCCCAGGAGGAGCTACCAGGCTTTCATTACAAAGGATACTTGTGGTCAAATCCGTACCACATCCTGAAGAGCTGCGCACTCTCTGTCTTCGTCGTGTTTTTATCCAACTTATTTGCTTCCTGGAAAGAGACCATAGAAAATGGTACGTCTTAAATATGTGTCAAATCAAATCCAATTTAACTACATCATTAAAGAAACATTAAAAAAAAGTCTAGGCATGTTCATCTTAATGGTGAAAGAGTTTTCAAATTATCTCAGAGATCTTTCTGTGTAGATGAGAGTGGTTGGCGCAATTCAATATTTGCTTTCTTAATCATCTCAATTTTATTAGATAGCTAAGAGATGTCACTTTTGGCCATCAGTGACAAAGCTGCTTCTGTTGCAAGGCTGCTGTGGGAACATGGCAGTCCACTTAAGTCAAATCTGGGTGTCATTTATTTATGGATTACTGAGAAATTACTAAATAACAGCCTTATAATTGTTACATTGGTTTATGCTCATTTTCTTTTTGATAGGTCACTCTTAAAGGCTGTGATTGGTTTTTGATACCTTTCTGTTAGGATTAGAAACAGTTCAAAGAGACCTTCCTGATGGGAAGCCACTAAGAACTATAGATGTGATTGTTCTCCATCCCCCAGCCCCCAAGAACCATAAAGTAGGGGAGAAGGAAACAAAGACAAAAGAGAAACATAGTGTATTTTATGGCATGAAGTAGAGAGACAGAAGAAAGAGGGCAAATGGAAAGGCTTTGTGCTAAAGATGCTTGCACTGTGGTAAGATGGACCTTTGGGAGCATCTATGTATTTAATTTACCTATTAAAGAAAGTGAATTCTACTCAATTTCAATTGTGATGGCCACATATACTGGACTTAGTGTGAATTTTCTTCTTCATCTGTGTCCATAATTTCAGCTTTAAACTATTGTATGACTTGGCTGACCTGGAGTCCAGTGAGCACTGATCTGATGGATGACAGTGTATGGGAGACCATGGAAACCCCACCCACTACACCAAAGCCAGCCCCTCCCCAAGCCCAGGATGGTTTGATTTATTTTTCCCCTGAATTTAACTTGCTTGTTGCTCTTTCCCAGCCAGCTCCCTTACTGATAACAATGAAGACCTACATTCTGCTCTGTGAAATCTCTACCAGCAAAGGCTACAGCTCCAAGAAATGGGACTACAGAGAAGGCAGGTGTGTCCCTTTGTTACTTAGCAGATATCCTTTGCAGCACAGACTCACACCAAACCCAAACCCAAACTCAACATCTTTCTGTATTGAGTCTCTAGCTTCAAAATTTAAAGCTTCCTATGTGATACTTGATACTTGATATACCACTGTTCCTGTGACCCTAATGGAGATTCCATGGCAAACTGTGAGTACAGATGCCTCAAAGCCTTAACATGTCAACCTCTTCCTTCCTTCCTTCCTTCCTTCCTTCCTTCCTTCCTTCCTTCTCTTCCTTCCTTCCTTCCTTTCTTTCTTTTTTTCTAAGACAGCATCTCATTATGTAGCACTGGCTTTCCTGGAACTTGCTGTGTAGACCAGACCAGGCTGGCCCAAACTCAGGGAGCTCCACCTGTCTCTGCCTCCTGAGTGCTCGGGTTAAAGGCCTATGCCTCCACCTTCTAACCTTTTATAATGACCACTGAGATACACTATCAAGATAAGTGTTTTCACACTAGCTCAGGTTAGACCTCATTTTCCATTCCTAATCCTTCCATGAGTCCCTGTTGTCTTTCATAGGCATTATGGGGTCTCTGCTCTGTGAATGATTAAGTGCCATGCCTTGGTCTCAGGAGTTAGAATTTTTTCCCATTCCTCTCTAAAAGAAACAGACATCTGGCTCAGTCTCCCTGTGCTTGTCTATGTCTCTCTGAGCCGTGTTCACCTAACAACAGCTTCAGAGCAATCGCTTCATACAGCAGTTTTTGCATCACAAGGCAACCCAGGCAAGCTGTTTATGGGTCTCCACTGCCCACATCATCACAGGGCTAAAGTCCCAGGGCAAAACTTCTCATCATGAGCTGAAGTAGTTCAAAAAGCTCTGCACCAAACGTGGAAGCTTTCTGTCTCCTTTTCTCTGTTTCCTTAAGAACGAGAACTTTGGGGGTTTTACCCATCAACAGGCATGGGTAAAACGTTGATAGTGGAGTAGCACCTACTAATTACAAAAAAGTCACTAAGTAAAGTGTTGAAACTGCACCTCCACCCCCATCCACTGCCTCTTTTTAAAGAAAGGTTTCGGAGGTTAGCTGGATGGTGTTTGGAGGCTCAGTGCCGTCTTCAGCCCAGCTGAGTGACTTTGCCATAATGACAGTTCCTAGCTATTGGATGCTTGTTAACTTCCAGGCAGCATGCTAGTCACATTATACAGCCATTAGTTTTTCCAATCATTATTTTTCAGTTTCCAACACAATCCATCTAGGTTGGTTGAGTTGTGGCTATTTTGCACTTAAGGACATAGAGACCCCTAGAGAAGGGAAGCTGTGAACACAAAGTCACCCAGATAGCAAGAAACAGCAGGGATGTGGTATGGGAGTGAATTGCTAGACTCTAAAGATGGTGTCTCCTCCAAGTGTCTCATATTAAACTGTGGAAAGCACAGCAGTCTCTAATAGACAACATCATTTCATAGCCTTTTTCCCTCTCTCCCTCTGTCTCCCTTTCTTCCTTTCTCAGATTCTTTCATAGGCTGACCTTAAACTTGACATCCTTGTTTCCTTAAGAATGAGGACTTTGGGGGTTTTACCCATCATCAGGCATGGCTGATTTATAGGGAGTAGCACCTACTAATTACAAAACATCACTAAGTAAAGTGTTGAAACTGCATCCACCCCGCCCCATTCCTCTTTTAAAGAAAGGTTGAGGCTCCTGTCTCAGCCTCCCAAAAGCTGGGAGTATACAGTATGAGTACAGTTTCTTAGCTGCAAAATTAATTGAGCAAATCAGATTTGGGAACTAAAGCCATTTGGAATGACTATATTTGTATTTTGACCACTATAATAGCAATAGATCTTCTAGAACATATGCCTTTCAATATCAGACGACATCATAGGTGATTTTTGTACTTGTAGATCATGAATGTATGCTTTGCCATCGCCTCTGTTTTAAGGACAAGGAACCTAAGGTGAGTGAGGAGCATGGAAATTCCTAAACACTCTTTAAGTTCCCAGCAGCAGGAATTCCTTCATCCAGCTAGAGCTCTGGCACGTAAACAGGAAGCCAATGAGGGCAAAAGGGGTCCCTGAGCAGGAAAGCAAGGTTATGATGCTGGGATGTCACAGACTCAGAGATGGAATAACTACACACAACTTAGACTCCCGGGATCTTCTCAAGGGTTTTCTATGATCTTAGAAACTCTCTCTTGTCTTTCTCCTTTCCCCTCTTTTTCATTTTGCTTCCTAAGGCTACAATATTGGAACTTAGAAGTACGACGAAGAGGACTTATTCCTGTAAAAATGTCTATGAATGTTTTTTTTGTCATCTGATAGGTGCAATATATACTTAAAAACAACCTTTATTTTAGTTGACTGACTGGATAGGGGTAGAATGTGTTTTCCCAGGTGGGATAGATTCCACTGATGATCAAGAAATGACTGTTTTGCTGATACTAGTTAAAATTTTCGATATGTATCTTAAACATCTGTTGGCCCAGTTCTGGATCCATTCATTTATTTCTCTGAAGTTATTGATGACTTAATAACTTGGTTATGAAAGGCCATTAATAAATGAATAGAAATAAATGAGTTAGTTCAGTGCATGTTACGCTTGTGCAGTGGGGGCTAAAGATAAGCATTCTAAGGGAAGGCTCTTTGCAGTCACACTGCAGTGAGGACGCTATCTGAGAAGGCGCATGGAGAACAGGTTCCTGGAAGGGTCTCAATGTGCAGAGCACTAGGAGAGGCCATCAATCTATCTGCATGATTCTGAAATAGGGACTGACCATTCAAGGACAACGATGTGAGCACCATCTGTGAGATCTACTTCCATGGTATTTTTGTTTATCACCAGCAAGAGTTATTCTCTGTTAAGTTTCCTTATTCCAGAGAAGTGATATGCATTTTAGAACAAGCATAGGATGCAACATATCCTCACCTTTCTTATTCCCAGATGAATTCTTAAATGTTCCCAAGACCAAGATTTGGACTTTCTTCCACTGAATAACAATGATACACTCATGAACTTGGAGCCTCAGGTTTCCCAGCTCTGCATGGGAACTGGAAATTTAAGAGTGTTGAATTGTACCTTTTATTTGCCTTGCTACATCTAAGAAGCAGAATGATGGATGTATATGGAATTTCTGGCTCCTTTATTATCTTCTATTTCTGGGAACATTTAAAAATGGCTAGGCAATCTGATCTTTCTTCCTCCTCTCCCCTTCAAGGGAAAAGAGTAAAGATTGGGAAATGACTGCGCACAGCAGGAAGTGGCTAGTTTTCTTTTTTACTGAGCCCTGCAAATGTGGCATAACCATGAGAGGAACAGTTACTTCTATATTTTGGGTTCATTCGGACTGATGAGGGAAAAACCAAAAGCTCTGGCCAGAAATCTACAAAAAGGAGACATGGAAGCAAGAAGCAAGTGAAATGATTATTATAAGATTCTGAAATTATTTCAACAGTGCTATGAGGACCCTTCTGGGTTCCCAAGTTGCTTTTAGGTGGTTCATGTAAATGGAATTGGCTTTTGGTATTTTGGTTTATGATCTCCCTCCAGGATGGAGGGTTTTATGTGGTAATCTCAAATTTATGCTTTGATTTACTAATTATCAGGGAGAGAACCACATTTTTTTGTTCTAAAGAGAAAGATTCCAGGATTCCAAAGGGAGAACATCACATAACTGAAGGATAAAGGGCAAACTTTTGAAGTTGCCTTTTTAAAGGTCAACCATCATCTCTCAGTCCCTATATAGAAACACTTTATGCAAATGCTCTCACCTTCCCAGAACCAAAATAAATTCATAAATTTTCTGAAGAGGGAGTTATGAAATGTATGTGTAAGAAGAAAACATTAAGGCAGTTAACTATCGAAAGATGAGGCAAAACTCTGAGAATGCCTCCCAGGTACTACCAGATGGGCCAGCTCCAGGGTAAGCTCAAAAGGAATGGGCCTGGTCCATATGACTTTGGCTGGTAACAGATGGCCATTCATACAAGGAAGATAATTGTTTGGCTCAAGAAAATGCAATATTGTCTTTTTAAATCGATTATCTACAAATTCTTTGATTCTACTTTCCTTAGAAACTGGAACCTAATTTCTCTCAAGCACTGTCTGTAGGATGTGCTTAAAAACTCATATCTAATGAATAAAATGTAGTATATGAGTAATGTGACAGTATGTCACACTCTAAATTAATCAGAAGGCACCAGGACTTTCTCTTTGCTTTCTTTCTTGGACTGCCTGCTCTAAAAAGCTGGCTTCCAAGTGATGGCTCTGTAGCAGGACTATGGAGTGCTCTATGAGTTACCATGAAGTCTGTAATAGATAGCAAGGAACTGAGGGCTTCTACCAACATAGATATGGATTCTCTGGATGTAGGCACGTCTTCCGGAGACAGTCATTTCAGCTGACATCATGTCTGGAACCTCATGGGAGGCCCTGAGTGGAAACACTCGGTTGAATTGCTTTCATACCCTTGATCCATAAAACCTTTCAGCTAATATTGTGGTATTTTCAACCATCGTGGAACCATGGATAATGAATACTAACTAGAGCATCCTCTATTGTGAACTTTAGCTATAAAAGATACTCATGGAAGTTGAAAAATGTAATAAATGATGATGCCTGCAGTGTATAGTTCCTTTGCAAAGGAACTATATCTTTTACAAATAAGTTACCAAATAACTTATTTGTAAGCTAGAAGGTCTACTTTCCCTCTTAAGGCTACATCAAAAACTAACCTTGGGTTCAAAATAACCATGTTACAAACTGAAGACTGAAGATAAAGACAAAAAAAGAAACAAAAAAAGATGGATGAACTTAAAGATGGGCAGATGTTCACAGAATGCCATTGTCCTTGCTACACAGCACTCTTACCTGTTATCTGACTTTTAGAATGGTTTAGTTGGTATGATGACCCTTTTCTATAATGGCATCCACATGCACTCACATGCCATAATGGAAAATACATCTTACAAAACTAGATCCCAGCTCAAGCTACCCTCAAATATTAATCCCCAGAAACACAACCATCAACCAAAGCCAAGAGTCTCACATTAGGACTTGTGGCTCCTTTATATAGCATTCTGCATGAATCTGAAAACAAAGTGAAAGAAACAATATTCTTTGGCCCTATGTGTGGTGGTCTGTATATACTTACCCCAGGGAGTGGCACTATTAGGAGGTGTGGCCTTGTTGGAGGAAGTATGCTACTGTGGGTGTGGGTTATAAGACCCTCATTCTAGGTGCCTGGAAGCCAGTCTTCCCCTAGCGACCTTCAGATGAAGATGTAGAACTCAGCACTACCTTCATTATATCTGCCTGGATGCTGCCATGCTCCTAACTTGATGATAATAGCCTGAACCTCTGAACTTGTAAGCCAGCCCCAATTAAATGTTGTCCATATAAGAGTTGCCTTGGTCATGGTGTCTGTTCATAGCAGTAAAACCCTAATTAAGACACTATGCATAATCACTTTCGGAGTATGTAATGGTGTGCCAGCCATGTGGGATGACTGGTATCACAGACGTAACAGGACTCATTGTGTAATCAGCAGCAGATAATGAGACGGTAAGCTACAGAGAAAGTAGGGACAATAATGAGACACCCAAACTGGCCATTGATAGAAACAAACTTTGAAATAACTCAGGTCTTAGAATTAATATGCAAAGGCTTTAAGACAGCAATAAAAAAGATTCTGAAGAATTTAAATAAATTGAGGTAATAAATACAAAATGAAAACCTCAGAAGAAAAATGTGATCTAAAGAAAAAGAAAGAAAGAAAGAAATAAGTTTCCAAAAAAAAAAAAAAAAGATGTATGACATGTAGAAGGAAACTCTACTCTATTGGCTTAAGGGCTGTCTGGATGCTTCAGAGGAAACTGTGAACTTGAAAAGAGATATAGATTAAAGCACCCAATTAATAGAACATAGTAAGCTAAGATTTGAATAAGAGGAAAGTACCTACATGACATAAGAAAAGTGTATAAAGGAGTTTAACATTCTATGACTGGAACACTTGGAGGGAACAGCGAACATAGAAAGCAGAATGTTTAAGAAGACAGTAATTCAATTTTATAAATTAGATTATGAACATTTACACAGAAACCCAAGAAACTCAGTGAATCTGGATTAGGACAAATTTAAAGAACAATAAACCATAGTCAGACTTCTAAAACTAAAAAAACAAAAACAAAAACAAAAAAAAAAACACTTAAAAGAGATAAGATTAAAACACATCAAATTATGTTTGGTATCTTAACTAGGACTTCTATTGCTATAGCAAAACACCATGATCAAAACTCTTTTACTTCAACATTGATGTTCATCATCAAAGTAAGTGAAGACAGGAACTCAAGCAGAGCGGGAACCTGGAGGCAAACCTGATGAAGAGGCCACGAAGAAGTGCTGATTACTGGCTTGCTCAGCTTGCTTTCTTACAGAACTCAAGACCACCAGCCTAGGGATGGCACCACCCACAATGGGCTGGGCTCTTCTCCATTGATCACTTAGTAAGAAAATGCCTTATTGCTGGATCTCACGGAGGCTTTTCCTTAACTGAGGCTCCTTCCTCTCCCATGACTCTAAGATGTGTTAATTTGACACAGAACCAGCTAGGACATTCAGCAAAATAAAATAAATTCCACTGTTTCATGAGAAATAAAGGCTTGAAGGCAAGAGGATTCAATTTTCAAAGTGTTAAAAGAAACTGAGTTCTACATTCAGTGAATTTCTCAAGTATAGTAAGGCACTATTGGCCAAACTATGAAGCAGAGACCCAGGCAAGCCTCTAATGGGTGCAGATTGCACCAGTAACTGGCAGAGTGAGTAAATTAAAACAAAGAATCAACCTGATATAGTTGACATTTGTGTGCAGATGTCTGGTACATAGCCTGTATATGTGTGTGTATATGAGAACATGTGCATGCAGATATGCATATGTGCACAGATGGGCAGAAATTGATGACTTTAACTCTCTACCTTATTTTCTGAGACTCCCTGAAAGTGGAGCTCACTGATTTTATCTGGGCCAGCTGGCTGATGACAGCAACCCTCCTGCCACTGCTCCTGCAGCACTGAGTTTATAGACACACATCCCTGTGGCTGCTTTTTATGTGAGTGCTAAGGACCCAAAACCAGGCACTCATGTTTTCTCGGCCAGCACTTTCCCAGCCTTTTGAGCGAGACTCTCATTGTAGCCAATGATGATCTTGAATTTTAATCCTCCTGCTCCCACCCCTTAGGTGCTAGAATTACAAACATGTAACACAATTCCAAGTTTGTGCACCACTATAGATTGAACCCATGCCTTTAGGCATGTACTTCAACAACTGACTACATCCTCTCTCCAATGATTGACACCTCTGTAATATTATACTAACTATATTCTGCAATTGTTGAGTGTGCTATTAGAACAGTTGCTGGAAGATACATCTTTTAAAGTACACAAGGAATGTTTACAAAGATGGGCCAATCATAATTATAAAATAAAGCCATGCATGTTCAAAAGATTAAAATGTTATCTATTATAAAATGGAAACTGTTGACCATAGCTCAAATAACCTATATGGCGGATCAATTATGTAAAAATCCCAACTTCTCATCTCTCACCATATCAGTGGCATTTCCAATGATACCTGATGGTACTTTTCACCAAAGAAGAGTTGCCTATTTATCTCTAGGATGTCCTTGGAACCCTCTCGGATGGATAGAATGTAGCAGCAGTGAATATTAGAACTAAAGCTAGCCCCAAGAAACATTAATGCTTTCTCTTACATTCTTGTTCTCTTTCTTTGCCAGTAGAATGGCATGCCCAAAGTAGTACACAACAGAAAGACTCCTGTTGCACAATTCTTAGATTCTGAGTGTGTTACCCAGCATTAATGTGATGGATAATCACACAAGCTGGCTTCTGCCTCCATCTCTTATAGACTCATAGTTTCTAATGTTCCCTGTGGCTATTCCAGCTGTAACAGCATCATTTCTATTCATCACACAGACTGTGAATGTTCCTCCCTTTGGGATTTTGTCTTGTATGAAATGTTCCTCCTTTAGACCTCCACGGGAATGAGAGTTTTAGACAGGTAGCTCTTGTAAGAAGAAATTAAGAAGCATTGAATAATGGGGGGCGGGTGTAGAGCCTACTCTATTGTAACTGAATGTTGACATACTGCGTAGAGTGTAGATGACTTCCTACACAATGGCACAAGGCTTTTAGCTTGGTGGGTATGGGAGAAGGAGAGGATTCCATGTGGAGATAATCAAGCAAAGGATGAGGACTATGCTCTAGGCCCTTGACATGAGGATCTGCTTATATTCCCAATAGAACTGGGAAGTTAGACTTGCTGGCAAAGGAACTGGCTTCAATGTCAATGATAAGGGAGACTTTATACAAACTAGACAAGTGCCCATGGAGGACTGCCAGGATGGATGGCTTTGGCTCTCACTCCTGGCTCACCACATCACAGGTTAGTTGTCTTGGGATAGTTCCTTTTTAAAGCATTCATCTTCTCACTTTTATAGAGAGCTATAGTAATAGATATCCTGACAGGAAAAGTAAAAATTAAAGATGATTTATCTTGTACATAAAACATGTAAAAATTTCTCCTTAGGTTGTATCTGCCATTCCCCTCCGCTTTCTCTGTGTTATTCCTGCTTTCTAGACATGAAGTTAAAGGATCTGCTGGTAAGAAAAATATGTGGATGTTGGCCCTATAGTGTAAACATGCTTGTGTGGCGTTTTCCTTTGTGTGTGTATGACAGATAAGTGTTACAAACAAAAATGCCAACGTCAGCCAAGGCAAAACCCAAGGAATTTACATAGGAATATTCATTTTTTTAATCAAGATAGTTTTAGTTACAGTGTGGTATTAAAAACTTTCATCTGAGCCATATCAATCTCTGAGCCTAGTATCCTATTCTTGAAACAGTTATGGCTTGTTGTGTAGAATTTACATCCCGTGTAAACCAATACCAACTGTAAAAGCTCAAGAAATGAAGCGAGTACATGAGAATGTTCACTGCTAAGTCTGATGACTCTAGGTGGACTTCATTGTTCTGTTGTTACAATTTTATTGGGATTATTTGAAAATATAAACAATGAAAAGGTAACTCTTAGGTAACGAACCAAATGACCCTACCTTTAGCTAATTAGTCTCTCCCTCTGATGAACTTACCCATGTCTCTGAGCTCTACAGCTCTGGAGGACCCATGACAAAAGTGTCATTTGGGCAGAGGAACAAATACCTCTATTCTGTACCAGTAATTGCAGGTTTCAAAGGTATTCAAGGTGATGGCTTTGGAGACTTGGCAGATAACCGTTTGCTCACTGGACTTAACGCCCTTCATATTTGACAGACATTTTTTTGTGTCTCTGCTTAGCACGAGTCTTTCTGGGTGAGAAATCTTATCTTTAAATCTCTGTTGCTCAGTTACTGCAGGCATCCTTCTCACTCCTCGGGACTTTTTGCAGTTGGGCTTTTTGCAGCTGACTGTCTGGAGCCACAGCAATCAGAACCAACTCACCAAGGTTATACCCACACAGAATGAACAACCAAAACCAGACCTTCAGGAAAGGGACTACCGGAAGTAATAGGAAAGTGTAAGCTAATATTTAAGAGAAACCCTACAGAGAATAGCCCTCTGTTAAAAAATAAAGTTATATAAAAAGATTAAATAAAGTTAAAAAATAAAGTTATGTTAGTAATGACGAAAGTAATAGTTGACAGTGGGGTTAGGAGAAAGGAAAAACTTCCAAGTTTGAGAAACTGTTGACTGTGCCCATCACGTGCAGAGTAAGATGAAACTCGCCACCGCAGCTCAGGTACTGGCCCTGTTCACCACTCTCAGCTCATCTGTCTACTTTGGCCTTGGTCACTCACCTCCAGCCACATGGGCCTGCACATGGCTCTGCTTGTGCTCACACCAGCCCACTGACTCAGAGCCTGCATCCGTGCTGTGCCCTCTGACTGGACCACTGCCTTCATTTCCACTTGGCTTGCTTCCACATACTTCAGTTTTCTATCAAATGGTACTTTCATAGGTCTGCCCTATATAGCCACTGACCTCTCCTCCCTTCTCCACCCCTCGCCTGCTTTATTGTTATCTTTTTCTGAACTCACAACCTTTACATTCTATCTTTCTTCTGATAGGTGTTCCTCCTTAAGACTTCAAAATAGTAACAGTTGAACTGTCTGCAATAGCAGCTTAGTATTTGACAGGCATGGGGTCAATGACTACTTACACGAATTCACGAATATCTGGTAAAAAGGATGTTTTGGAAGCAAATTACTTGGATTCAAATTCTACCTTTGCTTTCTCTGTGCCTTTGGTCATGTTATCTACCTTTTCTGTGTACAGTTTCCTTGGTGTAGATGGGATGATATCATACCTGTTCAGGGTTATCTCCGAAACTGGGATAACACATATAATATGCTTAGAATAGTATTAAAAACCATAGCTGGCATCCAATGGGAAGATTATGACAGACTGATGAAAAGGGAAGAGAAGCCCTGCTGAGTCCTCGAAAGTGCTGGAAATTTCCATCACAAGCAGGAGTTGTACTCCAGAGACTTTACCTATCTCACAAGGGCATGCTTCCAAGAACAGGGAAGCAATTACAAGGAGAACTATCTTGGGGTCAGGGAAGGGAAGTGTTATTTGTTTTTCAAACATAAGTGAGAGATACATACAGTATCTCCTACTTCTCAGAGCAGCAAAATCAGTGTGCATTTAAAGCTTAACGGTTGCATTTGGAGCATGGTT
Organism: Mastomys natalensis; assembly: GCA_021653895.1. Classification (NCBI taxonomy): domain Eukaryota; kingdom Metazoa; phylum Chordata; class Mammalia; order Rodentia; family Muridae; genus Mastomys; species Mastomys natalensis. The sequence continues at coordinate 314,646 of JAJTUV010000165.1, read as the reverse complement.
TGCAAAGTTTCTGAGCCCGGCACAGTAAAGAATGCACTGTCATGCATTGCAAAGGGAATTGTGCTTCAATCTTATAGCCTAAAGGTATTCCCTACAAGCTAAGAAGGTGGAAATTCCTTTATAAGCAGCCACATTTAATTATACATGCTTAGTATTGACTTTGAGACTGCATAGTCAGGAATGGCTGTTAAGTAGTTTAAACATTTTTAGCTTTTCATTAGGAACTGCTGTTATAGTTAGTCGGTGCAGAGATTATCCTACTTATTAATCTTGTTAATTTAAACGTCATTCAATAAATGAAAAATCAGTAGGGACATAGTCTTGCTAAAAATCAAACTTATGCTTGGCATCAATAGATATGTATGACAAGTAAGACAATGGCAGGCAAAAGGACAGCAGAGAGCATCTTGACAGAAGGTTCCCAAAGTACCAAACACACTTCGCCCAGGTTGAATGGCAGTTGCATGGATCCCGTGGCCAATTACTTCTGGTTGGAGTCCACTGTTTCACATGCTTGACACTAAGGGAACAATTACTCCAACCTCTTTCTGGAAGGGGTTTTGCCATTTGCTAGCTTTACTAGCTAAAGAACATGGTGAGAAAGAATGCCCAGAAGAATCCCCTGAAAGTTATTTGTAAGCCATTGCAGCTCCCCCAGGAGCATGTAATTTAAGGTGGGAGTGGCTTAACATGGAGAGAGCCCCTTCATTGCCCTCTCCAGGAAGCTCTGGGGAGATAGGTTGGTTAAAAATAGTAAGTATTCACACCACCAGGGCAGGGGTATGCTTTGTGTCCCCTAAAGATAAGGATTTAGTATATGACTGATTATTTCCTGTTTCTGCCAGGTGCCTTTGGGTGCCAGAATATTCATTTGTAGTTGGATTACAGCAAGGATGGAAGCCCTGCAACCTGCTGATTTGGATTCTCTTTGCTCCAGTGTGTTTACTTTCTGTTCTGAGTATTCTTCTACTGAAATCTAAAGCACATAATAATTTAATGCATGAGGTAAAGTATCTAAAATCTTTTATAAGTTGAGTTTGGTTTGTTTTAATGATGTGCGCATGGACATATGTGTATGTTAAATACATGTGTATATGGGCGTGCTAGCTTATACATGTGAATGCATGTGGAGGCCAGAGGTTGATATTGGATGTCTTCCTCTATTATTTTTTTGGCCTGATGTTTTTCTTAGCCTGCCACTCTCAGTGAAACTAGAGCCCTCTGTTCCAGCGAGGCTGGCCAGCCAATGAACCCCAGAATCAGCCTGTTCCCATCTCTACCAGCCCTGTGATTACAGCTGTGCACCTGTAAGTCCAGTTTTTATATGAGTGCTGGAGATTTGAACTCAGGGCCTCTTGCTTACACAGCAAGCACTTTACCCACTGAGCCATCTCCCTAACCTTAAGTTTGTGCTCTTTGTGACAGCCTGCTGAGGTAAACATCATTATCATTCTCTTTGGACAGACAGGGAAGCTGAAACTCCAAGATGTGAAAGCTTTTTCAGGACCCAAATGTCACATGATGTTCACTTTCTTTGTGGCACAATCTTATTTCTAAAACAACTAAAAAAAAATACCTTTCATTACGGTAATATCTCCAAGTAAAAGTCATTGCTGAACTAACAATGTTGAACTTTATTTTAAAGTGTTATATGAAAAAGCTAAAATATGTCTAAAATTTAAAAATGAGTTAGGTTAGTAGGAAATTTTACCAATAATTATATGTGATTATAAAATTTTAGGGCATTAGAGGAAGGTTTTCTTTGATGACTTTTCTTATTCTGTCTTCTAAAGAAAGACGTACATGAAGAAGACAGAATTTAGATAAAGGTTTGCTCAAAGGTTGGAGAACATATAATTTGTCCTATGGTAGATGAAATATTTCTGAAAACTCAGCCACAGCCAGATCTTCCTCACTACTCATTACAGCACAGGCAATGGCTTTGATTCTGTCTCTAAGGTCATCAGGCTGGCCCCAATCCAGGCAGCCATGCTGTGCTCTGTCCTGTACTGATGCTGTTCCCTGGGTAATCAGTCCCTGAAAAGAGCACCTATGGCCCTGGAACACACATGGTGACAATGTTCATAGAACATAAGAGTCATGTTCATTACAAACTTCATTTCTCACCCTTCTCTGCGGAACAGGACTCTTCCTTCTTTCTGTGTCTGCCCCAGGGCAGTGGTCTCTTGCCTAGGAGTGCCAGCTGGCTGCGGTACATTGTAGGTAAGAGAGGGAAACCCTTACTATCACAGCAGGGGTTGTTCTCAAATCCAAACACGATGAACACACAGTTTATGAAGCAATGCCACATATTTACCACATTACTCTGATCATGTCTGTAGACTTCTGATTACAGCAAATGAGAAGATGCCCACACATTTGTCCTTTTATTTTAAGGTGAGAGACCAAGTTAGAAACGGCTAAGGCAACATCACTAATGGCAGATCTACCTTGATGGCAGATTCAAAACTAAGTTTGGAGAACAATTTTCCTCTACTCAAGGGATTAGTACTTTATTCTGAGCAATTTCCTCAAAGGCTTTTTGGGTCCTCGTAGATAATGGTTGTTCAGTTAGGATGGGATGGATCACCTAAATTGTTTTTCTTTCTCTTGCCTGTTTCATGATTTCTGAACACCCAGATTGATGAAGAAGCATTCAGGAGAAACAGGGCCATCTGCTGTGTGCAGAACAAGCTTTGATTGACTCACTGAGATCTGAGATCAACAGGCTAGCTGGGCAGGAGGCATAATGGGGAGCCTCAGTTTTAGGGTTCTAGTCTAGATCCTGTACTTTGTTTTCAAGATTCTTGATATCCCCAGAGGTGGTAGTGAGTTGCTTCTGAGCATTCATATGTTAAACATAACCAACACTGTGAATTCCTAGGCACTATCAGTCCATGTTTTATCCACACTTTATCCAACTTGCCTGCTGTGATGAGGGCTCTTCCTTCAGACTTTCATCCAGGTCCACACCAACTCTGTTAAAAAAAAAAAAAAAAGGGAGATAACCATAAGTGCCCTGCTGCTGAGAGATGAGACCTTGAGGATCAACCAATCAAATCATCAGGTGACCTAAACACAATGTAAATGTGAGCAAAGGTTTGGTGAGAAAACCATCTGGCTTCCTTAGAGACAGACACCCGAGTACTCTGCTCACAGTGAGGCCCTGTGCAGCTGGGCTCAGCACAGCAGGAGAACGTGAGCATCCAACAGTTCATTGATACTGGTTTTCAGTACAGGAGTAGGGCCCTGAGAACTTGGAAAGGAGCCATCATGAGAAAGGTCTCTATAGCCTCAAAGCCAGGGGTACCCCACAGGATTCGCCTAGCAAACTGTCTCAAAATCATGGGCCCCCAGCCTAAAGCAGGGTTCTCTAATGCAGAGAAAAACCAAGCCTTGTCTAGAATCGTGGGTTATCTACAGGGAGGGTCTAGGTTGCAAGACCTGAACATTATTCAATTTGGGGGGCTGTTTTTTTTTTTTTTAAGGAAATAATATAGAACACAAATATGGAATGTTCTAAAAAGATTCTCTAGAAAAGGAGAAATCACAGAAATTTTGTAAAGCTAGTAAATGCAACCAATTTTCACAAAATAATAACAACAATAATAATATAACTACCACAATGTTTTAATTAACTGTTCTGGCACATCTCTAAAATCACTTCTGTGCTGTAAAATTTGCCTGCACACTTTGAGGTTTCCTTTATCTGATAATGATTTTACAAGAGGATGGAAGAAACGGAGGGAATCTTCCTCAGCAAGACTGAAATTGTTGCTAACCAGGAGGAAATAAAGCATCCTTCCTTACCCAGACTGGCTTGCTCCATGCACCACTGTCATGCTAATCTGCCAAATGCAAGATTCCTGATAAATTTCACTTCGTGCAATTTCCATAAACAATGTACAGCGTACTGATCTCTTTGCTTGCCTCCTTACTGAATACATTTCGGCATTTCCATTTTGACAGGCATCAAAGAGAACTCAGTTTTCATTTTCCAGAATTGCTTCTGGCTCTGTGTATCTCACTCCTTGTGCCCACACCTCCTAATACCCACAGGCCTTTGCTGCCAGGTGCCAAGGGATATGTCTACATTTATTGCAGCCTTTATGCTGTTTCTATAAGCTTTCTTCACTCCAGGACGACCAGCAGTGACTTGCACACACAGAGGTCACTGTGGCGCTTATAAATGGATCCCACTCACTGCACATGAAATACATGCTCTCCTCAGCTGCTCCTGGCTTGGATCCCTAGCTGCCCACAGCCATTCTATCAGAGGAGACTGAGGGCGAGTGGACGAGCTTAGTAGAAGCAGCAGCTCAATCTGGGTTTAAAACATACTCCTCTCCCAAGTTTTACAGAAGCACAGACCCTGGGAACCCCAAGCTGGGATTCTTCCCAGGGTGCCGGAAGAGCCAGAGCAAGTGAGGGGCCCTGATGATTGCATTTCCTCTCCCGGAGCGAGACCCATGGGTTGGGAGGTGGGCTGGGAGCGTGGGAGGAAGCTGGTGAGTGGGCGGCAGCGCTTAAGTCAGGCTCCAGCAGAGCCCTGCAAAGGCAGCCTTTCACAGATCAGCCTCTACTGCAGTCAAATATCTCTTCAGTCATCCCCAGGCATCTGGTTGGGGGTGAAGACCGAGCTAGAAGTCCTCAGAAAATGAGCTGGTGACAGGACAACAGCCACAGTGAAGATGAGGCCTGTTCGAAAGTCCTGAAAATCAGGATGTCCTGGGCACAGGTAGCCTCTCCATTTGAGCACCCCAAGGGAGCAGCTCTTTTTTGTCTCAATCTGTGGCATTCAAGCGGGTGGGGAGGGCTTCTAGTGGACTAGCGTTTGATTCTTCACAGTTGAGTAGGGAAATGTTTTTCAATTATTTCATTTAAGAAGGCGAAAAGGACACATGCGCGGTGTGTGTGTGTGTGGGGGGGGTTGGGGAGGGTGAGACGTGCTAAGAAGAAGCATGGAAAAGGTTAAGAGGAAGAAAAGGAAACGGAGGACAGAAGGGAATGGAGTGGGGGAGGGGTGAGAGAGAGTAGAAGGGAATTAAGGTAAGACCCCCAGTTGGTGCAGGCAGTGGCCACAGGGTGTGTGTGATGTACAGGGGGACCATGTGTGGAGATCCATGCTGCCCTGTTTTCTTGGGACTAGGACGCTCTGACTCTAAGTTGCTGGAGTTGTCTGTTTCCGCTCAGCTCATGCCTGAAATTCCTTTGAGGCTCCATTTCAACAGCAAAGGTCAGACCTGTCCCAGGGCTGCTGGGCACCCTGGTGGGCTGCAGATTGAACTGAGAACCTCAAGCATCAACTGCAGTGCCACTTTGGGGCCTTTTTCTAGCGCTTCTCTTGAAACACAGGAGAAAACAGAAATGAAATTTCCTAAGAAACCCAGCTATTAAAGAGGCAGTACTGGGGTTCTTCACCAAAATTTAAGCATTTCTCCCCAACAGCAATCAAAGCAGACACTTCTAATCCCAATTATTCAGGCAGCCAGATGGAACTGAGGAAAGATGGCAGCTGATTAAGGGCTTTGGCTTCCTGTGTACTAAGCACCTCAGAGGCCTGGGTGGAAACAAGACACCGCTCCACCCCACCCCACCTCAGACCATTTCCGGCAGGAGGAGATCTGTTTCCGGCCAGGGGTTGCTGATGGTCTTGGCCTACAGCAGAGTGAGTATCTGAAGTGGCTTGAAGAAAGACAAGAGGCAGCACGCGAGAGCCACTTGCCTTTAGGGGCAGCCTTGTGAGCACTGCGGGAGCAACTAGAAATGGCCCCACATGTATTTAGTTGGGAAGGTTTAATGAAAATAAAATTTAGGAAAAAAAATGGGGTAGTTAACTGCCATGAGGAACAGCATAAGAAACACCCCCATTTGAGACTTCAGCAATTCTCGATTAAAAAAAAAAAAAAAAAAGATCTTGCCAAAATATATTGCTTGGCTTCTTGCCTCCTTAAACACAGAGGGTGCTCTTCTTCTTAACTAGAGGGCTCAGTATCGCCCTTGGTCCCATAAAACATAATGCTTGCCACTTCATAATGATTTCTGAGAGGTGTGTGAACCTCTTTATGACTACATTAAATGTCCCTAACTACTATTATTTTTTTTTTTAAATCTGCCAATTAGACTCTCTTGATTTCCTGGCTGCAACAATTATGTGTTAGCATATTTTCTCTGTGTCATGTCCCCTACCACAACACCACTTTTTATTTAGTGGGACTAACAGCCTGATAATTAAGCTGGACACGTTTTTATTTTTAGGTTTATTATATAATAACAAATTGCAAACATCGTAGAAGGGGTCACAGAACACTCAACTCTTACCTCGCCTCGTACAGCCTCAGCTTAACCCTCTGATGTCTTTAAGGGTAGTTTTCTGTCTTTTTTTTTTTTTCTTGATTGTTGTATGTAATAGTGGATATTGACATGCATGGCACACTCACAGAGCATCCCCAGGGCTATGCAAACATTCTGACTGCATCTGTATCACTCACTGCTCTGTTTCAGAAAGCAAGTCAGAATGTGAAAGAAACATATTTTCGGGATAACCTTGCATCCACTCACTTTTATGCATTAAAGATCACTTATGCCCTATGGGTTTGGGAGGATTGTAGAAACAAGACATGATGTCACCCCAGTGCAGTGTGTGTATGCCCACATGTAACACTACAGATCCCCAAGTGAAATCAAGGGATGAAGTCCAACGTGCCTAAGCGATACTCAAGATTCTCCCACAGTATCAAGGTTTCCCTTCTGCCAATCTGACCTAATGCCTCATGTCTGTCTGTTAACTCGACTTCATTCTAAGCCAGTAGCTGATCCTGGCTCTGAGCTATAACTATGTCCTAATTCATTCATACCTTCTCATGATCCGCCTTCTTCCCTCCTTTTGTCGCCATGGTTGCCCTGCCAGAGGCCTTCATAGGTCTTAGATTCCTTCCTAAAAGTTTCACCGTCTTTGAAAAAATACTTCTGGCATAGGTCCTGTGTGCACCTGAGCTCACCTTGCTTTGTCTGTGGTGACCTTGGCTTATCATCTGTCCATCTGTGTGGCTTCACTGAGGTGACACTAAGGACAAACTAGAGCTCGTATTGTTGCAGCCTTACTGGAGCCCAGGCACTCTCAGCTGTTGTGTATTAGTGAAACCAGTTGTGACGAGGAGTGTCTGAGCATATGCCTAGGCTCTGAAACATAGGTCTACCTCTCACTATCCATGGTCTGGACCATGCAGTGTCTCTATCCAGTTTCCTTATTAGTACAAAGGGAGTAATAATACAATGGGACTTCATGGAGTGATTATAAAAAGTATTTAGCTTAGAACCTAGTGGATAGAAGACTCTAAATTTTACCAGCGGCAGCTGGGTGATGGTGGCACATGACTTTAATTGCAGCATTCTAGAGGTAGAGGCAGGCAGATCTCTACAAGTCCAAAGCCAGCCTGGTTTACAGAGTAACTTCTAGGTCAGCCAAGGCTCCACAGAGAAACCGTATGTTATCAGATGATGTTGATGTTCATTTTTATTATTATTATTATCAGCATTTCCTGTCAGAAGTACCAGAGTTCAGACTTGCCATGCCTGTTGCTTACCTGTGTCTCTGGGCAAACGCTTAGGTCCTGCACTGAGGAGGCATCCCAGAATTTATATCAACAGCTGCATTGAGCCACAAGCCCATGCACAGCTGGACTGAAAGGTGTCATTTCTGTCTGCTTTTCTCAGTTGGGATTTTTAAAAAATATATATGATTTATTAGTAGAGTGGGGGCAAAGGAAGATAGCAAACAGAAGGAAGTATGGGGAAGAGCTGGTTAGGAAGAAAACAGGAAGGTGAAACGGAAACACACAGAGGAAAAAGAAAAGATTTCACGGTAAAGAAAACGTGCAGGAGGAAGGCAGAGCTCAAGCACAGGTAGCTGAAGAGAGAGGAGGCCAAGAGTGCACATCACAGACGGCCAAGACTTTATCTAAAAATGGAGAGATGAAGAGGCAGTAAAGGACTAAAAAGCAACTAAAAAGTATGGTTAAAATTTTATATGACATTTTGCATTCTTGATGTACTTTTTAATTCTAAGTGAGCGAAGTGCTTCCTCTACGGTATTCGAATGGAAATGAAAGTGAGCTTCGCACATATTCCCAGCTGTGCCCTCGAACGTCTCACTCTGGGCTCCTCATTTACAGTGAGCATCTAGCTCCACTTTCAGAGCAAATGCATCTCTTGTGGACCATAATGCTCCTTCCTTCCCTGTGCGCCTCCATTCTTTGGTGGATTTTATTAGACATATTAAAATCTCTGGATGCTCTCATACCCAACCGTAGCCAAATGAATGCTTCAAAGTTGGATTTTTTTTTTTTTTTTTAAAGCAGGAAAGCAAGCGAAATGACTAACAAAAGGTTCACTTTTCCCATTAAAGCCAAAAAATTCTGTTCCAATTCTTACCATTTAGAACCTTTGTGGCAGTGAAATATTACTAGGACTTAGTTTTATTATGTGAATTCCAGTGGTCTTAGGAATTCTTTTGATTCTTTTGAGCCTACTGCTGATGGGCTGAGGAGTGAGGAGGGAGAAGCCATTTCCTCTTAGACCTGTGTTTGATGGTACAGTGTTAAAAAGGAGTCTCAGTAAGGGAAGGGTGACTGGATATGGAACACATAAATATAGCTTGACAATGGAGCGGTGTGCGAGGTGCCTGCTAATGCTTGGGGACTCTTATGTGGGCTTGAGGGTACTAAATGGGCACTACGGTTTGGCACTGTACCTAGCCACTCCTCACATCCTTTGCTTAAATATTATTGGAGTCAATGGATGATCAAATTAGTCCAATTTAATAATTAAAATATTTTAATTTGATTTTGGTAGACAAGAAAGTAAATAAAAGTTGAGTGGCAGAAGCAATTCTCTCTCTCTCTCTCCTCTCTCTCTCTCTCTCTCTCCTCTCTCTCACACACACACACACACACACACACACACATTTTTCTTTTAAATTTCAGTGTGATCCTGCAGTAAAGAGTTTGGACCATGGGGTTTCAGATCTGATATCTCTCATTTATTGTATTTGCAACTTTGAAAGTTTTATTTATTAGTATGGTGAACAGGTGTTTGTGTGTTGGGGTGGCGATAAATATGCCACAACATGCATGTAGAGGTCACAGGAATTGTGGAATTGTTCTTTCCAACCTAACATCGGTTCCTAGAATCAGACTCAGGCCACCAGGCTTGCATGACAAGCGCCTTCACCTACACACTCCCTGGCCCCCAAACACTTGCATAACCTCTTTAAACCTTCATTTTCTCAGCTGTAAATGGCAATAAGCAGGGTCCATTTTAAGGGCCATTACACATGTTTTAGGTTGCTTTCTGCTTGCTTTGGTAAACAATGTGTCCAAAAGCAACTTGGGGAGGAAAGGGATTGTTTGAGTCATACTTCCAGGTTATTCCCTCATTGAGGAAAACCAGAGTAGAGACTGAGAGCAGGAACCCTGAGCAGACACCAAGAGCAAGGCAGCTTACTGGCTTGGTTTTCATGGCTTGCTCAGTCTGCTTTCTTATACAACACAGGTCCTCTTTCCCAGGGTTGGCACTGCCCATAGTGGGCCAGCTCTTTCCACATCATTAAGACTATTCCCCAAACACATGGCCACAGGCCACTTTGATCCAGGCATTTCCTTAACTGGGGCTGCTTCTTTCCATTCGACTCTTGGTTGTGTCAAGTTAACAATAAAAACTAAATAGTTCAACAAGGAAGAAAGAAGCAAATACATAAAGTTCACAAAACGCTGGCTGCCACCCAAGAAACAGTTGCAGAATATTAGTTATGCTCTTCTTATTAGGGGGAAATTGATGTACTTTAAATCAAGTGATAAATACAATTTAGGTTAAGACCAAGGATGGATTTTCTGTAAGTGATAGATGCTAAGATACAAAGGTCAATAATAGGATTCCTGCCATCATTGGCCCAAGAGCTATGGAGAAGAGATGCTCCAGAGAGGAGGAACTACAGTACAGTGTGGCGTGAGGAGCATCACACATGGACGATGAGAATGTGCCAAAAAAGAACTCAGTTTGCTTCTTAGAAGAGCTGGATACTGAAAAGTGAAACTGAGGTTTAGGGCAAAAGAAGTAGCGGTTGAGAGAGGGGACTTCAGGCACGGGGTGAGCAAAGCCACAGCAGCATTAAGAAGGTTGGAATGTGAGACTGCAGGCAGGGCTGCTTTTAGACTCTACAGAATGTTTGGAGGCTGAATCATAAGGACTCTGCTTGAATGCTATGTTTAAGAAAGCATATTAGAGAGATAACTGGGGGTATGTGTTATGTTCACAAGACTCCTGGGAATGCGGGTCATTTATTGAACAGTTTTAATGGTTTAACCAAGAATTCATTAGGATATAATTTAAGATACAGGTAAAGAGAGGATACATTTCAGACATGTAGCTAAGCATGCTGGGACACTGAAGGGACATAGGACAGACACATGTGGAGATGTCTCTGAATTTCTGCTTAGAGCACCTGAAAGGGTTGCTTCCCTCTTAGCCATATTAAAGAGGGGAAGCATAGGTGAGAGCCTCCCCAAAGTGACATCATATTGTAAAGGTGACACTGAAGCTCTGTCTTCATTTCTGCTCTAGTGTAGCATTCATTGTCAACTCCCCACATCATCAACTCAGGAGAAATTAGTTCTCCATCTTTCAGTTTCTGTTCTTTGCTTGTCTGAAAGAGAAGTTCAGACCAACAGGTAAAGTACAAGGAACAGGATAGCTAATGGCTTCTTCAGATACAAGGCCAGTGGATTAGAAATTTTCATGGTGCCGGGCATTGGTGGCGCACGCTTTTAATCCCAGCACTTGGGAGGCAGAGGCAGGCAGATTTCTGAGTTCGAGGCCAGCCTGGTTTACAGAGTGAGTTCCAGGACAGCCAAGGCTACACAGAGAAACCCTGTCTCGAAAAACCAAAAAAAAAAAAAAAGAAATTTTCATGGTGTGACAAGTTCAATATTTGATGTCAGTTCGCCATCTAACTTAAGGACTACAGAGAAGCCATTATAAAATAGGCTCAGAGGATTGGTCATTAGGCAGTCTTGGAGATAAGTGAATATTTTATGGAAAGATATGAAATGAATATGAAAAATTTTGACTGGGATTGATATGTACGACACAGGTCAGGACCACGTTATAGTATCCAAATAGTATGGGCTTGAATTTATGGAAAATCACAATTCCCATTTCCCGTGAAGCCAAGGGCGATGGATAATAGGGCAGTGTTGCTACACTGAGCTGTCCCTTGGTCACTGGGTACATAACATGACACTTCTACTCAATGATTTGTTTTAGAGGACAAGCACATACTCAGTGATGAGTGTGGAGCATCAGGAGATATGCAAATGAAGTTGAGGAAACAAGGGAGGTTCCATATGTGACATGAAAGATGTGCAATTACTGTGGTCCTCACCCTAGACCATACAAGCTTGAGGATGCTGCTTAGAGAATTGCTTTCTTGGCATTGACATATCTATTGGGCCCCTCTGATCTAGGTTACACTTTCCAAACCTTGGGGCTTGTCCTGTTATCAAACTGAACATGGCTGGATCAAGGGACTATTGTGGCATTCCTGACTTGCTGTCCTGGGCTGCCCACATAAATCTATTTGTTTTTGCCTAGAGATTACGGAAATGGGATGGATTCCATAAAACACTGTCAAGCTGAGAAGACTAAGAAGGTCTGGTTTGTTATACTCTGCTGATAGAATTTACTGAGCTGGTTCACGACAGTTATCAAGAGGCATTTGTCATATTCAACATAATCCTGAAGACTTATCAGCACTTGTTTGTGTGACTCCACACAAGAAGCTGTTCAGTTTCTTTCTCAGCATGATGCAAGATTTGAATGGCAACTGTCCCAGATGGCTTTGTGGATATGGCCTACCTACGCAGGGGCCCAGCCAAGGCCTGCCATCCAGAAAGTGCCTGGAAGCTAGAGTTGTGCTTATGTCGATTGGTGATGCATGGTCTTTGTACTCTTGCTTTCTGTTTTGAAATCTCTGACCTTACAGTCGTGTCTCATTCCTCCTCACCTGATCTTAAAGCAGATTTTCTCTGTGACTTCTGATCCCAGTGGAGGCTTATCAGCAATAGAATTGGGGGTACGATGATTGGGAAAAGAAGATGTGTTCTACCTTCAGAGCTGAGCCATGTGGCAAGGGTTTAAACTCATCTGCCAACTTGGGAATACCGTTGGGAGATGTATGAGATGCTAAAAATATTATGGTCTTTGAAGAGTAAACTTCAATAAACAAGAGCACATCGCAGACACAAATACATCCTGTGCTTCATGGGTAGCAAAACTTCCTTAAGTTCAGAGTGTTTAGTTCTGCCAAGAGGTAAGCTAATTTCAAACTACAGATAAGATCAGTTAGAAACCGGATTAAGAACGATTATGCAGACTAATTTATTTTGACCTAAGCCACAAGTGCACTGACACCCTTCGGTGGGAAGACAGATGTAATAGCTTAGCAAGGCAGCTGGCCTTTCTTTCCTCAGGCTTCTCTGTGGGTGCCCTGCCTGAGCAATTAGGGATTCATCAGAGCCAAATGCACATCCCCAGAAAAACCACCCTTTCAAGTGGATTAGCTTGTTTAAATTCTAGTGTGTTACCAGGTGGGGTGTCTTCTCAAAGTCAGGCTGAACATGTTATATGGGGAAAAGACATTTTATTACTGAGTATAAAGTAGACATCGGAGTATGCTTTATGAGTTGGTATGAAACCGAAAGTGGTTGAAAATAAATTTTAGACTATTGGGCATTTTTGGGGAAAAGTGGAAATCCTAGTGCCTGCAAACCACGTGACTGCCTCACAGTCAAACAAATAGGAATTGAAGACAATTTGAGAGGGCAACTTTCCCCCCACTTCAAGTCATATAGAACAGCAAAGAGAACTGTGGTCTAATCCTGGCTCTCCAGAAATACCATGCTTGGGGCACAATGTAGGTCTAGAGGGAGAACTAAGAGCATCTTGGATGTTTCCCAGATGACATGAAAGCCGGGGGGTAGGGGTGCAGCTAGAATGGCTACATGCTCTTGCAGTGCAAAGACTGTATCTTCATGAAAACCACCTGCACAAATCCAGTGAACTTTGACAAAGGGGTCACAGAAGTGAAACAAGTATTTAGAGAGTATTAAAGGTCCTCTAAGCATAATCTAAGAAAAGTTTGTACAATTAAAGCCAATGACAATCAGGAGATTCTTTTGTCTGGTAATGCCCTAGAAAGAATCCTTAGAGGTAAGAGACAATGCTTTCAAGACTAATGGACGTTTAAGTATAACGTACATACACACAAGTTTACATCATCCCATACAAAAGGCAAAATTCTAGCACTTTGCCTGGGACCCCCTGCCCCATATCAGTGTCCCGTTACTAGGACAGGTTTTGAGAAAATAGTTTCTTCAAATCACAACTTTCTCTAAGTGCTAATGTCTAACCTTCCTTAACACCGCATAAGGTTTTCTGTGTCTCTTTGGAAATTAGGCTTAAAAAGGTAAGAGCTGGGCTGAGGTAATTCTTAGGCTTGTGTTCAAACAAAGTACAAGTGATTGAGTGATTGAGTCAGAAGAATGTGAGAACAAAATCTAAAGGTCACCACAGTTATTGGGAGATGTTCCCACGGAGCACTGGAGTAACAGACACAAAGGATGCAAAATGAAGCCCGAGACACAACATTGTGATAGCTTGCATTAACATGCAAAGTCTCAACTAGGCAATATCATACCCTATATAAGGTATGTGAATCTGGGAAAGAAAATCTGAAGTTATTGTGACACAGTCTATTTTAGTAATTAAAAACAACAAAAGGAAGGGTTTATAAGTCATCTCTTTAAGTTTGCCAAGACAGAGCACTTGCAACTGGGCTCTATGGTAATTTTGTGCCAGGATGTCTATAGTTGCTGGCCATCCATCACCAGTATCCTGCAGATGCTACAGCATTATGAACCATGTGGACCTAAAACAAAAAATAGCCAAAGAAGATTGTTTCACCAACACTAATAAATCACTGAAATTGAAATTAAAATGGCTTTGGGATGAATAATGGCTGCCAGAACCGGTATTTAAGCCCATAATTAGAAGTAGATTGTGATCCATAATCGCAGTAAGGAAAAGTGCAATCTTATTTTCCTTTGAGTTGGTTAACACTTTATAAGACCACATGGTGTTATGAATAATTAACACTCAGATTTATGAGATATATATACACAAATACATCATAAATATTTGTTTATTCTTTAAATGAGAAAGCTTTTTCCTTAGCCCCAGAAGAGTTGTTGTAAGTAGTTTTAATACATAACCTTACTTTTGCTAAAAGTGAATAAATACCTTAATTTACAAAGGAAATTGTCAGGAAGAGACAACGGGTAAGTTAGGAAGCTGCTACTGCCATGACTCATCAAAAGAGAAGAAAATAATTTTCATGTCTTGCTGAGCAGGATTAAAATAAATCAACAGAAAAAAAATAAATTAATAGCAAAATAATATTTTTTCTCTGGTTCAGACCAACTGCTGCTAAGCGTGATGTCAATGTGCATGCTCGCCGGCTTGACCTTGCAGACGTGAAACTGAATACTCAGACTCCAAACACTGAGGAATGCATGCTCGGTGCTAGAAGAGCACTGAAGAATGCACTTTGATATTAGAATCAATGGTTTTAAAATCAGGAACGTGAATCAAGAACTGATGAAAATGTTATTAGGAAGTTGTGTTAGAATAGATGAAAAAAGAGAAGATGAAGGAGAGCAGGGAAATTCTTGCTTTAAAACAGGTTCTCACATTATCACCATGATCACAGAAGATGCACAGCATGGGAGCGTGATCAGCATCAATTTGGCAGGAAATGAAATAATGCGAGTTAAGTGGGTGCTCACGGCTAAGGCTCCATTCTCGCTTTCCCAGACCATCACTTGAGACGGTCACGATGACAGCTTAAGCAACTGGTGCATGTGAAGTGATGTTGTAACTGACACGTTATGTTCATCCTGAAGGTAAATACCCATGTGAGCCCAGATCCATGGAATATTGGTGGGAAATAGATCACGGCCATGGTTGTTTTGTTGGCTATTTTGGGAAAAAAGAAAAATTTGCTAGTGTATCTTTAAAGTAATTTTGCTGGTTTTCACTAAACCTAAGATAACATCAATTACAAGGCATGGTATTACTTTATGTACTCCCAAGAAAGAAATTATATATTTGGTACACCATTAATTGTATGACACACCTCTACTTTACAAATGTTAAGATGTGGAAATGTGAGTTTGGGATCAGTGCCATTTACTTATAAAATATTCAAAACCCAGGGTTTGTCAGCAATGCTTGTTTGTCAATATACTAGCCCTGTTTATTTTATGTATGGCCAGTATATCCAGAGGTCATTGAGGGGAAAAGTCAAAAGACATACTTTGAAATTTTTAACAAAATATTCAGTGCACGCTTATAGATCAAAGAAATTCATCCTGTTTCTTATCATATTGGAGACATCTTTCAGATCACTTGGTACTTAAGCCAGGCTTGGAATGAGATATCCATGGGGTCATGCAGATTCTGAGTGGGCATCCACATGCCCTAGAGAAGAGTGCCTTCCAGTGACTCGGGGGTCCTGCTATCTTACTCTGCTGTGACCTTGGGTGAATTCACCCCCTCACTTGCATTTTCTCACATTTTCTATTACATCCTTGGAAACCATTCTTTCTTTTCATCATCTCCTTTGTACCCATTCTTCCTCTTTAGGCTTCTGCTCCTGACCAATGTGGACAGCATCAACTGAGTAATCTTATCCTTTGACCTTAGAATGGTTTGGCTAATAGTAAGCACTGTTAGGATCCTGGAGCAGGACAGGGTGGGGCAGCAGTTGGGGATAAAGATCTGGGGTTTATGACTGACTCCTTCCTTTCTGAGTCACCACTGTTGCTGCCAAATCTCAATTAAGTGGATCAAAAGAGACAATAAAGATCAGATATATATATATATATATATATTAATGAAATGGAAATGAAAAGAACAATACAACAATGTAAAAATCAATGAGATAAAAGGTTGACTATTTGAAGACAGAATTAAGAGTGGTAAACTTGTAGCCAAAATAGGTGAGAGAGAGAGAGAGAGAGAGAGAGAGAGAGAGAGAGAGAGATCCACATTAATAAATTAGAAATGAAAGTGGAGACATCATAACAGAGACCAGTGACATCCAGCAGATCATTCAAGTATACATTGAGAACCTATATTCCAATACAATGAGAAATCTAGAACTGGATAAATTTTCAGACACACATGACTTACCAAACTTAAACCTAGAGGATAGAAACAACTTAAAAAGGACTATAGAAAGCAATCAAAGTCATAAGGAAAAGTCTCTCAACTAAAAACTGTCTACAACCAGATAGATTCAGTGCTAAATTCTACCCAGTCCTTCAAGTAAACATTAACTCCATTGACCCTCAAATTATTCCATAAATTGGAAAGGGAAGGGGTGTTACCAACCTCATTTTACAAAGCCGTTATTCACTTGATTTCAAAACTAGATAAACAGTTAAAAAATGAAAAATTTAAGCCAAGCTCCATGATGATCATAGTCACAAACATTCTAAATAGTACAGTTAAAAACTGACTTTAGCAATACTTGTAAGAGGGGGTACGTAGGGATGGCTCAGCTGTTCAGAGCACTGATTGCTCGTCCAGAGGACACACATTCAATACTTAGCATCAACAGGCTTGCTTACAACTGTCTGTAACTCTAGTCCTAGGGATCTGCCACTCTCACCTGGCCTCAGTCAAATGAGGCACACAAGAGTTACCACAAGCATATGCATGCAAAACACCCATATGCATAAAATAAAATTAAAAAAATATACAAAGTTCATTCACCATTATTAAATTGGTTTACTTTGAGGGATACAAGAATGCTTAAAATAAACAAAACACTTAGGAACGAATCCAACAAGGAAGTGAAGAGACTTCCACAGCAAAACTTTCAAAACACTGATGAAAGAAATTGAGAAGGACATCAGAGGGCCAAAAAGATGTCTCAGAGGGTAAAAGCGCTTTCTGCTCGGGCACAACCACCAGAGCCCTATTCCCAGGACCAGAACTCACATAAAGGCAAAGAAAAGGGAAGCAAGGCCACAGAATTGTCCTCTGATCTCCTCACAGAAATAATAAATACATGTGCTTTTGTTGTTTGTAAACAATAGACAAACCTCAAATACTCATGGATTGACAAGAGTCAATAGGAGGAAAATGGCTGTATTATCTAAAGCAATCTACAGATTCAACACAATTCCTATTGAAATTACGGTGACATTCTTCATAGAATTATGGAAACAATTCTAAAATGTATATGGAAACACCAAAGACACTGCATAGAGCAATCCAGAACAAAAGGAACAGTGTTGGAATCATCCCGATGCCGGGTTCCTGCTATAGCACAGAACCACAGTAACAGAAGTCGCATGGTCCTAGCACAAGAACAGACAGATTACTGAGTGGCATAGAATCCAGGACTCAGAATCAAACGCACACAGCCACAACCTCTTGATTCTTAATAAAGGTTCCAAAAAACACAGTGGAGTAAAGACAGACTTCTTAAACAAACGGTGTTGGGAAAACTAATTGGAAGAATGAAGTTGGATTGTCATATTTGAATCTGTACTACTAAAAAGTTAAAAACAAATTAAAATGCATCAAAGGTTTTATTGTAAGACTGGAAACTGGGGAACTGTTGGAGATACTTACATTTACATAGGCATAAGCAAAGACTTTCTGCAAGGGGCTCTAATAGCTCAAGAAGTAATCACAAGTGGGATTACATGAAACTAAAAGGATCCAATACAGCAAAGGAAGGGAGTGAGGGAAGAGACATGCTACAGAATGGAAGTGCATCAGTGCTAGCTACATAACCAACAGAGGATTAACATTTATAATACATAAAGAACACGAAAGCTAAATATCAAAAAAAAAAAAACCCAAACCCAAACAAACAACTTAGTCAATAAGTAAATGGGAAGAAAAGCTCAGTATCCTTGGGCATCAGCAAAAACAAATTAAATTACACTGAGATTCCTTCTCATTCCAGTATTAATAGCTATAATTTAAACTGACAAAAAAAAAAAGCCAAAAACAAACAAACAAAAAGTAGCACATAAATGGCCTAGTGACTGTCCTGATTTGCTCTCTGTTGCTGTGATAAAACACTGACCCAAAACAAACTGGGGTGGAAAGTGCCTCGAAGAAATGTCCACGGGCCAATTTGTTCAAGGCAATTCCTTAACTAAGGTTTCTTCTTCCCAAGGGTGTGAAGGTGGCAGCCAAGATTAGCAACCTCTGGTGGAATGGTGGAATGCACATAAGTGCATTGGCAGAGTCATGTCTATACTCCGTCACAGGCTAAACACATTTGAGCACATGCATATGTATGTGCATACACATATACACACACAATAATAATAATTAAAACAAATAGATTAAAATTTTAATAAAAGAAATGAAAACAAATGCTGGCGAGTACGAGGAAATGGGGTGGGCATGTAATGTAGTCCAGCCATTTTGGAAAACAATAATGGTTTCTCCAAAACTGAAAACTAGAACCATCATATGACCTAGCTATACCACTTTCTGGTAAACAACCTCTAAGGAAGTACATACCACAGGTACTTAATCACACAGTTTTTGTTTTTTGTATTTTTGCACTATTCACAATAGCTAAGCTATAGAATCAGCCAGGGTGCCTGCCATCACAGAAAGGCAATGCGATATAAACACAATGTGATGCTTTTGATCATCATGAAGAAGAATGAAATTTTGTTGTTTCTTGGAAAAACCGAAACAACTGGAGATTATAGGAACCAAATAAGAAAGATTGAGAAAAACAAACATCGCACTTTTTCTCTCCTTTGTGAATGCTTGGGTTTCCATAGAGGCACATGCACACATAGCACATGTGGATCATGTGCAGATATCTACGGGAGGAATGTGCACTGGAAGAAGGGGCGGGTGGGAGGGCATAAAGCAGAAATATAATTAATTCCATGATATATTTGAGTGAAATGTCTTCATAAAGCACGTAAGACAGCTGTTTGATGCTGCTTAGTGAAACATACCACTATAATTCTTAAAAATTCCTGTGAATTTTCAACATACTTCAGACCAACCTCTAGAGATGAACTCATCGTGTTATTATTTTTACCAGTTCAATGCCTTTCTCACTGGGAGAGGGTCTGCCAAGCTCCTCATGGAGGATTGTTGCAAGATTGGTTCAGCGGATGTCTCATCAGCTTAGTTTTATGTTAAGTAAAAACTTCTATGCAGCTATGAACCAATATACTCGCTGTATACTTTAATTCTTATTTCTGCATCCATTGTAGTTAATTTTAGTTCCATTTCCTTTGAGTAGTTCAATTTGTAATTATTAATACTCCATGGCTTTTTAAAAATTCTTCCTATTAATCTTCCAGACTACAAAAAGAAATTTTAGCTATTAAAGCCCAGTGCTGTTTTTGCTTTATAATTACCACATAGGTCTCCTGAACTCTTTTGAAATGTAAGATATACACTAAAATCGGAGTGATCTGGGTTTTCTTACATCTTGAAAAATTAGTCATCATCCTAGGGATTACTTCATTATTATCCATTATTTTCCTTATTCTCTTAACAATTTTATAAAAGACCAAATTATTACAAAACCACAAAGGGAAGATACAATAGTGAATTGAGTTATCACTATTTTACCATTGTCTCACTTTATTTTTATGTTGCCCAAAGTATTTTATCACCTGTCAGAAGGTACAAAAGGAGATGGGAAATACTCTTTGCTGACTGTGTTTAGCTTCCTTTGAACACAATTGAAAATTCAGAGTACTTCATTCCTTATTTATTATGGCAAAAAGAATACAATTTACAAAGTTATATCATTCAGGATTATTAGGGAACAAAATAAGACAACAGAGGGGGAGATGCAGCCGGCATCTCCACTGTGAGGACGGTGGTCCAAATGACTGTGCAGGAGCCATGTCATTTTAGATCATTCTTCTGCAGGTGGTGGCCTCCAAGGTGCATTTTAAACCCAAAAAGCCAAGAGTGCACAATATAATTCTAAAAGAAAACTGAAATGTGGCCTTCATGTCCAGTTAGTTATTCCTCAGGAAGAGCTTATTATATAGCAAATAGTATGAAGCAAGAATCTAGACCCTCCCATACTTACAAAAAGCCACACCCAATCTCCTTTCATTTTTTTATGATGTTTTTTAGTTTGTTATTTGATGTGAACTAATAAGGTAGCCTATTCTTTTTTCTTCAACAAAGTTATGCGTTATCTAAAATTCCATAAGCTTTATTTAAGTTTCTCATCCTGATGATACAAGTATATAAAGAATAGTAAAAAGTAAGGAACAGCTAAAATCTCTTAATGGTGCATTTGAAATCTAGAATAAGTATTTACAAAATGAAAATGTCCTAGGTTCATGCATGACAGTGATAATCAGTTGATTGATCTCCGGGGTATCCCCCATTTCTTATCTACCAGGCATTTAGCTGTCATCAAAACAGAATACACAGTACATTTAATATGTTTACTTTCTTATTAAATGTTTGAGGAAAGTTGATTTTCACTTATGAAAATGATTCACAAAAGTTCTTCAAATATAAACATAAAGATGCACCGGAAGTAAATGGCGACCTTTTCTTTATACTTAGGTTAACTTGAACTCATAGCACAGCTGAGAACATTCTTGGATCTCGCGTGCTGCCCTGTAGACAAATATGCTGCAAACACTCTTGAGTTCAGCAGGTACCCTGTAGCCAGACATATGCTGAATGCCTTGGGTAGTTTTGGAACCAGAGTCACTTCCATTTGAGTTGTAACCCAGTGCCTTTTAGTTGTGCCAGAGTGGACAGAAGCCACTGGCTTCAGAAATCCTACTTTCTGTGTCTATAAAGGAGAGTGACAGAGCCTGGTCTGCAGAGATGGTCTCATGAACCCTGATGCAGCTTCAGCAACACATGGTGACCAGAAAGCTACATGCACTCATAGAGTTTGCTCCTTCCTTTTCCCTTTAGCAGCAGTGGAGCTTGAGTAAGGCATCACTAGACTGTGACTAGTGGACATGTGTAGATAGACCTGGCTGCAGGACAGAGGACAAGCAGTCGTGCTCAAGTGTGTAGATGTGAAAGGCATACAATGAATAAGTGAAACAAGTCTTAGTGGGAAAATATGGACAATAATGATACATAAATGAAATGGTCAGATTCAAGCTCTGCATGTGTGTGCCTCTGTGTGTGTGTGTGTGTGTGTGTGTGTGTGTGTGTGTATCTTTAGTTTTGAGATAGGGTCTCACTCTGTGGCCTGGGCTAAATTGAAATTCACTATGTTGCCCAAGGCAGGCCTTGAACTCTAAGTGATCATCGGAATCTGGCCTTTCTAGTGCTGGGATTACAGGCATAAGCCCTTAAGCCCAGCTGATGGACTTTCTGAAGAATGAGCACAGACTGACAAAGGTTAGACAAGCACTATTTGGGGTATTTTGCACCTTTGATATTTGTTGAAAACTTAGGCTTTTTTGAAAGACATAAGGTATCTGATTAATCCTTGGATTTTTCTCTGCTGACAACTTCATTACCTAAAGAAAACTGAATGTCACAGCAGGGAGTGCTATTCTGTTCTCTGTGCCATACAAAGACACAGAGCAGTGATGACAAAGAAGGGATGGCTACCTTAGGGGACATCCATGTTACCTTGGACTTTATAGATGAAGAGAGAAAGTGCTAAGCTCATTCAGGTCCATCTTCTGGATTGCAGAAGGCATAGTTTATAACAGTCAGGAGAAACACAGAAAAACTGTCAGTGGGCATCAGGCCTCTCTGCACCTCTCTTGGAGAAGGATTAGGCAATATATAAAAGTCATACAGTGGTAAAAGAAAAAAAAGTCTAGCCCTGGGAATTCTAAGATGAAATGTTCCCACTGGAGTTTAAACTAAAACCCAAGCTACAGGTATCAGCATGCTTACTGCAGATTCCCATCCACTGTCCCCAGCTAGGTAGAAATGACTTCCCTCCATGAGGGCAGAGCCCATTTCTTCCACTCTAGAATGAGCTCTGTACTATTTTGGCACCAGGCCATATAATCAAATATTTCTTGTCTGGCCATCTTCTGTTGGATGTCCACTGCTACTCGTAATCTTTTGGAGTAAGACACATTTACCTATTACTCATAGTCTGGTCATACATACTTTTATTGATACCAAAGAAAGAGGGAGAGAGAAGTGTTGATTTATCATAGTCATAGTGTGTGCATCAATAAGAAAATTCCACAACTAAATGATTTATTGGAAGCAGACTTATTTTACACAGGTCTGGAGTCTTGCAGTGCGGGCTCAACGTAGTAACAGGCTGTTGGAAGAGGGCTGCTCTCTGATGCTAGAAGGAACCTCTGAGGGATGCAGCACATCCTTCAGAGGATACAGATGTTGTGGCTTCACGTGATAGAAGAACAGAAGGATCAATTTACTCTCCAAAGCCTTTTTATAATTAAAGGACAGAACCATTCAGGAGGTTGAAGCTTTCATGACTTTCATCACCTTTTCAAAAGCCCCACCAGTCCATATTGTTGCATCGGGACTAAATCTCAATGTGAATCTGAGAGAGGTCACAAACATACACAGCATAGCGATCGCTTTCTAGACATAGGGAAATACAAAGGTCTTTTGAAAAGGTTTCATAAGTGTTGCTCCACACAACAAAGCCCCACAAGGGATGGACTCTTGAGTAGATGGATCAGACACCAATGTATGCCATAGGGAAGACAGCATATGGTATGATCCAAAGAACCATACTTTTAGGTCACTTTTGAACATATGATCACTGGTGACACACACTGGTAGGCCTTTCCTTTAAATCGAGTGTAACTTCTAGTCTTCCAGATGCATGGATTTTCTTAAAGGCAACTCTTCAATTTTTTGTTTGTTTGTTCTTGCACAGGATCTCTCTACATAGCCCTGGCTGTCCTGGAACGCACTCTGTAGACCAGGCTGGCCAAGAATTCACAGAAATCCATCTGCTTTGCCTCCAAAGTGCAAGGATTAAATAAAGGTGTGCACTACCACATCTTGCTACCTCTTCACTCTTTTCTACAGCCCATGGGTTCTATCTTAGAGAATGGTAAATTGAGACTGAGAATGGCCTTTATAGCCAGAGAGTGTACAGCTATATTATGGATACCGCTTAAGCAAGTTTTTTTCCCCATTGAAAAATGGTGGTCAGAACAAGCATGAAGTTTTCTGATTTAAGGTCAAGGTCAATGGAAGCAGAAGGCTTCTTTAACTTTCACATGTAACTCAGAGGGTCTTGTTAGAATAAATATTCTGGATCATTCAGTGTATTAGTAAGTTTGGGCTGTCATAATAAAAAGCCATAGCATATACAATGGCTTAAATAACTGAAAGCTGCTATCAGAATTCGAGGGTCTACGTAGTTCAAGATGAAGTAGATGGCCAACTCAATTCCTGGTGAGGCTTCCCAGCTGCCTTCTTTTTTTATGTGGTTACATGCTCTTTCCTTTATACTTATTTTCAGAAATTGAGAGTTCTAAGATGTATTTTATGAGAATGTTAATCCTATCATATCAGAGCCCCATTCTTATTCCCCATTTAACTCCCATCCTCTGCTCATTGGACCCCCTCTCTCTACAATCACATCAGGATCAAAGCTCCATATGAACTACACATAGAAAGGAGAAGAACTTTAGTAGTAGTTGTTGGCGGATCTCAAGAATTTGTAGTTTAGATCATGTGTATGCTGTGGGCCTATGTTTGGGTTATCAGGGAACTGAAGTTGAAGATCCGGTTTCTATATTAAGGCAGAGGAATGCTATGCAATGAGAAGGACAACATATGGCTAATGATGTCGGTGAGTCCTGTTCAGGATCAATACTGATGACAATAGCAATACTGTGACATACTGACATGTAAGGTTTAGTGAGGATGGGAGTAGAGGATGAGGGGAACAAGGCATGTTTGTATGTTTAACCAAAACAAAAGTATGAAAGTGCCATATGGAAGCTTGCTATCATACAAGCTAATTTAAAACGGAATTGAAAAAGAATTTGAAGGGGGTACCTTGAATATGTGGTCAATACTGGTCTCAGAAGCTATAGGTTATTAAACAAAAATCCCAGTGCCAGGTGTGGGATCCCTCTTTATGAATTATTGGTTAGGAAAGCCACACAGGCTCCCTAGATAATACAGGCTAGGGTAATTGTTCTTGATTGCTCAAAAGAACTAGATGTTAAGACCCCATTCCAGAAGACATCACTTACTTGGGTTTGGGACATAGAGAAATAAAGGTTGAATAGAGTTGGAAGTTTTTTTTTTTTTTTTTTTTTTTTTTTTTTTTTACAGCTGGCTAGCTTTTCTAGTGGCATACAGGCTGCTGGGAGAGAAAAGCTATCAACAGTCTTACCCAGCTGTAAATACCAGGGAGCTACACTGCCAACCTGCCAGGAAAAATGTGACCACTGGTGAGATAGTGCCATGACTGTTGTTGAGGCAATCAGCTCCTTTTGGATTGGATTTTAGGTTCACTTTACAGGAGGGGATTTATACCTGGTTAAATAAACCTAGGGAAAAGTTCGTGGCTGGATGCTCAGAGATGCTACAGCACTGGTTCTCAATCTGTGTGGGTCATGACACCTTTAGGGGTTGCATATCAGATATCCTACATGCCAGATGTTTACATTTTGATTTATAAAAGCTGAAAAATTACAGTTTTGAAGTAGTAATGAAATAATTTTATGAGAAAACTATTAGGAACTGTATTAAAGGGTTGCAGCCTTAGGAAGGTTAAGAACCACTCCTCTGGAGAAGCCTACTAGTACTTTGCTAAATGGCCATGCTATAAAACTACCCTTTAAGCATGTGTTATCCGTAGATTGGTGCTGCTCTCAGTATTGGTCAGAGATGCTTCTGCTCTCAATGGGCAGTGGTTAGTGTAAAGGTTTGTAACTGGTCAGAATGCTAAGAATAAGGGACCATGGAACACTCAGCTTTAAGCCGGATATCTCCCTCCAAAGATGAGAGACCACTATGGAAGAGGTGAGAAGAAATGGGAGGCAAGGAATGGAGGAGGAGGGGTGTGAAGTGCTGTTTTTTAGACATGACAGTCACTGCACTCATCAACTCTCAACAGCTGTGATCACTCACAGGAGACCTGTCCAAGACTAGACTCATTAACATTTCATCATATATGGGGAGGGGCTCATGGGGCCCCATCCCTCCTTGAGGAGCTATAGGCAGTTAATGGCTGATGGGTATTACTCAGTGGTATAGATACTGCTAAGAAGGCCTTACTCAAGTAAATAAAACCCCACGCCCTCCCCAAACATGTTCATGCAGGTGACCCTAATTAATTACAGTAGGACAGACAGACAGACACACACACACACACATACACAGGAAAATGACACAGAAGTGGGTGGGAACTTCTTGGGAAAAAGAAAGGGTTCAGAGGTAGTGGGAGAGTGATGAGGGAGGAAAGGATGATTTGATCAAAGTATGTTCATCCATATATGAAGCCGTGAGCGAATAGTTCCTGTTTTAAAGTAGAAGGCACATAGAATGGCAGCCTGTTCTTTAAGAAATGACCTTGTTGCCCTTACTTGGAACATTCAGGTATTTGAGTCTTTTCCAAGCCATGTGATACCCAGTAGATCAAATGTTCTGTGCTTCTTTATCAGAAGGTCAGGCCCTCAGACCCCTTTCTCTGGAACATTATTGAAAGTTTAGCTGCGCTTAACCGCTGAACCCTTAATGGGCTGTCATCCTGATGAGCCCTTAGAAACAGTGATCACTGGAGTGCTCACGGAACTTTGTTTATTGCCATGCTTGTTCTTTGACTATTTGTGTTTATGGTCTTGCTTGTTCCTTGACTATTTGCATCTATTGTATTGCTAGTTCCTCAGCATAGAACTGACCTTAATACTTGCATGTAATTAAAATGGTATAAAAAGCAAATAGGAGGAGGGGAGATGGGATAGGGAGGGGAAATGGGGAAAGGGAATGACATCTGAAATGTAAATAAATAAAATATCCAATAAAAAAGAAGTTTGGCTGCTAATGCTAACAGACAAGACACCAGTACCACAGAGGAGAATAATGTTAGCACATAGACAGGAAGAAAAGCCGCACCTAAATCCCCAAAGTGGTACTTTCAATAGTTCTACAAAGAGAAGTACAGTTTAAAAAAAGAAGATTCAGGCCACTTTGCTGTCATTTTCTTTAGACGCTAATGAGAATCACCAGCCAGGTGAAACAGGGGTTGGCTTTATAAAAGATCTGCATAAAAAAGAAAAAGAAAAGAACTCCCACCTTGATACAATTTGACAGTTTCCTGCAAAGGAGGCTTGTTCTTCCTGGACTAGGGACACCAGTTTTCTCTAGTGATTATGTCACCAGCTCAGAGAATTGCTTTGGATGCCAAGGTCTTTATTTTCCTTGAGCATGAATCGAGCTCCTTTGGATGTGAGGTCAAGCCCCAGAGCCCGTCTTCAGTTACCTCCAAGTTGATTAACTCAAAGCAGAGCTCACAGGCTTCAATTGTTAGGTGGCGGATGGCCTTGCATTTCTTTGGACTGAATAGTGGCAGCCCTAAAGATAGATACCTGACCTTCCATGGTTTGAACTCGGAGGCTCCTTTCTGGTAGATTGTGCAACATTCTCAGATAAAGGAGACGGGATGGGAAGAACCAATCTGAGAACCCTGTGGGGGTAACAATAGACTCCTGGGAGTCTACAACAAGGTCAGTATCCCAGGCCTTTGTTTCACAGCCCCCCCACCCCCAGCAGCATGCTATAAAGGCTGATTTCAAATCAGGTACCAATGGTGGACATTTTCAACTTAATCATCATCCCATGCTACCATGGACTAAGTTGGCACAGCAGAAGTCAGCAGTAGAGGAATCAGCAACTCTACTCTGCAAAGCCATCTTCTGCATAAAAGAGAGAATCAAGATGGCTCAAGCAGAGGTACAGGCTAGAAGATGTTCCTCCCAGCATGCTCCTGCTCTGGTGTTTTCCTGTAGGAGAGCTCTAGTGCATATTATTACTGGCTTGCTGCTTCAGAGAGATGGCTTGGCTAGAGGCCAGAACATGCATTCCTGGTTTTGTTTAAAAGAATTATCTTGATATTAAGGATCTGACCAGTAATTGTCCTGATTTTTTTCAGATCTGGGTTTCTCAATGCTCTGTTGCTAGAACTCGTGGCTGTTTGGGGCCAGAAGAGGGCAAGGACAAAGAAAACATAAATTGAAGTAGAGTGCTCAAGTTGTATTTAATAGTCATTGAGCTACCACAGAGACTGTGTTTAAATACTTAAGGGACGAATCTCTTGAGAGGCTCGATAATTTCCTAAGTAGGTCATTTGAGCAGAATAATGAAGACCAAATGCTGATGTCTTGGTCTCTCTACCTACTCATCCTGGGCCCAGTCTCTGAGGATGGTGGTCCCTCTGAGATGCAGCAGAGGAGAGGGATGGACAGGCTGAGCCTTTTCTCTTACTCTGAAGCTGTCGCTGGACATTTTTGGGAGCAGTCTATATTAAACCTATACATTTTAAATTGTCATCTTGAGATGCCAGCTATTGCCCAGAGCTAGCATTAAGAAATCTGGGGTGAGCAGGGCACAGCCAGAAGCATGGTGCTTTGTGCTGAGTCCCATAGGTGACTATGTCTTCACATATTAAAATTAAACTCATTTCCTGCATAGTTTGGACCAGGAACGGGCCCCAAAGGGCATGTGTTAAAGGCTTGGCTCTCAGAACTGTGTTATTGGGAAGTGATGAAAGAAGCCTAGCTTAGTAGGAGTTCTCTAGGTCACTGGGGGTGTCCTCCAAGGAGTTGTAGAAGCCCTGGTCGTTTCTCTTTCTCTTCTTTAACTTCCCATATGTTGTTCAACCATATGTACCCACCACACAGTGCTGCCACAGGCCCAATACAACAACACATCCAGCTGATACAGAGGCTAATTCTAAACCTAAGAGCCCAAACAAACCACCTCTTATTGGTTGATTATCTCAGGCACTGTTAGTGTGACAATAGAAAACTAACACCCTGACAATCTTTGAAGTCTAAGCATCTCACTAAAGTTCTTCTAAAAGGTTAATTTTCACTAATTCATCCTGTCTAAGATTGCCTGGCTCTTTAAGAAATCAAATAATCCTCAGCTTGGGGAACGTTTTCAGTATTTTGTTCCATTGTTTGCTTATAGCTCTCAGCCTGTTCTTACGTCCTGTCTTCTGGCTTGCCAGGTGTGAATGCGGTTGTTCTTTGAATTTATCTCTAATTCTCTTTCTTTTTGCACATAATTTCCATTTGAGGCAATTTCTTTTTGTCTTCAGATATTTCTTAAACTCAGTCTCTTAGAAAATGAACTCTATTCTCAGCAGTGAATATTTTTTTCAGTTTGTCTACTGAATTTTTTAAAATTCAGAAATATCATTCTTTGTTCCAGAAAGCCTTTCCTGTGCTCTAATTATATCTTTGTTTTAATTACTTTTATTAATGTCTTCTTTCTCTTTCCACTAGTTCAACTATAAATGAAGCTGCCAGCTCTTGTTGCTCAGCTGGTATCTCTCCTGGTTTCAGACTCCCTCTAAATCATTGTAAATTTCCACTCTCTAATCAATTTTGTAGGTTTCTTTAATGCCTACCCTGCTCAGGCAGTTGGGGTATTTGATCAGGCAGAGCAGAGGTAGTTAGCATGTAAATAGCCCATGTTGGTGGCCTTCTGCTTATAGAGCTGATGGAGCCCTTTTTCAACAGAGTGGACTGGAACAGCCCTGACTCATGACAAAGCCGTCATAGTGGGTATGACCTCTTCAAATTCAGAGAAGAGGCCCTTTCTAAGGAAAGAGATGGATAGGTTCTTTCAGACCCATGAGAAAGGAGACTTCCACTCCAAGGAGAAAGAGTGTTTCTCCTCTGTGTCCTGGACAGTGTTACTTTGGAACCAAAAGCCCCTTATGGGTATTGCCCTTATGGGTCCTTTATATTCTGCAGCTAATCATACTTTTGTTGACTTAATTGGAAAAGCCCGAAGGACAGTGGACAGGGACATGCATTTCTCTCTGAAATAAACCTTAAAACTCAGCCTTTATTCTTGCTACATCCTCTAGTATACTCAGTGTTTCCCTATTTCATGAGGCCTTGGCACCCCACTGACTCCCCATTCCCAGGGCAAACCATCCATGCCTTATGCCTTTGAGATGAGCCCTGCTTCAGGCTGGATCCACCAGAGCAAGCTCTAGCCTCTATGCTTCTCACCATCCTGGACTCTGCCATTTTCCCAAAGCCATGCTGTGTCTTCCCTTCCCCTGTGGCTATGACAGATGCTCTGCAAAAGGAAGTCCCCTTGTCATTCTGTAATTAAGATGCTACCTTTTAGAAGTCTCAATCAGAACTTTTTTCTTTCTCGTCTTCCCTCCCGTTTGTTTTTCTGTGGTGGCACTGGACACAACACACTCTACCTGTATCATCTTACTTCTTCCCACAACGTCATAAGAAATGGATGCCTTCTCTTCGCAGTGTTGAACTGATACTGGAACTCAATCACATCAGACATTATTGGACCAGTCCTGTGCTTTTCTTATAACAGGTGGGAGGCAGGGTCACAGAGCTTCAGTTGGTCCTTTATAAAAGGGACTGATATCCTTGGCATCCAAGAATTTATGAACTCTCTCTACAAGCAGATTTTCCTATTTCTTTATCCCACCCCATGAGGAACTGGGTTGGAGCAGCCAGGCCTGTGGTCAGCCCAGCAGCTGAGCTGATGTAGAGGCTCCTCTCCCATGAGCCACAAGACTTGGAAATACTTCCCTAGTAGTTTGCACTTTTCAAGGACCTGCCCAGGTGAATGGCAGAAGAGAAGAACTGTAAAGAAACCTGTTCTGGCACCTTCTGCAGTTTAGAAAGGTACACCATGGTGACACGTTCAATTCTATTGGATGTTTGACAGATTGGTTACCTTTTTTTTTTTTTTTTAATTGCCATTTTGACCAAGTATCTGACAGAGCTATTTGGAAGAAGATATTATTTTAACTCTTGACTTATGAGACACAGTCTATCCCAGAAGGGATGACATGCCAACTGGAATGCTCAGCCTGTGGTGGCCAGAGTGTGTGACACACTTTTTCATATCTTCATGGATCAGGAAACAGAAAGCATAGGACTGGAAGTGATACAAAGCTGAATCTACCCCACTTCTGGTGACTATCTCAGCATCTTTGTCTCCTGCCCTGATGGTTCGAAATCTCCTCAAAGAGTTTCATAAACTTGAACCAAGTGTTTCAACATACAGGCTTGTGAGGGACATTTCACATTAAACTATCACACTTGAGGGCAGGGCTGCCTTTTCAAAGGCGGCTCATTAGAGTAGAGTGTGGTTTAAACTACTCAATCTGAATACAGACTCCTCAGTTTACAGATGGACATAGGTGACTGAGGCTGTGGGTGGGCAGCACCAGGACTTAAGCTGAGGGAAAAAAATAGAAGCCTCGACTTTCATCTGTTGCCCTGGGGATGAGTGAAGACCAAGACTTCTGACTATACCTGCCTGTGCCCCAGTCTCTAGCATCTTTTGGAGCTGTTGGGCTTATAGGTCCATTTTCCTAGTCTTGCTCTGGAAGTTATATTGAGAGTACTTATGTTGCTTTCTCCTGTATATGTATATATGTATATATGTATATATGTATATATGTATATATGTGTGTATGCTTATTGTATAGGTGTGCCAATATGTTCCAAGAAACCTTTCTAGGGTGAAAAAATATAACACTATCACTCTTGGTACAAGGATTGTTGTACCCTTAAAAAAAAACTCACTAAGTACTCTGTTGCTCTAAATGGACCATTTAAAAGCAAGGGCCAATGCCTTGCCCAGAGCCAGATATGAAGCAGGTGCTTGAAAAATGTGTGGAAAATAGAAGAGTTGATATCCAGTAGAAAGGCAAGATTCAGCCTGAACTCTTTTTTTATTCAGCTTTCACATAACGTTTTATCAATTACATTCTAATTTTCCCCTACAATCCCCTCACACCCTTGTGCATATGTGTAGGTGTGTATGTCTTTCTATTTGTATATGCATGTGATTTATATATATGTATTTGAGTATCTATCTACAATATGGATGTGTGTGTATGAGTGTGTACCTAGATGCATATCAGAACATATCACAGATTGCCAATCACTACTTCTTCACAAAGGTTAATGGAAAAGAGCCATCATGCTTGAATCCATTGCCTGGGACTTGCAGTCTCACAGAAGAAGAGTAGGCTGGGTAGGGAAAAGAAGAAATGGTTGTTCAGCCAAGTGACACCTAGGAGAACATGTTGGGATGCTGACATTGGCCACACAGTCTGATCTGAGTAGAAGTAATAGTGACACAGGAAAGGAAGGAAGGGACAGCTGAGGGGTGGAAGATGTGAGTGAATAGTTAGGATCTGAAGCTCAGGAAGGAATGCCTTTCAGTGGAAAAGGAAGAGAAGGAAGGAGGAAGTTCTTCCCAAGCTGGAGCAACACACTGAAATACACATTGTAATGGTCTGAACTGCAAGATGAACCTCCAGTGTGATTTCATTTGGAAACAGGCTGTTCAGAGAGTAATTTGGGTAAATTAGGCCAGATTGGAGGAGTCTTGATCAAACTGGACTGGTGTCATTATAATAGGAAGAAGAGAGGAAGCTCTTTCTCCAATTGTCTGTATGCATAGAGGGATGGGAAGAGCATGAAAAGGTACAGAGAGAAGGTGGCTATCTGCCCCATCCCCAGGAGTGAGATCCTGGTCTTCCCAGTCTTTAGACCTATAAGATAGAAGTTGTTAGTGGTCCATGATTAGGATTACTCTGGCTATGATGTTTTGCTGTGGCAGCTCCAGTTGACTTACATCTCTCTATCATCCATCTACCCATATGACCACCAATGTATGCAAGAATAGCCTTCAAGGCCCAGAGAGCCTCTGTATCTGGAAAAATTGTATCTGATTTGATCCAATGTCACAAATGCTGGGGCAATGGGAAGAAATATCAGAGGAAGAATGTTAGGGTTCTGGGTCTCTTGATTTTGAGGTTAATGAGTCCTGTCCTATGTTCTGTAGAGCTTCCAGTTTCTACTCATTTCCCTCAAGAAAAAAAGCAGACCCAGATGGAGTAGAGAAGTCTCTATGACCTTCTTTTTCTCATCTGCTCTGTAGTCTTCATCTCATAGTGAGGCTTGTGGAGGGTGTGTAGGGGGGTAAAAGGCTCAGCCTTTGGAGAGGAGGGCTGATTCAACCCCTACTAGTACTGTGGCCCATGGCTGATAATATATACTTTCTGCATCTTAGTTTTCTTGCCTAGAATGTGGGGACAATACCATTACCAACCTCTTAAGCATGTTGTAGATAATCAAGAAATCAAGACATTTTATTAAAAAAATTTTTTAGTGTATGCTAAATAGAGTTGGCTAGACTTTTTTTCCTTCTTATTCTCAAGCTTATCAGCAGGGAATCCAAGGCAGCTCTTGGAGCAGAGGGAAAGACATGCAGACCAGAACACTTATTTTATAAAGTAAATTCTTTTTTGACTATATTGGGAGGAAGAGGCAAGAGCAACTAAAATTGGGTGGTGGGCCTGGTGAGGGCTTATATCTGAGGGCTTTCTCTGAGCTCGTGAGGAAGTTGGGGAAGACATCCAGGAAGGTTTGTGAAAGATAGACAAGGAGGGATTTAGACGTCTAAGAGAGAAAAATGAACCTGCTAGACAAATGTAGAAAGCCTGCTGTGTAATCTGCAGACAATTTAAGTCTTGAGACAGTGGATGTAAAGTGCAAACAGGCCTGATAGTGTGAATTTTTCCCACCTCCAGCTGCCTAAGTTTGGCAGGGGGAAGGTCTGGAGTGGCTTCTTCTGATAGCCCTTATTAAAGGATGTGCATGAGGAGAGCCAAAGACTGCTTTCACACCCAGTGACTGTGCTGATTTTCTCATTACACACTGTGTTAACGATGAAGGGAAATGTATTTGAGTTCTCACCTTGTGGCAGCTTCATTTTCATTTCTGTGGCCAATCCCTTAGGACTACATGTGTAAATTGCCAGTTTATGGTAATTTAATTTGTGGTATGCTTTGGACAGAGAAGACATTTTCTTCATTTATGTGGCTTTGGGCACTATATTCTTTTCATTACCTCATTTGGGATCTTCCTATTTGGCAGTAAGGGCGGAAGGTAACGTTGTACTTGCAAAGCACCTACTGTGTGCCAGATAATATTGTATCCAGTTCACATTTATGATGGCATCAATTTGTTTTTACAATTACCTCATCTAACAGCTTAAGTGGCTTGCTGAGGGTCACACAGAAAGTAAGGATCAAAGTGACGATTCACTCCAGGCAGTCTGTCTCTGAACTCCATGCTTGGTACCCACAAGCTTCTCTACTGTATCTAAAAAGTTCTGTCAATCTAAACTGTTTGCTATGGAAATGTATATTGTGTCCCATTTAGCTCCTAACTGGCTTCTCCCTCCCTTTTCAACCCCTTCCATGCACCACTAAGGATGGATTTATCAGTACCATGCATCTGTCCATCCAGGTAACAAGTGCATTTTTAGGAATGCATTATGATTGCTTTTGTAAAACACAAGGATGACACAAGGCTTCCCTTGCCTCCCAAGAACTCGATATTTAGTTGGGGATACAAATCATTCAACAGACAACATATGCATTCGACAGACAAGGATGCAGACACACCCCACATACGCAAGGCTCCAGAAGAAACAGACTACATACAGAAAAGGGTTGGGTCTATGGTGCTGGATTCGCTCCAGTTGCTGTGGGAGCCTTTTTAGTTCCTAAACAGATGCCAGCTCATCCAGCTGGGCTAGAGGAATGCTATGGCAACAAGACACCAAGGACTCTAGTCATTGTGCTCTCCAATTTCCTGAAACGGGGAGTATAGAAAGCTGGGAACAGGACAAAGCATGTCCAGAGCTTGTTTTCAGCAAGTTTAATTGGTTTCTTTGTTCAAATGGACCTGTCCAGAATTCCTCTAATAAACTGGCTGGGTTCATCCTGTGTGATTCTCAGGACGTAGCATGGACTGAACAGAAAGGAAGCAGGCAACTGAAGCTGCCACCAAGCTGGCTGCATGACCTTACAAAGTTATTTATTTAAACTTTGAAAGATTTAGGTTTCTGATTTATGACATGGACAAAGTACTACCTTTCTTGAAGGGTCTAGGAAGGATTAGCAATGAGTTTTGGAATGTTCTTGGTGCTAACAGGCATCCAATCAATCAAAGGTATCTTTCGGTATAGTTACATAGCTAAACATGATGGTCGAAATTCAGTGACAGAGTGTCCTTAAATGGACCCATTATTGTTGGAGCATCTTTTCCCTCCTGCTTCTACTTTACCCTGGAAATGTTCAGAAAGGGTAAGGAGTCCATAAAATTGCAACCCTTGATGCCCAGCTGCTGTCTCCAGGCACTTAAGAAATCATGGGATCATTTGAACTTTTGTTGGGCTTTCTATTGTTCCCTTCAGGGAAGGGGGGCGGTCACAGGTCTTATGGTTATCAAATTGTGGTAAGAAAAGTGGGGTTCATATTTGGGAGGTTCATATTTAACTGGTTCTAGCTGCCAGATGCTGTACAGAGCAATTGCTCTGTATACATTTAACTATCACAGCCTCTCTGGTAGCTTGCAGGAGTAGATGGGGGAAAGCATCATTAACATTTTTAAGACCAATAAGCAAGGCTCAGAGATGTCGACTCAGTTGTTCAAGGTTACATTGCAAGTGAGAATCCAGTAGTTGGCCCTGACCCTGTGTTCTGCCTGCTACCCTGTGTGGCCTCCTGAAACATTTTATAGCCATAACCATTTTAGAGATAAAAATGCTGAGCCCAGAGAGGTTTCAATTTTCCTCACCATCTTATAGTTACAGAAGAGGAGTGCCACAGTGAGCCCATTTTCTTGAAATTTAATTTTGTTTTTCCTAGAAAACTACTTTAAGAATATAGGCTGTTGGTTTCTCACTATCAGAGAATGACATTCCAAACATGGAAACGGAAAGACTAGAAAGAAAGACCACTCTGGTACAACAGATACAAACGTGCATCTTCATGAAAATTGTTTCCTTACTCACCTTGTCTGAATGTATGTACTCCCACAAACCTGCAGGCACATCCTATTTCTACCTAAAAGGGTGACCCTGAAGCAGCAATGGCCACACTAAAACACAGGTCTTAGCTTGTAAGGACAGTTCTCCATGCAAATAAAACAGGGGTCCTTAGATAAGCAGTTAATTCCAGGGTCACAGCAAGGAAAATAGAAGATAAACCTGAAAAGACTTACTGTTCAAATTAATTTAAAAAACAATGGTCTAAGATGAGAACTCTAGTGACAGAGAGGCAGGGGTAGAGGCTCCTGGTGGCCAGACCAAGACACTTTCAACATCAAAATAACAACTGGAATATTCTCCAACCCACTGGATAAACAGGGTTTATGGTGACATAAATAAACAAATAACTTTGAAGGACCTTTCCCTGACACACTGACTAATTATGCGGGGTAAATAGCTGACATTACAGTGGAGAAGTCTGGGTGACACTACTTTATTAAGTGATCAAGGCGAAGACACCAGTAATGGGACAGAACTGAGTCACTACTTCCCGATGGTACACATGCCAACTCAGAATGACATTGAGAATGTCCCTGCTAATGATGCAAAATTGCATCTAATCATAAGGAAACATACCCCAATGCAGACCCTTGCAAATTCCTGGTCTGTAGTTAAAAAGAAAACATCAAGGCTCTAAAAGGTAATGAAAGACTAAGGATATAAAGTGACCAAAGGATCGTGACCAGCATGAGGGTCATAACTGTCACTGTAGATCTAAATGGCATTATTGGTGAATTTGGAGAACCCAAGTGATTTGGTTGGTTGTGTAGTAACTGATCAACCAGAGTTCTCATCCAGCAGATTTGTACCACCGTGACATACTAGAAAGAGATGAGGATCAGTTGAATGAGTTTCAGTGATTGGGGAAAGAAAAATGTTGTGTATTGATTGTACTTGTTGTCCCTCAAAGATCTGACGGGGGGAAAAAGTTATCTGCTCTGACAATAAGAACCTCAACTGAAGAAAGGAGACGTGTAGAGGGCACAGTAAAGTGGGTGAAACCACAGGCTTGGGTCTCAATCCCAGCTTCACCGCTTACAGCTCTGTAAATTTAGCCAGGTTATTTGTGTCTTATTTCTGTGCTCTGTAAAACAGGGTTCATCACGGCAGCATAGGGACTTTGTGGACTTAAGTGAGCTGATAACATACAGTGCTTAATACCAAGAGCCCTACAGTGAGTTCTGAGAACTGCTTTCTATCTCTGCTTCCTGAGAATGCTCAATGGAAGTATTTCTCTTCACAGCATGTCTGGCAAGACTATTTGTACCCTGACTGCATGGCTGGTCCTAGTCTTCAGGCAGATGTCTGTAGGTTTTGTAGATAGAGGGCATGTTAAATAAGAGCTATGTTTATAACCTTCAGATGGCATTTACTATTAGTATACATTTGAGACCCAATGAGGATTGGCTTCAGTTTAGATTTTTCTTTTTGACTACAGTTATTCATTCTATCTATATGTGAAAATATTTAGTTTCTGATAATCCTAACTGAAGTAAAAGTGATTATCTCATTGACAAGATGTCTCTTAAGCTGTTTTAAAATATGCAAGTCTGGCCTGTGACAAAGGATTAAAGGGTATCTGCCACCAAGTGTGCCTAATTCAATTAAAAGTGGAACAGTTTAAAGGGCACATAAAGCAACGTTCTGGTTGGAAAGGCAATCTAGATCCCCTTTGATCTTGATTCTTTAAGTTAATGGCTTTTTCTACTCTTGTATACTTGATACCAGCTGTAACAATACAATGTTAAGAGCTGTGTGTGTTTGGGGGATGCACTATAAGGCTAATTTACAAGGCATCTTTGGTTGAGTACTTTTTTAGTTCGTCTTTGCTGATCAAACTGTCTCAAGAACTCTGTGTACTTTTCCAGTTAGGTTCAGCTGACATGAGAGCAGATGGCCTCTGACAAGGCTCCTTTGCATCACCCTTCAACAGTCCCTTACAGTGTTACTTCAAAACATTTTATAGGCTTCTCAATGACCATTACTAACCCAACAAAATAGGCTCCCCAGCCTTTGGACAGGGCAAACGCTCCAGCTGTGGCTAAACTCTGACTCTCTTCCAAGGGTGCATTCCACTTGAATATGCCCTGTTCCAAACTAAGAGCCACGGTGGCTTTTTTTTTTTTTTTAATCCTCTCAAAAGACAGAATTTTTGATGCACCTTCAAGATTCCATTTATATCAGTGACATAATGGTGTCAGCTCTTTGAAGGAAGAGAGAAGAGCAGACAGCAACTGGTATTATATCGTTAAGTGCCCAAGAATCAATTACATCCTTGCTGAGACAAGAGGCAATTTTCCCATTTAAACTTCACAGATGTACAGACTGGCAAATTATTGTTGGGTTGTTGCTTCTTTTATTATAATTAACAATTAAAAAAAACATGTTATAATGTAATTATCTGTTTACTAGCGCTTACTGGCCCAGGTTGTAGAAAAGACTTTATCTTTAAGAAAGTATTTTAATCAGCTCTTTTATATTCACTCACTAGTGTGGAACCATTTTGGCCCCTCACGATTAAGCCGATGGAAATTTCCAGGCTGATCCAGTTGTGGAAGGAGCCTCTTATAGAAATGTATTAGTTTCCGTTCTTAAAATAAGCCCCGAGTTCAGTGATTCTTCATTTTCTTGCTCTCTTTCTTTCCTGTTTGCCCTGCTCATTTATGAGTAAATGCTTTGATCTTAATATGCTATGACAGTGTTACCATGTTGCGGTCACTGTTCTAAGTGCCATGTGGTTGATGAACGGTGTGCGATGACCACAGGTTAATGCATATAACCCTTACAAGGACTTTCTGAGATAGATTCCATTATGGTACCCATGGTTTCTACTATAATCTTCCCTGCCCTCCCCATCCCCAAGTAATAGCAACATGAGCCTAGATGAATGGGCCACGGCCATGGAACACAGATAGCTGGTACATAGTACAGCCGTGAGGATATTGTAGTGCTGTGACATCTTTTCTGCTAAATGAAAGATCAGTCAAATTTTCATTTGAAAAGGCAACTCATGAAAAACACATTGAAAAGCAATGTCCTTAGATCCTGACTGACAATCAGCACAACAAATTACTCTATGCCAGGCTAAAGCGGGACATGGGTTAGATGTCAAGAGCACACCCATTGGGAATGACTACAAAGCTTTATGTGTGTGTAACACTGAAGTCACCCTATCAGGTCATGTGGTCTCATACTTTAAATAGAAGAAATGGTGTTACTGTATTTGCTATGTAATTAAAACAATTAAACAAAAAGATGATGATTGATGATGGATGGATGGATAGACAGAAAGATAGATGATGGAGAGATAGGCAGAGGATTGAGTTACTATAAGATATGTAAAAATGATTCTATAAGTCTTCCTATGCATTGGACATCTTTTTATAGGGAAGTAAATAATTCATAATAATTATAAGTATAAAGTAACATGTTTATTACCTGCATTCTATCTTTGAATAAAATTGAATGTAAAGCAACTTGAAAGGCGTTGAGCAAGGACAGCATTATGTGCTAACAAAGGGGAAACAGTGGAATGAGGGAGATTGATGGAAATGGTGGTCTCAGAATACCTGAAACAGGACTTAAGGCATTCAGTCAAGCTCAGCTCCATACTTCAAAGGGTAGGAGTCTTTGAATACGTGGGGCATATGCCCTGGGTCTTGATATTTCATCTTTTATACTTGTTCTCATCAGCTTGGGAAACATAGGATACATATTTTTCTTGGGTGTGTATCTTGGGGTCTCTCCTGCTATGGTCTCTCAGCATTAACAGAACATTCAAAACAGACTCACCTTTGCATTAGTAACTTAGTAACTGAGTCAAATGGTATAGGCAGTGGTATTTGGAAGACCATCTCCCTGGGAAGTCTACAGTGACTGTCATATAGTAGGAAGAGAGGAGGAAGAAGTAATTCAGACAGAAGGTAAAACCCAGTGAGCCTATCTGCAATGGGAAGAGTGGAAGGAGGAGCCCATTCCTGCCAGCTTTCCCACCACCATTTAGATAGCTCATCTTTATGAGAGTTTGTTGAATGCTAGTTGTATGCCAGCACTGTGTTGGAAGCAGTAGAAAGAAGATAGCTCCATCAACCCGGAAACCATCAGCTTGTTGGGAGCTGAGATGTGTTTGCCTTACTGCATAGCATAAAGGAGTAGGGAGAACCTGGAAGGTCATTGGTTCTTTTCCAAAGCAGAAGCTGCATCCTCAAATGCATGATTCTCTGGGAAGTGAATGGCAGAGCTAGACACACAAAGCACATATACTCTGGTACCACATTTTGGGTTGAGCCTGAGAAACTTGGCAGCTATTAACATAAAGACACACTTGGAAGACGGGACATTTTCAGTCACTAGTGCTTCAGGGTTAATGACTTCACCTGAGCCTTTATGTGAACAGATTTGGAAACAGCAAAGGCAGAAGGACAGTTGGCACCTGGGATTTAAGAATGCAGGCTGTATCTACTGAATCCAGCTTGGTTGGCTCACACTGTGGTTTACTGATGCACACCCACATGTTCTTCCCAATACACACATCTTAGGGACTCATAACTTAAGTGACTGGTTGGGCTCATTCACACGTTGCCCCTCCCCAGATACATAAATGGCAGCATGATCAACTCATGGCATGAACTCCTGTTGAATCAAAGATGCTCATAGACTGATAGAAGAGGCAGAGCTTAGAAGCCTCTAAGCTTCCGTGTGAGGCCATGTGAAGGAAGCAGGACAATGACATCAGAAGTGGGGAGGGGCCTGTCAGGCAGCACTCTTTGCATCAAGCTCAGCTCTAAGAGTCAAAGAGGTCAGCAGAGCCACACTATATGCTAGGGAAGCACTGTCTTCACTTGCAGCAGGTGGACCATGGGCTTGTATGAGCACTGTAGGTGACTGACACATCAGACCTACCCCTTTGCTGAATGGATGGCCATGTGACTAGCTGGGCCAGACAAGCATAAGCACAGGTCTGCTGGGTGGGAGCTTCTAGGAGCTTTTGCTTCCTGGTTAGAAAAATTGGCAGAATG
Organism: Mastomys natalensis; assembly: GCA_021653895.1. NCBI lineage: Eukaryota > Metazoa > Chordata > Mammalia > Rodentia > Muridae > Mastomys > Mastomys natalensis. The sequence continues at coordinate 274,414 of JAJTUV010000165.1, read as the reverse complement.
ACCAAGTATTCCTCTGTCTCCTCCCTCTCCTCATCTTCTTCGCTCCCTCCTTTGCTTGCTTCCTTCCATCCTGCACATGTGGCAGTCCTCTTAGGACCAGGACAAGCAGCCCGAGGGTACAAGAAGGAGTTCAAGTTAACACCTTTATCACTCATCTTTCTGTATCAGCTCTGGGCTGTTTTCTCCAGATTTCATAATGCAGAAGACAAATAGGATCCATTTGCTGGGCTACATATTTGGATATTTTCTGGCTTCATATCAAATAGTAGTCCTGAGATTCCAGGCTTCCACCTTCTGGTACCTTCAGCCCTTTCGTATCTCACATGCTCCCTCCCTCTAGAGCAGTTTTCTCAAGGACACAGGTCATAACTCTGGGAAAGCCTTCCTGGAAGATATAGTCTCACCCTTTGCCTTGGATCCAGGGTTTGCAGTGCTGCGATAACATGCAGAGTGTGGGTAGTTTCTGGATTTGCCCAGATCAATGCCCATGGCCTCCTAGCCTCTACCTTTGCCTCTCTGCAGATCACAGTACAGTCATCCCTGAGGAACACCAGCTGGATAGCAGCCGTCTTCTTCACAGAGCTGTCCAATAGCTCCAGTACAAAACAACTTGTCTCCAGTTAAAGGCCCAGTCCTAATGTCTTATCAGGCCCCGTGTAGCCCCACCTCCTTTCTTTCTCCACTCTCCTCCTCACCAAGGCTCCAGCAACACTGGCTGGACCTTCCAGAGACACTGGTGCCCTAACCTTTTTGTAAGCAGTTTCTTCAGCTAGCATGCCCTTCCTTCTCCCCTTTCTAGTCTATTTCAGAAGACATCTTACCATAGAGGCTTCCCTCAGTCCATCCTAATAGAGACCACATTCCAAATCCTACAGTCTTATCCCTGTGCCCAGCCCCATCCCACCCCCATCCACTCTGCTCTATCTCTTCTTCACTTATCTAATATACAATTTGCATATTTGTCATGCGATGTGCTTATGATTTATTTCCTCTTGTTACAGTGAAAACTCCCTGAGGACAAGCTTTTTATTGTTCCTCCTCCTTCCCTTCCCTCCCCCCTCTCCTCTTCTTCCCTTGTCCTCTCCTTTCCTCTTCTCTTTCTTTATTGTTTTTCTTGTTGTGTGATTTATTTCAAGTACTCAGAACAATACATGACACACAGATATCTGTTATATATGTAGATAGTTTTATGTGAAACTAGCATGGTCCTGAGTACTTGCTGTGTGGGAATCTTCTTATCATGGGATGTATGCACTGGGTCCTGTCCCTCAGAATACTTGTAACTTGAGTAGTTATTTATCCAACAGCCAAAATGGGACTGGTTTTGTTTATAGTAACATAGGAACTTATCAAATTTAAGGAGAAGGACTAAAAAAGTTGTTCCTAGAGAGCTTTTTCATAACAAATTACAACCCTAATTCATGCAAAAATAAGAAAAAGGAATCTGTTTGGTTTTAATAATTCTGCTGAAATTTGCCTTTGAAGAGTTTTCTCTTAGAATGATGGTACCTAGATGCTCATGCCCAAATTTATCTCAACTGATGCTACTTCCCTGCCTTGGGCTCCCTCCTCTAATGAGACGAGTAGCATTTACTAGATCTGGATATGTGGTTAGAGCCCTGGAAATGGTGTAACTTTCCTTTCTTTGCAAAGAGAAAGGCTAACTCTAGTGTTAAGAAGCCTTTGGGTTGATCAACATTCTTAAGCAAACTTGACCTGTAGGAATCTATCTTGATGGGTGGCTCTTTTCTTTATTGAGAGTCAACTGTTCCCGTAACAGTTTCAAAGACTTCTTTTTTTTCATTCCAAGTCCCCACCAACAAAAGCCCCTCTCCACTTTGAAGCTTTTAGATCGTCCCTTGTTTCTTTTAGGAGATTATCCGTCTAAACAACAGGGATGCTTATTTACTGTTATTCAAAAACTATCTCTGTGCATAATTTGTATTGTGTGTTTTGATGGCTTATCTCGTTGATGGAAAAGTACTTTATAACCGAGAGGCATTTCAGCAGATCAAGGAGATTCATTACCCTGGCGGTTTTTCATTTTCAGATAGAAATGAGTAGAAATTATCCAATTTCTCTTTTTATAATAACGTCCAATACATTTAGTGTCCAATTTCACACTGGCCCTTGATTTATAGCATTCGCCAGATGAATTGAGATCTGCTGACAATATACAAGTAGGGTGTCTTCTAACCCTTTAGGTACCAGGTAGCAAGTATAGTAGATAACACAGGATATTTCACTCTAAAACATACCCCGGAAAACAATTTATATTCTACTTACTCATGTCTGCCTATCTTGTCCTACCCTGTTCCAAATCTTGAGAACATCTGCATATTCTTGGCATTGGAATGAGTCTCTCTGAAAATGTTACTAAAAGCAACTAGTAAGTTAGAGAGGTGATGTTAAACTTTTAGCTTCAGTGGCCCTAAAGTTCCAATGACCTGCATCTTCTGTATCTTTGAGTGACAGCTTTTAAATGAGGAAGACTTCTCACTTCCTCATCACTAGGGGGCGGTGCTGCAGATGTACTTGGGGGCAGGATCTATCTACTACAGTTTATGGTCTGTCTGGCTTTGAATAAGGAACTGTCTCTTAGGACCCGCTTTCTGATCTTTCAAGTGGATCCAATAAGAAGACAATAAATAATAAGGCATCAGACACATGGTAGCCATAATACTCCCCACACACTTAGTTTCACTTAAAGTAATATTTCAAGGTCATGCTAAAGTCTAGCACCTTTCTCAAGGTGGCTTTCCTGGAGAATTAAGCAGATGATGCAATGGTGAAAGTGGATACAGTTCTGACTCTGCAGAATGGTAGAATTTTAGGAAAGGAAGAAAGGGAGGGAGGGGAGGAGGGAGGACAGGAACAGAAGGACATTTTTGGAGGCTGTCCTGGAAGAACCCTTGCTTAGCTTTCATTAGATTAGCATCTCCTGCCATCCCCCAGAGCTCATGGATGAATATCCTATCATTTTCCTCTCCAGTCACCTCATTGTGCCAAGACAACAAAGTCCCCTGTGGGAGTCTCCTTCAAGCTTCTTCCAGTGCTGGCGTGCTATCCTAGAAGGGATAACAGACAGGAAGTCTAATCACAGGAAAGACCAGACCAACTGAAAAGCCAAGGACAATAGGAGAGACTCCTCCTCTGGGGAGTAGCCTTGCTCCTGGCAGAGCTGACCCATGGCCCCTGCCCAGGCACACCTCCTAACTGCTCACGAGCCAGATACACTACTGTGAAAAACTGTTATGAAAGTGTTTAGCAGTAGAATGAGCCTGGCTGACCATCACTATCCACACAGCAATTCTAGACTGCTGGGGGATGTAACTCAGTGGTCGAGTGATTGAACAGCATGTATGCAGTTCAAGGCCCAACCCCCATTAGTGGCAAGACAGATAAACAACCAGACAAAGAAACTAATCCCAGCGACCAGAGAGTTGATACTACATGATAATAAAGCAACTTGAGGTCTTCAGCTAGAAAGTGCTAAAAATTCAAAATTGCCCCGCCAACTCCTGTTCAGTCCACCAGGAGCTGAGAGGTGACTTATCTTCCAGTGCATTCCTTTCAGTTTGGTCAGATGATCCGGCAAAGCAGAGTGAAGACAAGGACCATTCCCTTGCCTTCTTCCCATTGTAGATGGAGATGGGGAGTATGGGAGGCTATGGTTCTTGATATAATGCTGCAAAGCATAAACATTTCCTCTCTGTGTACTGTAATTTGTGGCCAATTAGGTGTGAATGCATCCTGGCTGACCAGCTCCCTCTCAGAGGTCAGCAGCTGTGTTTCCTAATGGACCATATTCTTGTCACAGGAACGTGAGCATCCTCAGTTGGGACTAGTGATGCTGTTGTGGACGTCTACCAGATACCTTCTTCCTCCACAACGGGCAGTTGCAGTAGGTGTCCCTGGGGAAACTTACTATCATCATGTTGTGCTTGTTTGGCTAGAAACTCAATTCTACTGGTTTCTGCCTCTCTCATACCTCATGTCAGGTGCACTCTGAGGGTCCTCCCTGTTGTCCTGGCTACAGTGACTTCTGGTAAGTGCTCAATAAATGGTGGGAGTGACTAGCAGACTGCTGAGGCTTGAAGGACACTAAAGATTCCAGAGGTGACACAAGTGCTCATGTGTCAAGTCACATTGTGCTGATTCTAGTCCCACATTCCTTTTCCATTCACGATTCCCCTTCCATCAAAACAAAGCCGTTGGTTTCAGAACTATCCTCATTCTTAACCTGACATGCTCAGATTCCAAGAGAGCCATAAGTGGACCCAGGGTGGCAGGAGGAGTCAGGGGACACCAGTAAGGGCCTGTCATATCCAGCTCCATCAGATGATGAATATATTTTGCTTCCTCTGAGGCTCAGGGACATTGTATCAGCTAGGGATCTGAGGGTTTAACCCAGAAAGTATCTGATACATGCTAGAAGAACAGTTGAGGTCCGAGGCAGCATAGCAGGCAAGAAAGTAGGGCAAGTTGAATTCTATACCCTGTGGGAGAGCTGTGGTCAGGTGACAGGAGCAAGCTGTGACCTCACTGTTAGGGTCTTGGGGGAAAAATTGACTCCTCACCTCAGTCACCAAACCTGAGGTGGAAACAATGAAAGGATTTTACTAACCAGAAACATCTATTCTGTTCAGCAAAGAAAAATAGATCTAACAGATGTTGGTGAAATAATTCCTATCGAGCAGGACTATAAACTTAGCAGCATGCACAGTTCCGAAGACAGAAGAGCCAGGTAGACTGAGAGCCACATAGCCTTTAAGTTAATCACTGGGCTCTCTCTTATGGTCACTAGGAAATTATAGAGGGGAGTTGTTAGCTTGGCATTTCCTTTTTCAATAGTAAATCAATGGATCCTTCATTTTGACTAAATTGTTTTCCTGCCCTCCAGGGAAAATATGACACAAGTGTAATGCAGATGCAGAAACGAAAGGCCAGGCTGGGACAAAACATTTAATTAAATCTCCTTTTATAAAACAACCCTCCCCTCAGCTTGACAAATGGATGAAGCAAAATGTGCTTATGCAGGCAAAACAATTAACCAGGTCCATCACGCTTTATAACCAGCCTGGCTCGAGCGAGGCGAGGGAGGTGGTGATCCATCCTGTGCTTGTCATGCATGTGATGGGGAGATGGCAGGAGCCAGGAGCCCACCCTCCTCACTGTGGTGACTGGGCTCTTCACTCCCTTCATGGAGTGAAGGTCTGTGTGGGAGTTGGAGGTATCAGAGGTACTGCGCTTACAGAAGAGGGTGGAAAGTTATTTAGAAGATCCCTCGGGCTGAGTCTGTGCATACGTGCACTCATGTATGGGATGAGTTTGTATGGGGTGTGGGTGGTGCAGAGAAACAGTGTTTGGGGGTCTCTGCCTTTAGCCTGGCCCAGTCATTCTAAAACTTGTGCAGGGTACAGGGGAATCCGGAGAATACCTGGTCAAACTTTTGGAAATCAATGTCCAGTCCCACTCTGAAGAATGGAATCATTCTTCATATAGTTCTTAAGCCAAGACTGGTTCCGCATTTCAAGACACCAGTCTGAGGCTCTTCAGTCTCCTATGCAGCATCCAGGGCTAGACCATACCAAGTTCAGGATGGACATTGTTCAAGAGAACTCTGGGTCTCATTTGATGGGCAAAGGACATGTTATGGGCTAAACTCAGTCTCCTAGGTCTGAGAGCCCAGGGTCTGTTGCTACCATACCCTGCTACATTTTGTGTCCTTACCATTTATTTGTAAATTAATCATTTTGTCAATTCTTCAACTTGTTCAACATTCAACCCTGCGTTTATATAGGCTGCTTTATCCCAGCTGCAGATGATGGAGGCACAAGGATATTTGGATTGTGCTGTGCCCCAGAGAGAGCAGTGCAGTTCAGGTGACAGGTTTCAGAATGCATCCGGTCAACTCAGGGAGGCTTCCAAAAGAGCCCTGTGCAGGAGGTATGCTTGACCTCATTACAAAAGTGACAGAGCCTGAGGCACAGAGAAGTGAAGCAACTCAACTCAGGGTACACAGTGGCTAAGAAAGAAGAGCCAGCATTAGTACTTGCGAGTCCGTCTTCTAAGCTATGAGCTTGTACCACCTCTGGCTCAGCTTGTAGCACATTCAGAGTCTAGTAGGGGACAGGAGAAAAGGGAAAGTCCTCTATGGGGCTGGGAAAAGCTCATTTAAGCATGAGACAGGTGGGATAAGGGAATTGGAATAAGGAGGCATCCTGAGTCACAGAGACCTCGCAAAGGCCTGGAGGTGACTCAACGTAGGTGCTGTCACACCTGGTTCGAGGAGTCATGAGGGTTTCACAAGTGTGTGACTTGTCTTACTACTTAGGCTAAACTCTTTGAGGAAGTTCCATTCTTCTCTATATCCTCCATTCCATTTCCCAGCTTCTCCATAGCATCAAATAAACAGTTTCTGTGTGGAGACAGAGGGGTGAGGCAGAAAACAGAGACTTGAGAGACTGAGGTATCTATTGAGGGCTTTGGTAGGTAGGAAGGAGGTGGTCATGGACATGTTTGGTCCTGATGACAAAGCAGGAGCTCATTGGAACTCTGGCATCTGATTGGCCTGGACTTCACTTAGAAGGCATCTCACACAAAGGCTACCTTGTCACCACATTCACCTTGCCCCTAGAGCTAGGGGGTTTTCAGAGCAGCAGAATTAGCTGGTCCAAGATGTATTGTCCTCAGGCATGTTAGCTACATTCTAGCTATGCCTGTGGTAGGAAAGGGCCATCGAGGAAAAGTGAGTTTGTGTGTGTGGGTGGGCGGGGGCTGCCTACTGATGGTAACCGGGAAGGCTCTCTCTTCAACCTGCCACTCTCTTCTGCCACAGAGATGCCCTTTAAAGACTTTGCAAGTGCTGAAAACACTGCAGTTTCGCGGTGTTTCCTGGAGGAAATCAGGAAGTTTTTCAAAGGCAGTCTAAGAAAATCTTTAGTTGCCACCATGTTCATGCTGTGCGGATTGCCAGAGGTTTCCCGTCTGTTCGTCTTGGCAGGGTAGGGTGTGCATCTCGTCCGACATATGAAGCTGTGTGGGAAAAGAGCAGCAGGAACCTGGGGGTGGTGGGTAGCTCAGGGCCTCAGCTGACCTCTGTTTCCCAGCACAGAGTTTTCAGTGAACGTGGTGATCTGCTCTTTGATGAGAAATTCCAGAATGATCACAGCTTCGTGGTTAGAAAGAGCAGGATGCTCCCAAAAGATTTCCACTAGCAAAAATGGAGTGTTTAAATATGTTCATGCAGAAGAGGCTTTGAAATGAGCCTCGCTGACTTTGGGGGCTGCTCTTCCACAGCATTTGGTGCAGAATTATGTATGGATTTTTAGGAGCTCTTCTAGAGAATTCTCCTTTGACTTGAGGACTTGAGGTGACTCCCTTCTGCGGCATGAGGAAGTTTCTCTTGTTTGGCAGGCTCATTCCTCACCAGGACATGACTGTAGTGACATATCCTTGTTAACTTAGGTCTTTCTCACATCTCCATTTTCTTTTCCTTTTACCAACACTCAGCTACCTCAAGTACTAGTAGCCAATATGGGGAACTGTAACCACACCCAATTCTCACCCTGACCCAAATACGTTTTACGTTGTGATAGAACATGCCAACAGTCTCTCTCTGCCACAAGAACTAACCTGAGGGTCAGTCCTAGGTGTCTTGTCAGGAAGATGTGTGTGTCTCCTGTGTTCTTGAAGATAACCCAAGACTGTGATTGCCACTAGTCATCTGAGAACCGACGTCTACAGAGCAGCCATATTGAAGTGACGAGTACATGCCCCGTGTGGGCTGTGGTTTCTGTCTGTCCTGGTCCATTTCTCTGTAGCCTTTGAGTTACCTATCTCAGTTCTGCAGTTGTAGTTCGGTCATATATGGAGTAATCGTTAAAATATCCTCTAAGCAGCAGGCCATTTGCCCATCTTCTTGACCATGCACCTGCCCATCACTGTTTTGAATCTGATCACTGGCTCCATCTGAATCTCATTATGACAAACCCCATGCCTGCTCTAGCTAACCTGCTCCTGTGTAATGAGCCCCTGCTGATCTCTCCTGCATCCCATGTCTCCACCATTTATTACCTGTAACCTTTTCATCGCATGAAGAGATATTTTGCTGTCTATACTCGATGGTTAAAACCTTCCTTTTGGAGAATACTTTCAGGAGGTTGTCCTTCCTAAGAATAGATTCTTGTTCTTAGTGTCACCTTAACCTTCTCTAGCCCAACACTTAGCAAAGATCATCATCATCTAAAATCACAAATCTTAACTGGTTCCTTTCTATCACACTCAGGACAATATAATCTCTAGGAAATGGGTCTTCCTTCTATGTCCTCATGGCATAGAGAAAAAAGAAAACAAAACCCCCAGACAAAACAAAAGAACTCCCAAAACCTGGAAGTCAGCATTTCTGAATGGGTGATCTTGTGAGTGAATACCTAGGGGAGTCTCATGTTAAGCCCCATTTTACAGATGAGAAAAATTAAGGCTTGGGTGGCTCACTTAGAAAGTGGTAGGTCTGGAATGGGAACAGAATTCTAAAGCCAGGAAAGATACTCTTTAACCTCTCTAGTTAATTGCTTGTTATTGGCAGTGCTTTCTATGGGGCCCAAAACAAATGGGCCATCAGGCTAATAGATGGAGTCAAACAGTAAATAGCACTTACAGTTACGGATGTTTAGTACCTGGATAAGATGGAGAAGGGAACATTTATCAGTCCATGAACCTAGATGGGACGGGGGAGTTGAGGAGAGAAAGATCTGCACATGCAGAAGCACTGGTGTGTGATGAACTTTGAATACAGAGTACTTAGAACACTTGGTTGTCTGTCTGGAGTGGGAGAGGAAACTCTGGCCAAAATGGATGAATAGTGACACTTTTAGATAAACAAGATGTGCTTCCTATGGCAGGGCTCCTGTATTGCAGACAGCGTCCTCCTCCATGGGTGAGTGCAGTATATATCCTGCTGGTAGCTCTCCAAGCTCTCCCCAGACAGAAAATGCAACAACTGCAGGCTCCTGTGCTCTTTGCACTGCTTGCTCCCCACATAGGTTCTAACTGTTTAAAGTTATAGCTTACACCAGAATGACAAGTAGGACCCATGAGGCTAAGACTCATAAGGCCTTCCTTAGAACACGGGAGAGGACAAAAGAGGACACAGTGCCGTTTAAGGAAACCATGCCAGGCTGAGGGGTCAGGGGCTAGGGGTGGGAATGGGGTATGCACGACAAGGGTTTTTCTACTCCGCTGCAAGAATGTTCTCTGAGGCCGTAGCCCTTTCATTGTTTCCAGTACTTAAGCATGATCAACTGCCATTTAAGCCATGTAATGTACAACGGAGAACTCCAGTTACAGCCTCGGGGAAAGAAAGAGGCTTTTGAGTCCTCTGAAATGCTTGCTGGCTAAAGAGACACATTAAGATACGTTGTAAAACAAACCATTCTACAGGTGAGCTAGAGTACAGCCCAGGCTGGGAAGGGGAGCTTTGAGCCAGTTCCTGTCCCCACAAGTTTTCTAGTTATGATTTCTTAAAGTCTTTACCAGGGCTCTTCTCTGTTCCTGGACACCTGCTACTCTGATGAGGTGAGCACCTTTACCAAAGGGTTTTAGCAATAGTATTTTAGGACATAGCTCAGCAGTATTTTGAGACATATACTGTGCTATTTCCACAATAGATGCTTTGTTGTGTTTTATGTGTTATAGTTACTGCTGTAATGTGCTGCCCTCAGAGCTGCCTCTGTGAAAGGGTACCCCCTAAGACACAAAGACCTAGATAAACGAAAGAATCCACAGACGAGGGGTCATATTAGTAAATCCATTGAGCAAGTGTCTAATGAGCTTCTTTCTTTTTCTTTTTTAAGCTTGGTATTGGGTGTGAGTCAGCAACTGTCTCTCTTCCAAGACTACCCGCGGAAGTGTGATGGCCAAGGTCAGCCACTGAGCATGCGCAGAGCTGAGACTGCAAGGCAATATTCCCAAAGGCTCTCTTAGCTCCCCACAACCAGAATCTACGCTACCATGTTTAAATTCAGTCTCATCGTTCCAGTGAGTCTAAAAGTAATAGCGCTAATGAAGGTGAAAAAGTGCATTTTCTATTCAACTCTGGTGGCAATTGAATTCTAGTTCTCTTGGCCAGGAAATGCATTCCATAGGCTCAGTTCCTAACCTGAGTCATATTATCCGCAGTTACACACTCAAAGGCAGTCCTTGGCTTCATAAAGTAGGAAATGAACCTTTGGCTCCGAGTTTCCTGACTTGGTGGGTGTTGGCGATGAGTTAGGCCACCTCCATACCCCACAGCCACATCACACAAGTTTCCGTACCAAAGCACAAGCAAGGTCAAAACAAAAGATGAAATTTCATAAAGGAGTTGCAGCTATGCCTCAGTGTGTTAACCGACTTCCTAAAAACACTTCAGAATCAGCTCCAACTGTGTCGAGAAATGAAAAAACCAAAAACAACAACAACAAAAACCAAAACCGGAAACCAAATTCAACACCCTCGCAATTAGATTCTTTGGCACTGAGTTGGACAGACGCCTAGGTTTCCTTTGTGTAAATGAGGTCACCAGCCAGGTCAGCCGGTTGTAAACTAAAGTCCCTGCATGCCGTTTTCCCATGGCCAGGTTTCCACAAAACTGTGCAAACGTATGGCCTAATGCCATTGTTTGAATATGAAAGTGCGCCCCCATTCCCACCCCCGCCCCCACCAAGGTTCACATTTTGAAAACTTGTCTCTAGATGAGGATTGGAGCCGAGTTAGAAGACGCAAATCATTGTGTGGTGCGAGCATGTCCTTTGTAAAGGCTCTCCTGGGTACTCAGTCTCCTTTTCTGCTTTCTTTCTGTTTCCTGTCATCAATGAGGTAAAGACGTTCCTCCACTAAAAGCTCCCACTACAACGGTGGTGTCCTGTCCAGTCACATTGAGGCCGAGTAGCTAGGGAGTAACAAATCCTCTGAAACCAGGAGCAAAAGAAATCTTTCCTCCCTTTCATTTGCCTGCACTAGGCATTGGGCCACAGCAATGAGAGAATGGAAAAGTCCCTGATGCAGCTGGTCCAAGCTTAGCGCTGGAGCCTGAAGCGCTCGAAACAAATGGAAAACCAAGGAAAACAACTTGAGGGATGGGGAAATGACCCAGTCAATAAAATGCTTGCTCTGCAAACAGGAGAACCCAGGATCAGTGGCACTCTTTTGTATTTTCAGCCTTGGTATGGGGTAGAGTCAAAGACAGGGGGATCCTTGGGTTTTGCTGGCCAGTCAACATAACCAATCAGTGAGTTCTAGACTGGTGAGAGATGCAGTCTCAAAAAAATAGGCAAACAGCAACTGAGGAAGATGCGAGATGTGGACCTCTGGCCCCTGCACACACATGCATATGTGCATATACAAGCAAACACACACACACACACACACACACACACACACACACACACACACACACACACACAAAAGAATTTCTGTATGTTTTTCCTTTCCCTGAAACTCCCAATCCCTAACCTACTTCTGTAGACCTGTGAGGAGCTGCTTCCTGTGGGAACTTACTTATTCACAGAGAGTTCTTTTAAATAGTCCTTTGGCCATATCTCATCACAGAAATACCTTGCTTTGGTTCAGGCACAGTGAGTCCCCTCCACCAGGCTGGGTGTGCAATAAAATGAATTATTCTTTTTCCCTTCCTTATCCTTTCTGCCACATTCCTATGTTTATCTTGGTTTTGCTAAGTTTTGGGGATGTTGGGATAATGTATCTCAGTGATTGAGAGAGGATGTGAGTAGCACACAAACGAAAGCATGAGCCTTCTCTGAAGCAGAGCCACTCTGCCCCCTGGAATTAGATGGAAGTTGGAATCAAAGGGCACCGATGCAGGGAGCAAGGTAGATTTGGTGGGAGACTTGTGAAATCATTTATCGATGCCTCCTGCTCCAGTGAGTTGGAACGATCATCAGTTTAAAGAGTAAGCTGAGAAAGAGGAGGCGGGGGGCTTGAGCAGAGAGAAGGAGAAATTATTAAGCAGTATGCGAGAGAATGGGCTTGGGAACTTTAGGATGATTGATGGACATCTTCAAAGGGCCCACGTGCCTATACTGTATGCCAGGGACTGTACTTGGAGCTGGGAGGCAGACAGAAGAGATCCAGATTCACCTTCACCTCAGGAGTCCCATAGTCTACTCCTGGAGGTGGAGACCTGCCATTCAGATTCATAAGCAGGGTATGAATTACTTTCTGGCCTGTGATTTATCAGGAGGGGACATGTCAAGCAAGAAGAATCTGTTCTAGCTGGACAAGAGGAGGCTGGTGAGGGAAAGATTCTCAGAAGAAATGACTAATAGGACATGAAGGGAAATAGGGACCATCCAAGTATCGAAAGTGGGAAGACTAGCTGTCTTGGTAAAGAAGGAGAAGTCTATAGGATTATATGGCATGTTGGAGAAGACATCAATATACTGTATATCAATACACTGAAATGTAGTGTATATGTACATATGTACAAGCACAGTCATGATGTGTATAGGCTTACAGTCATGCATGTTTGACAGAAGAGTTTGTACAACCAAGTGATTCCCAGAAAGGCATCTGCTGAGTGCCATAACCAGCATATCTGGCTCTCCTAGTTCCAAGGGATGTTCTTCACATACTTGAAGCTACTTCCTTGTCTCCCTGTAGCCCAGACTGAAAACATACTCACAGGAAGCCTGCCTGTGTTCTTTGTTTTTATAACATATATTGAAAGCAGTAGGACTCAGCACACAGCCCAGTGAGATATTGATAGGGAGATGTAAACACAGGACAGAGTTTCATTTCGCCTTGGTATCTGATTGGGTTATACACTCTGAGGATTTGGCTCAGTGAGCTATTAAAAACAACTTTCTGAAAAATGTTTGTATCAAGGATTCAAAACAGAAATATTAAGAATTAAGTCATACAAGTCAATGGACAAGTGGAAACTGCCGTAGCTTTATAAAATGCATTTAATACCATGGTCTTATGTTTTTGTTTGGGTATTTTTGTTTGTTTGTTTTGTTACCAACCAAAAAATTCTTTCTGAAATTCACTGCCTCAAAATCTACCTTAGAAAAGAAAACCAAACAAATAAACAACCACAACAAAACCCACCCGACTCACCAACCAATTATGAAGAACAAAACTTAGTGTCGTGATTTAATGAAAATGTCCCCTCCTTCAGGGTCATAATGAGTGACATTGTTAGGAGATGTGGCTTTGTTGGAGTAGGTATGGCCTTGTTGGAGGAAGTATGTCACTGGGGGCTGGGCTTTGAGGTTTCAGAAGCTCAAACTAGACCCAGTGTTATTCTCTCTCCCTGTTGCCAGCCAGATCTGAATACAGAACTCTCTGCTACCTCTCCAGCACCAAGACTACCTCCATGCTGTCATGTTTGCTGTCATGACAACAATAGACTGAATTTCTGAACTGTAAGCCAGCCCCAATTAAATGTTGTCCTTTATAAGAGTTGATATGGTTTCTTCACAGCAATAGAAACCCTGACCAAGCTACCTAGCCAGTAAATTCTGCTTAGCAAATGCCCTGTGTGACTTTTGTTCAGAATAGCATTAAGCTAGCAGCTGTTGATGGTGACTGGTAGCTTCTGAGTCAATGCTTCTCAAGACCCAGAAAAGCCAGTGTCACTGAAGCCCCCAGTGCTTAAGTATTTGGGAAAAGAAACCACTGGCCTACTGCCATTTCATCTCAGAGACAGATATCCTTGTCCATATTCACAACAGAAGAGACTAGGAAGCTGTCCACAGTCCCACTCTCTACCTCAGGTTATAGAACTGGTGCTGTCACAGGACAGGCAATGAAGATGAAAGCTTGGGGTGTAGAGTGTCAGACACACAAAGTCACAGGCTTTTGTCTCTGTGTCTATGCTTTATTTCTTGTCCGGCACTGTACAACTTAGTAAATGCTTACTGAGTGCTTTAGTTGCTTACTTAATCTACCACAGAATACCTGACCTAAGAAACTTAAGGAAGGATGTGTTTAATTTAGCATATAGCTTGAGACGAAGCCCATCATGGTAGGGAAGGCACTGTGGTGGCAGGAGTGTGAGGCAGATGTTACCACTGCATCTAGAGTCAGGGAGCCAGGGGAGGTAAATGCTACTACTTAGCTCACTCTTCCTTTCCATTCATCCAGGATTCTAGCCTATAAAATGATCCTGCCCATGCTTTGGGTAGTTCTTCCCTCCTTGGTTAACCTAATTACACAATTCCTCACAGATATACTATATTAATTTTGGAGGGAGGAAAGAGTTTATCTAACAACCTTCAGGCCATACCCAATCACTGAGAGAAGTCAGGGTAAGAACTCAAAGAAGAAGTCAGGAAGCCAAAACTGAAGCAGATGCCAGGGATGGGTGCTGCTCACTGGCTTGCTCTTATGGCTTGCTCAGCCCTGATTTCTAATAGAATCCAGGACTACCAACAGCCCATGGGACCACCACAATGGGCTGGGCCCTCCCAAAGCAATCATTGATTAAGATTATGTCCAACAGACTTGTCTATTGGTTTCTCTTCCATAATGACTTTGGTTTGTGTCAAGTTAACATGGTCAGTCAAACTAACCATCACACAATGGCTTGTCTCTTAAGTAATTCTAGATCCATTAAGGAGATAGCCAATCTTAACCTCCACAGTGTGAATGGAGATGGCAGAGGATGGGGGTGGGATTTGACATTTGTGATGCAACAGTGCATCCTGAGGAAATAAATGTCCTGTGAGTAAGATGGGGGCTAGGCTGGAGATGCCAGGAGAGGAATACAATGACTAGTCACAGGCCCTGGGAATGAAGCAATAAGGACAGGAGAAGATGCCACAGGCCTGGGTTATAAGTGAGGCACGTTCCACTTGTTAGCTGTAGCTTCAGTAAAGGGTGACAAAAATCTACACACCTGTCTGGTAGAAGACACCAAGTCTGGAAGAGTCTGGAACTCATCAGAGTCAAGTGTTAGCAAAGGCAACATGATCAGTACAGAGCCCACCAAGATATTCTACTGCAAGAGGAAGACCAGAATCCTCCTGCAGACGGCTAAAAAATTAACTTCTGGGACAAGGATGATGCTCTAAAATACTGTTACGTACCTTCAAGAACATGACCTAATCCTGGACCAGTTTAAATAGGCTGGAGGTTCTAGAGAGATGGTTCCATGCCCAAGAGGATTTGCTGTTCTCTGAAAGGACCTGGGTTTGGCTCTCAGCACTCACAGGCTGCCCCATAGAGGGCCCTGCATCCTCTCTGGTGTCCTCAGGTACTAGGCATGCATGTGATGCACAGATATACATATAGGTAAATACACTCATACATATAAAAATCGTGAATGTTAAAAAGACTTTTCTTGTTAACAAAAGCATTTTTAGCAATTATTTTTTAGAAAAATATGCTAAAATTTTAACCACAATTACCTTCATGTGAAATGAACCAGGAAAATGTAACTTTTAAATTGTATTTATTTCTAATTTTAGGCGATAAACATTATTTTGGTGTGCACAAAACTTAAACACTTGATCAAATGCCTGATGTTGGCTAATAAAACATAGAATTAAGTTCACCATTTTGAGCCATAATCTTCGACTCTCCTGAGAATCCTATTAAAATGACAAAAGTATTGTATTAAAAAGTAGGCTCCTGATGATGATGAATTAAAAGAAGAGAGAGAAAAGTGGGATTGTTGTAATAGCTAGGTCAGAATAAACTGTAAGCCATAAGGACATAAGGTCAGCAAGGCACAGCAGTCTGCAGGACAGTAGAAACCATATGTGATCATAATGTAGTCAGTCTCTCAGACTACATTTGAGAGAGGAGGGAGGAAAAGGCTTGTGGTGACAGTGAAGACTCTGATGTGCAGACTGAGTCCTACAGAAAATAAAGGTAACCAGTGCCACTAAGAGAGGACAGATGGCCAGGGACACTTGGGATCACCATCTACAAACATGGGTGCAGTTTTGTTAGTGACTAGTTGTAATACATACTGCAATATACTGCAATAATCTAGCACCAGAGAGAGTTTTTTTTTTTTTTAAAAGGGGGGAGGAGGAAGAGGAGGAGGAGGAAGAAGAAGAGGAAGAGGAAGAGGAGAAGGAGGAGCAAGAGGAGGAGAAGGAGGAGGAGGAAGAGGAGGAAGAAGAAGAGGAGAAAGAGGAGGAGGCAGAGGAGCAAGAGGACAAGGAGGAGAAAGAGGAGGAGAAGGAGGAGGAGGAAGAAGAGGAGGAGGGGGAGGAGGAGGAGGAAGAGAAAAAGAAGAGGAAGAGAGAAGAGGAAGAGGAAGAGGAGGAGGGGGAGGAGATATTCTTCAGTGCATTCTTCTGGCATTTTTCCAAACCAGACAGTTGCCCTGAATACAATGAAATCATCATTAGGCCATATTTTGCCTCTAATAGGCAGTTCTCTGTCCAAAGCAATTTCCTCAATGTGAAGCTAAGTGTAAACCTGAGTACTATTTTTAATAACTCCAGTTAGAATCCCGTATTTTGACTATGCAATTGATCTTTGGGGGTAGATGGAAAATGCCCATTTTAATGTAATTTCTTGGGTTTTAACTCTGTAATTTTTCTTAAGCAGCTTCATTTAGAATTAAAATGTGCATCACCAGGTAAAAGGTTGTAACCAGTTAAAAAACAAGACTTTGTTTTCTGGTGAGAAATTGGAGAACCTGGGGAATTAAATGGTGTTGATGAAAATGCTGAAATCTACCCAGGCTGGAATCTATTCATTGCTTACTGAACCATAAGGAATGGGGGAAGGGACTCCCCCCCCCCCACCAGGACTTAGAATACACATTCCTCATTGCTTGTGCACTTTATAATCCCACATTTTCAGAACTGCAGATGAACATAGGGCATTAGCACAAAAGAAGACGGGACCACTTTGTTTTATATCTGTGTGAAGAAAACAGATAAGGCAAATTTGAAAGCAGGGTAGATGTCTATCATAAGAGACACATGTCACAAGCAGCAGCCAGATGTGTGTCTCAATGTGTGGTGCCTTATATGATCATAACAAATACTTCCAAAGGACTTGGCTACAAAAAAAATATAACTTGATGTTCACTTTTTGTAATCTGACCCATTAAGGAAAACAGAGCTAACAATATCAGGAGTTTGATTGAATTATAACTAAGAAACCCAATGCATACGCAAAGAACTTCATTCCTTAAAATATCAAATATGCATTTTTCTCATGCCTAGAAAAACATACATCCATTTGTTCTTGGTCACAAAGAAAAATATCATAGTTTTAAAGGGAAAGTTGTCACTTAGTGCTAGAGCTCTTGCCTAGCATGCCCAAGGTCCTGGGTTCAACCTCCATCCCTGAGAAAAAGCAAGTAAGTTTATCAGGCATGCTGCTGTACTCCTGTAACCTCAGCACTGGAAAGAAAGATGGAGTTCAAGGCCAGCTTGGAGTATACAAAACTGTCTCAAATCAAAACAAAACACAGACACAGACACAGACACACACACACACACACACACACACACACACACACACACACACACACACACACCAAGCTGGAAAGATGGCCAAAAGCAACAATAACTACAACCAATGAAACAAAGAAACATAAAAGCACTTAGAAAAAATTTTAAAAGTTATTGAAAAGATAATCATTTAGCAAGAACAGAGCTCTCTGTCTGGTTGGGGAGAAGGCTTAGTACATAACGTGTTTGCTGTGCAGGGAGGAGGACCTGAGCTTAACTCCCAGGATCTGTGTTAAAAGGCTAGGAATTATGGTACCCTCTTGTAACCCCAGAGTTGGGGAGAATGAGACAGGCAGATCCCAGGGGCTCACTGGCCAGCTGGTTTAGACTAGTAGGCAAACTCCTGCAGTGCTGAAAGACTCTGTCAAACTAAAAATGGTGGAAGATGCCTGAGGGACAATTCCAGCCTGCACACTAACACACATATGCACACATACACAAATTAGATATCAAGAGCAAATTAAACCAAGTCATCCAAAATATAGAAGTTTAACTGAACAAGTATTACCAATGAGATGCTAAACTGGGGAGATCTAGATTGTTGGGAAGAGGATCATTGTGTGGTAATCAATTATTGCCCCACAGATTGAAAGTAAACTATAAAATTAAAAAAAAAAATGTACCTTTGAAACACTATTGTTCTATAGAAATAAACTCAGCATCGTGACAATGGGCATCCTGATGGGGCATTCAGGGCAAGGCTGCACGATGCACAGGTCAAGAATACACACGATTAAGCATAAAACATTGCCAATGGGTATCCTTGCAGAAAAAAAAAATACTCAACCTGAATTTCAAAGCTTGACCTAATTTCTTGTTTATAAGAAATACAATATAGGAAATAATATATTAATTGACACTATGAGGAACAAGTCCAGAATGTGGACAAGCATATAAAACAGCTGACCTGGTTTCTTCTATAAAAATCAATACTATGGAGAAAAAAAGAGTAAGATGCAAATACAATATATCACCTTGATTCAATCCTGAATTTTAAAATAGCTATAAAAACAGTTTAGTAATAATGGGGCATTTGAACATGTACTGATAATAATGTTGTAATGCTTTTTACACATGTATTTTTGGATACTTAATAGAAAGATTTTATCCTTTAAGATGCATGCTTCAGCATTAGATAAGAAGAATATGATGTCTGCCCCAATATTCAAGCAAATAAGCAAAACCAGAAGAATACATTTAACCTGTCTGGAAGAGGGGGCTGTTGGCCAGGGGTAGAGTGCTTGCCTAAAATGTGCAAAACAGTGTGCCAAAAAGATATAGATAGAGATACAATTAGTGTTATGTATTTAGAGAGGAAGGGGAGAAAGCTAAAAGGGCAAATTATTAACAAAGGGAAGAAGTAGGTGAAAGGTACATATGTGTATTTATATTTGCTTTACTATTATGTTAAACCATGGGAATTAGCTAACACTTGACCACTCTTCATTCAACAAACAACAATTTTACATACCACATGCCATAAAGACAGAAGGAAGGGAATTAATGACCTACATGAAAAATGACTTAAGGACCCAGAGGGCTTATAGTAGGTAAATCCACCATGGTGGTTTGAATATGCTTGGCCCAGGGATTGGCACTATTTGGAGGTGTGGCCTTGTTGGAGGAAGTGTGTCTCTGTGGATGTGGGCTTTAAGACCCTCCTCCTAACTATGGGGGAGCCAGTCTTCTCCTAGCAGCCTTCAGATGAAGATGTAAAACTCTCAGCTCCTCCTACACCATATCTGCCTGGATATGGCATTGCTCCAGCCTTGATGATAATGGACGGAACCTCTGAGACTATAAGCGAGCCCCAATTAAATGTCCTTATAAGAGTTGCCTTGGGTCCCTTTCAATTATTGGAGGTCAGGCCTCTATCCCCACCTTCACAAGAATAGAATTGCCAAGGCCCTTCTATACTTAGAGAAGGGAGGAGATGTAAGGAGCAGCCCTGCATATACACTAAAGGCCTAAAATCAGCCATAGGCCTAAAGTCAGCAATAGGCCTGACATATATGCATGCTAACACAAAATCTTGGGTCTATGTGGAAAAACACTGAAAACAGAAGGGTATAAGCTATTGTAAACAGGCAGCTTCTATGGAAATTTACCAGACCTAGTAGTCATAGGTCTTATAAATAGGCAGCCTCGGTAGACAGTACCAACTTAGATAAGGACAAGTGAATCATAGGCAGAGCCATAGTGATCTGTCT
The DNA here is from genome assembly GCA_021653895.1 of Mastomys natalensis. Classification (NCBI taxonomy): domain Eukaryota; kingdom Metazoa; phylum Chordata; class Mammalia; order Rodentia; family Muridae; genus Mastomys; species Mastomys natalensis. The sequence goes on along the minus strand of JAJTUV010000165.1, from coordinate 254,715 downwards.
CCTGAACCTACACCCAGCTGATACCCTGTTCTGAAAGGTATCTGTACTCCCCCTGAACACCTATGCTCCGGTGTCATTCCCTTCCCCACATCCTGCCTTTTTGTGTTTATAACCTCTGTGTAAATAAGCAAATTACGATGTGATTTAAATAAAAAAAAAAAAAAGAGTTGCCTTGGTCATGGTGTCTGCTCACAGCAGTAAAACCCAACTAAGACACTCACCTTGTTGTTGTTGATGTCTCCAGAACATTAGAGAGAGAGCTATGAAGTCCTCTGTTCTGAGTGTGGATTAGCCTATTTCTCTTCTGGGATTGCGAAACTTGTCTTGTCTTGGAAAGCAATGCTGTTAGCTGTGTGCTCATTTTATGTAGTCACATTGAGTAAACTGATTCTTTCATCATTACATAACATTCTATTTTATTTCAACCAGAGAAATACTCTTGCTCAGGAGACTATTATGTGCAAGACCTCATTTGGGTGTTTGCTTGGAAAAGCTTTGCTAATTCTCTTATGTTTAGCTGACCTGTATCACACCTATGTCTTAAGTCAAGTATGTCTCTTATTGGCATCACATAGATGATTCTTTTTATTCACTGTTTTTACTCACTGACAATTTATTTCATTAGTTGTTGCAATAATTAATGCATTTGGGTTTAGATGTATAATTGTGTCACTTGGCTTTTGTTTATGCTGTTCTTCTGTTCTTCTCATTGTTTTCTGAGTGAATGTGTAGAGGAATCTTAATCCAAAAACATGGCTGCTCTAGCAAGGGATCACATCCACAGATCTACACCTGTGAGATCCAGCTCTTATGCAGACATGCCACACACCTTTAATACTTCTGGCTGGAATACGGAAACACCCTTAGTACAAGCCTTTAAGGTATAATTAGTTTGTAGAAAGAGCTGGCCATGTTTGAAAGTGATGTGTAATTGAGTGGCAGACAAAGTGGTGAATCAGAAAGATTTGACAGAATGAGTCAGAGGTAGAATATAACCAATTCTTAGGTGAACAGACAGGAAAGGGAGTCTATTTAAGAGCAGTGCAGGAAAAGAAAGTCAGTCAGCTAGGAGTCGGCTCAGTGAGTGCGATGCAGTGAAGTTGAGTTCCTTTGTGATTTTATGCAGTTCAGTGCAGGTCAGCAGAGGCAGTTGAAGTCAGAGAATAAGAAAGAGCCAGAAGATTAGAACACATTGCCAGAATTAGTGTAAGTCTAAGCAGAACAACTCAGTGAGAAGCTGAGAGAAGCCAAATTGAATCAGTCATATTAGAGAGGAGATTGAGCCAGAACAGCTGAGTTGAACCAGACAACCAGAGTTCAGAAAGAACTAGAATGAGTGACCTTACTCAACAGTAAGCCTCTGGGATGACAATGATATCAGGTGTATAAAAGTTACTTTTATAGGGATGTGTTTGAATTCATTTCATATTCTATTTTAGTATTGTTTGATTTTAAAAATATATCTCGATGGTTTACATATTTCATTAATTGATCTAGAAATTAGAATATAAACATGTAGCTCTTTATAATCTATTTTGAATTAATGTTTTTACTACTTCAAGTAGATCTCAGAAAACTTACCATTTTCCAGGCCTTTAAATCTACCCTCTGTTTTAAAAATCTATAATAAAGTTATTTTTTTCTGCCAGAAATATTTAGAGTTTTTAAGATCTCAAGAGAAGAAAAACATCTACTTATTATACTTCACTGACTCCTGCTGTTTCAGTACCCTTCCTGTTTCTGCTCTTCCTCCTTCCCCTAGCAGTATCTCTCTGCTATCTGAAGGAATTCCTTCCATTGTTTATCCAGAAGAGGTCTGCTGCTGAAAACAGACTCTCAAGTTTTGTATAGGTGGGTGAATCCTCCATCTTCCATCTTTTATTTTGCCATTAGGTCAATCCAGTGGATAGTTTATTTTAGACATCACTTTTAAATTTTAAAAGCCTCATTTATTTTTATTTCACAATTTATTTTTTCTGTTGATTTTTTAAAATTTATTTCTGTTGTATTTTCTATTACTTTTTTCTGTGTATGTATATGTATGTATATGTGTGTGCATGTGTGTGTGCATGTATATGTATTTATATGTGTATAAGTGTGTACATGTGTATATATATGTATGCATGTGCATATGTGTGTATGTGTTTGCTTTTACTTCTTGGACCACAGTCAGAATAGCATCATTAAAGTATTAGTCTTGAATTCCAACATCCATGTCATCTTGAGGTTAGCATCTATTATGTTTTCATTTGTGATATATATTTTTCCTAATTCTTCATACAATGAGTAATGATAAGCTTCTCTTAGAAAATCTGAATATTATGTGAAATGGCTTGATCAGATTCTCCTATGAAATATTTATTATTATTTCAGGGGTGGGCATTTGGCAAGACTAGGTCCAGGGAACCAGTTCTTGCCTGCTTTGTGTTGCCTGAGGTGCCTATATTGGTTCCAATACAAAGTCTTTGTAGTACTACTCAGCTCTGCCTGATATGTGTGCCGCTTAGTACTCTGTTTGACTCAGGCTTTGCTATGTAGTTCATTTCTCAGTGCTGTGGTGTGCTATTTAGGGTTAGCTAAACCCATGAAGCTTGAGAGTAAGCCCAGAGGTAATGACCACTTCACAGTGCCACCTGTTTGACTCTCTTCCAGCCACAATTGTTCTTTCATGTTGCCCCCAAGGCCTTTCCCTTGCTCCCTAAGAATGAAAGTCTTTAGTGCCCCTACACTACTGTGCATTTCCCATGCCTTCTCCATAATAGTGCACCTGCTCTCAAGGATAACTGGTGAGGGGAGCAGGAGACGGAAAAACTGCAATAGGATTATTCTTCCCTTATGGTCATAGTGTCACCGTTCCTTTTGGGGATTCCTGGTATCTTCTGATTTTGTCAGTGCCATAGCCATGTGCTACCTCATGGTCATCTAAGTCAGACAAGGTGCCTATCAGCCTACCTTCCTCTTTCCCTCCTTCTACATTCCAGCCTCCCTCCCTCCTTTCCTTCCTTCCCTGCTCTTTTGACCTGCAGTTTCACTACTTTCCTTTTCCTTAACCTAGAAGCAAAATAATTCCTCTCATAGTTCTTTGGCACCTTTGGTCCCAAGGCAAGAGACTCATGTAGACAGAGAGTGACCCCACTCCTGGCCCAAGAGTTGACTTACTCCTGATCTATTATCATTTGCTTTGTCCTATTTCTCTTTTGGCTATTGCTTTTTAAAGTTAGGATACAAAAAGCAATAAGTTTCATTACAGTATTCTCATAGGCGTGTGAAGTATTGTCTGTTCACCCCTCTTCCCCACTGCCTTCCCTGTCCTTTCTGGCCTCCTCTTGCTGTTCTCCCGTTTCTACCTGATTTCATATCAAGTATGTCACTGCCACCTTGTTTCTCTTCTTCTCCCTTCCCTCTCACAATCCTTCTCCTCTTATAGCATGTACTAGAATTTGTATATGAAACACAAAATGTGGTATTTGTTTTACTTCTGAATTATTTTGCTTAACAACCACATTCCTGGAAATGCCATGGTTTCATTCTTATGGCAGAATAAAATTTCATCGTGTTGTGTAGACCCTGTGTTCTTTATTTGTTGTTCTTCCGTTAATGGGCTTCTAGGATGGTTCCTACCACTTGCCTTTATAGTTTTCACATAATTGCTACTTGCACTGGGTCAAGTGCTTTGAGTTGCATTTACTGGGAGATATGGGGGTAAGGATGAATGTTCCTTTTAAGCCAGAACTGGAGGTTCTTCCTCACCCTGGAGTAACAAATTCCACACACTGCAATTAAATTGCTTTTGCTAAACTTCATATTTCACTGAAATATACGTTACTTAAAAGAAGGCAACTGTTTTGGGCGGTGCTTTCTAACAGCTGAACACATTCCCTTCCACAGAACGGATTATGGTTGTTTGGTAAACTTAGTACAAATGCATGGGTGAAGCTCACTGATGCTGGTGTTCAGAGAAAATAAATAAGCACAGGATCGGAGAGTGTGGCTGGAAGTTGTGGAAGTGAAGACTGTATCTCTGGAACTGGGAAGATGCTGTATATATAAGCATAGCACAGTAAAGCACCCAGATGGTGAGCAAACTTAGGAGCAGCTAACTCATAACACTGGTTATAAACATGCTGTTCTTTTAGGTCAGCAGTAGATTGCTCTAGTTATCCAACATCTATAATTAATATGTCAAATTAGATTGATGTTAGCAATAAATACATAGATTTAGAAGTCATTATAGAAGAATCTATAGAAAGTAGAAAGTCCTTTCCAGAAGGGAGTAATGTGTAAGGAACAGAAAGCATAATTCTATTTCAGTGAGTGAACTAGTTGTCCATGTCTTATGAGACAACATATTTCTCAGGTCTGTTGATTGAAATAACTTGATATAAAATGTATAAGCTGGTTTAAAATCAATACAAGACATAAACATAAAATATAAATTGATGAAACAACAAAGTTGGATATTTGAAAAATTCATAAGCAAGGATTATTATCTGAATATGGGAATAGAAGCATATTCCAGAAAGACTCCATTTGAGCTGTTGGATAACTGTAATAGTTTTGTGGGGATTTTAATGAAATTTATCATCTTGAATGCATAAGAAGCAGTTGTCTCTAAAATTGATGAATCTAGTTACAGGACAAAAATGAAGTAAACTCTCCGGAGACCATTTCTCTCTGTTCTCCATGAAATCAAGCTTTCACAAATGCATCTAATTAATATCACTGTATTTATGTATATCACAATAAACAATAAGTATATGGCTAAGAAGTTTGAGTTTACAGGCATACTGGGCATTTGTTGCATGCCTTAAATCCTTTGTACACTTAATACCTAATGTTCATAAACTCGAAAGAGGTGTTCTTATTGTTATCACCCCCATTTTATAGATAAGAAAAATGAAAAACTGAGAAGCTAAATTTAGGGCTTATAGTCCACACTTAAGAGATTGAAGCAGGGAGGGACTCACACTGTAAAGTCTCTCTGTATATATACAAACACACGTCACACACATAAACCCCGCCCCCAACGCTATTTACTGCATTAATATCCCTGTGAAGAAAATTGTTAGCATGCTTGGGAACTTTGGTGCTAGGGAAGAAACCAGAGAGATAAATAGCAAGAGAACTTATTATAAGCATTTCTCCACTGTATTAAATTGGTGTTTCCTCACCTCAGTAATACAGGAAATTCTGTGTATAAGCAGTTGTATTTAACCCTGTATCATTAAAAAATATATGTGTCATATATATAGGACAGGACTTTCTTTATCTCTGTGTACAATCCAATGATAATTGTTATCATAGAACTTCATAGCCAATGGGAAAAAGTGATAAAAGAAGCATTTGTACATGGCTTTGGGGCAAAACCCAAGAATCAATTTTAAATATATAACTAAAATACCAACACTGGATGAGTCAAACTATCTAAAAGTTATTTGCCCTGCAATGGACACAGGCTAGGGCATATAATTTTGTTTCCTTGATTTGGGGAAGAGAGGGTGGGATGGCTTGGCTTGAATGGGGAAGGATAATAAATTCCTGTAATTCAGCTAATTCTAGGTTGTAGCTGAGGAAAACCAGGCAGGGTTGGCCTTGTTGACCTTTAACCCTGCAAGTCACAGAGAAAGACTGCATAGAGAATCTCTGCTATAAAAGTGAGCCTGCCCAGTTCTTCCTGTAAACAGGGACATCCTGTGCTTGCTTTTAACAGGCCTGCCTTGTTATGAAAATACAGCTCTTTTCCCTACAGAGGATCTGTCAATCAAGGTAGATGCATTCAGAATGAGCTCTCTCATGCAAGTGGGAGCAGAATGCATCAGTTCGGAGTATAGGTCTTCTGTTTAAGCTTCAAGGCTCAGTGGTTCTGCAGCTCCACAGTGATGTCACATTACCAGGTTTTACCCATGCTAAGAGGCAGCTACCATCCTCACCTTTATTGTATAGGTTAGAGACTGAGACAGATTCTGTGCCTGGATTTTATGATCCAGTATCCAACATGAAATGTTATTTAGTCAAAGATGGCTACGATTAGAGATCAACGTCATTCTGCCAGGGTGGTTTTTAGTGTTGTCTGGGAGGCAAGTTCTGCACTGCATTTGTTTGCAAAGCTGTGACTCTGGTGAGAAGGCAGGCGGCCAACCCTAACCCAGGAATGGGATTATCATCCCAGATTTAAATTACGTGGTGCCACTTCCACAGAGCTGGGCTCTTGGGTTTTGGTGTTTGTGTGATGCTTTACTGGCCCCTGTGTGGCAAAGTCTGGGATCTTTCATCTTTTATGTTTCCTGCCCATCCGCAGAGGGTCCTTGGAAACTGTGCACTGGGTTTCTTCACTGTGGTGCTCATGTACCTCACAGGAGGGAAGAGTTGATCTCTAAGCAAGAAGCAACTCTTCTTCCCTCTCAAACCTTCTCAACTCTTCATCTAAGCCTCCAAAATAACATGGGAGAAATCCATTTCCTTTAAAATTTAAAAAGAAACACTCAATTTATTGCAAATTGCCACATTAAGTATATTTTAGTATTAATTATTTAAAAAAAAAGAAATTAAATTTCTTCAAGTCTTTTTTCTTTTTTAGATTTATTTTATGTACCTGACTGCACTGTAGCTGTCCTCAGACACACCAGAACCAGAAGAAGGAAACGGATCCCATTACAGATGGTTGTGAGCCACCATGTGGTTGCTAGGAATTGAACTCAGGACCTCTGAAGAACAGTCAGTGCTCTTAACCGCTGAACCACCTCTCCATCCTCAGAAATTAAGTTTCTTTAAGATGAGAACTTTGCACCATTGCTAGGACCAGACTTACAGACTTGCCTCAGAGCTAACGGTCAATCTTTATTTGAGTCTCTATGGCACGACCATTACTGTTTGAGTTAGGCTTATCAAAGAGAAACTGATGTTATTGCTACTAAGTATTACCTGACAGAAAACATTTTCCTTACCTCCTACTGTGGTAGTTTGTAACTGAGTGAAAAAATCCTATAGTAATTAAAAAAAAAAACCTAATTCAAGTACTTTCCAAATAATTTAAGAAAGAAAGTTAGAAAGGGCAGACCTTGTAAAATAGGTTAACAAGTCATATTCCAGCAAGAATGTGGGTTTTGTGTGAGGTCGCATTTGCATTCTCTCCCCCAGCCTTCCACACTTGTGTCTTTTTCTCACAGTTGCAACTTACTCACATACTGCTGTTCTATGGAAAGAGTCAGACAGGAATGCTGGCAAATGTGACTTGCCCTGTGAGTAAGCAGGCCCTGCTAACCACGTGTAGGAGATGGGCAGCTGTATGTTCAGAAACTGAGATGGACTTGATGACTTCTTTAACACCATCACCACCCAGGAAAGGAGAGCAGAGACCATGAGAAGATCGTATAGCAGAGCTGAACCCAATCGACATCTCCCATCTGTGTATTTGCATATATACTCTTTTATGTCTTTAACGCTCTTATAGCCTGAATAAGTCTGCCTGAGCTAACTTCCCAAACATCTTCATGCCTGTGTCCTTCAGTATTCTCTTTTGATGTTTTTAGGATGACGTTCAGGGTTTCTGCACTGGTTTCAGGTTTTCAGCCAAGAACACCACCCTTTTCATATGACGGAACCCCTAGTATTTCCTTTCTCTATATCTGTCCTGGTCCTATCCATACTCTTCCCCTTCCTAGATAGTGGCCAGATCTGGCACTAAGTCACCTGGTCCTTTTGGAGTCACCCACACTGGGACAACTCCATGAGGTGAACAAAGCTGTGCTCTAGGTAGGCTGGCCTCCAAGCACCTCATTCTGGATACCGTGTTGGACGCCATGGTTTTCCTTTGTCTTGCTGTCTGGATACTTGCTCTAGTCCCCTAAGGATCCACCATCATACCGCTTTCTTCCCAGTGGACTCGGCATCAGAGCTCATGTAAGTTATGATACTCACGGAAGTTAGCGGATGCCGCTGGAAAGCCCTGTAGAAGAGCTGGCTAAAAACCAAATACATTACCAATTTGGGGATAACTTGAAAGTAAGAAAAGAAATCATAGAAAATAAATTTGATTATTTAATTTTGATTAGTTGAAGGAGAATTGAACATCTCTTTCTTATGCCCTCCACAGAATATTTTGATAGTGTATTTGATACTTCAGTGGGAATCCTCTTCCTCTAACCTCTGCCTTCTAAGTCCCATTTTTCCATGCAGGGATCCAGCCTACTGAATTTTATTTTCCAGAAATCTGAACACAGCACTCTCTTACTAATGATTCACAGGGGATCCAACCCTTGAGAGTTTAATGCAATGTGTGTACTCATCCATAGGAACCCTCCAGTAACCACCACTGTGAAAGAAATTGCAGACCACGTTTATATGGCTAGAAAATAATTCAACAAGCATTTCAAAGCGCTCACTCTTCACCTTTAGTCAAAGCACTTTTGTGTGTTTAGTAATATTCACAGTAGTCCACAGGGTCTTTTACTCTGAAATTTGGTTTAATACACAGCTACTTGGCCTAGTTTCCACAGAAGCCTACTTATACTAAGTATGTGAGGCCTGCTTCTACTTTTTCTTTGCCAAATGGGTAGAGAATTCTTGCAAATACTTAACAAAAGCATTTGTATTTATAGTTATAGTCACTTAAGTTTTCATGAATTATTTATTCATTGTTATAATGGACATGCCACACAACGGTGCTGAAATCATAGTTCCTGTTAATAAGAAGGTTCTCGGAAATGCTTTGTGGTTAGAAGGATCTTTTCCTATTGACTGTGGTGGTCATGAATTTGTCCTAGAGAACGGGTGGGAACTGGACAGAATCATTATGATGTACGCATGTGAGAAATGAAATGTTTGCTCAATCCATGACCTTCTAGGAAATGAAAACGAGGATCTGGGTCACAGAAACATTTAAATAAAGACAAAAACACTTGATAATAGATTTATCCATTTTCCAAACCTAAGCTGGGACAACTCCATGAGGTAAACCCAAGCTGTGCTCTAGGTAGGCTGGCCTCCATGCACCTCACTCTGGATACTGTGTTTGACATCATGCTTCTTCTTTTATAATAGCTATCCACTCTTATCTCATCTGCTACCCCTACAATCTAGAGTTTTTAGTGTCCAGCTGCAGGCACTGCTTATTAGATGGGTTCTTACTGGAACCTTGGCTCTCTTTCCTGTGAGAAAGGATATAGCTTCTGTCTACACCATCCTCTTTGAAAAACATATGGCTCCCTCACCAAATGTGTGTTAAGCAGTTTTTTCCTATTTTAAGTACCAGTGCCAGGAGTAAAAAGCAAAGCAAATCTGCTTTCTTGTTAGTTTTGCTGCTTTTTCCTTTAACAATCTTAACTATCTTGAGGACAAGAGTTGTATCTTATTTTCATAAGTCTCAGTGTATCACATTGTACTTTAATACTGTTGAATGGATAAAGTTGCAGGTGAATAAATCTATTTGTAGAACAGCTTGAAAACATTCCAAACCTATTGGAAAAGTCAGCTCAGTTTACGGTAGGTCATATTGCTTCACTTGAGTTTGAAGGTCACTTGGATGCTGGGGACAGATGGGGTACAAATCTACCACTGACAAAATGAAGTCAGCTTTACCAGAAACAGAATAGGCCAGCCATGCTTCTCAATGATTTGGTTGTGTTAGTAGGGTCACATACCTGATCTGAAGCCACGTCAGCATGGGGGTCGTTCCTCCTCCGAATACCCAGACAGTGGAGAAGACGAGGAGCAGTGTGGTGGTGAACATCATCTGTTTGGGCTGAGATTCTGTGTTGCGGATGGCCAGGGCGAAGGCGATGGCACCTCGCAAACCTTACAGAGAAACCCAGAGAGGGAACTGAATACTGAGACTAACTCATTCCCTTTTGATGTATTTATCTTTACAACCTGCTAACATAACTTCTCTATTAACTAAAATTTTTATTCAGAGATTATTGTAGATTCACATGGAGTTCTGATGCAGAAATACTTTTTCTTAGTCTCTGCCAATGATAACATCTTGCAATGAAACAGCATGATATCTTAGCCAGAATATTGATGTCTATCTGTATAGTCAAGACATAGAATATACCCTCCGATCAACTAGGAGTCCCAGTAGCTGCTCTTTTTTAATCTCACCCAATATCTACAAACACACACACACACACACACGCACACACACACACACACACACACACACACACACACACACACACACTCCTTAACTCATAGTCACCAGTAGACTGTTCTCCATTTCCACAACTTTGTCATTTACGATTGTAATGTCTACATGTCAGGAAGCGGTGGGCCCTGTGGAATCATTTGTCACTATGTCTATCCAGCACAAATCTCCAGATATTGTTTGTTGACTGGATCAGTGGTCTTTCGTTTCCATCCTTGAACCTTAATCCATGGTATGGATGTTCCATGGGTTGGTTGCTGAGATGAAGGGCACCTACAGTTTCCTGGTTACTAGAGATTAAATCAAGACTGCTAAAATTGGTATATAGGTTTCTGTGTGAACATACTTTCCTTCTCCAAGATAATACTCCGGAATATGATCAGAGTGCTGCAGTATCTGCATGTTTCATTTTTAAAGAAATTACCATTTTTATATTCTAACTAGTAACACAAAAAAAATCATCTAAATTTTCTGCATCCTTGACATATTTGGTGGCATTACTTTTTTAGTTTAAACCATTGTGATAGGTATGGAATGGTAATTTGTTACAGTTTGAATTTTCTTTTCCTAATGGCTAAAAGCATTGAATACTTTTAATTTGTTACTCCTGTTATCTGCACACTTTGCTACAGGAAACAGCTCTTGTATTTTTCTTCCTTTTTAATTGTACTGTTGGAATTTCTAATTGCTGTGTGCTAAGCTCTTTATACATGGTCCATAGCAGGCCTTTGTTAGATGCAGTGTTTTAAAAATATTGCCTTCTACCCTGCAGCTTCTTTTTTCATCTTTGAGGTTTCAGAGAACAATCTTTTTAGGTTTGATAAAAAAAAAAAAAAAAAAAAGACTTGTCAATTTTCAAGCGAATTGTACTTTTGGAGTCAACTCTAAGGACTCTTTGTATAAACCAAGCTCCCAAATATTATCATCTATAAGTTTTATATTTAAGCCCACAGTCATCTTGATGCAGTTTTCATATCAAGTGAGAGGCTTGGGTTGTGGTTATCTTTTGCACGAGTGACATCTACTTTTCCCATCAACTGTTTTGCTTATTTTGTTTTTAACCTCTGTTCAAAATCAGCTACCTGCATTGTGTGAGTCTGTTTCTGAGTTCTCCATTTATCTCTGTCCATTCATGTAGCACGCTGGCCTTACTGCTGTAAGTATGGAGTGGGCCTTTACATTAGGTACAGTAATTTTTTCAGACTTACATTTTGTTTTCGAAACCAGAGCTTTCTGGTTTTCTTGTTTCCCCATAAAACTTTAGATTTACATTGTATTTATCTACCAAAAAATTTTTTTTTCCTTCCTGGGAACACTTTCTCTTCTAAATCAAATGTATCTGAGAACAAAGAAAACCAGGACCATGGAAAATTAATAAGTAATTAACTGATGCTTAAAACATTCTAGGCTGATTGTATACTCACAAACATTGTGATCGAAACTAACCTACTGGAACCTGCTTTCTAAAAAATTGTTTTACCTTTTGTTCTATGATAAAATATGCTAAATGTCCATTGTATATTTATGAATCTGTACTAAGCACAAGAGGTATTACAAAATGAAAGGCCAGGACTTCAAATAAGTTGATGATACTAATAAAAACAGAAATGCAAACTTTGCTGGGGAGTAGGAGGGTGGCTCTCAGGTGACCTGAGACTTGCTGAGCACCTATCAGACCATGGAGGAGGAGGAGACTGGTTTATAATGGTGGCAAGCACATGTCAGAGGTAGTGACTCAGCTGTTTTTATAGGAAGGTTAAATCAGATATATAATCATTTCAATAGCCCAGTTTTTATATCTTCTGTAGTGCTGGGGATCCACTCCGTTACTTCACCAGGTGACATGTGACCAAATGTCTTTTTTACCCCAGGTAACGCACTGGCAACAGACCAGAGAGATAATCCCATCAAGATCAGCTTGGTGAACCAACAAGTTTAATTGGAGTTATATCCAGAAACATAAATGACACCTCAACAGCTACATTGCTGAAAAGGAGGTACAGATGTGGAGTTTCCCCCTCAACCAACCTTTTACCTCCTGTGTTCTCTAGCACTCCAGAGATGCTCAGTGGAGGTAGGACTGCTTGCAGCTGCATGTGTGCAGGAATAAATAGCTAGCATCTTAGGCGAGGGTCTGATGACTCTCCAATCTTTCTCTGTCTGTGAGGTAATGTTAATGAGCCTGCAAGTACTCACAGGTGCTGTGGTATCAAGACTGCAGGGGCTGTGGTTGTACCAGAGGACGGACAGACAGCATTTCATAACAGGCTTAGGATTCCAAGTTATCATATATTTCAAATGGTTAAAAAAAAAAAAAAAAAAGTAGATACAGGTAGGACGAGGAACGTTATCGCTCTCCTACGGCCCAGAACTTAGATTATAACGCTTCTTTGTTCTGTCCATGTTGAGAATGTACAAGAGACAAACGGTGTGACAGGGGAGACAGAGGATTAAGCCAGGGAGATTGAACACATTTTGCCTGAAACAATAAAAAAAAAAAAAAAAAGCCTCAGAAAGAGAGAAGAATATGCACTCTGATTATAAAATACCTGCAAGGAACAGTGTAATGGAGGAAGGAAATTATTCCGAATCTCCATGTAGACAAGGAAATGGCCTGAAGAGAAGGGAGATAACATTTGAAGTAGACATTAATAAAAATGATCCTTTCCATCGGAGGTTCTGAACGCCAGGACAGCTGTGCTCGGCACTGCTCACCTCCCCTACTCCCCCACAGGTGTTCTTGCTCACACACTCAGCTGGGGACAAGGTGGGACAATTTGAATAATGTTCTCTCCAGGATCCACAAACAGTGTCATTAGTGAATGGGAAGGCAAGGGAACAGACTCCCATTATCTGAGGACAGGATTTATAGGTCAAGGTTGTTTAATCACAGTGCAAACCTGGATCGAGAATGTGATCCTTTCCTTTTCCCGCCCCACCCCCCCCCAGGCTTGCTAGACACGTCAGTCAAGCAGCATGGCCCTTTTAAAGGAGAAGTTTGAAATGTTGAACAATGATTACTTTTGCTATTTGTTTCTTGCTATAAATATTTGTAGTTCTTTCACTTTCGAGTTTTCATAAGAAATAGTAGAAAATAGAATACAAATTAAAGCATTCTGTATCTGGCTTTCTGCAAGGTCACCCATATTAGATACCAAGGGAAAAGTATAAACATCAGTAACCCCCTAAACATGTTTAATAATATGTGATTTTATTAAATAATAAATCACATATTATTTAATAATAGCTATGTTCTTAAGCAAATTGTAGGTAAGCAGGACTTAATTTAAACATGTACTCAAAATAGTGGCAGGTTTGATGATGTACACATGTAGCCCTGGAACTCAGGAGGCTACAGCATGAAGGCATCAAATTTGAAGCCAGTATGGGTTGCCACAGTAAGACCCTATCTCAAGAAACAAAATAAAATGAAACAGAACCCCTCCGGATCCCCAATACTTTCAAATACACATATATGAAAACATATCCAGTAGTCTGACTTCATGTCAATCTATATGAAACTTTGATATATGAAATCATATTAAAACCTATATTAACAGGCAAGGCAATATAGAAGTTTCTTGGGGATGGGGAACCAGTAAAGCATAGCAATGACCACATGGCAGGTTGGAAAATATCTATTATGTCCAAACTCAAGACATTGGGAAGGGATGGCTCTCAATGGATGGGCATACAGGAAGTTCAGAGGTGAGGGTATTTGGAGGAGAGACGTTCCACATGGCACTTGCCACAGGTGAGATGGTTTGGCAAAACTGAGAGCAAGTTATTGGGAGTGCTGAGCTTGCTGAGTGGACAAAGGGAAGCTGACTCAGAAGCCCAGAGAAGATGAAGTGTTGTTCTGTTCTGCTTGTCCCTCATGACTCTACAAGCTCTTCCTCACACAACCAGAGCCTGAGCAAATGTCTAGTCAATGGCCGTTCATGCTTTGATTGATGCATATATATCGATTACCTCCTATATGGAGTTCTGGGCCTGCTGATTCTATCTTTTTAACACCATGGATTTATGCCATGGAGGATTTTAGAATTGAAAAAAAAAATCATTTGGGCTACTGGCAAAATACTAAGACGTTTAAAAAACCCAATATCGATCTTTGGATTTTCATTGTAGCAAAACATTACTTCCAAAAATTATATACAATTTTGCTTCCAAAAAAAGAAAAAGGAAACTTTGAGCACATTAAAACTTGAATTTGAGTTTATTTTCTGAGTACTTGGACCCCTTGGTTTAGTTTTCTCCTTCTCTTTGTTTCAGTCAACTTGTCAAAGTAATTCTGTACTTCTGGGAACTGGTAGAATATATAATTTTGCTTTGAAAAGACTGACTTTGTAGGGATTTTGACACACGTTCTATGTCCAACTGGAAAGTTATTGTCATCTTGGGGAATAAAGGAAATACCTACAATTAAATGTGGTTTCATTTAAAATTGGCCTCTAAGGGCTTCTTATGCTAATTATATTGATGTTCTGCTCATAACAATAGAACACTATTGAGCCAAGGAAAGATTTCCAGCAAGGACCCCTGCTGCAGAAAATGTGCAGTTTCCTGTTTATCTTTAAAGAGCAAAAGTGAAGCATTTAATCAATTACACATTTGCAAAGGTGCTGCAAATGGGTACGGGTCAGATATATATATAGCTACATTTAAACCACAGGAATATAAATATCTCTTTAGGCATTCTTATTTAAGGTGCAAAGCTGTAATGCAAAACTGTAAATATTTCCTGAGCACCCATTATGTGCCTAGCTTTAGCCGAAACACAGACTGCGAGTGCAGTAAGGAAGGTCCAAACTCTCTAAAGCACTTAGTCCTAAAAACATGACTGTCTTACAACATGCAGAGGAGAGAGGAAGGGAAATAACAATAAGGATGTTTGCAAAAGCCACAGAGAATCATCCTTTAGAAGCTTGCTTACTACACACACACACACACACACACACACACCACACACACACACGTACATGCACACATACACATAAAATGGAATAAAAGATTGTAAGAGCCTAGGGTCCCAGATGACTGTTGTGAGATCCTGTCTTCAGCATATGATAGCAGTGATGCTCCTATGAACTCTGAATGATTTGGCTAAAAAGACCTCATCAAGTTATCATGCCAAGTAACACATACATTCACATACAGGGGTATTTAGGCAGAGAAGATACATGTACATAGTTTTTTAAATTAATTGTTTTATTTACTTTTACTTCCTGTGTAGGGATATCTTGCCCATATGTACATCTGCACTACACATGAATGCCTGGCACCTGTGGAGGCCAGAAAAGGACATCAGATATCCAGATGTCCTGGAACTAGACTTACAGATGGTTGTGATCCCCCATGTGGGTGCTGGGAATTAAGAATTGAACATAGGTTCTCTGGAAGAGCCACTTGTATTAATAACCAGACATCTCTCCAGCTTCTGCATACACATGGTTTTAATGGAGTTACCTTATATGGTAATATTCCCCCAAGGAGCCATGGTCTATCTAACAAAAAACGCAGTGCCAGGCAAGGAATATTTACCCTCAGTTGTTGTTTAGAGGGGTTCAAGAGACCCAAACAATACAGGCTATCAAAATTGTTCTTAATTACTTTCCAGAATAGGAAGATAATACCAAAGTGCTGGGGACACCACCCAGAGAATTAGAGGAAATTTTGCCTGATACTATACTATAAATCCAGTCACAAACCTATGTCATAGGCCCTAGAGGAGAACAAATTATTATCAGATTACTAAAGTAATAGGGTTGTTTTCTAAGTGCTTCTAAATACTCATCCTTATACCTTAGATAGGTACAGCTCTTGCATCTCTTTAAGGGAGCTTCTCTTTGGACCAGACAGAGACTACTCAGAGAGCTTTGTAACTGGTTAAACTGTAGTGTGACCATGGTGTGTGCTCGAACCCAAGTGGCACATCAATAACTCCACCCTATGCTTAAGTCTCCAGGAACATCTCAGAGGAAGGGATAGAAAGATTCCTAGGGTCCCAGATGATGGCCATGAGATCCTTCAGCATATGATAGGGGTGATGTCATGAACTTTCAATGATAAGGTTGACTACAAAGATCTCGACAAGTTATCATGCAACAAACATGAATGGAGAGAAAATTTCACAAGGCCCATCCCTAGATGGTGAGCTATAGGCAGTCAGTGGCTAATGAAGAAATGCCCAGTCCTAAGGGGTCAGCCCTAAGCATATATAAACAGGGGCAACATTAATAGGACCCAGTTCTCTCTCTCTCTCTCTCTCTCTCTCTCTCTCTCTCTCTCTCTCTCCTCTCTCTCTCTTCTCTCTCTCTCACCTAGAGCAAGACCAGGGTCATAATAGATGTTCAGTGAATATTTATTGAGCAAATCAATGGCTGGATAGTTTTCTGATCTTTCATGAGTCCATATTACATACAGAAAATGATGGTTACTTTATAGTTGGATGTAATAGTTGAACAATTTTCTTAAAGTCCAGTGCCTACCTTTTTATTATTTAATCTCAGAAGGTCTTATGTTGAGGGTCAAGGGTTTTGGAATCTGCTCTAAGGATGATGTCTTGCCTGAGCCTAAGCAGGTTGCTTCATCTCTGTTAATGTGTATGGGTACTTTGCCTGCAAGTATATCTGTGCACCACATGTTGTCTGGCTGTGGTCCATGAGTGTGCCTAGTGCCCACAGAGGCCAGAAGAAGGCATTGGTTCCCCTAGAACTGGAGTTACAGACAGCTGTGAGCTGCCACATGAGTTCTGTGAATGAGACCCAGGTCCTCTGGAAGAGCAGACAGTGCTTTTAACCATTGAGCCCTTTCTATAGCTCCCATTAACTCATTTCTAAGTGCACATTTTAAGGCTTGACTTGTGATCTTCAACTAAGGTGCATAACAAAATCTTATGGAACTTAAAATCACATATTGCCATTAATGCCAGGGGCTTAGTCAAGATTTAGATTAGGTGGCAATGCATAAGGTGCTTGCTCAGGTCACTGGCTATGGTGGCTCAAGGCCATCACCTGACACCTCAATTCTCCACCAGCTGAGAGTCCACTTTGTGCCTCATGAACACATGTTCTCCTCCATGTCTCTGAGAGGAGATCTCCCAATCCTAGCTTATGATGAGGTTACAAGTCAGCTCAGCATGTAGCTTCCCACAGTTCATAGAAACCTGTCAATCAAAACTCCACTCTATCTTCCTTCGCCTGCTCTCCATTGAGAGACTTCGTAAACAAGAGAGCATTTACAGTTGTCTTTATGCCATGAGCACTAAGCCTCTTGCTTCATGTCCAGAATTCTGCATTTCCTTTGTGTCTCTCCAGTGTTTGCCCATCTGAACTATGTTTCTGCCCATCCTGCACTCTCCTGAGTGCTTAAAATTCTCTAGTCACATTGTTCACTCTTCAAAATCCTATACAACAGACTGATCATACCACTTGTATTACTAAATTATAATTGGGATGAGTCAATATTTAATGTGGTATGTTCTTTTCTCCCAACTTCTAATCTCTCAAAAGGTTAGAATTACATCTTTTTAAAGTAGTTCTTAGATTTCCCGCAATATCATGGAAGTGGAATTCAGCACTGCTCTTAAAGTGAACAACTGCACTGACTTCAGACTTTCTAGATAGGAGATGCTTGGTTTACTCAATTCTTCAATTCCTTCAGCATGCAGAGCTGGGTAGCAAATGAGAGACAGCTCTTGACTTAAAGGTGCATCCAGGTTAGTTGTGTAAGATGCTAGGAAGAAAACCATAGCAAGGAAGACAGCCTGTATGTACATGCGGGCTCTGTGTTTAGGGTGCCTAGGGAAGTCTCTCAGGTTAGTGACATTTGAGCAGAGAAGCCTGGATAGCACCTGCTCACCTTTGGGAAGCTTGAGCAGAGCTCTGCAGAAGGGAGTTGGAAGGCACTGTGGTTGGAGTAAAATGAAGAGGGTAGGACTGGGGGACTGTGGAAGGAGGAGATGCTGTAGAGTCACGGAAGCAGGTATCGGTGGGTTTGTGAAGAGCATGGTGATGAGATGTTTTTCTGAGATGAGAAACCTTAGGAAAGGTCTTACTGACCTAAAGAAAGTGATTTCATCTACTCAGTGATTAAAAGAGGAATTCTGGCTGCTGTGTGGAAGCCAGATTTCTAGGCTGAAAACAGGAGGCCAGTGGGTTTCATGCCTAAATGTGTGGGTGTGTGGTAGGTCCTGGCATGGTGACACTTAGCCTTGTTGGTGGGTCCGATGAAGCATGTGCAGAGAGTAGCCAGGAACACACTGTTTCCTGAGCACTCAGAGGAATCAGGGGAGCTATACAAGAAGTGTGTTTGGTAAGGTGTGTGGGGGCGGAGGAGTTACCAGCAACCAAGGCTTGTAATATAACCACAGTCCTGTGAGAGGCCAATTAGTCTCCCAAGGAGAAGTTGAGTGGACAGATGCTCAGATGAAAGAGTCCAATTAGAATCCTCTTATAAGAGAGTGGAAGAAGGAGAGGGTACTTTGCGATTTAAAAAAATACAGGAAGGTAAAGTTTATTGTACACATTCATTTTGCTTCTTGGTCTTTGTACTCATTATTGGCCTCAGCTGCTATTTTTTCCCCTTCCTCCTACACTGCTTCTCCCTGGACTTATTCCTTCTTTTAGGTCAGAAAACCTGTCTAACCACCTGATTACAATGAAGGTAGAGACATTTGTGTCTATTTATCCATCCATCTATCTATCTATCTATCTATCTATCTATCTATCTATCTATCTATCTAGGTTTTTATTTATTTATTTATTTATTTATTTATTTATTTATTTATGTTCTTTTTTGACTAGAAAGTGAGCTTGGGAATAGCAGCCCCATCCAGGATCTGTGGCATTTGCTGTGACATGCCCCTGGTGCTAAAATGGCGCCTCTCACAGGGTGAGCGTTCCTCAAGCTTACCTAGTGACAAATGCTAAATGAATGGATGAAGGAAAGGTCACTTTTGCATTTGAAAGTGTTCTGGAACCCAAAAGGAAATGAGCAGTAGATGGACTCGGGTACCGAAATGTTCCTGAGAAACTGATCTGTCCTTTAAAAGAATTGTCCTTTAGAAGAGTCTTTCTGCTTCCTATCTTTCCATTTGGAATAGAAGCCTGTCTAAGCATCCCCACCCCCTCACTTTAACTGCTGTGAGGGGGTTGATTTCAAGGATCTAACACATTCTTATTATTAGTCTGGTAAATCAAAGCCCGAGACAGGTCTACAATTGAATTATGTATAGCTTTTACACTTGCTAAAGTCTTATGACCTTGCACAGGGTAACTACTTTCAGCAAAAATGTCAGTCTGGTTTCAAAATACACTTTCCTGAATTGTGCAACCTTGCCATGCAGTTCCATTTTAAATTCAACATCATTTTTCTACAGGGAAGGGAAGCCAACAGATTGTTTGCAGAGGAAAAATCGTCTACATTCAGAAATAAATTGAGTCCTTCTACAAACCAAGCTTGTATTAGACAAGTAGAACTTTCTTTCCTTCATCTCTCCATGAACTTGCATTTCTAAAACTCAAGGCTGTGGAGAAGGAATGTAACATAGACTGCAATATATTTTTTATCTGGAATGAAGTTTGCTTTTGGAAGCCCTGGGCAGTAGGGAGGGTAACTGGGGATGGGATTAGCTCTGCCACAGCTCTGAAGTCAGCATGCAGAGCTGCCTCTGGCTTCGGAAGTTTATTTTTATGTAGTGAAGATGGATGTGGTTGTATACCAGGGGCTGATCCTCAGTGTTAGCTGAAACTCCAGTAGAGGGTTTCCAAAGATAGTCAACACTCTGTGAGCCACGCTCAGCTCTTGGCCAGGCTGTGCTCAAGAGGAGAACCCAAAACTTTCCATTTAGAACAGAAGTTCTCAACTGGGGCAATCTTCCCCTAGTGAATATTTGGCAAAGTAATGGAAACAATTTATGTGTGCCCTGGGTGCTGGGGAGCAGGGATGTGGGATGAATCTTGTGGTTTGGGAGTTAGTGAGATTCTGCTGTCATCTACAGGGCAGAGGCCAGGGATGCTGCAAACATTCACAAAGTACACAATAGCCACTGCGATAACTAACTGGACCTAAATGTCAAGGATTCCTAGAGTTTAGAAACTCACTTTGAATCTAAGATATTTATTTTGCATTATAACAATGTTGTAAACAATAGTAATATTTCTTCTGTAATGGCTGCTTTCAAAACAATGACTACCTGTCACAAAATGTACTTGAATATGGCCACAGATTTCCACACTTGACTTATTCATAGGTTTGTGGTAGACTAAAATGCTGTGCCTTTTGTTTTTTCATTTTGAGAGAGGGTCTCACTATGTATCCTGGCTGTCCTGGAGTTCACTATGTAGATCAGGCTAGCTTTGAACTCACAGAGGTCCACCTGCTTATGCCTCCCAAGTGCTTTAAAGCCATATGCCACTATGCCCTACTAAACCTGTGCATCTCTAAGGGCAAAAGTAATATGGCTTGGCTCATTATTCTAGTTTGTTTTTCTGTTTCTGTGATAAAATATGAACCAAAAGCAACTTGAAGAGGAGGGGGTTTATTTCATCTTAAACTTGATAGTCCATCACCTAGGGAAGACAGGGGAGGAGCTCAAGCCCTCATAACCTAGAGGCAGGAACTGAAACAGAGACCACAGAGGAATACCACTTACTGGCTTGCCATCACTCTTGCTTAAGTTGTTTTTCTATTCAACATACACCACTTGCCAGGGTGTCATTAACGAAGAAAATGCCCCCACAGACATGCCCACAGGCCAATGTGATGCAGGTAGTTCCTCAATTGACCTTTCCTTTTCCTAGCTGATTCTGATTTGTGTCAAGGTGACAAAAACTAACCAGTGCACTTGGACTTTCCCATCAAAGCTTTCATTTCCTCGGGTAGCAGGAATGCATTCTCCATCAGGAAGAGTGCCATTGTATGAAACTTAATGAAGGGCATCATCCATCTTTCCCAAGAGGAACACATTTTAAAGCATTCACCAGGTATAATGTTTAGGTATGCAATCCAGGCACTCTGGAAGCTGAGGCAGGAGGATTACTATTAGTCTGAGAATAATGAGGATAATTTGGACTACAAGGGAAATTCCTAGGACAGCCCCAGCAACATACAGGGTAAGACTTGAAAGAAAGGAAGGAAGCGAGAGAGGGGGAGGAGGAGGGAGGAGGAGGAGAGAGAGAGAGGAGGAGGAGAAGAAGAAGAAGAAGAAGAAGAAGAGAAAGAAGAAGAAGAAGAAGAAGAAGAAGAAGAAAAGGCACCCAAACCAACAAACCTTAACACATGTGCTTACATATCTGCTGCTATGAGATTGAAAATCACTTCGATAAAGTGTAGAGCCTTAGTGGGTGCCTTGATGACACAAGTGACCATTTTGCAAATAGAGGGAAAGACTATATGAGTCACAGACAAATCAGTTACTTTTGGGCTCTTCCTTTTATCATCAGGAATTAGTAGTCCTCTAAAGCTCTGGACTTTGAAATGATTCCTGGCAGAGCCTTCTGGAGGCTGGAAGGCAGAGCAAGAATTCTTACTTTACTACAGAAGTTGGTCAATGCATAAAATACTGGCTGACCAGGGTTTGAACTGTCTCAGTATATCAGAGTTAAAATCACACAATTTTGAATTACTAAATGGCCCTATGGGTGTTCAGCACAAGGCATTTGTAAACTCAACTGCTTCTTGCTCATTTGCACATGTAACTTATTTGAATCAATTCTATTGGTTTCTTTGAGCTCTGTCTATAGAACCCGAGGCAGATATTACAAGGAATTTGTGCTGGCACACAAAGACTAATTTTTGAAATTGGTTTGCTTATGTTAATAGTTTTCTATGGTTTTGTCTACTACATATTCCAAGCTGACAAGTAATTAGTAAGTAAATTCAGGCAGGAAATAGGGTAGAATTATGTGATCTACTTGCTTGCCACAGTTGATAGGTACAGGTTAATTTGGTTAAAAATATCAATAAAATATTGGATCACTGTGGATATCTTGAAAGCCCCAAGTGTACATCAAAGTTCTAGAATGAAGTATTGTCTGTGCCACTGTATCTTTCTAAGACCTTATTTTTAGAACAAAGGGAACAGTGACATTCTGGATTATACTTTCATTATTGAGTATACCAGGGTGTCACATGCTTTTGTTAGTTATACTGTCTCATTCTATCACTTTCCCATACTCTTTAAAATGCCAAAAATGCATATAAGTTTTATTTTTTTCATATACAAACTAGTACTTTGAGTTTCAACATTTTGGTTGATCCAGGATTTATGCCTACATATGGACTATCAAATTGTTCTCACCTGAAGGGAAAGAACAAAGTAGGAGGCATGTCTGTAGTTTGTACTTAGCTTCTGCCTCAGATTGTGTCCTCCACAGGGATTAACAGTCAAACCTTCTTTGGAATGAAGACCTTAGTCTGTGATAGGATGTTCTTCTGAGGCAGCAGGCAGTTTATTGGACACTCCTTCTCTGAGAGCAATTTTGTCATCTATGATGGTGAAGGGAAGAACACAAGCAAACAAGCAAGCAAACAAAAAACAAACAAGCAAACTCCCTTTCTGCATGTCTCCAAGGTGTCAGTTCCTGACAAGATGGTTGACTTTTCAAGCATCCTTATAAAAACTCAAGTCCAAGTGGACCAAGGACCTCAACATGAAACTAGATAAACCAAATCTTATAGAAGAGAAATTAGGAAATACCCTTGAATGCATTGATACAGGAGGCAATTTCCTGGACAGAAGACCAGTGGTTCAGGCTCTAAGACAAACAATTGATAGATGAGACCTTATAAAACTGAAAAGCTTCTGCAAGGCAAATAGGACAAAACAGCAGCCTGCAGATTGGGAAAGGATCTTCATAAACCCTACATCTGACAGAGGGCTAATATCCAAATTTACAAAGAACTCAAGAAGTTAGACACTAACAACGACCAATTTGGTCAACGTCCTCCTTAGCCGGAGAAGTAAGACATGACACACTGATTCTTCTCTTGACACTCTTTTACTCGCAATGGCAACAATCATTCATCATGATGGGGAGGACCAAGCAGCAAAATGCACTGCTTATATACCCTTCAGGGGCGGCCAGGTGGCCTGTTCTCTCAGGATTGGTTAGGGCCCATGCCCTCATTAGCATAAGCCCTCTGATTCGTTAGGCTCACTGGCTAATTAGCATAAGCCCCGGGATTGGTTAGGGCTCATGCCTCATTAGCATAAGCCCTCTCGGGAGGGCTTGAGGCCTACGCATGCGCAATAGGCTTGTTTATGCAGGACGCTGAGCTGGCCTTGTCGGAAACGGGCGCCATCTTAAATCGGCTGCCTACACCAAATAACTCAATTAAAAATGGGGTACAGAACTGAACAGAGAATTCTCAATAGAGGAATCTTGAATGACCAAGAAGCATTTAAAGAAATGTTCAAAGTGCTTAGTCATCAGGAAAATGCAAATCAAAACATCTCTGAGGTTCTATCTTACACCCGTAGAATGGCTAAAATCAAAAACTCAAGAGATAGTACATGATGGCAAGGATGTGGAGCAAGGGGAACATTTATTCATTGTTGGTGGTAGTACATACTTGTAGACCACTTTGGAAATCAATTTAGCAGTTTATCAGAAAAATGGGAAGAGTTCTGCCTCAGGACCCAGCTATACCACTCCTGAGCATGTATCCAAAGAATGCTCCAACATCCCACAAAGATACTTGCTCAAATGTTTATAGCTGCTTTATTCATAGTAGCCAGAAACAAGAAACAACCTAGATTCCCCTCAAGTGAAGAATGGATAAAAAAATGTATATCTAAAGAATGGAATACTATTCAATTATTAAAAATGAAGACATCATGAATTTTGCAGGCAAATGGGTGGAACTTGAGAACATCACCCTGAGTGAGGTAACCCAGTCCCAAAAAGACATGCATGGTATGTATTCACTTATAAGTTGATATTAGTCATAAAATGCAGGTACCATGTTACACTCCACAGACCCAAAGAAGATAAAACAAGAAGGAAGGCCCATTGAGGAAGCTTAGAAGGGGGAATAAAATAGTCATAAGAGGCAGATGGAGGGAGAGTACTTGGAGAGAGGGGAGATGGGGAGAGAAATGGGGAATTCAGAATCAGGTGTGGAGAAGGACAGGAGATATGGCTAGATGGCTATGAAAATGAATGGAAATCTGCAACTGACAGGTGTGAAGAGGTGGGGGGGGCATTTGTAGGATGAGACAGAGACTTGGGATAAGGGAGGTGCCCAAGAACAATGGCAGTAACCTTAGATGTGGTTCAGTATACTGGGGATATGGAACCTGAAGATGCCATCTCCTGTAATCAGGCAGGAACCCAGTGGAGTGATAGAGACATAAACCCACTCACAAAACTTTCAACCTCAAATTTATCCTGTCTACAAGAAATACAGGCACTAGGGATGAAGCAGAGACTGAGGGGATGACCAAGCAATAACTGGCCTAACTTGAGACCAATCCTATGGGCAAACACAAATCCTTAACACTATTAATGATACTCTGTTATGTTAACAGACAGGGGCAAGTTGTCCTCTGAGAGGCTCCATCCAGCAGCTGACTCAGACAGATATAGACATCCACAGCCAAACAGTGAATGGAGCTTGGGGACTCTTATAGAAGAATAGGAGGAAGGATTAGGGGCTGGAAAGAAATAGGAACTCCACGGGAAGACCAAGAGTCCACTAACCTGGACCTTTGGGGTTCTCAGAGTCTGAAACACCAACCAATGAACATACATGTGCTGAACCTGGGCCTCCCTGCACATATGAGCAGATGTGCAGCTTGGTCTTCATGTGGGTCCTGAAAAACTGGAATGGGGGCTATCCCAAAAGCTGTTGCATGTACATGGGATATATTCTTCTAGCTGGGCTGCCTTGTCTGGCATCAGTGGGAAAGGAAGCACCTCGTCTCGAAGATATTTGAAGTGCCAGGGTGGGGAGATACCCACTAGAGGAGAAGGGGAAGGGGAATGGTGGGAAGTATTGTAGGTGTGACCAGAAGGGGGGCAATGAGCAGGAATAATGTGAATAAGTGAAAAAATTGAATTAAATTAAAAAAAAAAAAAAAAACCAACAACACCAGCAACAACAAAAACAAACCTTATCTTTGTTTATGTGTATGTGTGTGTACCTGATTATCTGTATATGCACTACATGTGTACAGCCTATAGAGTCCATGAGGGCACCAGATTCTCTGGTACTGGAGTTACAGTCATTTATGAGCTGTCCAATACAGGTTCTGGGAATATGTCCTCTGTAGGAACAGCAAGTGCTTTTAACAGCTGAGCCATCTCTCCAGCCTAAGGCAGCTGTATAGTTTGGTTTTCAACACTAACCACCTAGTCTAGGGACATTTTTTTTTCTACCTGGCAATCTAAGAAGCTGTGGGTTAGGTCCAGTTAATCACAAAAGATAGAGTCTACTTTAAAGCCCAAATTCCTTGTACTTAGACAAAACAGTAGTTGCTATTTATGAAATACTGTGGCGTGCCAAGTATCAAAATCTAATTTGCTGCTTACAAATGGAAAAGCAAGTAATTCTTACTATAAATGTATCTTGGAACTAAGTGAAGAATAATAATATTTTGACTTCCTAATAGGAGAAACAAATGTATGGGGCTGGTCACAGTCCTCGGCTGGTTCAGCTATTCTGTATTCACCACAATCACACAACCCTTTTACAGTGGGTGAAAGCATGAGGAGCTAATGGGATCTGTGATCCATGTGGGTCTGTGATGCTTGTCTGCTCTGCCACAACAGGGCTGTGCATGCTCATCCATTATTAAGATGACTTTTCCTGTGATTGCTTGACACAGTGGCTAAAACATTTTTGTGGTTCGTTTCCTACATAAGCTGATTAACCCTGTCCCACTTAAAGACCTCAGAAGACTTATAGTAGTCACCACTCACTAATGCCTGCCCCAGGCCACAGCGCTTACCACCTGTGAGAGATGGGGCTTCGACATTCATATCCTCTAATGGAGAAAAAGTTCTATCTTTGTGCTCCATTAGTTGGTTAGTGGCCTACTGCTGAACTAATTAATTACATAAGATAGGCCCAGGGCAGGGAGTAGAAGGAGCACAGGAGAGGGGAGAGCCCTGGATTTTAGACAAGGAGGCTACAAAGAGGTAGGTTGGGTAGGGGATACTCGGAGGGTTATACTGTTGGCTTGTCTTTCTTCTCTGGGAGTGCAAGGAAGAGAAAGAAAGGCAAGCCTCTGTCACAGGTTCTCATACTTAAGAGTTTTAGATAAGCCTGAACACACAGTTAAAGAAATTATCTTCCTAAGTATAAGGAGTTTAGCTTTAGTTTTGATTCAAATAACCCCAAGGTTTTTTTTAAATAAGAAAGCAAATACATTCCCCCAACATAGAGCAAATAAAGATTTGAAAAATATTTTCAAATCCACACATTATTTTCAAGGGCTTGTTACCAATATTACTATTACCAATGTTCAGGCTAGATAATAGTAGGTTTTATTTGTTAATCTCTTGCTTTGAAATTATTGCTGCTTATCTCCAACCTGTAGAAATAGGCAAGGCTGGTATGAGATGGCAGGGCAATTCTGTAATAGAAAGCTTCTAGAAATAAAACAAGACAAAATGGATAATTCTTAAATGACTATATACATTAAACATACCATTTAAGTTGGGTGGACAGTGTTGTATGCTGTTCATTTATTTTCCTATACCAAGTATATGTAGAAAGCTATTCAGTTTCTTCAAGTAGAGCTCTATGGCCAAGTTATGAAAATGAGCATCATGCACTTACAAAACTCCCAACACAGAGGGATACAGACAGGTAGTCAGACTGACAACCTTAATAGAATAGAATGGCTTCTAGGAAGGAATAACATGGAGGACATAGCAAGAGGTAAGAAAGATATCAACGCAGACTTGAGGTGTTACAAAGCCATCTAACAAGAAAAATCCAAGTTGAGGTCTGAAGAATCAATAGAATTACTAAGGAGTAAAGGTGGGTTAGAAGAAAGACATTAGCATGAATAGATTGAAAGATATTCAGTAACTAAATGAACAATGCCATGCTGATCAGATGATAAACAGAGGTACCTAGGATGGGCTATCAGAGACGTTCGGTCTTTCGACATGACATTATCATCTACAAATGTGTTGCGATGCATTCACAGCTATCCTGGAATGCATGTGATCTAGGAGCACACTGGTTAGAGAGCCCTGCAAGCTTAACACAATGACATGGGAGGAATGGATTGAAGAGACACTTTCAGAACAGAAGTCATGAATTGTAGTGACTTTTGGGAACATTCTTCTCAAACCAAACATACACTTGAATTACCTGAAGACTCTGTCAGAATGTAGATTAAGCTCAGCATCGTAACAAGCTCTCAGGGAATGCTGAGTCTCTTGGTTGACAAAGTTTTCATACTTTAGATATTGGTGTTGTTTAGATATGACATGGTCCCTTGAAGGTTCATCCACTGAAGGCTTGTTTTTAGCTGGCAGATCCAGTCATTAAAAAGTGACAGAATTGACTTCTGGTCAGGGCCCAGGCATGGAGCAAATCCTGGGCGGCAGCTCGGCACCGAACCTCACAAAACCCTGCAGAAGTGGAGCACCCAGGAGCTCTAACCCAGGCAGTATCTCAGGTAAAAATGAAACACACGTGATGTCTGCTGGTTCTAATCCTGATGCTGGCCTCCAGACTTATACTACTCAGACCTTTGATGGGCCATTGACAAGGACACCAAACAGCTAGAGATTGACATCACTAATCTGAAGAAATCCCTCGTTTCACTGTCTGAAATGATTTCCAAAAATTGCAAAGGACTTTATTGGACTTGATTTACTCTTTTACAATAGAAAAGACTGACTGTGTACAGCCCTTAAAGAAGAATGTTGCTCTTACACAGACAAGACAGGGATGGTTAAAGAGAGCATGAAAAGTGTCAGAAAAGGCCCTGAGAAAAGACAGAGAAAGAAAGAGAAAGATGAGAACTGGTACAAGAATTGGTTTTCAACCTCTCCATGGCTGTCAACCCTACTTCCTCCCACCTTGGGACCATTAACTGGGTTATTTTTGCTGATTTCTTTTGGTCCCTGTGCCTTAAATAGGCTGACTAACTTTGTGATACAACAGATAGATAAGTTGGTAGCAAAACCTATTCAGATACATTATCATAAGTTAGCTATGGAGGACCACAGACTCAAGATGAGGTTATTACTCTATCCAGGGTATTCCCAAAACCCATCTCCACACAACTTAAAAGAGGGGACTTCTGCCCTATACCAAGCAGAGAGGGGCTGCCCAGAACCCCTCTGACTAGTGATCTGAATTCTTGCTTAGGCTTCGAGGCTAAGCACTGCAAGGGAATATAAATAAAAGTTAAAAATATCTCTCTGGTTCCCTGAGGGACAAGCCTAACTGCATAGGGGTTGATGTCAAAAGTATCCCCTCTCCAGGAAAAAGACATGGGATGGGTATGGCCCTCATGCCTCACTGGGCAACGACAGGAGGACAAGAGCCATTACAAGGTCCCCTTCAATTACTGGAGGTCAGGCCTCTATCCCCGCCTTCTCAAGATTAGAATTGCCATGGCCCTTCTATACTTAGAGAAGGGTGGAGATGTCAGGGACAGCCCTGCTTATACACTGAAGGCCTACAATCAGCCATAGGCCAAATCAGCAATACCTGACATCATAATCTAACAAAAGTCTTGGGTCTCTGTGGAAAAACACTGAAACAGATGGCTATAAGCTATTGTAAACAGGTAGCTTTTGTGGAAATTTACCAGCCTGAGTAGTCATAGTCTTGTAAATAGGTAGCCTCAGTGGACAGTACCAACTTAGATAAGGACAACGTGAATCATAGGCAGAGTCATAGTGACCTGTCCCCTGAATCTTCACCCAGCTGATACCCTGTTCTGAAAGGTATCTGTACTCCCCCTAAATACCTATGCTCCGGTGTCATTCCCTTCCCCACACCCTGCCTTTTTGTGTTTATAACCCTGTGTGAATAAGTAAATTATGATTTGATTTAAATAATTAAATAAATTAAAAAAGAAAAATTAGTACAGTAAAAAATATTATAAAAGGCATTAAAAACATAATTAAAAAAAATAAAAATAAAATAAATATAGTATATAAAAAAAAGTGACAGAATCAAAGGGCTCTGACTGTACATGGATGGATTCTTAATTTGATGGCATTATTGGGAGGTGGTGGGAAGTGAGACCCAGTTAGTAGAGGGGTATGACTTTGAAGAGTGTTTTGTCCTTGCCATTTCCCCATCTCTTTTGTACTTTCTATCTGCCATGAGATAAGAGGGTCCATTTCATGTTCCCACTATGATGTTCTGCTTTACCATGGCATAAACACCACAATGGAAAGTGACCATTGACAGAAACCTGAAAACAATGAGCAAGTAGGTCCTTGTTCTCTATTCTAGTTTCAGTTCTCTTGCTGTGGTAAGACAAAAAAAGAATCTTATGGGAAAGGGGGTTTATTTCAACTCACAAACCACATTATAGTCTACAGGAAAGTCACAGCCTCAAGAGACTGAGATAGCTGATTATATTATATTCATAGTCAAAAGTAGAAGAAAATATATATATATTATATATTATTATAAATATAATATATATGCTGGCTTGCTTGCTTGCCTGTGATCATTCCAGTTCTTCCACTCTTAATGTAGTTCAGGACCCCCAATCTAGGAGATGGTGCCACCCACAGTCGCTGGGTCTTTACACATAAATTAAAGATAATCCCCAGAGACAGGCCCACAGACTTACTCCAAGTAAACATTCCCTTATTGGACCCTCTTCCCAGGTGACTCTAGGTTATGTCAAGTTGGGAATTAAAGCTAACCATCAAACTCTCTTATTTTGCAGGGTTATTTATTTATATTTATTTATCCAGGTTACATAGATAGAATATTAGCATAGGTATTCAGGATTAAGAGTGCATGAAAGTGTCCCTTTTAGAGAGTGACTGATGACTGGGATGCATGAAGTCATCTTAACAGAGTTTCATTGTCTATGAAAGATTACAGAGACCCCTGTTTCTGTTTCTTGACACTGTTGATCCTGTGACCTTCTTCATGTTTCACCTTCAGTTTTATTCCTTCTGCTATGGTTTGAATAGGAAATGTTTCCTACAGGTAAATCATGGTTTGAACACTTTGTCCTCAGCTGCTTATGATAGTTTGAGAGGCTGTGGACGTCTTAGGAACTGAAACCTAATTTAAAAAGGTAGGTCTCTGAAGGAAAGTTCATAGTTACAAATCTTTGGTTCCTCTTGTGGGTACTGCCTGCGTGCAGGCAACCAAGGAAGTGAAGATTAGCCCCTGCTACAGCCTCCTGTCACTACAATGCTCTCCAGAAATGTGTGGCACCAAGAGACCAGAGATCCAATCCCCTGAAATCATATGCTAATAGTTTGTTGATTCTGTAAGGTATTGTGGTGTCTGCTTGATTGGTTTCTTTTAGATATGGATACTTCTTTGCTAGAGTCTGAAATGTTCAGATAACAGATAATTATTGTTTCACAAAATGACACAGGGAAAGATGGCCTCCAGCTCTGCACCAGTAGTTCCATTGACCCTAAGCTGAAGAACACAGTGCTCCACTGGATATTATTAGCAGGAGTGCTGGCCTTTATACAACCAAGGGGGAAACAATAAATGTTGAAAAAAATGAGTTTTAAGTTTTGCTTCCACATCTTTCTCTCTTTCCTTCCATGCTGGCTGTGCAGT
The DNA here is from genome assembly GCA_021653895.1 of Mastomys natalensis. Lineage (NCBI taxonomy): Eukaryota > Metazoa > Chordata > Mammalia > Rodentia > Muridae > Mastomys > Mastomys natalensis. The sequence goes on along the minus strand of JAJTUV010000165.1, from coordinate 223,823 downwards.
GAATGTTAATATGTACCAGTGGATGATGGGAATGGATGGTCAACACAGTCAGCAAAGCTTAGCAAACTTGGTGTTGTTGGTTTGTGATTGTGTGATGAGCTCAGAGATGAATGTTCATATAAATCTGTAATGTGGTCACGTTCCCTTGGTTAAAACTCATCTTGGTTTTTTGTGAGAGGCTACATTGTGGACTCCATATCTTCTTCCAAGTGAACCAATAGGAGAGGAATTCAAAGAAGGATGCTCGTTGACACACCCTCTGGCTTCTACATCCACACTTCCCTAGCCTTCCTCCAAGTCAGATAAGTGGAGCATCTCTGCATGGAAATTCCTCAGTCTGGGAGTTCACAGTTCCCAGTCAGTGGTTTTAAGAAGGCTGCCAGGGCTCAATTAGGCTTGGCATTTTCCCTCCTTCTATCAGCTCCTGGTTCTTATTTAGTTTTAAATTAAATAAAAATTGCAGCACATGGATTTAAATTAAAACAAGAAGACTGATCTTTGTAATATGTACCACATCAATAGGGAAGTAATTTGTGTGAAACACATCTCCTCCTTTAATTTAAACCACAGAGCACAGCTTCTTTGGTTTCACGGGAGCTGAGATCTGGGGCAGGGTTGTTCAATGGGGCATTACCAAGGTTGTACTTAGGATCAGGAGGAGTGGCTTCAAAGTAGCTTAGCATTTTGCTTAAGCTCTTTGTGCTGCATGTCACAGGCTACACTAGAGAAGTTACAGCCTCCTGGCCTTGGATTTAAAGAAAGTCTTAATATGTCTCAGGATTAACCTCTTTGATTGACTCTTTAACAACATTTGTCATCATTAATGACTCCTTATGACAGAGAAGCCAAACAGTGGGGTCCAGATCCTTACCCACTGATCATGATCCTCTCCCATTTTACTGTTCCAAGGCTTTGTGTATACATACACACTACTCATCCAAATTAAAGCAGTTGTATGGGGGCTTGTTAGGTGAGGAAGTCAGTCTGCAGTCTTTCTGTTGTTTTGTTGGTTTATTTGTTCTGGAGGGAAGGGATGGATGTAGAAAGGTGTCTGTGCGGTGCAGTCTGTGGATCATCTGGATCATCCGTGAATAATGAGTGCTTCATTTGTAAACATTAGCAGGCATCTACATGCTTTGTCTGTGCATTGCATGTTTGTGTGGTGTCTGTGAGGCCAGGAGAAGCCTTCAGATCATTTGACTCTGGAGTTAGGAGTAGTTATAAGTCAGCATGTGGGTGCTGGGAACTGAACCCAAGTCTTCTGAAAAAGCAGCCAGAGCTCTTAAACACTAGGCCACCTCTCTAGCCCCGTATCTCGTGGTTTATCCACATTTGGAGGTAGGTCTGCAAGGTTTTATGGAGCCTAAATCTTGTACATGGCTCTTTCAATAATAATGAACAAAAATTATGTGAGTATATTTATACAAATCAGGACACTCTGTTAGGGCTTTTCCCAGGATACCCAGGGGGAAAGTAAAGGTAAAGTCCAATAAGTTTGCAAAGAATTCACTTCTGCTTTGAATGTTTTTTTTCTTCCTTTCTGTCTAATGCCAAAAGGTGTGTAAATGTTGAGGGTGGATAAACAAGAGATTTATCAAATGGTAGGCACCATTGACTGAGGCAGAGAGCTAAGGTTTCTATTTGATTGACATTTGAGTCTGAAGTGTATGGACTTGGAGAACTAAGTCAGGCAAATGTCTCTCTCAAAGGCATCTTTGTCTTTGTTTGTCTGAATACCCACCTTAGAGCATATACCGACTGAAATATGTGCTGAGGGATGACCAATGTAAACGTGATGTTATGACTCCTGTCAGGGAAGCAGGTAGCTAACTTCAGATCTTCATTTCCCCTCCTCTCTCCCAATCTAATTCCCCATTCTACCCTGCTCTGTGGCAGATCACCTGCTGTGGCTTCCCCTTCCCTTCTGCCTCCATCTCCGCATGTCACACAGATTTCTCCCTGCTACCATCCCATTACCCAGCCCCCACCACCACAGCAGACATTCCTTTGGGACCTGCAAGCCATATTATCGAGGGAAGCTGATAGGCTAACTGCAGATCTTTACCTCCCCTCTACTCAACATTCAAGCCCCTAGACTCACCCCCAACTTTATAGCAGACCACCTGCTGTGGCTTCTCCCCTCTTTTCTGACTATATCTTCTCCACTCATCACTTTATCCTAGACCACATTCCCGGGGAACCTGCCAGTCATGCCTGCCAGAGAAGAAAGTAGGCCAGTGAAATAGGTAGGCAAGCTTCAGATCTTCACTCTCTCTTATCTCCTCCAAATCTAATCCCCCAGTCTCATCCTTAGCTCTGTAACAGACTACCTATTGTTGTGGCAAGATGTCAAAGTTGAGTGTGTCATATTTTCTTTAGAGAAATGTCACTTTGTGTGTGGTGCTCACCGATGGAGACATTGTGAAGCCTCAGCCTGTAGGTGGGAGAAGCCCACCCATGTATTCAGCATTTTGTGAACTAGACAAGGTTGGTGTTTACAGAAGGGACACGCCACACATGCTGGGGTTGGTTTGCTTTAGAAAAAGATAGGTTTTAACTTATGGTGTTGAGGGTAAATCTCAGGTAGTACCACATAGACAAGAAAGATTCTAAATTCAAAGTCAAGAGGGCTATGCTCAGTTCAGAATTACTTCTCTTGTTGGTTGTGAGATTGTAAGCAGGATGCCCAACTTTTCCCTGTTTCTCTACATGTCCCAACAGGGAGATTCTGGGAAGACAGGGTAGAAAGAATGGGAATGTGTTCTGTCACCTGGACGGCAGATACACTGGTAGGATGCATCTGACGTAACTGCTTCTGGATCTTTAGAGTTGAAAGGTTTAGGACATCCAGAACAAGCTTCAGACAATAAATTGTATTTAAGTCTGACCATTTTTTCCCTCTTAGTATACATATTGGTTAGTTCTGTCAATCTGACACAAGCCAGGCTCACAGGAGAAGAGGGAATTTCAGTTAAGAAAATCCCTCCACCAGATTGAACAGAAGACATGTTCTCTTTGGTACATTCTCTTAATTAATGAATGATGGGGGACATTTTGTGTGGTGCCACTCCAGGGCAAGTGGTCTTGGAATATACAAGAAAATAGGCTGAGCAAGCCACGAAGAGCAAATCACTAAGTAGCATTCTTCCAAGGTCTCTGCATCAGTTCTTGCCTCTAGGCCTTGGATTCTTGTCTTGGCCTCCCCTAGGGATGAACTGGGACTGGGACATGTAAACAAAATAAACCCTTTCCTTCCTGAGTTGCGTTTGGTCACTGTTTCTATCACAGCAATGAGAGCATGCTAGGACAGCATAGTAACAGCTACCTATCAAAGGACAGGTAGAGACACGTAAATCCTGAAGGTGCTTATAGACAGCTGGAAGGAACCAGTAGGCAAGTGCCATGGTCCTGTGCTCTGATAACCAGGTACTGGTCTTGAACACAGGAGTACAAACAAAGAGGCCAGCGGTCATTGCTGCTGCACCTCTGCTCAGCATGGCAAGCCCCTGGCCTTTCTGTTGAAATGACTTCCTGGAAATTTCATTTTTTTCTTTTTCTAATTTGGAAGCCATACATTAAAGATTAGGGCACTGAAAAAAAATAACTGTACACTGAAGAGAAATTAGAAAGTAGTTGTGTGAGCTCAGAGGAATCCACAAGCTCAGAAGGATTGAGATGCTTATAGCTCAGGGTGTTCCTTTACATAAGGACAGTCTACTGAAGTTAAAATAAATATCAATTTAAATTTAATTAAACAAACAAGTCTAAACAACAATAACAAAAAAAACCAAACAAACCTGAGGCAGGAGGTATCTTAGTTTGGATTTCTATTGCTGTGAAGAGACACCAGGACCAAAGTAATTCTTATATTTGGACAACATTTAATTGAGGCTGGCTTACAGTGTCAGATGTTCAGTCTATTATCATCATGGCAGGAAGCATGACGGTGTCCCAGCAGACATGGTGCTGGAGAAGGAGTTGAGAGTTCTGCATCTCGATCTGACTGCAGCCAGAAGAGGACAGTTTCCCAGGCAGCTAGGAGGAGGGTCTCAAAGCCCACCCCCACAGTGACACACTTCTTCCAACAAAGCCACACCTACTAAATAGTGCCACTCCTGGGGGCAAGCATATTCAAAGACCACAGGGGGAATACATGCTTTCTGAAGTTGCTATAATATCAGATGAAAATGTTTCATTTTCAACCACAATAAAAATAAGCTCATTCTTACTTTTGTCAGCTATTTGCAAAAAATCAACAGAGAAAGACCTGATAGAAGACTGTATTAGCAGTAACTGAAACAGCTACCTTGAAAAGGCTCCAAAGCAAAGGGATAGATGGAAAGAGTCCAAAAAACGGTGTATGCATTAGTTACTTTACTGTTGTGATAAAACACCATGACCAAGACAATTTAAGGAAGAACGCTTATTTTGGCTTATAATTCTAGAAGGATAAGAGTCTATCATGATGGGGAAACATGACAGCAGTTGGTATGCATGGAGACAGGAGCAGGAAACTGAGGCCTCACATCTTAGACTGGAGAGATCACATTGAAAGCAAGGTAAACCTGTAATCTCAAAGCACCATCTCAGGGACATGCTTCCTCTGGCACACCACACCACCTCAAACCTCCCCACAGTAGTATCGATTAGGAACAAAGTATTGAAACAGTGAGTCTCTGGAGGACATTTCTCATTCAAACTAGCACAATGCCTCAGCAGAGTATAAATAATAATAAGGTAGAAGATCCAGAGGAATCAAGAAATCTTTGGGAGATGGGAAACACACTGACTGATCTATAAATTCACTACAGGGATTCCAAGGCAGATTTGAGCATGTGGAAGACCTCTGAGAGAGTAAAGGATGCTATGGAGACTGTGGAAAAGGGAGGAAAAGGGAGGAAAGTACAGAGAGCCTATGATACCTGCAGGATTATCATCAAGCAGACACATATGAGAAGAGCAAAAGGCCAAAGAGCATATTTGAAGGAATAATGTGTTTGATAAAAGATATGGATATAAATATCTGAGAAACCCAATGAACTTCACCTAAGATGAACCCAACATATAAACACTGAAAAGAGATTATATTTAGGTTTTATAATAAAAATAATACAATAAAATGAGACACATATACACACAATAAGGGAGGTGGTGTCTTAAACACTGACTCCATGTCTTACCATATATAGAGTCTCTGATAGTCTTATTGTGATATTATCTTTGATAATTTGCTTATCTGGTCAGCTGACTGCTCAGCAGGAAGTTCAGAGGCTGAAAGGCTGGAGAGATGCTAGTGGCTAAGAACACTTGCTGCTTTTCCAGAGGACCCAATGCAGTTCCTAGCACCACATAAGATGACTCATAATTGGCTGTAACTCCAGGACTCAGGATCCAACATCCCTTTCTTGCCTCTTCGAGTACTTGTACACACATGAAATGTATTCACACAAGCATACAGGCAATAATTAACAAATTAAAAATAACATCAGAAATGAGGTAGAAAATAATAAGAGATGCCTGAGAATGAAACTATGTAGGAAGATCGTCAAGACACATGAAATGATGGTGAAACGTATAGCTATTAGTTCATTAATTCAAGAAGATCTTGAGCCAATTGCCCAACAACCTAACTTTATGATTTAAAGAACTAGGTAAAACAAACAAACAAATAAAAAGCCCACACAACCAGTAAGCTACCAGATAGAAGGAAATAACAAGTTTGGGGCACAGATAAGTAAATAGATGATAGAAAAAATGCAAGGAAATAAATGTAATCATAAGTTGTTCTTTGAAAAGCCAACAAAATTGACAATCCTTAAACTCAATGTATTAAGAAATGAAGGAAATCAAATTGCTAAAATCAAAGAATGAAAAATGGAGTTACATCCATTATAGAAATGTAAGAATTGTAAGCAAGTTCTGTGTATAATTAAATGCAATGGATAAGTTGATAGAAACACAACACTCACCAAGGAGTGATAGTGAACAGAAAATCTGCACACACTTAACTGTTAGAAGATGCAACTACTATTAAGAATCCTCCCCAGAAAGAAATTGCAAGCCTTGGTGACTTCATGGGTGAATTATACCAAGCATTAAAGAAAGACACCTGTCCTGCAAACTCCCCGAAAGAAACTGAGAAGATGAAACGCTCTTTAGCTCATTCTATACGCACCGCTCTCAGACCAAAGCTAGACAAAGACTCTACTATAAAATTAGTGGACTGATATCCCTTATGATTACTGAAAGACTAAACTCCAACTCAAATTCAATACCACACATTAAGATGATTCTTCACCATACCCTGGTGAGATTCATTCTTAGAGCAGAAAGATGGCTCACCATTGCAAATAATGGTAAATTAAACCAAAAGAATTCAGAAGTAATCACATGATGACTGCAATTTATATAGGGAAAGTACTTGGCCAGTTTAGTGGCTTTCTTTTTAAAGTTTTATTTTATTCACTTAGAGCTCTCTCTCTCTCTCTCTCTCTCTCTCTCTGTCTCTCTCTCTCTCTGTGTGTGTTTGTGTGTATCATAGGACAAATTTTAGGAATAGAATCCATGTTGCCAGGCTTGGTAGGAAGCACCTTTACTCCATGAACCATTTGTTAGGCTCTCGTCAGCATTTCATGACTAGAAGATGCTCAGCAAACTAGAAATAGAAGAAAATCATTTCAACATAAGAAAAGCCATGTGTGAAAAAAATGAGATCAACTATCACACTCAGTAGTGGAAGTTCCTTCTCCTTGTTCAGAAGAAAGCAAAAGATGCTGACTCTCACCCTTTCTACTTAAGGCAGTACTTAAGTCTAGCAAGAATAAATAATGAAGAAAAAGGAATACAGTTATCCACATTGCAAATGAAGTAATTTCTATTCACAGGTTAGAGAAGAGTTTATATGTAGAAAATTCTATGGATTCCATATACATTAAGCTATTACAGATAACAGATGGATTCAGTAAAGTAGAAAGGTACAAAATGAATGCACAAACATCAGATGCATTTTAATAAACCAACAATAAAACATCTGAAAGGGAAATGATAAAAATAATCCCATCTACAGTAGCGAAAAAAAGAAAAAAATATTTAGGTATAAGCCAAGGTGACAAGATTAAAATTATAAAATGGTGAAATAAATTAAAATTAGAAATAAATGGAAACACTTTCCACATTCATGAAATGCTATATTATTTAATATCGCTATAATATCAATACTACCTAATTTGATGCTTATCAAAGCTTCAAATGACTATTTTGTTTGCAAAAATAGAAAATTTCATATGGAATCTCAATGGCCTCCTCAATCTTCCATAATGAAAATATTTTTGGGAAAAACAAAAGAACAAAATAAGACTCAAGCTTCCATGTTTGTAAAACTTACAGAAAACCCCTTCAATAGTGGCTTGAACAACTTCAGTAATGGCCGGAGAGCATGAGGCTAGAGTTTAATTTCCAGAGCTGTTACAAGGACCATCAGGGGATGGTCGTATGCACTTCAAACCCAATACTGGTGATAAGGAGAGAGATGGATATGGGGCTCGTTTAGTGGGTGAGTTCCAGGCTAGTAAGAGATGTGGTGGAAAAGTGGTTGGGTGTTGCTTGAGGAATAACAGCTTTGTTGTCCTACAGGCTACAAGCATAAGCACAGGCACACACACATACACGCATGCTCATGCACATGAACACACACACAATAGTGTAGTGCAAAAGTAAAACATAGGATAAAAAAAATTAACCTGACAATAAAACTTTCACATATATGGTCAAATTATTTTTGACAAAACTGCCAAGATCAGTGCCGTTTTGAGCAAATGATAACTGGACGACTGGATAGCTAGGTGCAAGATAATGAAGTTGTACTCCCAAATCACATGTATACAAAATGTACTGACAACTAAGCAAAGCCTAAAACCATAACATTCTTTGTAGAATACAGGCACAATCTTTGAGACATCAGATGTGGCAATGGTTTCTATGGTATGACATCAAAGGCACAGGCGACACAAAGTAAATAACAGACAACTTAGACTTCATGAAAACTTTTAAAACTGTTGCGTATCAAAAGACAAAGCTATTATGCATCAAAATACAATATAAGCCCAGTAAAACAGAAACAAGTGGAATGGGAGAGAACATTCCCAAATTCTCTCTTATGGGGGGGGTCAATATTTAGGAAACAGAACATTTGAAAAATTTTGACCAAAGACAAGACATGTTTTAAGATGAGTAAAAAGATGGATGGCCAGTGTGTTCCTATAAAGATGTTCAACACATCACTAGTAAGCAAGGAAACACAAATCAAAACAGTAAGCTGCTACCTCATACTGAGAGCACAGCTTCTATAAAGAGAAGTAAACAAGTGCTGGGGACAGCATAGAGAGAGACTAGAACTTTCTATGTGCTCTCGGTGGGTCTGTAAAATACTACAGCTGCTATGGAAGGCAGGATGGCAGTTCCTCAAGTAATTAGCAGAATAAATTGCCATATAATTCAGCAATTCTACCTCTGGATATATATTTAAAATTGTCAGTAAGGCTTTAAATAAATATGTGCACTCATGTTCATAGCAGGTTTATTCATAATATCTAAAAGATAAAAATGAAACCCAAGAGTGGCAGGTGATTGGATAAGCAATATATAATATTTATACATATGCATAAGGGGCTATCATTCAGCCTTGAAAGGAAGGAAATACTATATTATTCTACAACATTGGCAAACCTAGAGAATGCTATGGCGATGCAGTCACCAAAAGACACAATGGCGGGATTTTTCTTAAATAAGGAACCTACAATAGTCAAAACCATGGAAACAAAAAGTCCTATGGCAGTTTCTTGGGGCTCAGAGGGGGATGAGCAGCTATTGTTTAATGCATACATTTTTCCATTTTACAAGATGAAAAGAATGTGGCTATGGGTGGTGATCATGACACAATTAGGAGTGTATCTAATAACTATGTACTTAAGATGATAAAGTTTATACGATGTGTTCTCACAATAGGAAATTAGAGGGAAAAAATGAAACAAAATAACAACCAAGAAACAAACGGTGGTAATCCCTGCCTGTCCTGCCCAGTTACGGGTTTCAAAGGCTTTGGGAAGGCAAAATGTGATTTCTGATTTGTGGCATCAATGGGTTCATCACACAGTTCCATAACATAGAAAATGTTTGAAAACGGGGTGGGGGAACTGTTTAATATAGGGTTTTTCTACTGTACCAAGCAATACTGTGAATATTATGCAGTTTTAAGAAAGTTATTAGTAAAAATATGTAGAAGTAAGTTAATCTCTGTGTTGCTCAGATTCATTTCACTTACTGCTTGGCAGGTGACACAGATGCTGATGCAGAAGATGACCCATAGCATTTTCTGGACATCAGGACCACATATAGTAAATTTCCTGAAGTTTGGGCTTACTAATCTTTTTGGTGATGGTGATGAGCTAATCAAGCATCCTCATGAGTAAAAGCAAGCATTTCAACCCCATTGGTGTTTTAGGAGTCTTGCTTCTCTTTTAGAAATGGGAGCACTTGAAACACATACCCCTCACCCCATTCCACAGTTTAAATAGGTGTACAACTCCCTCTAGAAGCTGAAGGTTATTAAATCACAAACTTATTACCTGCTCTGAGATCCCTCCCTATGATGAGTTTTTGTTCAAGGGGGTCTCAGAAGCCTCACAGACAATATAGGCTATTGTAATTCTTGGTTTTCCACCAGAACTAGATAATAGATAATAAGACACTATGGCAGACAATATCACACTTGGGTTATTGACATAGAGAAGTCAAGTGGAGTTGATCTGGGAGTTCCCTTTCTGTTGGCTATATTTCACTATACTAGGATGTTTTATACTATAGAAGAAAGTCATCAACAATCCTACCCAGCTGTAGGCCCTTTGAACTACAATAACAGACTGACAGGCAAGATGCCCTCACCAGGGCAACAGTGGCATGACTGTCATGAAATAACCAACCACTTTCTGACTGGATTTAGAGCCCACTGCACAGGAAAGAGCTCATAACTGCTGCTGTAAAACTGTAGCCTATGGCTGCAGTAGTCATAAGCTCTAGTGGGGAACCCATTGCTGTTGTTTTGCTAAATGGATATGGTGTCAAACTACCTTCTGACTACTTATATCCAGACGTTAGGGTTGCTCTTAGCCTTTGTCAGAGAAGCTTCTTTTGACAGTGAACTGCTGTTATTGCAGGAACTCAAAACTTCTTAGAGTGCCCAGAACAACTGGCAGTGTAGTACATTGTCCTAAATGGAGCAGTCAAGTCAATCCTTTCATGCTCTGGGAACACTGTGGAAGAGAAAGCAGAAAGAATGCAAGAGGCGACAGATGGGAGGAAGTGCATTGTGTCTTCTGGACATGACATGGCTGTCACATACATGATTCATCTTTGCTGTAGTTACCTGCACAAGCTCTGCATAGACTGGTTCCATCATCATTTTGCCAAGTATGGGTTCAATAGACCCTATGCCAAGGAGTTCATTAGACTCCTCAGCTTTCTCTGACTGAAGGACTATGGACTGCTAATGACTGCTGGGAGTGTACCACTGATAAACTACCCGTGTTCCAGTAAATTTCCCTCCACTTAGCCTCACGAAAGCGACCATAAACTTCTTGGGTCATTAAAAAATAAAGACACAAAAGTAGTAAGGAGACTTGTTAGGGAAAGGGTTTCAGTAGAGAGGAAGGGAGATGATAGAGAAGCAATGGGAGGTAACTGTGACCAAAAATGTATTATACGCATGTGTGAAACTGTCAAAGACAGAGTTAAAAATATCATAAATATATCATCAAATTATAGACCTCTTCTGAGCCCTTGTCTGAATATACCATATTTTTGGCCTTTACTAAGTTTTGTTTGTTTGTTGGCAGCTGCTATCATATTGTTAAGCAAATTTAGACACTGCCAAATTTAAAAGAAATCGTCAAGCCAGGTAGCCATTTGGGTAGAGAGTTTGTATACGTACATATCTATAATCATGTGTTATTATTAAAATGAGTTTGTCAGGTAAAACAGTGCTTGAAACAAAATGCCAAGCTTTCTAAACAAGCTGTCAATAAGAAATTCATGGATGTTTTGGTGGAAAATACCCTTGCACTCAGTGCTGGCCTCCAAGTTTTAAGTGATTAAGGTTACCTTTACTTTCCCACAAGAGAAGTCAATTCATTGTTAAGGCTCAAGGCTGTATTAAGTCCTCAGATCACTGTTGACCCGACACCTACCTTTCTTTATGACATTTTTACCATAGCATGCCTGGAAGCATTGGGAAGCCCTGCTGAGTCCTATAAAAGATAAGCTTTACCCTTGGATCTCCATGTGTCTGCATTTGCTAAGACAACTCATTCCAAACCTGGGATCCACATCAGAGTGCTCTGTGGACCAGGACAGCACAGACTGAGGTAGGAACAAGCCTACTATTCCCAGGACTGCCATTAAAGAACTTGAATTTTTGAACTGGAGAGATGGCTCAGTGGTCAAGAGCACTCTCATGGCAGCTCACAGCTGTCTATAACTACAGTTCCAGGGGATCTGATATCAACTTCTGGCCTCCATAGGCACTATGCACACATTTGGGGTACAGACATACATGTAGATAAAACACCCCATACATAAAAAGAATTTTAAAAATAGTTATAAAATGTGAAATTTCAAAACACTTGGTTAGCATTGACGTGAAGTCTGGTTTTTGTAAATGTTTTTGTTCCTGGAAGGATTACTTAAGCCGTTAGAGAGGCTAAGCACAAAACAAGTTGATATTGGCTTCTAGGACTGGTGAATTATAAGTAGCAAACAGTATCTATTAATAATGTTGGTTTCTTTCACTTTTTTTGTATTTCCCTATGTGCCCCAACTGTCTTGGCACTATTCTGATGGAAAGTTGTTTTGCTTTTTTCGTTTGAATGTCATGGACACATTAATGAGCTGCTCTAAGTCTACTGTAAGTGTATAGACACATAGAAGGTATACTAAGTCTCTGAATTCAGTTTCCATTCAGGGAAAGATAATTAAGTAGAAAGCAACTGTAATCTCTCAGAATAGCTCAGTGGTCAGCAAACCCAATTGCTGTATCTTCTGGAAAAGAGCCCCATCCATGTCTTAGCAGCAAAACCACATACTACCTGGGAGAGGAGACCTATGCTTCCATCAGACGGAGCCTGTAACCACTCTTGGGCACCTGCTGGTATGCAATTAACATGTTTTTCCAACTAATAACTAAGCCTACATGGATCTGATTAGCTTCTGTGGTAACCATGGGAACTTTCTGGAGCCCTGCATGGATGGTAAAGGCTCAGGGAAAAAGATAGTACCATTCAACACTGTATACTGGGACATACAATTGAGAAGATGGTAATTAACTTCCTCAATATGGAAATTGCTCTGATAGGTCAGGGGAAAGTCACTGCTCAGCTGAAACTCATTTTAGGTCATTCCCTCAAGGTCACACCAGCAAATTCCCTTTACCTTCCCTACTTGCTCCTGTTGGCCAGTACTGAGGGACAAACATGGTGCTAGGTCCAAGGGTCAAACAAGCTCAGGTTTTCTGCAAGTGCTCCAGGTCCCCCCATGGCTTTCTGTGCTGTGCAGAGGTGGGAAAGCAGCAGAATGAATGCACAGTTGCTCCACGTACCTGAAAACATCATCATGTGCTGGAAATTCCAGGGAATCTTCTGCTTTCTGCCCAGATTCAGGAGGAAGGAGAGGGGGTAAATGTTGCAGGCCCTGGCAACAAAAATTGCTAGCTGTTGGGACATATTGAGAAAAACACGGCAGTCTAGAGGCAGAGTGAGGAAGCTCACATCCCATGCCCATATGCTTCTCTATGATATGACCCAGAAAACAAGGATAAACATGACAACTCATCTATGTCTAACTCGCTCCCCAGATTCATCGTTCAATGTCAGTTCCTCCCCAGAAGGACATAAAATTCTGCCTTCCTTTGAACATATGCTTGGCTGAAAGTTGGTACTGCATTGCCATCTCAGTGAGTAAATTTCCTTATCACGTTCATGTTGCTGGTGACTGCCTCCTGGATTCTGCTGGAAGCCATGAGGCAGCAACGCCCCGGTGCTGTGGTGTTATCCTCCCAGGCAGCACTTTGAAAAGAACAGATACATTCCTGCTGGTGCTTTCCATGTCACTTCCATCAGTTCCCGTGCCTGTTCCTAGCAAGCTTGCTTACTTTTTTTCATTTGGTGGGTTTAATTTCGAGAGGAGCTGACTGTCAACATATATGATACAACTGCTACTTCAAGAGACTTCTGTAAAAAGCCAAAGTCTCCTAAGTGAATGTCTGCTGAAAAGCTCAGCCATAAGTCTCCCTCCTGTGCTTGTCTTTACTTGTGCTTGTCTTGTCTTTACTCCCTCCTTGGTGGTGTGTCTGTTCTAGCTTGTCCTTGACAGGGTGAAGAGATTTGGAGTGAGACAGCTTCCTTCTCTGTATGATCTAGGTTGAGATGAAATTTGGGAGTTTGGCAGAATCCTGGTGATGAGAGATTGACACCAAATTCACGTGAACAGTGGGAACAGGGAGATGGCAGGCTCCCCAGAAGTTAAGATCATCTGCCTGATGCCCGGGAGATATCATCCCATTTTTCAGGTAGGTGGACAATAGCTGCAGGCTTATCTTAGGAACGTGTAATTGTTCAGTGTCCCTTTAGTGACTGACTCCAGCCCTCCTCCAGAAGGATCACTCTCTTGTTAAAAGTGGGGTCTAGATTTTTGTCTGTTTTGTAGCCAGAAAGTGTTATCTCTGTGTGTGTTTGTGTATCTGTGCATGCATGTAACTCACTGATCAGCTAGGTTGGCTGGCTAGCAAGTCCTAGAGTCTGTATGTCTCTACCTTTCCAGAACTGGGATTACAAGCATGTTTTATCATTGCCTGCTTTTTTTTGTAGGTTCTGGGATCAAACTGGGGTCCTCATGCTTGTGAGGCAAATACTTCACTGGCTGAGCTAACTCCATGGTTGCAAAAGGTGTTATTTGTTGGAAATAAACTTGCACATGCATAATGCTTTTGATGTTGAAAGCACCACAGTCATGTTAACATCTATGATGTCTTCAAAGTCCTACTAGGAATAAGGTTGGAACATTTCTATTAGTTTTCTTCAAAGGATACAAAGGCTCCGAGTATAAAAAGAGCATTGAAAATGTGATTCTGGAAGGTGAACAGAGCCAGGCCCATGTAGCAGAAGATGACATTCTCAGCCAGGAAGTTCATAAATTCAAACAGCTGAAAACAAAACAGAGACCAAAAGCCACTGATTACCACTCAGATGTGTGTACAGTTTATTTATTACAGCTTTCATGGCCAGGACCATCCTTCTGCATATATGCTACCACTTTGACCTTGAGCTCCTGCTATCAGGTCACTGGACTTACCTGGTTCTTTGCCTGGTGACTTATACCACAGCCAGGTCACCATTGTATTATTTTCAATTGTCAGGACTCCAGATATAGTTCAGGTGGTATTAACCAGCTATATCTTTTTACAGAACAATTCCTACTATGATGACAAAATATTTCCAATTTTCCCTGTTAGTGAAATGGAAGTCAAGTGGCTTGCTCAAGTTGTACTATAGTAAATGATGTAAAGGTTGTTTAGCATGCCTGTGGATGCACTTGAGGTCCAGGGCAGAAAGAGAAGAGAGAGAGAGAGAGAAGAGAGAGAGAGAGAGAGAGAGAGAGAGAGAGAGAGAGAGAGAGAAGAATGAATTAGGGTTGTAATATGAAGAGAACACACATACACACACACAAACACACAGCAAAGCAGCTTAAATTAAACTAGCCTCTTCAAACAGGCAGGAGAGACAAACCTGGAAAACTTGGAATGGGTATGAACATCAATTATATTTTAACATTAGAGTGATTAGTTTATTTCAACCCCTAGACAATGAGACTCATTAAATTGACTGATGTAGGTATATCCATTAAATGTCTACAATTTCTAGCTAGTAAAGGGGATGATTAATCCCACGGATGAGCTTCTGCAGTAAGAACAGAATAGATATATCAAATTCAGTCGGAAGAATGGAGTAATAACATGTTATGCTGAGGGGTGCTCCCTAGAGTTATTCTTAGACCATTAACTAAACAATTTAAGTTAAACATAAAAAGGATTTTCTAACTTCCGTATTAAAAGCAAAAGGGAAATGTGTCCAGGGGCTATACCAAAGTCTGATCCAGCAGAGACTTATTTTATGATCCAGGCTTTCCATTTGGAAGTTTCTGAAACTTCATTCCTGGTCCTACATAAATCATGTTAGGAAAATGTCTCTCGAGGCATTGCTCCCGACTTTGTAAGGACTCATTATTTTTTCATGTAATGTATTTACAGCCCCACAAATAATGCCCAATACCTGCTCACTGACAGTTGACAGAAAGAGAAGCCGGATCTTGTCAGAAACATTATTTAAAACCAGTAATAGAAAGAAAGGATTAAAAAAGACACCGCTCCTTCAGAACAGTGTGGTCTTTCTGCAGTGGCAGCCGCCATCATTCCTGTGAGCACTCTGCTTACATTCTAGGGCAGCTAATGGAAACAAGCACGGTCGCTCAACAACTCCTGAGAACTTAAAGTATGAGGATGGAATATAAAGAACCTTTTGCTACCCCGTTATGTCTTTACTTTTCCCAAAACAAGATTTGGCTATCATTTTAATCGGTGTGAGATGCCCTAATAAGTGATGTGGTCTGCCTAGGTTAAACAATAGGAGTTTATTTCCCATAATTCTGGAGATTGAGATGTACAAGACTAAAGTGGCAGCTGGTCGTGGACTGGCGAAGGTCCCTCTTCTCACTTACCCCTGCTGTGGTAAGCTCCCATGGAAGAGTCCCTTTTTCTTGTGTCTTTCTTAGAAGGACACTGATGAAAATCATGAGCGACCTACCATCAGGACCATACTACATCCCAAAGCCTTTACTTCAAGTAGCATCTCACTGGGTCTGACATCTGAATTTGGGGGGTGAGGGTAGAAATATGTCCAGTCCTACCAGCACTCTAGCTTTTAACACTAATAAACAAATGTCAAGGTAAAGTTAAGAATGTCTCTCCTGCAACCACTCCAAGTGTATTTCACCTTAGAGAGGCATTTGTGACCAGTAAAATATTCAGCCTCTTCTGTGTGGCCACTCTAGTTTTCCTCTGGAGTGTATTACATTCTCCGTATCCTCCATGGCATCTTGAGTCTCTCTAGCTTGGATGGGAGATAGAATTCTGGACCAAATATCTCAGATCTGTGCATTTCTCTATACATCCTATTTGGTTCAAAATGGGTATGGTATATATAACAGGGCTTTTGAAGGGGTGCTGAGACGACAACGCCCACCTTCCCACTGGATGAGAAGTAAGAAGGATGCTGGCAGAAGCCACCCACAGCCATCTGTGATCCACAGGGGGAAAGGCTAAGAAGCTGAACTCTTGGTCATTCTACTTAAGCTTTTTTATCCAACTTCTCCCAAAGCAACAATCAAGATCCTTTCTGCTCCAAAAGGTATGGAGTCAACATGCTGACCTTTTTGAGATAATAAGAAATTTATTATTCTTGCCTACTGCCTCTCATCTTAAAGAGAGAACAAGGCATGAGGGACTTGTCAGTTCTTTCTGTTAGTTGAGATGTGACAGGAGCTTTTACTGTACATTTTACTTTAGGTCTATGGCTTTAAGTGTTTGCTTCACAGATTTTTCCCTTTGGATAATGCTGAACTTATTTTTTTTCCCCCTCAGCTTATTGAAACCTAACACAGTGCATTATAAGCATCTGTGCACATATACACAGCACAAAATTTACACTTTTGATTTAAGTTTATTCTAGGGTATATTACTTTGTTCCCACTACTGTTCTGTGTGACTCCCACAGTCTTTTAAAAACACTGATCAATAATGCATTTAGTATTCCATAGTGCTGGCCTCATCCCAGGCTCTACGTTATTCAGAATTTTCTTGAGTTCACATATGTAAAAATAATTTTATTGATCCTTAATTACCCAGAAACTTATGTGTGACATATAAATCACATGTCAACAATTTAAAGTTTAAAAAAGGATTGCCAGTATCCACATTCATTCACGCCTCCTTCCTCAGAAGAGCTACTAGAACTTACACACTACTGATTCATTGTCCTTTTCTGTTCTTCAGTTTCATGGGAACCAAATTAGACAATATGTCCACTTTATCATCTACTATTCAATAGAATATTTGTAAAAGTCTTCATTTGTATATAATAGTTATTTTAAATTATTTAATATTTTAATTAAAATTAAATAAGATTACTATATTATTAATTATATTGAATTATTAATAGTCTACTTATTTACACGTGTAAAGGTGGGCATTTGTGTTGTTTCAGTTTGGAGCTATGATAAAGTTTGTTATTATATGCTTGCCTTTCTAAAGAATTGATGGAGTGCCATGCTGTCTTCCAAAATGGTGGTCCCAGCTCACATGCCCAGTGGTGGCTCCAGTTGCTTAGATTCCTGCTGACACTTAGGTTTGTTCTTCCTTTTGTGTTTCTTGAATTCACAATTTTGTCTCTTGACATTTGAATTTAGGAATCACCTTGTCAATTTGAACAAGGCAGAATAATGATATTTTAGTGGAATTGCATTGAATTTTTAGATTAATGTGTATAAACTTTCTAGTTTTGGAACTTGGAATCCATTCCTGAATATGCTTTATCATTATTTTGACTTTTAACTTCTCTTTATAACTTATGTATGAATATTTTGGGCATCTTTGTTTACATTTACAACTATCTGATGGTCTTTTGCTGTTATAAAGAGCAATAACATATCTAAGTTCACTTTCTTATTGTTTATTGCTAGATTCATATATAGGTGTATATATATATTTAATTTTTAAACAGATATTTTATTTAGGACCCTATTAAGTTGATGTCATAATTTTCATAATATATTGGTAGATTATTTTAGACTCTAAAAACTATGTTGCTTTCAAATATGAGTAAGTTTGATTGCTTTCCTTTACAGTTAATGTGTATTTGGTGTCCTTTATATATGTTTATCTCATTTAATTACAATTGTCAAGACCTTTAATATAGTATAGAATATAAATGGCACTAAGGCTATCTTTGTCTTATTTTTAATCCCAAAGGGGCAATGTGCAATATTTCTCTTTCAAGTTCAGAGGAAGTACACAGTATAAATTTCTCCTTCAGTTCTCTACATATTAGAACTAGAGACTTAATAGTCAAGACAATAATGTATTGGTTTTCATAAGTGCTTTTTATTGCTGTGATAAAACACTAACAACATCAACTTGAGGAGGAAATATTTTAATTTGGCTCCTACTTCCCTCTCACAGTCATTATCTAAGAAAATCAGGGCAAAAAGTCCAAGGCAGGAACGTGGGGGCAGGAATGGATTCAGAGAGAATAGAGGAATGCTGTTTATTGCCATGCTTTTTTATACCACTAGGACTACCTGTCCACGAGTGGCACCGCCCACAGTGGGCTGGGCCTTCTCACATCAATCCTTAATCAAGAAAATGCCCCACAGACATGTCCACAGGACTATTTGATGAAAGCAATTCCTCAATAGCTTCCCTCTCCCTAGGTGACTCCAGTTTGTGTCAAGTTGACAAATAACCAGCACATTTACAAAGCTGATCATATGGTACAAAGAATTCTTGTATATCTTCAGGAAAGCTCAACTGGTTATGATGCTTCCCCACAGTTACTGAATCTGATTTGATATTGCTGTGTTGGTTGTTGAATGTATATCCTGTGTAGTTAAATCTGTACAAGACATAAAGTATATATCTTGTGTGGTTAAGCTCATAAATAAGATTCTTATATTCTAAGTGCTTAGAATTCTGGGTCTACAGTTTTCTCCGTAGAAATATTTTAAATTAGGTATAACTATTTTAGTAGATACAGATATGATTAGTCAGGATCCCTATATGTATCAATAATCTGCATTCTAATACTTATTGGTATATACTTGTCCATAATATTATTAATATTACAGTGATTATCATTATACATTCCTTCCAATATAAGTTTTTTTTCATTTTTAATTTTTATTCCGAAATCAAAAAAATAACTTTATAATCTGATTCAACCAAGAATAAAATGAAAATAAAAAACAAGCAAAATACCAAGGGTCAGATATACTTATACAAGAATTCTATAGGGCCTTCAAATAAGCAACACTTTTTGAGTTATGTTTAAAAAAATTCAGAACCACAATAAGCTCCTTCACAAAGCAAATAATATTGAAATAGTGAAATCAAGTGTAGACCCAACAAAAATATATAAATTATAGTCCAATATCCCTCATGAATATACATACAAAAATTCTCATTGAAGTAGTTGCAAACTGAATACAAGAGATATAAAAAAAATAATATTCCATGAATAACTGAACAACTGTTTTTTTTTTGAAGACCGTACTCCATATACAGGCTGCATGTTTTGGGATAGCCCCCACTCCAGATGTTTGAGACCTACATGAAAACCAAGCTGCACATTTACAACATATGTGCAGGGAGGCCTAGGTTCAGCCCATGGAGGTAGATCTGTGTAGACTAGGTATGCTCCACGGTTGGTGATTCAGTCTCTGAGAGCTCCAAGGGTTCAGGTTGGTTTACTCTGTTGATCTTCCTGTGCAGTTCCTATCTCCTTAGGGCCCTCAATCCTTCCACCTATTCTTCTTTAAGAGTCCTCAAGCTCCATCCACTGTTTGGCTCTGGATGTCTGTATCTGTCTGATTCAGCTGCTGGTTAGAGCCTCTCAGAGGACAGCTTGCCGGTCTGTTCTCAGGCTGGAAGTTTAGCTCCTGGGAGTTATTTTCATCTTCATTCTTGATAAGCATTTTTATTCCTGGAAAGTTCTCAAGATGAATGTTCTCAAGATGAGCCTCCAGCCTTGTTTATTAATCTGTATTGTGCCTATCTCTCAAGGAATTAATTTTCCACTATTCTTCTTTATTATTTCTGTTTTAAATTTCTGTTTTATAGCATATTAGGGAAAAGGTTGATTTTTAGGTGAGTTTCTGTAAAGAAGTTATGTCTGTAAAGGGTGATTGAAGTCTATCAGATGTGCAAAATCTGATAGACTGATTACAACATCAGTGATATAGAGATATTGGGATGCTAAAGTTTCAGAGTCTAATTACAATTTATCTTGGACTATCATTAGTCCCATAAACAGCCATTCCTTGGCCACCTCTCTGTTGGACCCAACATTCTACGACTAACAGACTAAAACAGCTTGAAATGAATTAATTAACAAAACTATACTTTTTACTAACCAAAAGGCTAAGAGTCATTAGACAGCATCTGAGGCCAACAGATCAGATTTCTTGCCCAAAGCTGCCTGTGTGGTGTATTTTAAAAGTGCTCTGATTTATGCCTTTCTTTCTTCTGTTTTAAAAACGTCATGAAACTGCTCCCATATTGTTACATGGAATTTGGAGTAACCTAAATCTGTGTTCCTGGTCACACAGAGTTGACTCTCGAATAAACTGTCTCTTATCCTTTTTGAGGTGAGAGTTGTGTTTTTGTGATGACATGGGATAGATTATAGTACAAACTGTCTAATTTGGAAAAAGAACATAACAATATATAAGAAATTAATTGCTTGCCTCCCTTAGCCTTATATCACCATCAGCTGTTCACCTCTGTATCTGCAGGCATTCTTACCCATTTATTTCTAGTGTTCAATATTCTTAATTTCTTTAAAGTTGTTTCACAATGCAGGGCAAGACAAAGCTAATGAACTGATTCCCGATTTGCTTGTTATACTCAAACATACTCCAGATGAACCCTCAATTTCTATGAAAAAGGCAAACCCAATTGTGAGTTATTCAATAAGTCCGTGATTTCATAGTAATTTTCAATGAGGAAATATTATAAAGGTTATTTATATTAGCAATGATTTAGAAACAAAGAATCATAAGAAACACCAAAAGATGTGAAATTTGGAGGTAGGCTTCTTTAGGAGAAGCAGAAAAGATGAAAGGGTAGTAGGGTGAAAATTATTAAAATTCTCCATATGTACATATGGGATTGCCAAATAAATAAATAAATAAATAAATAAATAAATAAATAAAAAACAAATAGTTAACTAATGATATATTCATATAATGGTATATGTTACAGGGAATCTTTTGAGCAATGAAAGAAATTGAAGAAATACATAATATACTTGTATCCATCTGAATGTATTCACCTATGTATACACACATATTTTATGGAGAGTTACCTTAATGTTTATTTTTACTAAGAAAACTATTACTTTCATAGTTTGAAAAATTAAATGAAATTAGAGCCAACATATTAAAGTAGAACAAAAATCTTTCCAAACATTTGCTTCCATTAGCTTTGCTAGCCTGTGTCTCTATATTCCTAGGAAGTTACCAGGCACCCTCGTTTATTTCTAGTGTACTTCATACTGTTTTTGTTCTTCCTCTTCCTCTTCTTCTTCCTCTTCCTCCTCCTCCTTTTCTTTATTTAAAAGCAAATTTATTTTGGTTTGTAAATTGAAGGAACACAGGCTACCGCAGTAGGAAGCCATGCCTAAGAGAGAGTATGAAGTGGGAAATTGCATTTTATTAATGTCAGAAACCGGAGAGCAAGATGACTATTGGTGATCAACTTGGTCTCTCCTATTTTTTGTTATTTCTTTTCGATCTGGGATCCCAGTTCAAGGACGGTACTGACCATATTCAGGGTAGGTCACCCATTCTCCCTGAACTGTGACCATCTTTTGCTAAGAAAATAATAATGTTAAAAGTTTTAGATTCTTCGTCTATCTTGATTAATCTTCACTATCAACTTAGATTTGGAAATGTGTAGGACCATATTCTGGACCATGTTTCTAAGGATGTTTTCAGAACTGTTTAGCTCCCTCCCTACTTTCTATAAAAGCTGTTCTTCATTGTAGATGAGGACACAGCAACACAACAGATTTATCCTTCTGTGAGCATCTGCTTCAGTGGTTTTCCATTCATCTGAGCCCAGACATACAGTCAGTATAGCCAATATTGTATGATCCTGAGCACATTTTGTATAGATAACTTCAATGACAATCATACATTACAGATAAAGCAAGAGTATTTTAAACCTCTTTCCATTCGACTGAACTTAAGGTTGCACAATCCTTAGTGGTGGCACCCCATCCATCTGTATCTTTCCTCCTACCAAATTTGACTTCATTCTATTGCTAACCAGATATCTGGTTATTTTCATATCTTTTCCCTTATAAACAATGCTGCCCAGAGCATCTTTGCACAGGCTTCTCTCCCTAGTGAGCAATTACTCCTCAGGTAAATTTCCTGACATGGGCCTCTCTGTCAGTGAAGATACATTAATTTTCCGTTTTAAGCATCCCACCAGCCTGCCCTTCAGAAAGAATGAGGCAATTTGCATCTCTGCTCATGCTGCAGAGGGGACCCTTCTCTCCACAGTCCTGACAACATTCATTTTTATCAATTTTTAAAAACCTTTGACAATCTGATAGATTCACTTTTAAATTGTGATAGTTGTTAGCATTTTAAAGAGGTTCCTTTAATAGCAAGGCAGCCTCACTGATTAGCAGTCCTCTGTCTAGCTCTAGCATGCTACATCGTGGTCTGAATGAACAGGCATTGTAATTATTTCCTTCTTGAGGCACTTAATGAAAATCTGTGGGTGAATTCAATTTTGTTTCACATGCGAAACCTCCTAAAGATATTTCAAAAGGGACTCTCCAGCGGGCCCCTCATCAGACAAATCCAATTTGACTATTAAAACTTCATCGTCTGAGTCTGGCCTCAGGTAGCTATTCACTGAGGAAATGGAATTACTGGCCAATTTAGGCAAAAAATTAATGAACAAATAAAAATAATAAAGCTTCATTCCAAAGCCAGTAATGTTAACATCAACAACAAATCTCTAACTAGTCAACCCATAATTCAGTGTTAAAAAAAAAATAAACCCTTCTAATCTATGGCCTTCCCATTCAAGATCAGTGAAAAAACTTGACTCAACTTTTTATTTATCAGTATAGTAAACAATATTTATTTTGTTTGCATGGATTCGCAGTATGTAAATTTTTGGAGGTGACCCAGGTTAAAAGAAACCTGTGCTTAGTGGAGCTGGTCTTCAGGGGACAAAATGCAGGATGGCAGTGCCAACAAGGGCAGAGAACAATACAGCTTCTAAGAGGACAAGATGTTTCAATACTCTGGAAGCTTACATGTCACAAGGAGTAGCCAGTCTATCAGGTGACAGATATGCTCACCAAACCATATCCTAGGAATACTCAATAGACAATATGCAGAACAGCAAGAGCTAATTACTTTATATTTATTAAGAACTTAAGAAGACGCCTGTTTTATGAAATACACTAGTCACTAATTCTCACAGACATTTTCCTATTTGTTCCAAGGGATGAAATTTGATCATACTATCACAATTTTTGTGGAGAAATTTTACACAGCTCAATTAACAAATAGTAATTTAACTTGACAAATATTTAAATATTAATTTAACTTCACAGATATTTAAATATTAATTTAAATTCACAAATTCCTAACATCACTTAGGATTAGGACAGTTTAAGAGAATCTAATGATTTTCATGTACTTATCTAAGAAAGGTACTGAAATTCATTTTGACTGGGTGTCCTAGTTAAGGTTTCATTACTGTGAAAAGACACTATGGCGAAGGCAACATTTCTTTATATATTTTGAATATTAGTCCTCTATCAGATATAGGGTTAATGAAGATCTTTTCCTAATCTATAGGTTACTGTTTTGTTCTATTGACAATGTCCTTTGCCTTATAGATGTTTTAGGTTTCAAGAGGTCCTATTTATCAATTATTGATCTTAGAGCCTGAACCATTGTGTTCTTTTCAGGAAATATTTCTCCTGTGCCAATGTGTTTGAGGCTATTTCCCACTTTGATTAGATTCAGTGTATCTGGTTTTATGTTGAGGTCCTTGATCCACTTGGTCTTGAGCTTTGTGCAGGGTGATAAATATGTATCAATTTGCATTCTTCTACATGCAGACCACCAGTTAGACCAGCGCCATTTAATGAAGATGCTTCCTTTTTTCCACTGTATGGTTTTGGCAACTTCTTGGTCAAAGATCAAGTGTCCATAGGTGTGTGGGTTTATTTCTGGGTCTCCAATTATATTCCATTGATTGACAAATGTTTGTTTGCACCCGTCTATCTATAACACCTAACCCTCCAAGCATCAAACAAGAGAAAACTAATCTCTTGTTGATTTGAAGACTAATTTTCCACTGAATGAGTTCTTTCTGACTCATCCTTTCTCCCTCCACGAAACTCCAGACCTCCGCTGTGCTCAGGATGGGACTCCTTAAGCATTTCCACTTGTGATCCCTCTCCATGCAAGAAATGTTACAGGACTTTGAAAACATAGGTATATAAAATGCATGGTATACACATCAAACAATGTTAATAAGCCATAAAGAAATGGATTTTAAAGTAATTCTTTAATGTATATTTTATTTGAACACAGAAAGATTAAAGCAATTTTGCATAGTAATGAGATGAATGTACGTGCTTCTGTTATGTAAGGGATTACGTCTTAACTGAATATTTGATTCTGCAGGGTGTAGAGCACCTTCAGCATTTTCAGAATTGATCAAATTGATTTTTAAAATCATCAATGCTGAGCATGCCATTTTACATATGTACAATATAAAAATGCAGAAATATTTAGAATCATTTCAGGAGCTTTTGGAAATCTTGTCCTAATCCCAAGCCAAAATTCATCAAATTACTCTTTAAGAAACTTAAGTCAGTAACTCAAACAGCAGTTTTAAAGTCAATATGATGACATAATACAATACAAAAACAGAGTAACTGGACATACATAGAGACTGTTGGTAGGAAAATACTACATCTTTATTTTCTGTAATTCAATCATTATATTTCTAAGGTGCAGTTCATAATATGCGGTATTCTTGAATATGAGCAGAAGGACTTCAGGCACCAGGCACTGGTGGTATTGTCTGGTTTGAGGCATGCTCAGTGCAAAGTGTGTGTGTCATGTTTTTAGAAGTAAGGCTTCAGTGATGTTGCCACATGCTATCAGGGTGAGTGCTTCTAGAAATATCTGGGTCCATTATGCATTTCACTTTGACTTAATTATTGGTTGTCGAATGATCGGAAACCTTATATTAATGCCAACTTTATTTATAACCCTCACACCTACCTATGATCTCTTATGTGAGGTCCTGCACCACAGTTTAAGAAACTGGGCTCTAGAGTAATATGATGACTGCATACAGCTTTAGAGAGAGGTGATATGTATAGATATTTTTTTTATGTATCTCAAATAAGATGCACATTATTCAATTGCCATTCTGCATCTGATCCCTCTGCTGGAGGTGAAGTCATTGAGGTTATCTGTTTTCTGTAGTATAAGCACTTGTCATAATGCTTCTTTGCCTGCGATGGTTTGGACTTTCTGTGAACTCCTGCTTGCTCCTTAGTTCTCTCTCACCCTTTGCATTTCATTGTCTTTTCTAAACCTAATTTTACTTTTAAAATCCATGACTCCTTCAAAAGCCCAGCCTATAAAAAGACAACAACACACATTTTAGGAAAATGAATAGGCATCATTAAGCCAGTAAAGTTAATATAGGAAATAAATGTAGTTACAGCTTCAAGGAATTGTTTCATTAAACTCAATAAATAGTGAACAACTACTGTAGCCAGTTCTCTTGAAATTCTCAAGTTTATAACTTAAGGGAAAGCTGTTTTCTTTCAGTTTGCTAAATTACTTCAGCCATTAAACACTGATAGTAATATTCTCACTTCTGGAGGTTTTTCTTTTTTTCTATTGAAGTACAGGGCTCTTTAGGGTCACATTTATGTTATAATACCATCAAGAAGACTTCTTATCTCTCCAGCTTCACATTGTGTATATTCTGATGATATGGATCAGAAATATTGGTTCCAATATAAGACCGGCCTTAGAGCTATTTTGATGTTAGCACCCACAAAAAACATGCCTTAGGATCACAGGATTTCAGATAGAGCCAATCTGTGTAGAGTCCAGACATCTACCCAACTCTTAATCACTCTGTGAATGCACTACTCAGTCTGTAATAGATTTTGGCCAAAGGCAGAACCCTCATGACCATTTGTCTCAGTCACTTTTCCATTGCTGTGATGAGACACTATAACCAAGGCAACAAATAGAAAAAAGAGTTTATTAGGGCTTACTGTTCCAGAAGATGACCATCATGGCAAGGGAGCAGGCAACAGACAGGAAGGTATGGTGCTGAAGCAGAAGCTAAGAACTTAAATCTGATACAACAACCATGAGGCAGAGAGAGAGAGAGAGAGAGAGAGAGAGAGAGAGAGAGAGAGAAGGAGGGAAGGGGGAGAGGGAAAGGGAGGAAGGAAAAGAGGGAGGGAGAGGGAGAATGAGCACACTGGGAATGGTGTGGGCTTTTGAAACCTCAAAGCCCACCACTAGTGACACCCCTCCTCCAACTATCCTAAAAAGAAAATAGTGTCATCAACTGGAGACCAAATATCAAATATATGAGACTATGGGAGTTATATTTTATTCAAACTACCATGCTACACAAGGAAGCAAATGGGATCCTGTGGCTCTACAACTCCTGGACACTCCTTCCTTGTGTTGAGATAAAATCGACCACTTAACCACGCTGACCACTTCTCTATTATTCCTTTGGCTCATGGAGAATAAGTTACCTGGAGTATCATTTTGTTTTGTTCCACTTGGCTCTATCAACAGAGGGGATTTTGTTCAGAGAACAAAATTAAGAGCCAAGTCTACACAGGCGACTGTCCCCTTTCTTTCAACAGTCCTATTAGTCTAGAAAATAAATATTGTTTTCTGAGGGTTGTAATTGGTATGCAGGACCTAAAGTCTAGATCTAGAGTGTCACTGAAGCTGTCTGTGTGTGTGAGTGTGTGTGTGTGTGTGTGAGAGAGAGATAATGTGTGTGAGTGTGAGTTTGCAAGTGTATTAGTGAGCTCGAGTGTTTGCGTGTGCTTGTGCGTGCGTCTGTGTGTGTGTGTGTGTGTGTGTGTGTGTGTGTGTATGTATGTGGTTGGAGGTAGAGGTGCTAGGTAACAGGGATCCATTCCAGTAATTACTCTAGAGAAGCCACTTTCCAGCAAACCTGGCAACACTGGCTTTGGGGAAAAAAAAAGTTGTAGAATAACGTAATTAGGTTTTTTTTTTCTGTGTTTTTTACCAATAAACACTAGGTAAAAAAAAAATTACAGAGTTGACACAATATTTTTTTGCAAATATTAGATTGTGCTTTTAAAAACGTCCCTCAATTAATAATTAGCGAGGCACATTCATACTAATATTAGGCACTTATAAGAAAATTTCACACAATACTAATTTTAAAAGGCTTCTTCTAATCCTTTATAAAAGCACCTTACCCCATTTACTTATTCTATTCTTACTCATCTTGTGTGTGTGACTCTAGGGCTGATTTTGAGAGTAATTTTAGGTTTGTAGTAAAATTAAGATAACTCTCCTCTAAACCCCTGCTACAGTCAGAACTTCTCCATTAGTATCCGCCACCAGGGCAGCAGTATTTGTTCTGAAGATTCTACCTTGACACATCGTTATTACTCAAAGCCTGCAGTTTGCATGTTTCTTTCTAGCTGTAGTACATTGCTTTTGTATCTTTCAATCTTTCTCATTAGTCTGTGGTAAAGTCTCGAGTTGGGGCGAAGCATGATAAATATTCATGCCTTGGTCAGTCTAGACTGCTATATCAAATGTATTACAAACTGGGTGGCTTCAAAAGCAAATGCTTATTTCTGTCAAGACTAAAAGACGGAAGGTCAAGGTCAAGGTGCATGTAGATTAGAGTCTGATGAGGCTCTTGTCCTGGTTTCTGATGACTGTTTTCTCATAAACTCTCACAGTGAGAGAGGAAGCAAATTCTTTCATGTGTTCCCATCATGAAGTTGGAGCCAAGTACCTCCTGAGAGTCCCCATGTCCAAATATCAATGACACTGGGAACTCCAATTTCAACACACCAATAAGAAGGGTGCAGCAAAAGCACACAGCCTAAAAGAAGCTGGAAACGAAGGATTTCTAATGATATCCCTTTATAGGCTTTTGAATCGAGTATCATCACCTCCTGCCTTTGTCATTCATCTGAATGACGGTCACCTAAGACATGGCTGATACTCTGCCCACCTTGAAATCCATGTGTTCTTGTGGCAACAAACATTTACCCCATACTTCACAGGCTGTGTTTGGTCTCTACACAATTCTACTTGATTAAAATGCCGTAAACTAAAAAAAAAATCTACATTTTAAGATACTATTTAGCTCTGTTTAATGATTGGCCATTTTCCCAGTGAAATACTTTAGATCCATAGAAAAAGCTGAATCAAACCGGTCTGCATTTGCATAAGCTTTGCCTCCAGTGTTCTGCAGTGAGTCGTTGAGGCCTAGAGCTGACATAGCGCTGACTTGTAGCATCAACTTGAAGATCTCAAGAATGGAACTTATTTTGTGTTGTTTTATTCTTAATGAACGCTATCATTTATCCTAATACATAATACATTTGTCATATTCAAATTCCTATGGGCAAGCTTTCTAAAGCAGGTAATTTGACATACTCATAAATACGATACCAAGCACCAGAACTTTACAAAAAATATTATGTTATCCTTTTACTAGTCTTTATTTCTGAGGGAAAAGAATGTGAATATCAATTAAACTTACTATTAACTTGACCAGATTTCCTGTCAAACTTTCATTGGAGTCCAGTTTTAACAAAAACATAGACACAATTTGGAGGAAGCATTGATATTTTACTAGGATCTTTCAATGAGATCTTAAATCTAAGGAATTTCTCTCTACATTGCTAATAATCAAGAAATACAACAATGTGTGAAGAACCCAATGAGAATAGACTAAAACCCAAAATAAAGAAAGATTTTGATATTCTGTTCTGAAAAAAAATCTAATGACTTTATAGTAAACTCAACTCTACACTGAATGCAAACAATGATATATTCATTCTTAATATTTGTTCTCTAGGTGGTTAGAGAGTTTATCAATTTGGTTGTAAGGAAACAAAAACCTACAAGGAAAGGGTTAAAACTTATTATTATTCAGAAGATTCTGAGTTCAATTTTTTGAACTCTGGCAGAATGGACTACAGAAAGGTATTCAATAGACAGCCAGGAGCCAAGAGCAGAACATTGATTCTACTGGGCCTGGTGAGCAAGTAGAAACTGGGAAAGCATCTGTAAGTGAGAGAAATCAATGGAAATGAAAGATAAAAAATATGACATTTGGATAATGCCATTCAACTCGAGAACCACTATCAAATGATTTTTATGAGGGCCTGACTACTAATAAATCAATAGCTGATGAGAACTAGGTTTGCTTGGCTCGTCCCTTTGTAGCACACAGTGAAAACTCAGCGCATGGAGCTGACCAGTGCTTATGTTGGGCTCCAGAAAAATTTTATTTTGTATTCATTAACTTCATTAAACTTTCCCTTTTTTCAGTGAGATTTATAAAGCTCCCCTTCAGAGACACTCTTAGATCAGAAGCTACTGCAGCCTTCTACAATATAGAGAAAATGTCAAAAAATATGAATTATTATCGTGCAAGAAGGTCTTTTACTTTGTTTCTGTGAAAGGTGGTTCTACTGTCACATAGAACTTTGCATAAATCAGCCCTGGAGGAGAGCTTTATTTTATACTTGTTTGTTGACTTGATGGGCAATTTTATTTTTGTGTTTAGGCACATCAGCGTTAACCCACAAAAGGTCTCTTAGAAATTTCCTTTGGATATATGTGGATTTATGATAATTATCAAAATCTATTCTGCATGCTAAACAAATCCCTTGCTTGTGTGCTGGAAAAGACTCTGCTACTGAAATTGGTGTTCACTGCTTCTGTTAGAACATGCTTCCTGCATCACACACCAGACACTGATGGCCAGTAGGATCCTCCCTAGGTCCCCAGGCCACGATTTCCCCCATTCTGTTTATGTCTGACTCACCTACCATTATATATTTATGTATATGTATGCTTGTGTGTGTGTAGTTGTCCATATGTCTACATACAGGTAGAGGTTAGGGAACAATCTCAAGTCTAATTCCCCAAGGACTGTCCACCACATTTTTTGGAGATCATCTCTCACTGGCTTGGAGAACACGGGTTCAGGTAGGCTGCTGGGCTCACAGGTCCCATGTATGGGTGTGTCTCTGCCTTCCTGTCCTCGCCCCTCCACCACAACATAACAGGAATGTTCCATAATACTCATTTTTTGTGTGAGTTTTAGGGTTCAAGCCCAGGTCTTTGTGATTGCAAGGCAAGCATTTTACTGACTAAACCACTCACCCTGGTTACCTCTGGATTAAATTTTATATAAGTACTTGTGTATTTAGGATTATCGATGTATTAAAAATGAGTGTGCAGGAGAGCTGATGTTTTTACAGAACTAAGTTAAACATGTCAGAAGACTTGACACAATTAAGCTGCTTGGCAAATGCTGCTAAATTAGCAGTAAGCAAGACAGCTGTAAAATATTACATCTTTAAATATAGGAGAAATCTTAATTTGTATTGCTTTGCCAATGTCTAGCTTTTGGCTCAGACCTGAAGTGAGAGAAACGGAGCTAGACATTCTGGCTGATAGATTTTGGAGGTGTTTTATACAATAAAGATAAGTTAGAAATCTAACACACAAAAGGCAGATGCTTAAAACACATATTGCCTCTTGTTGCTGATATTTGAAATGCTCCCAGCCCTAGTAGGCCCATATTTTAGACGTGTGGCCCTGAACCTGCAGTGCTATTGGGAGATGATGGAACCTTTGAGGGATGGGACGTAGTGGAAAAAAAGAAGTCATTAAGGATGTGACTTTAAAGAAGACATTGGGACTGTCTGTGCGCCTCTCTGCATCTCAGCTCCCTTGAGGTGACAGGACCTCATTTGCAATATGTTCCTATGGTGTTCTTTTGTCACCATAGGCTCAACCGTAGAGCTAAGTGGCCATGAATAAGAGTGTGAGCCAAAGCTATTTATTTTTATTGTGTCTAAGTTGATTGACTTGGGTGTTTTGTCATAGTAATGGAGAGCTGACTAACACATCAAGTAATCAAAAATTTAAAAAATTAATATATATTTATGTATTGTAAATGAAAAGCAAATCTCTATGATTTCTTTGTTTTGCTGATTCATTGGTTTAACAGACGTTCCCCTAATTGACTGGTTCAAACTCTATGCTGATGAAAGTGCATCGAGTCAATTGATTGCCTATCTGTGAACTGTAAAGAAGGAGTTTAACATTTCCATTTGTTGCTTTATTACATCTTTTTATACCTCCTCCATACTACTACCATTATGTTTTAGCTCTTTAAAGTATTAATCATTTTTTACTTCTATTCTTGATTTGTTTGTTTTACTTTTCTTCATGTTATTAAGCATTGAGGCTATTTAATGGTAGTTGCAATCATTGGAAAACTCAGTAATTTGGCTCATGAAACCTTGTTTTCTGGGAGTGAATAGTGTTTCTAATGTAAATGGGGATAGGCTTGTACTGATGCTGGGTGTCCCCTCAGATTCTTGGAGAGACCAAGAGGCGAATCCTTATCCATTTTACACCTTGATTGAGCAGTTGTTAATCTTTCCTTGTGTACAGTGTAATCTTTCCTTTAGCAACATAATAATAAAAGTGTACATGCTAGAAAGTCTGACCTGAGTAAGGATTCTTCTCAGAGCTTGTAAAGAAATCATGAGACACATATAAAGATTAACACTCAGGATCTTCACTGTTCAAAATCAAAAAGACAGGAAACAACAAAAACATATTAAAGGGGGCAAACTAGTGTGTCTCAACCTGTGAGTCCTGTCCCCTTTGGAGTCGAATGACCCTGTCACAGGGGTTGGCTAAGACCTTCAGAAAACCCAGACATTTGCATTACAATTCCTAACAGTAGCAAACTTATAGTTATGAAGTAGCAACGAAAATAGTTTTATGGTTGAGGTTACCACAGCATGAGGGACTGTATTAAAGGATTCCAGCATTAAGAAGGTTAGGAACCTCTGTGTTAAAGGGATACAGCAAGGACAGGATTCCTAACAACAATCTGCTATACTCATAGATCAGTGTCTTGCTCGGCCGTCATCAAAGCTTCCTTCTGAAGCAGATGTGAACAGATAAAGGGACCTTTAGACAGATGTGCAGAGAGTGAGAGACTTTGGAAATCTCAGACCTAAACTGGATGTCTCAATCAAACTCTTCCTCTCAGGAGGTAGAAAGAGTATAAGCATCAGAAGGGATGGAAGGCACCAGGAAAACAAGACCAACACAGGATGACCTCACAGAGAATGTGGAAGCATGCACAGGTCCTGTGCAGATGGGATTCTAGAGCTGAGAGGAGAAGTGAACACATGCCTCCATCCCTATCCCAAAAGCTATCTCCGATTGATAACTATTTGCAAATGAAAAGTTTGTTTTCTCTAAGGGAATCTCACTGGGGAAACAAACCATTTGTAAGGGCAGGCCCCAGGCCCAGCAGTAGATGGCCAACAGGAAACAAATTCAATAGCATCTTTGGAGGTTCTTTATCTCATAATGTTGTGTCTGGCCATTTTCTTTCAAACCTTTCAAGTCCTTTTTGTATATATTATGGCTTCTGGTTTTGTGTTTTTATGAGCTTCCTGTGTGTGTGAATGTGTGCATTTCTGCATCTATATGTGTTTCTTGTGCTTTCTCTTTGGATTTTTTTTTTCTGTTCATTCTGTCTTTTACTGATTAGTTTTTACTTTATTTTGCATTATTATTATTCTTTAGATGCCTGTTTGTCTTCTAAGCAGAGACAGAAAGGGTGTGGATCTAGATACAAGGAGAAGGAGGAACTGAAAGAGTTGGGGGAGGGGAAGTCAAACTCTAATCAGAATATATTGTATGAAAAAAGTCTATTTTCAGTAAAAGAAAAAAAGATATTTATTTCATTTGTTAAGGTGGAAAATGATCCCTATAATGGATTAGGTCAGAGTCTCAGGCCATCCCTAGGATAGAGCTAGACTGCCTAGTTCTTCTTAAACATTGACAAATACAGCTCGGTATTATTTTGTTCAAAGCCGTCATATGTATGTCTGTGAGATTGGCATATGTGGTTCATTTTCACTACTGACTGTGATTAGTCTCAGTTGTCAATTTGATAAAATCTAGAATCATCTGGGAGACAGGCCTCTGTTGTGCTAGTTACAGATTATCTTGACTATTTTAGTTGAGGTGGGAAACCTGCCCCTGTGGGTGGCACCTTTCTCTGGCTGGGATTCTGAACTGCACACATCAGGAGAGCTGAGCTGCCATGTGTGTCTATCCCTCCCTGCAGATGCTGCGTGGTCAGCTGCTTCAAGCTGCTTCCTGCTGACATGATGTCACTGCCATCCTGGACTGAATCCCTGAACTTAGAGTCAGAATAAACCGAGTTCTTTCATCACAGAACCAAGAAAAGAAACTAAGACACCGACGCTGACAGGTTTTGAACTCTGGTGTATTGTACCCTCTCTGTGATGATGGCAGTGGTAGCCTTGTCTTTTCTCTTGAAAGATTTTTATAAAATTGGACTCAGCCAAGGAAACAAGCAGCTTGCCTGTGTTTCTGGTGAATGGATGTTTTAGTTTCCGATTCAATTTCCTTTCTTCTTCTTTTTGATAGCTTGCAGAGCTTACGTTTCTAGAAAATTATCCATTTCATCTAAACTTTCAGATTTGCTTGCATACTGTTTTCATGAGATCCTCCTCTTTTTTATCTCCACGGTGCCTCTGTGTGGCCCTCATTTACTTTTATGGGTATGTTGACTTTTCGCTCTTTCTCTTTGACTCACTAGAACGGTCTGCCTCCTTGGCTTTGTCAAGGGAACAACTTTGACCTTGCTGCTCTTCTCCATTACAGTTTTATCTTATGTTTCTTTTATTTCTGCTTTTATCTTCCATTTTTTTTTGCTGAATTCTGCATTCTTTAGGTTTGTTCAGAGAACCTTTTCCTAACCTCTCACACTGGTACCTTACCTCATTAAAGTTAAATCTTTTGTGGTCTCTAATATAAACACTAAGGGATATGAATGCTTAATTTCAATTAAATGCTACATTTAATTAGCTGCTGCATTTAGGAGATTTTGGTATGCAACTTTTTATTTTATTTTTTATAAGATTATTTACAATTAAACAAACAATGTAAATTGTGTCCTTTAAGACTAATTTTTGTTGTTGGTGATACAGCCTTCTTTGTAGCCATTTTTATATATTTCTAACCATGTAAGATCTCATTTAAAAAGATATATTTAATAAAAATAATACTGTTTTAAGCTTCCAAAAATGTTATCTTGAAAATATACTAAAGGAATTTTTACCTATAACTCATTTCAACTGAAACTATGAAATTGTCTAACAATATAGCTCATTACTTCCCGCTGGAGTCCAGCCCTGTTGGAGTTCAAAACCCAAAGGAAGATGCATGGAATAGGTGAAAGAAGACTAGGACCAAGAGGCGCAGCTCACATACTTGGGCGCTGAGACAACTCAGGCCACCTGTGGAACCCTGCAAGGGATGATAGGTGTTTTGCCATGCTCCCAGACTCCAGACTCCTGACAGGAGGCCTCCATAGATTTGTGTCTTTCAGTAAGGGCAACGCCCCTACTAGCCCCTCCACAGGTAGAAGGCATGACCACAAGTCACTAGCCTCAAGACAGATCTCTCCATATTAATGAGGTACCTAAAGGCCAGAAGGGCTTAGCCAATTAAGCTTTCCTTCCCAGACACTCCTCCCTACAAAAGGTATTTATACTCAGGCCCACCCTGAGAAAATGGGGTACAGTTTCTTTCCACCATGACAATAAAAGCCTTAAAACCGTGAACTGTTTCTTTTCATCGGTATCTGCTGTGGGGAACAATGGAGCAGGCCTTCACCTACAGTGCCAACGTCTAATCTCCTGCAGATGACCTCTCTGCATTTCCAGCCACTGCGACCACCAACCCAAGCCAAACCACCGAGACAAGCCAAGGACTCTCCCATCGGGGTGCAGCCGGAGCTTCTCTCCCCCTCTCCTCTTAGGCGGTGGGCCAGTCCAGCCCATGGCCCCACTTTGTTCTCAGCTCTTCTGCACCAGCAGCCTCTGGGTGCCCAAGAGCCTGAGAACCAGATGGTCCCCCATTTCTCAGCAGGCCCGGGGACAACCCCCTCCAGTCAGCTCTGGTGGTCCCAGTGGGACTTCAGACTGTGCTTCTCCCCCCAACCCCCCCAACTCCCCCCCCCAGGCGGGTCCTGAGGCTTTACATAGTCTGACTCCCTCCCGGGGTGAGTGTAGTCAAGCATCCAGCATTCTGCCTCCCTGAACAATGACCCATAGCGGGGCAAACACAGGACCCTCACCTTTACCCAACAGCCACCTTTATTTATACATCTATTTTTTCATAGCTGAAAAGATTTTACATTTGTTTTCCCATTTTCTCATGTACAGTCTCTTTTAAAAACTTCCTACACTTAACAATAATGTGCACACTTTTGCTTTCTCCTTCCTTCTCCTCTTCAGTCTCTGTGGTTTCCTGCTAACCCATGAACTATATCAAGAAAGAAGAAACATAGCTTCAGCAAACAGTTAATATCTAACCCAGCACATTGGTATGTAACCAAGTGACCATGGTAGCAATTGTGGTTACAGTATAGAGAAGTGATATACTACATACCCAGGAAATTCTGATTTAATTATTGGCATTTAACATCTCTCCATGTCTTAATCAGGAGATCTAGTTCTTCTAATGCCCAGTGCTCTCTGCAAATTACTCTCCTGAGTCAGTTCCTTCTCCTTACTTGGCTCACCTCTGAGTGTTCCTATTAGGTTTTGGAACCATTGATCCAGCAAGAACTTTTGACCCTTTTGATAATCATCTAGCTGCTATTTAGAACAAGTCAATGGGAAGACTGTTGTTAGACTAAGTTCTGGTAGAAGGAAACATCCAGATGTTAGCTGATATACCGAGACCAAGGACTAGTATTGGCTCAGCTACATCACCCTTACTAACAAACAGAGGAGTAGTGTTATGTTCCATTTCCATGAGCCTCAGAGACAAACAAGAATAAGTCGTAGTCTAAGCTTGCTTTTTCTGATTCTGAGGAAACTTCTGTCACAGAAAAGATGGAAAGACTGCTGATAGCAAAGTCAAGAATGTAAACACAAGGCAAAGGATTCCCTCAGGAAAGGCCAGAAGATTCTGTATGAATATCCCACAGATCCTTGCCATGTGGAGACCCAGCTCCTCAGGCCTTGTCATAAGGAGATCCATCTGCACTACACTCAGGTGCCATTCACAGAAGAGACTTGC
Source organism: Mastomys natalensis (assembly GCA_021653895.1). NCBI lineage: Eukaryota > Metazoa > Chordata > Mammalia > Rodentia > Muridae > Mastomys > Mastomys natalensis. Next base: position 187,463 of record JAJTUV010000165.1, on the reverse strand, counting down.
TCGGCAGCCCTTCCATATCCACGTGGACCAGCTGGTTCTCTGAAACTTTACTAATATATAGTATGAACAACTTTTTTTTTCAGTCTTGGGGACATTATTATTATTTAGCTTATAATTCCTAATTAATAATGAGGTTGAACCATCTCTAATTCTTACCAGCCAGTTGGTTTCTTTAAGCATTTTCTTTTATTCCCTTTAGGTTTTCATCCAAAATTAGTTCCTGTTGGTTGAATAGCCATTATGGAACAATTATAAACAATTATGGAACCACGAGACAAGGCTAAATAACACTGTAAATATTTATATATGTCTCCTATGGTTGAAAGAGCATGAGCTCTTCTCTAGCTGGAACTGCAGAGGATTCCAGAGGGAAACGACATAAAGCTTCTGTTGTACCATAAACCCTTAAAAGAAAATAAAAGAATTTAGCAGAGTTTAGGGAAAGGGACTTGGTTTTCAAAACAAAAATTGCCCCAAAGATGCCTCAAAAGGGGGAGGAAAGGGGGGAAATGAATCACTGAGCAAGCTAATTACTATCACGAGAATATAGGACAATGTTCAGAACTGATACCAGAATGGCTAGGATGCTAGGAAAAGCTGGCAACGCCTATGTATCCAAGAAACTGGCATCCAGAATTAGAGGCATCAGTGGTAGAAACTCTAATGTCATAAGGTATTGTAACATTTTGTCTATGCCAAATTTTCGATGGAACTTTGCTAAGTTTTCCGAGGCTTAAGTTAACACACCGCAGACCACCATATGGAATCATGTGACACATAGAGGGACCACAACCTACAGGAGGAAATGAACTAATCTACAAGGACAGTTATGGCAAAATCAATAAGAAGTGAATTGCTTTGGCAAATCACTCTTGATTGGTCAGTCGTGAGGAAAATATGGTGTCCTTTGGATGGGGAATTGGATTAGTGACATTTATACTGCTGGAATGCTTCAAATTGCCTTCTTCTCATGAGGAAGAATGAAAGAAGAGAAACCCCATTTTGAAGAAGGTAGTGATCCTGGTAATAGTAAAGACACAACCAACAGGATAGTTAAAAGAATGAACTCAAGTGGTATTTTCGTAACCATGATAATTAATAAACATTGACTGTGCCCATAAATAAAAATAACAAAAAAGACAAACAACACAATACTTGCCTTCAAAATTGCTCCACAATTCTGTCATTTCTTATTCTCCTCTTAGTCACTCAAAGCAGAACACTTTGTTGCCTGGCTTCCCTTTATATTTTTATTGTATATGTTAAAATACTAATTTTGCTTTCATGTTTTGGAATTTATACAAATAAAACAATGTTGTCTAGATGGCTCAATACTTTGTGCTAGAAATTCATTGGCATTATTTTTTATTAAAACTTTATTATGAAAAACTTGCAAATAAAGAATAATCACACATCAAAATTAACAGCTTTTACTGAGGAAGATGGAAGTTCCTGGAGGAGTTTAGAAGAGTTGAACAGCAGGACGTCTTTATGCTGTAGCACCATCATTCAGATGCTATGCTGAGAATATCTTGCAGGGATTTAGGGCTGAGGTAGGACAGCCACTATGAAGGCTAATGTGATAGCTTAGTAGGGAGATGCCAGCATCCTGGATCAGAGTAGTGGTAATGGGATTGTAGAGAGAAGGCTGGGGCAGGGGCGAGGGCGAGGGCTTAGAAGTTTAGAAGAATGTTAGAAATGTGTATGGCTTATGCATAGAAGATATATGAACATGTGACTACACTTTTGGAATCTATGCTGGAACTGTACATTAGTTAGTCTATTATTCTGAATAAGATCACTAGGAAGGTAATATAAAGAAAACACAAGAGGTCCAAGGTCCTTTCACACTCACAATTATTTACCTAGCCATGGACTAAATGATAATGGTCTTCTCAAATTCATATGAAGTACTGATTCCTAATGTAATGATTGTCTCCTATGCTTGGGGTAAGTTTGTAGATCTCTGATCATGATGAGTGTAGGTGACCTTGTTAAAACAGACATGACAGTCTTCCTCTTTTGTTCTTTGTCTGCCATCAGAGAATACAGCCGGAAGGCAGTTCTTTAAAAACCATAGAGGAAGCCCTTGTCAGATAATAAACCTGACAGTACCTTGGGCATGAGTTTCCTAGACTACAGGCCTCTGAAAAGTAAATGTTGTTTAATCAATTCAGTGCCTGGTAACGTAACATCCTGGCCCTTAGCACACAATTAAATGAATTTCCCTCCCTTTTCTAACCCTTTAAATATAATAACTAATTTGTCCATCACAGTAATCCTGTGAGCTGGTGCTATTGTCAGAATATGGCTTGCCTCCTTCAAAACAGATGCTAAACTTTCCCCATTATGAGTTATTAAGAGGTGACCAAGGCCCCGCTTTTATGAATGGATTAGGCCAGTCTGGTGAATAATGGGTTATTATGTTATGATGTTTGACCCAGTTCAGAACTCTGCCACCAAAAAGTCCAGCACCAGATGTGGCCCTCAAGACTGGGACAGAACACAAATAACTTCCTTTTTTAATATTAGCAACAGAAAATGGAATAAAGTGGGTAGGAAGGATTATTGGTTTCATTTTATAGATGATGAAAACAAAGTATGAAGAATAGGAAACTGATCAAGAATACCCAATTAGTGTTCAGATCTGAGGCTGTAACCCAGAGAGTCTGCTCCAGTTTCAGCTTCTAACTGTACTATGCTAGTTTAGTTTTTACCAGTCTGGTAGCTGTGGTTTCATTTCTGACTTCCCTAGGCAATCCCCACGTCAAACACTTTGATACATCGACTGCCATGAAGATTCACTCTCCAGCGCAATGTCTGCTGATTTCTTTTGTCCATTTGCAAACTAATTGGCTGTGTATTTCTCATGGATCTGGAGGGATTCCTTGTGGATTCTGGGAACTGATACTTGGAGAGTTGTTTGTCTGACTGCAATTTTTCTCCCTCAGTTTTTACTAGACTATTGGTTTTATGATACCTTCTGCTAAACAGAAATTTTTTTATTTACTGTAGTAATGTAGTACTATCAGTCTTTTCCTTTGTATGTGTTCTGTACTTCAGAATTTTTATAATCTCTGATATGATGAAGTCTATTTTCTGAAATTTTTGTGAATTTTGCCTTTTCTATTTACATCTTCATTCAAATACGGATTGAAAACCAAAACTAAGACATGCTGTTGGACTCAGGACAGCCACTGCTTCAGGATCGATGAGGAAGATGGCAGAAAGCTGTGTGAGATAGGCCTCTGAGGTACTGGTATTTCATGATCTGAATTCTGGTTTGGCACCTGAGTTGAGCTTGTAAATTTTCACCATGTTCTGCACTTATCTACAGTTTTCTTTGTGTATCTTTTACTTCAATGAACAGTTTTAAAAATCAAGTCTAAATTCTTTCCTTATTTGCTCAAATGTTAGACTGTTCCAACTATGTTTGCTATTGATATACATGAATTTACTCCAGTCATTGCCTCCAAATCACCTTGTCCATCCTTTGCTTTTGGATTTATTGTTATTCTTATTTCTCTGTTTTCTTTGTATTTATTTATTTCTTATTTTTATAGTCTCATCTGGTTGTGAAGTTGTGCACTATAGCAGATATATTTAACTTACGTAAATTATCCTTGATAATCTTGTTTTTTATTTAAAGATAATTATGTGTATGGGGTTTTACCTGAATGTATGTCTGTGTAAAATGTATATGTCTCATACTTGTGGAGTCTGAAAGAGGCCATCAGATCTCCTGGAACTGGAGTTACAGACAGTTATAAACCACTGTGTGGGTGCTGGGAATTGAACCTGGGTTCTCTTGAAAAGCAGCCTGTGTCATAACCAGTGATACATCTCTCTAGCCCCATATGTTGAAATTCTTTCATAAGTACCTTAAAGTCTTCAACATATTTGTTCCTTATTTCAATAATGTCAGTTTCTGTCTTATCATTGTGTTCTAACACTTCCATTTGTATCATTTTGAACACAAACATTTTATAAACTTCTTCCAGCTATCCACTCATTGGAACACTGGGGCTCTCTGTTTTATTTCTGCTGTCTCTCATGGGCATTTGCTTCATTGCACATACATTTTTTCCCCACTGTGAGGTAGTATTGGTGGCGCTCTAGCAAAGGTGACATCTTTGTGGCCTTGGCTGAGAGTATAGCCCTACAAAAATGCTTTATTTTTGTTTTTGCTTTGTTCCAATCTAAGAACTGGTTTTAAATTGATTTTTCAGTTTGAGTCTCTTGGATGTCACAGACAATATAAATTTAAACCACAATCCCCCCATAAAGTCAAACCAGGAGTTTAAATCTCTCAAGGGATACATCTTCCTCTATCTAGAAAACACCCAACATTGTCTGAGATATTGTGACACAAAGTTGGTCTCATTTAAGGACTATTTACCAGATAAATCTAGCCCATAAATCAGATACAAACATAGTTTATGGCTATCATTTGCATACTATTAACATACCAGTTGACTGCCTATGTTGTGCCAATATTGTGCTAGTCACTGGAAATTCAGTAAAGAATAAAACATATTTGGTTTTTGTTTTTCTGGGAGTTTACAGTCAGAGGTGTTTGTTACATTGAAATGACCTAAACCACGCTGTCAGCCCTCAGCAGCACTTGATAAATCCTTGTTCTCTTTTCAAATCATTAAGTTCTGAAGCATTCACAGGCCCTTTTACAATGCTTTGTCAACAGCTAAGTTACCACCCTTTGTACCTGCTCATCATTCCTGACCTAGGAGATGTTCCATGAACACCTAGTATTCTCACAAAAGTCAAGCAGCTGCCAAGATCAGAGGACACTGGGCAGATTCAGAAGCAAGCACACACACCAGTGGCTGCCTGGAGATACCTAACACGGCTCCTTGGATCAGCTACAATGACACTTGGTCTTGCCTCTCCCTGCCATAATAATCACTGCATTGCAAATCTGTAAGAAGGAAGGAAAGCACAAGAAAATGTTCTTAAAACCCAGTGAGTCACAACCTAAAACTATCTGAAAAAGTAAAGAATGAGTAATAAATATAAAGTAGAGAGAATCATTGCCTTCTCTTTACTTGCCTCCCGTGTTTTCCTCGGGTTGTCCTGATTTCTTGTAAGTCCCAGGCTGGTGCTTGTTTTCACTTTGGGAACGATTATAAGAAGGTCTCTTTGACTTCCAGAAAGCCACAGGAAGGAAAATAAAATGTCAATGCTGTCAGGGAAACACGGCTTCAGCACCTCTCAAATCACAGGAAGTTTATGCCAATAGGACTTTGGAAAGATGGGCAAAAGGCCAGCATTGGACTTTTCTGAATTTGTTTTCTTTCTTTTCATTTCTTTTTTATTTTTCTTTCCTTTTTTCACTCCTCCTTCCTTCCTTCCTTCCTTCCTTCCTTCCTTCCTTCCTTCCTTCCTTCTTTCTTTCTTTCTTTCTTTCTTTTCTTTTCTTTCTTTCTTTCTTTCTTTCAAACTAATGCTTATTTTGTTCCCAATCTTAATAATTCTTGTATTTTTTTGACAAATTTTGTCAATTTAATGCATATACAGAATGAATTTCGGTCATCTTCCCTTTATCGCACAACCTTAGCTCCTTCCCTCTCATGACGATCCCTTTTCCTTTTCAGGAAATCTTACTAGGGTTGTGAGCATGAGTACATTCTTTTCTTATACTGAAGCCTACACCATGAAATGACTACACCACTTGAAAAAAAAGCAGCTCTTTCTCCAGCAACTATTACTTGATAATAATTTCTCAAGGAGGGTTAGGACTCTCCTCCACCCATGATGAAACACTGATGGGTTCCGTCTTCCATAGAGCTTGCCTAGATAACCTTAGCTACTGTGAGTTCATGAGTGCTACAGCCCCATGCCATGCTCAGAAAAGGAAATTTCACAGCACCCATGCTGATCCTCTGGCTCTTAAAGTCTTTGTGCTCATTGTTCTGTGGTTTTTATTGATCTTGAGAGAGGCTGGTACCCATTCCCACTTAGAACTAAGCACAAATTATCATTCTCAGAACTGTGACCAGTTATGATTATCTGCATTAACTTCTACCTACTACAAAAAGATGCCAGCCTGACAAAGGCTGGGAGCAGAATGAATTTCTGGGTATAAACCTAAGTATCTAGAAGGCAATTTGAAATGTTTATTCAGCAAAACAAACTGAAAACACTAGTTGGTCTCTTCCAAGGACCAACGACCTCTCTAGTTCTTGACCAGGTTTAAAGTAGCAGGAATGAACAAAGCCCACAATTTTATAAGAAAAATTTGATTTGTAAATTGATAATTTTTTTTCTTGTAGAAAGCCACTACTTTCATATTTTTCTTAGTTTTTGGAAAAGCAAGCAAATAAATGATATAATTCTATAGTTAGTTTTGTCAGAACTGAGAGCTGCTTCCTCATACCTATCTCTTCCAACTTGTGCATCTTATAATCGGCTTCACTCAGTGTTGGGTCACATAAAAATAGTGCTGAGTCAGGGATACTGAACTTGAGGTTTTGACTGAGGAATTTAATACCTAAGGTGTAAGGGTCTTGTTATATACACCTTCTTGCAAGCATGAAGGGTTTAATGAAAGGACAACTTTTAATTTTCTACAGTGTCTAACATGTAAGGATTCCCAATGAGTAATTGCTAGAAGACAGTCATGACAACGGTGTGCATGCAATGACACCTAATGCAAGGACCTAATGAGAGGGTAACAGAGTAGTGATGGCATACATATTATCTATCTGCCATCTTATTAAGTATTAATTTTTAATCTTAAGTTCTTTATAGCCATGGAAACAATATAAAAAGAAAAAAGAGCTGTCTCCTTTGCCTAAGCCAAACAATGAAATTTAATGGTAATATTCTACTTTTTAAGCATGCTGTGAAGACATGATTTGGCAGTTCTTTCTGGATGTAGATTTTAATGTCTTATCAAAACAGATGAGTAGGAAGTGAAGATCAGAAAGTAAGAAGAAAACCAGGAATGGGCTGTCTGTCTCAGAAAAACTAAATGAAAAGAGGGCCAAAGAGTAAATCTTATGTGCAATGACAGCATCAAGGAGAACCAATCAACCAATCGGGTTTAGAGGCTGAAGATACCATAGAAGAAAGGACTAACAAAGGAGAACAAAGGACTACTGAGGAGATGTAAGAGCCTGCTGACATGGAAGGTTGGGGGAGGACCCAGACTGAAGTAAGAGAGAAGGCCAAGGTTTCTAGATTTCCCCATCCAGCTGACTGGGTCAGTCCAGCTGAGGTGAGGGACTCAGGGATGGCTGGGTGTGGAGTAAGGAGCAAGTGCAAATGCCTTGTTGTACAGGCATGAATATGCTGTGGCCACATTGCTTCTTCATATGTCAACAACTGTTCTGTAAATGATTGACAGAACTCATATAACTACACTCATTTATAGTTTGAAAAGAAAATGTCTAAAATTGTGTCTACACTGATCCTTTGAACTTTATCAAGCTCCGCTGTTTTGACAGATCTGTGGAATCAATGTAGTAACAGTCAACATTCCAACTTCACCAGGATGAACACAGAGAATCATAGATTATCCAGATGTCAAAGAAACTAAACTTAGGAGAATACAGTTAACTTAGCAGCTAGTCACTGTATTTTAAAGCCATAAGGAAAATATTATTTCTTTATTTTTATGAACTTTATTTTTCAGCAAGCTAACAGCTTCCTCATGTGAGAGGACTCTTTTACCAATTTTGCAGATGAGGCTTAGCGGCTCAGGGAAGTTAAACACCATATTCAAATCTGGCTGTTGGCCTTGATGTGTCCCCTAGAATAGGAAGGTAGCAGGTGAGTCTGCCATGTGCTCTTTCCTTTCTCTGGGTGGCTTTGGAAAGCAGTTCATCATGTATGCTGGGAATAGCATACAAATGTCATAGTGATTTTTGAGCATTTTCTAAGGAAACTTCTATTCTTCTTAAGCATACCACTTAGATAATATTGATAATTTTTTGTAAAATATGCTGTATATGTAAGAAAAAAATAGGAACACATTAAAATCCAAGTTAAACTGATGGCAGAACTGTGAAAGAACGAAATTATCAAATCCCAGAGGTTGTAAAAGAAGAGCAGATGGTATCTAAAGTAGCTTTATTTGGCCAACAATGAGAAAGAAAAAGATTTAGAATTGATAGGAACATGCTTGAATTATGACTCAAGACGGCAGTGCAGTGCACAATACCACACACACACAGCATATTTGTGACTAGATTAAAATTGCTACAAAGACTAGGGGGAAATGACCAAGATATTAGCAGTTACCATGCTCCCCTTCAAGTAGCAGGGTTTTTCTGTTTTGTATTTCTCAGCATATGTGAGAATTAAGTTGTCTTTATAAAGAGAACTAACTAGAAGAAAACTGTCACTGAAACCATCTGGCCCTCGATGTGAGGATGGATTTTCTAAATAAGCAGGGAACTTAAAATCTCGAGCTATAGAAATACCTGCTTGACCAAGGCTTTGTGCAGACAATAAGAGTGGCTGAAAGCATTGTGGAGGAAATTCCCCAGGGTTTGTCTTCTCATCTCTGAGAAGAACTGTATGTGCATGCGCCAATGTACTGTGTGTGTCCAAGCAGTGAGGACAAGCAAGACAGATACCCTGGCAGCCACCACTCTGGGATCACAGCAGCACAGTAAATCCAATGATCTTGGGATATAATTCCAAGCTAGAAGACTTACTTCCTGCATTTCATCATCTGTACTGAGTTTAAGGAGGTGGACATGTGCCACATTTAAGAGAGTAAAAGCACACCTTCTGCCCCCACATAGGTCTCCAGAGCTCTGCTACACTCTGCCTCCTCATGGCACCTCATCTCTAGCCTTCAGACGTCATTTCTAAGGACACCGAGAACAATTTATTCATCTTCAATTTATTTGAGAGGAAAACCCCTCATATTCTATAATATTAATTCCTGAAGCACATTCAAAAACAATTTTTATTCCTTGCTGAACTTTGGGTCTTTGAAAGATATTAATGCAGACAGTCTTTGATATATTAAGAGTTGGGAGCCATTTTAAGGATCCTGAACTTAGCAAGCCTTAAAAGGAGGTCTGAAGGCAAAGTGTGTTATCTTCTATGTTGAAATGGATCTCAAGCCTCCTGTGGGGCAAGGGGCCTCGAGAACCCCTGGGGATGTAGTCTTATACATAGATTATGTTGCATTCATTTAAAGCTGGGCTGCTTTGTATTAAGAATTGGGGTTATTTGGGGTGCTCCTTTCTTATTTTAGAGTATGTTTTTGCTGTCTCCAGTTCTGAAACGCTCTCCTTACAGGTTTAGACATATATTCTTAGGATTCCGAAGCCATGAGAGAACAGCGATGAGATGCTTTGAAAGTGCATTTCTATGCTGTCCATGGCCTTTTGGAGATTTTATCATTTTGGGTTTTGCCATTTCTCACATGCATGCAATGTGAACCCAGTGCTTCTTTTTAAGCTTCAGTATTATATTAACACATGCTGGTGTTTTAAACAGATAGATGAATGCATTAGAAACATAGTAGGCTCTAACATTGTTACAGTGTTCAAGGGATAGGGGATAATACTTAGAGCCTGTTATTCGTGTGTGTGTGTGTGTGTGTGTGTGTGTGTGTGTGTGTGTGTGTTGATGTTAGAATTTTCTATTGTTTCAGGAAAGTACAAATCAGGGAGCCTTAGCTCAAAGCTGAAGTTTTTGAAGTACATTAAGCACATTTTTTCCCCCATTTGATTGAGTAGTTGTCTTGATATTCATGTGCTTAGTAGAACTTTATCTGAATATGTTGGGTATCATATAACAGACAGTCAGTCACCGTCTCTATAGCATCTTGTTCCTGTCCATTTTCCATCTGATTTTTCCAAAACATAGATGGGCTCATACCATTGCTTGTAGATCTTGAATAGATAGCTCCTTACTGTCTATTGGATGAAAAGTCATCTTAACAGGTCATTCCAGACTCTTCCAGGTGTAGTAACCAGGCCCATCTACTTCTCCTGTTATGATCTTCCTTTTCACAGACCCCAAGCAGTAGAGGCAGAACCAAAAGGCTGCTGGGACCCAGCTGAAGATGTTTTGCAGTGGTTCAGGCAGAGAGGAGACAGGCTTAGGAAAACAGAACATGGCATCTTGTTTTAATAGCTAGGACCAGGCAGGGAGTGTGGGCAGAATGGGGCTTCCTGGGGCACAGTAAGGGGTAATTAACTGTTACTGAGAGTAGCTGCTCAGTGCACAGGAGCAAGAAGACTGAAGCCAGAGAGGGCTCGAGAGAATGTCTCCTTCCTTTGCCTCCAGGCACCACTTCTGTGGTGGGCTTTGCATGAAATACAAGCCTTCATGGAAGGGTCAAGCGTGACTGCTTCCTTTGAGAGGACCCAGATTCCCACACTCAGCTCCCTGCTCTGACACCATAGGCTCTGTGACCTTTTTTATGACATTTGTAGTTCTGTATCTCCCTTTAGCAGGAAACTGTGATACGACTTAGTAGAAGAATTGAGGATTAGTTAGAGATGTATTAGGACATTTTGGAAGGATTAGATAAAGTCAGCCCCATCTGTACAGAGTAACATTTCTGTGACCTTAGTTGTTATTGTATTGCTATGATGAATTTGAATATTGCTTTTGTTTGTTTGGAAGTAAGAAAACAGAATTAGACTAGTGAAATGACCAGGGGAACTCATCAGTCCAGGTTGTGAGCTTTTCCCATATTAGCATTCTAAGTCCCACATCCTCAAGGTTGCTCTTCAGGCATGGGGAAACCATGATGACTGGAGACTTTACAAACAGAGCAGCATCCAGCAGCTTTATTGGTTAGTTTTGTAGTACTATGACCAATTGCCTGAAATGATTTGAAGCAGCAAAGGTTTCTTTTGATGGATAGTTTTTATAGAGCTGGGGTTGTATTTGTTTGGGCCTATGTGCTCAGAAAGAACATCATAGTGGCAGGACCACAAAATGGGAGATTCTTCATTTCATTTTATGGTATTTAGAGAGAAGGAGAGAGAGAGAGATAGAGAGAGAAACAGAGAGGCAGAGACAGAGGGAGAGACAGAGAGAGAGAGAGAGAGAGAGAGAGAGAGGAAAGGCCACAGCATGATACAGTGCTAAGGACATACTCTCAGTGATCTACTTCCTCCAGCTAGGTCCATCATTCTCCCCTTTACATCCTCTCAATAATGCCCTCATGTCATAGACTCATCATATTCACCTGTGCATTAGGTCAGAGCCCGCAGGATCTAATCAAAAAATATGCTTTACTAATCTCATTACTTTTCAGACCAATCAAGTTGATAATCAAGATGAACCAAAACAGTTACTTAGAGGCATGGACTTTGCCATCCCCTCCCCACCCCACACACATACACACTTCTTTTTGTAAGGCTTAAAATATCAAATAGGATCATTTTCCTTAGAAAATGACCTAGGGAAATGTCCTACTATAGCAATGAGGGAGCTGAAGAGGAGAAATGGCTTGTGTTGTGCTCATCTCTAGGTACATATCTTTCTTGTTAGTTTAAAGGAAAGGTTTTTGTCTTAAGCACTAACAGTATGGTGGGCACCAGACAGCCTGACAGATGAGACTTTTGTTACTGCTGTTGTGGATTTTCTTCATGACTCAGAGACTATGAAGAAATGGAAATGTAAACTGGGTAAGAGCACAAGTCCCGAGAAAAAGAACAAAGCCTAAAGGAGACTATGCATGTCTGAAGATGGGGAAGGAAGAGCTGGAGCAATAGTGAGGTACAGACTTCATATAAGGTGCATCTTTGTGCAGCACCAGCACCTTTCCTCTACGGCATCTTTTAAGATAGGGAGTGACTTTCTGGAAGGGATTAGTATCTCCTGACCTGACCTACACCAGCACTGAGAAAGTCAGGAAATGACCCCAGTAAGACAGAGCGTGGAGTACTCATCCCAAAACCTTCAGAACGGAGCCAGTTTAGCCCGACTTTCACTGGGTTCCATCTTGCCTCCTCTTTATTCTCTTGTTCTCTAGATAATAAACTATGTGGAAAACTGAAAAAAAATGAGGCAGTAAAAGCAACAGCAAGTGATCTTGGTAATTGTTAGCATACATGACATGAGCCATTTTAATGAAGATTTATATAAAAATCCATTGGGACAAAAAACAGGTGCTTTTTAAAAATATATATATATAAAACTGGTGCTGTAAAGATGGCTCAGCTACTAAAAGGAATCCTGGTAAAGGCACCCGCTGCTAAGCCTGATGACCCAAGTTTTATTCCTGAGCCCACATCATGGAAGGAGAGGACTCATGCTTGAAGGTTGTCTTCTGACTGTCAGTTGTGTCCATGGCATCACATGAAAGTGGCCTTGGGACTCTCTGAGGCCTTTGCAGAGAGTCTGTGGGGACAACAGGATTTTCAAGACTCTGTACAGTGAAGCTTCTCTTCATCTTTGCACTCATTGTCATGAATATAATCTAGTGGAGGTTTCTGGAGACTGTAACTTGTAACGTCACAATTTAATGTCAGTTGAAGCTGACAGAATCCAGCTGCCTCCTATAAACCAGACATTTGTAGATTTGGAAAAATGTAAACAGAAAGTGTTGCTTATGTTAACATGTAATATTTTCATTATTATCGTTTTGAAATAAATTTCCTAATATTTTAAAATCCTCATTTAAACTTTCTAATATGGGAAGATTGATCACTGCAATTATTCCTATTCTGGTAAATGTTTAACAGTTGGCCCTTTGGGAGGAGCAGAAGAGTGCTGGTGTGTCAGCTAACTGCACAGTGTGAGTTCACCCATCATGTCCTCAGGTTATTGCTAAAGTGACTTGGGAGTTGGTTTCAGCTAGCTCTCCTGAACATGATTTTAAAAAATCGAAGTTCTTTGGGGGACTTCAATAATTTCTAAACCTTTGAAGAAGCCTTGCTATCAAAAACTTATGAACTATCTGTGGTAGTGGCAACCCCCCTTTAATCCCAGCCTTTAGGAGAGAGGCAGAGACAGGAAGGTCTCTGTGAGTTCTAGACCAACCTTGTCTATATAATGAGACCCTGTAACTAACAAACAAACAAGCAAACAAACAAACAATCAAACAAACCAAAACCACAAAACAAAATGTGGGGCGGTGGGCTGTGGGAAGCAGCTGGGTGCCTGGGTGAGCAAGCCTTAAACCCTGGACCTTTACCAGGACGGCAGGTGTTCGGCCCTGGTTCTTTTCATTCAGCTTCGGCCCTCCACAGCCTCTCCCAAAGGGAGGTCTATGACTATCAGTCACGAGGAACAGTGCCTCAGGCCCTCCCACATGTAGATGAGGTATCTCTAAGCTCTCCGACCAAGCCAATAGGCATTATCTGCCAGACCCTAACCCACATGCAGATGAGGTATCTCTAAGCTCTCCGACCAAGCCAATAAGCATCTGCTGTCAGACCCTAATCCACCCTGAAACTGTATATAAAGGCTCTATTCGGGAGAAGTAAGGGTGTGTGTGTTCGAGAATCATCTTGGTGTCCGGGAGTTTTTGTCTCAAGAGCTGTAACACTTGGGGAGAGATCCGCTCTCCTGGAACCTTCCTGGGGCACCAAGCTGCTTCCTTGCCTGCTAGCCGGCTTCTATGGGCCCAGCCCGGGCGGCTCAGCGTGGAGAGACAGGTGCAGCACCTGGAAGTGACCGAGCTGTGACAGCGGAGACTCGAGCAGAGGCAGCAGCGGAGGCAGGCAATCTCTCCTCCCTCCTCGCACTCGCACCCTTTTGGCCCAGACCTCTCACACCAGGCTGGGCTGAAGACCAACAGACAGCGGAGACATGGGTAGAGGACCCTCCCTGCTCTCACTCTGTCCTCAGCCGGGAGATCATCGTGGGACACCCTCCAGAACCGGGGACCCACAACAAAATATCAAAAGCAAATTAAAACAAACAATAACAACAACAAAATAACCAACTCACGAACCGTAGCTGTCCTAGTTTGCCTTATATTGCTGTGATGAAACATTTTGATAAAAAGCAACTTGGGGAAGAAAGTGTTTATTTGGATTGTACAGCCCGATCATGGTTTGTCATTGAGACAAGTCAGGGCAAGAACTCAAGCAGAAACTCAGAGGCAGGAACTGAAGCAGAAACCACGGAGAAATGCTGCTTACTGGCTTATTCTTCATGGCTTCCTCAGGCTGCTTTCTTATACACACCAGATACACACACACACACACACACACACACACACACACACACACATATATATACATATATATATGTATATATATATGTATATATATATATACATATATATATGTATATATATATATATATATATATTTTTTTTTTTTTTAAATGCCCTACAGACTTGTCTACAGACCAATCTGATGAAAGCGTATTTCCCATTTCCCATAGAGGTTCCCTCTTCTCAGATACCTGGAGTTTGTGTCATATTAAAAAAAAAACAACATGCCAACTACTCAACCAACCCAAGCAACCCAAGCAACCCAAGCAACCCAAGCAACCCAAGCAACCCAAGCAACCCAAGCAACCCAAGCAACCCAACCAACCCAAGCAACCCAACCAACCCAACCATGCTTGGAAACTTCTAGTGTATAGTATAATCACATTTTTTTGTTGTTGTTTTAAAATGGAACTATATAGAAAAATTCTGAGAAGATATATCAGTTATATCAGTGGGAAAAAATAAACAAGCAATCAACAACAACAACAACAACAACAAACCAAAGCAAAATAAAATAAAACTTAAGTTTTATTCTATAAAGTGTTGTGGGCTTAAATTTTATAAAAAGGATGAAAGTCAAATAGAAAATGGAAAAGAAATGTATTTTAATCTATTATTTGGGGAAGCCTGGGCTTTGCTTTTCCAGTAGATACTATGAGCTTGTTTGAGTAACAGGATGTCTCTCAGCCCTGTAACTCAGAGTCTGGTGATGTTCTCACCCATTCTGGCTCATTCATTTCTCATATATGAGATCACCATAAGGATGATCCATCACAAGACAGTTGTCTGGATGAGCCCCCATCTGCCTTGCTCTAGCCTTCCCAAAGCCTTTTGTTTTTCACATCTAGTTAGTCTTTCGTTCTCTTCTCAAGGTCTCCTGTGACATCCACTGAGACAGACTTCTTTTCAATGTTCCTCGAACAGGAAAGGTGTGTGGAGTGCAGGGTGAGGGGTGAGGAGGGGTGCAGGGTGCCCCTCTATGGTCACCAGTGGCAGCAGAGCCAAGTGATCCTTACTCCTAGAGGCCCTGCAGACCGGGCCTTGGCTTCATAAAAGAAACTGCAAAGGCTCATCCATTTACACTACAAAGGCAACATGAGTACCAGCCTACATGGAACAAACAACTGGGCATTGTAACACACTGGTGAAGAAGTAGAACATGCCCCTGCTCTTATGTCTCCAAATTTCCAGGGATTACAGTGACTTGGCCCTTCCTCCCTGACACACACACTGGTGCTCCAGAAGATTCAGGCCTCTTAGGGCCCCCTCCCAACCTGTCTGCCTTGTCAGGTGTGGGAGGTAGCAGAAGACTGGCCTCAGGACACAAGATAAATCAGTATTTATATATCTGAGTCCTGGAATGAACATACCTATGGATCCAATCCAGTTGAAAGTTTGCAAAGGGTGAATGTGCCAAGTTATGGAAAATTGTATTGCCGAG
Organism: Mastomys natalensis; assembly: GCA_021653895.1. Lineage (NCBI taxonomy): Eukaryota > Metazoa > Chordata > Mammalia > Rodentia > Muridae > Mastomys > Mastomys natalensis. Next base: position 171,855 of record JAJTUV010000165.1, on the reverse strand, counting down.
GCTGAAAGATTGAAATAGTTGGATGAACAAAGCATCTGCAAAGCATAGCAAATTGACCTTTGTTGTGGCAGAGACCTATAACTGTGAAAAAAAATTGGCCACACTTTAAATATCATATTTTTGAATCATTTGGAGGTGAAGGGATTTTTTAAAAAACATGTCTGAGAGTGGGAGAAAAGAATTCAAATAGGCCATTGCTGTGAATACGACTCTGTCAGGGAAAGGTCTTTGTAGCTAGAGTGAAATGACATTTCTTTGTTAATGAGGTGAACATTTATGAAGAGTTATTATGTATATTTTTCAAAAAATAATACTGTAGATCTCTCTGTAATGCAATAAATGTCTGGGTACAATCCACCTAGCCTATTGTCTAAAATATAATGCAAACTCTAACATAAGCACCTATGAATAAATCGAGTTATATCTCCCAAGTCGTAATAATTCACAAAGCTATGGTAAATGGTTTTCTTATTAGAGAGTTCATACAGTTACAACCAGAGCATAATAACCACCTTGCCCAGATTCACTTAAAAACAGTTCTACTTATCAGAATAAACCCACATTGTGTATGTAGAAAATTAGTTCAGTTATCATTCAATACATAAAGAGTCAAGACCAGTTCATAGGAATTAAACCTGATATTTCTGGGGTCATGGAAATCTAGAAGTCAGAAAGATGCATCATTAAAATTTAAAAAGACACATAGGTTCTTTTAGGATCTTTGAAACAATTTCTAAAATGACTTTAAATAAATTGTATCTTCTATTCAACAGAACTATAAACATGGCATGACTTTTTGAAGTCTAAGGATGAAATGTGAATATCTTAGAGTGCTTTTTTTTTTTTTTTTTTAATAATAATGGTCATCCTGGAGCCTGAACTTGCTGAAGAAACTGCTCTTTCCACAGCATCCTGCACTATATACCTCCAGAAGAACTGTGGCGCCCCTCCCCAGGTCAGGTACTGATGCTCTTGGATACCAGTGGCAAGAGTATTTCAACAAGACTATCCTTGGCTCATGTTAAGTTCTGTAGTATTTTGGTCCTGTTTCTGTTCCTCTCAGGAAACAGTAACAGTGTAGAGCTTAGAGCCTGGAACCCCCCCAAATCCTATGTGCTGATTTAAGGGTATATTTATTGGCTTACGGGCTCACTTCGTTTCACATATGATACCACTGGTGAATGAGTTTTGATAGTAGACAATGACAGAAAAAATATCTTGAGAAAAATGACATTCATTTACCTTGACAATTCCTTTGAGTCACCATCCTTACTAAAGCCACTGGGAGGCTCGTGTCATGTGTAATATTTTGCTTAAAAAAAATCATAAAGTCAGATTTTGTATGCTTGTATCATAAGCTGAAATCTCCAGTGCAATTTAAAATCAAGGATTTTCTTCTCGTGTTCCTCAGTTAAAGTATTGAAAAAGGATAAGAAATGATGCTTTGAATCCATTACTCATCAGAACATTTGTGTCAACAACAGAAAAGCAACCACCTTTGTTTTGAAAGACAGATCTGATACCTAACTCCTGGAGGTCAACACTCACATCATAATGTGTGACGGCGGAACCACTCAGGAAGACTCATTACTCATATGCACCTACAGCGCTGACAAGGTATCCTATAGAACTTACATATGTATCACAGAGAGATCTACATTATTTTATGCATATCTTTTTTTAATATATGTAAAACTGAACCATTTATGAACACAGAGATTAGAGAAAGTCTTAAAGACAGCTTAAAATACTAATGTTCTGTCATGGAATTGGGATAATTTTCATATCACAAAATGTGCTAGCACAAATTGTTTCTCAGCAGAACAAGAAGTAGAAGTCTTGATTCAGCTACATCTTTCATCTCTCAGCCAATGACACAGGGGAAACACATTTTCATGCCCAACTGGACATTATTAATGAATTTGCATCCTTTAAAAGTTTGTTTTTCCTTAACTTTAGAGATCACTGAGTGACTTTTCTTGGAACTAAATGTTAAATATGATTTGGGGAACAGAATTTTCTTTATCTGTTTTCAAGTCCTTAAATATATTTCTTTGGTGACAATGGGGATTTTGAGTACTTATAACTTGTCAGACAAAGGTGCTCTTTGTGGAGAGGGATTCATTGAATGCAACAAAATATCTTGAGAATGAGGGCTCTTGAGAGTGTTAGAGATTCTCAAATACGCAACACAAAGTTACAGAACACTTGCACATGAATTATAACCTTAAACACACAGTTGAGTCTTCTTTGAACGTTTACCTCATTGTATATAAAACATTCTATTTTTGTGTCGTTCTAAAAAAACTCATGTGCCTTCGCTTTTAAGAAACAGTCACAGAAAGCGTTGTCTGAAATCACATATGGATAGAATGCTAATTGCACTCATTGTCGCTTAAGAAACATTACATGTTCAGCTGGCAAAATTGCAGATTAGATTTTAGTCTCTGAAGCCTCAAGAGTACTGAGTCTAAGAAATGGTGTTTGTTGGGATACCAAATAATTTTAGGTAAAGGAGACAGGTTTTACTGTTAGGTTTAGAATAGTGAGCACAGTATATGGATAAGAAAGGGTCTCTATAGCATCAACACTGAGCACCTTTCCAAATGTATTTGTGAATATGAGGCTGGAAGACACTCTTGATTCCCAACTGAAGACGGAGGAAAGATCCATCAACAGTGGGAAGGTATTGAGTGGACAACTAGTGCCAATCTCATTTCCCCTGTCTTTCTGCTTGATATATAGTCTTATGTGAATGATCTCCCTCACACATCCCAGTTTCCTGTTTGGTGAACAAGAGCTAATAGCATGTAGCTGAGTGCTTGATGTCATAAGAGTTACTGAGGTTAATTTTAATTAAGCTACCATAGACAATGAATGATAAATATTTTACAAATAAAAACCCGATGGATATTTTACAAAGGTAGAGTACATAAAAAAGATTTAATTTTTTAACAGTAGGACAGTTGAACGTGCTGCAGTTGCTACAGTGGGTCTGTGACTCGTCAGTGAGGCCTCTGAGTGAGTTTTGAGTAGGTGGACAAGTCACTTCAAAAAGGATTCTGTGGATTTGGGCTTTGGCAGTGGCACTGCCTTTCCAGAGCTGAGAACTGTGGAATACTTATTTTGGTGATCTCTTGGAACCATCCAACCTACAAAAATATATGCATTTATACAAACACTCAAATCTTGGTGTCTCTTAGTCTCCACCTACTCCCACAGAATATAAAATCCCCAGAAGTTTTCTTTTTTTTTTTTTCTTAAGTATTTATAGAAATACCAAAGGATGAGTTTCTTATTGACTCTCATGTCCCTTCCATCTTGTGTGCTGCCACCCCCCACCGGTATTAAAAAAATTCTGCCTCTGAGGCTGTACTTCAAACCCAAGAAATCAGAATCTTCAAAGTGGCATCAATTATATAGGTTTTTAAAAAAATTCTCTGGATGTTTCCATGGTGTAGCCTGGTTTGAGGATTGCTGCCCAAAGCCCACCAGTATGTAGCCACTCCTTACCAACACAAAGAGATTTTTTACTTTGATTGACTGGCTCAAAACCTTTCCCACTTGCCAGCCAGCAGAACTCCAGTCAACCCTTCCATGCAGAGCCCAGCATCTTCTAGTTTCTCCACTCTGTTATTCATTAGAATTACTTAAGTAGAATTTAGGCTGCAGCCATGCCTTAGTCTAGACTAAATAAATCAGAAGTCCTGGGCAGGAGGTCCTGGTACCCAGGATTTGTGAACATTTCCCCATGTGTTTGTCTTAGATTCTAAGAGAGTTGAGATATACCTTGTCATCAGTAAGGCATTGCTTGCCACTGTGCTCTAGTGGTGCTCTTCCACACACAGAACTGCAGCTAGCCCCAGCTTGTCCAGATGTCACCCCAAGGTTCCACCCACACTCACTATGGTTTGTCACTTGCAATTCCAGGACTGTCTTATTCCTTGGAGCACCTGCTGTTTCTGCTACTGGCATCTTAAGCCTTATTTCCTGCCTCTGTGTGTTTGTCATGTATGGTTCTTTCTAATAATTTTTTTCTCAAAAAAGACAAAACCCAGTGTGTGTGTATGTGTGTGTGTACACGTGTGTGCGTGCAGGCATGTGTACTATTTTTTTTTGAAGTAATCCCTTTCTGTTCTTTGGACACTTACTCAAATTCTTTCTACCTTTTTTCTTCTTTTTCTAGGACCCTGAAAAGAGGATTAGGCTCCAGTAGAGACACCTGCATTCCTGATGAAACTATTCTGCCTCTACTCCCATCCTAGCCCTCCAAGTTATGGCAGTAGGTGAGAGAGTTGGGGTGGTCAAGTTCATCCCACAAGAGGATGCTGTCCCTCAGGCTATGACATATTCCTTTCCATTTCTAGGGATTTGCCTCTCAAGACTCTTTCTTTAGATAATAATTTATAAATATTTTAACTCCAATTATGAATAAAATTCAAATTTCTTCTCTTTGGTGTCCTAGAACTCAGGCAAATTAGCAAGGAGCTCTGAACACAATTTATAGGCTATGAATGTTCTAGAGCCTTTAATTGGTGTTTCCTGCATTTAATGTAGAGATACTCCTTAAAGCATGCCATACTTAACACTCTGGTATGTAAGAATTCTACACACAGTACATTCATTCCAGGAAATATCCAGTAGCAATTTTAAGGGAAAGAAAATTTCCCTTAAAATCAGACTGCTTTTCTCTTGATGTGTCCAAACTTCCCATTCTTCGAATACTTAGATGAATCAAAATTCTCATATAGACCTCAACCTTGTGCTCTAAGAGCAAGACAAAATGCCCAGCAATAAATCAGCACAGGAGGAGAGAATGATGGTGTTTCCCTAAGACAGTATTATAAATTATTAGTTTATGCCAGAAATGGGTACAGACAGTGTCATAAAAATGAATCACTCTGAAATCAGCCTACAGACCATTGTTTGAGAAGACCTGCATTAGGACATAAAAAGTTAAGACATAGTTTCTCTTCCCACCCTAGGGAAAACCCCATACATGGAACTTCCTTTTAGCTGTCCAGAAACCTGCTGTGTTGTATCTCAGAAGATGGACCCACTGCCACTTCCCATTCAAAGTGCTGGCCATGAAGTCCTCCCTGCCTATCTGTTCCTAGTAGTCTGGAGATCTGCTCTCAAGTATCAGAGTCCCCCAGAATTGTAGGCACCGCATCTCTTGCAAAGAAAAGCAAGTCAAGAGCTGAGCAAAATGTCATCTTTCTGGAAATCCAAAGTAAGTCTATCCAGACAGACATCTCTGTGACCTGTTTTCACTGGTCTCTGTGGAAGTGTAAAGTTGTGTGACTACAGGGTCTCACAGTGACAAGAGTATCAAAACTTCTTTTTCTTTAGTTTTCACCAGCAGTCTGTTCTCTACTACTTTGTCTTTGAACATTTAATTTGACTTGGACAAGGCACAATATGAAACAGGGAAAGAAACATGTCTCAATTCATAGTCTTAACACCTTGGAACAAAAAGAAAACACAGCCACAATGAGTAGCTAATTACCTGGTGCACTGTCCTGAACAGACCCACTACCTATCTTGTCTTTTCTTCTTCCTTGAGACCAGATGGAATTCTCCAGCCCCAACCCTGGTGTCAAACAGCACAGGTATTAAAGTGACCTTCCTAAAACCAAATTCCGTTTCAGGAATCATATCCAGGGCTCCAGATCATATTTCCTCTGATAGGATTGTTTTTTTTTTTTTTGGTTTTTTTTTTTTTTTTTTTTTTTACTTTAGAGGCACATTTCTAGAAGCAATTCAGTCTCTTTCCTGAAGGAATGAGACAGAGGCTTCCTGTTAATGACATTGTCTAGGTCCTTCAAGGCCATCAAGGAAACGACAGCCTGAAATGTGGCCATATTCTCAGTAAACACACACTTGGGCATATGCATTCAGCCTTGATGTTTTCTGCACTGCATCAATAAAATTTAATTAAAATGTGTAGAAAAATTACAGTCATTTCCATTTATCATCTTCAAATGCTATTGTGATACTAAAGCCCTTCATACCTGTACCTATAAGTAGGATGATAAAAATATAATGAGCCATTAAAAGGGGTGATGCCACTACCATCCTTAGAAATTTTAAGGTAATAATGGGTAACCATCTGTCTTGAATGTCATCAAATAGAGACCAGGACAGTTGATGGATTAAACTCTATTCAGATACATTTTTTCTCATTTTGCATGGAATCAGATATAATCATACAAGAGTATGGGTTATAAATATTTATGGGTTGCTATTTAAGCATTGATGATGGTTTTTTTTTTGTTGTTGTCTAAAGGTGAAAGGAGAGATGGATGAATTGTGAGGGTGTGTGTGTGTGTGTAACTTAAAAAGTTTATTTTCATAGCCCTACCTAGCTCTCAGTCTCTTTGGTTGTAAATCTTGAAATTCCCAAGTACAATAGTGTGTTATATATTATCAACAAACACAGATGTGAGGTTAATAGACCAGGAGAGATCATTTGAGCAGTTACACTCTGACTATAGCTTTTCCATAGGAAAAAATATTTCCACGAAAAAAATTCAAGGGGCAACATGGCTCCTGGCTTGTGTCTTCTGTATCTTTATCCTCCTTGTCCTCTGGGATCCAGTGCTCAGGATGCAGAGGGATCTCACTGGGGTTCCAAATGGCCATCTGTGGCCCCTGTTGTTATGTCGACCATGGAGTGAAAGCTTCTGGACTAGGGGTTCACAGACATTCTGGGCACTGAAAGTACAGTACAGTGTGTTCCTGCTTTGATGTGGGAGCCTCACTGTCATTAGCATTTGAAAGGGTCCACTTATTAGTCAAACTACTAAATGTCCTTTGTACAATATAATGAGTTTCATTGAAAGGAATCACCAGCTCAGCTACAGAGAAATTTAAACACTTTGCCATCATTTATAAATTCAGCCCTCCTAGGATAATATTTTAAAGGTACCCTGAATGAAGAGAAGAAGAAAAGTGGTAGGGATTCTGACAAAAGAAATGTAATTAGAGTCAAAAATAAAAGCAATTCTAAGCTTTCTGTAGATATCTTTGATCTTCTCAGAAGTCAGGGAAGCAGGGGGACTGTTCCCCCCCCTCGCTCTCCCTCAGCTGTCTCAGAACAGGTAACTGGCATGAAACCTGACTGCTTTTGTTAATGCATTGAAGGGGAAAAATGCACAAAACCATAATCCAAGACCACTGTAATGCAAATCAATAAGGCAGAGACACGCTGCAGGAGACACAGTAAGTAAAAGAACTGAACTTGATCCTTCTCTCCATGCCTCTGGATTACCCTAGACATTAGCCTGATGCATCCAGCTCATTAAATTTAAATTAATGCATGCTATCAGAATTAAAGAAATCATTAATTAGCACATATTGTTTCTCCTTTCTAATTTTTATCTTGGAATGTTCATGGTCATAATCCTGTTATTCATTAATTTACTTATTAATTCAGTAAGGTTTTATTGAGCGCCTAAGCCCAAGGCAAAAGCCAAATGATGAATTTCCATAAACCTCTCTTACAGACCAACCATCCTAAGAGGTGAAGAGTCTAGAGTCTCGAAAGGCTGAAGTAAATTTAAATAGTGTTTGGATGAGTGGCTTATTACAATGAAATGCTGTGTTAAGATCAGTAACCGCATTGTCCATAACTAACCCTTAACACTTTACTCAATAATGTCTCAATCTGATTATTGTCTTCCAAGGGTCTAAAGGTCTTAAGCAATCATCAGCCTAATTGGCTAGTGTTGTCCAGAACAGTCCAGTGAGAACTACACGTTCCCTCTGAGCTCACCTCCTCATTTTGTTTCTCTTCCACGTGCCTCTTCCTTGTCCTCCAGTCTACGTCTACACCAGCAGCCTCTCCCTACTTTGCAGACATACTGTCTCCCTACTTTGCTGAAGCTTTATGACTCCTACATACCATGTTGACTTCTTTGTCTTAGAGACTTCTGTGTTATGCCTTTAATTTATTAAGTCTCTTTCCTTCTATGTCATGTATATCTCTGTGTAATCTGATTACCATTAGAATCATACTTCAGCCCCCCTCCCCAAGTTCTAAATTAGCTTCTCAGGATCACCTTGTCTTGAGTAAGTAATTTAGTCTCCTCAGTCCTTGGTCATGTTGGGCCTCCCTCCATGTTAACACTTGCTCCATGGGATGATGCTGATATAGAGTAGATCCACCGTATGTGGACCTATCCTACATTAGTAACTCCTAAGGGGAATCACTGTTTTATTTGCCTTTGTTTCCCAGGTTTCTATCTTGTCTGTCATGTAACCACTGTCATGCTTAGTGGTCAGTGTCATGCTTGGAACATGTTTAAAGTAAAAACACCGACAAGCCTTTTGTTCAAGTCCTGAGATCCTGGATGTCGGTGGCCTGGGCTTTATGCTGTCTGCTGTCTGCTGCAGATGCCAGCAGGCTTTGGAAAAGCCATTGCAACCAATCACTTTGGTTCAAGCTCAGAGTTTTTCCACAAAGAATCATCCTATTCTCAGGATGAAGTTTTTCTTCCCAGTGGGAATTAATGATGTTATTTTTGATTGTCTCAATCATGAATTCAATTTGGCAACTTCAGCCCTTCATCTCATCTCCATGCATTATCATTTTTTAAGCAAGTTATCCCTCCCCAACTGTAGTTTAAAAGAAGGAACCAAGTGTGTGTGTACCTTATGTTCAGTGTTCCACAGAAGAGTATGTTAGGAGCATGTTTGACAACACATTCAGTTTAATGTTTCATTTCAAAGTGAGAAAACTGAAAGTCACATGGGTCAAGTGTCCAGGGTCCTTCTATTAGCAGCAGACCCCACTTTGTGACCTCTCAGTCAAATGTCCTTTTGGCATATCATCTTGCCTCATATTCCAAATCCTTTATTTGAATTTTCTTGCAAAGTCATGCATAGCACATTCAATTTGGCTCCCATTGTCTCTTTTTATTGGAAATTTAAATTTGGATTTGCATTGCTGCTTTCCCATTCAATGGCAATAAACACTAAAAATATCAACTGGGGGGGGGTGTGCAAATAAAATAAGCATCTGGAAAGAATGTTATAACGAAGGTGCCATTGTTTGCCCATAAATGCTTGACAAGGAATCTGCCTTTTCAAAAGCAAACACACTAGAGCATGTGCATCCAACCCAACCACACCACGGTTAAGAAGGGAAAATGAACTGAAAGTGATGGATTTTCAAATATGATAGAGGAAAGTTAAGAAAAATTAATGTCTGAATCAGTTCAAAGTACGATAAAGCTAGTCAAGTGTGATTGTTAACAAGAGTGGCCCCCTATGCAGTCATATACTTGACTGCTTGATCACCAAAAAGTGGGGCTGATTGAAAGGCTTAGAAAGATTACTAGGTGTGGCCTTTTTGAGTAGGTGTGGCCTTGTTAGAGGAAGTGTGCCACCCATGGTGGGCTTTGAGGTTTCAAAAGCCCATGCCAGGCCCAGTGGCTCTCTTTCTCTGCCTGCAGGTCAGGATGTAGCTCTCAGCTACTGCTCCAGCACCCACCTGCTTGTCACCATGCTTCCCACATTGATAACAAAACCTTAGAAACTGGGAGCAAACCCCTAATCAAACACTTCCTCTTACAAAAGTTGCCTTTGTCATGGCATCTCTTCACAGCAACAGAACAGTGACTAAGACACCAAACATATGCCCACATATCTATGCCAATCATGTAAGCCTTGTTGAATAAGTGATGGTAACTGGTTCCCTCCTACTTACTAATGACAGGCATTTAATAAGAGGTCAAATCATTGGATCCACAGCATCAGAAAGTCTGAGGCTAAAGTTCACCTCTGAGAAGACATGGCAAACCCTCTGATTGGTTATCTCTTTTTCACATCACTCACCAGCACATACAAAGACTGCTAGTTCCTCCTTTGGCCCCTACAGCAAGCTACTTAATCTATTTTGCTGGTCTCCTTTGCAGTGGAATTCCTTTATAAGGTTGTCTATACACCACGAGGCTTACCTTTCTTTCCTCCTCTTCTGTCTTAGACCTGTTTTTGTCTTAGACCTGTTTTGATTGGGTTTGACCATACCACTCTGCCAGCCTGTGGTATCAGTTCCTATTCTCCTTGATATTTCATCACGATTGGCAGAACTCACTACACTCCTTAATAAGCTCATGTTTCCCTGTGATTTCTAGGAGAGGGTACTGTCCCAGCTTTTCTTCTTCCCACTGACCATGACAACAAACTTGAGACAACTAACTTTTGAGTGAGAGAATTTGCTTTAGCTCATACCTTTGGAGGTGTAGCTCATGATTGATTGGGTCTGTTGCATTAGGCCTGTGGTAGAGCAACATATCACAGATTTGTGTAATGGAGTAAAACCATTCACCCACAGTCAGGAAGAAAAGGAAAAAGAGGAGACTGGGGTTTCATTGTCCTTTTCAAGTGCATATCCCCAGTGATCTAAAACTTGCCACAGTCTCTCAATGTCAGCTACATGTTGTTGACTTCCAACACTGCATACTTGGCCTAGAGGATTTTCCTGGATGGTAAGGCTTTTACTATGTACAGCTGGTGACACTACAACTCCATTTCACTGTCTAATACACACCCCAAGTGAGAGAGTCAGCACAGGTTCCTGATTGTTCTTCAGCTGATTAGTCTCACAGCCTTCCCTGGCTAATGAATGGCACCTTTGCTATTGAGTCAGGTGCACCTACACGCCTGTGGGAAGTTGTTCCACTGTTTTTCTACCTCATTCAGATGCTCGGTGACCTGGTCCTTGTTACTGCCTCTCATACTTTCTTCGATTCCCTTTCTTCCAGCCATGTTTCTCCCTTTGACCTTCTCATCAGCTGTTCACAATTTCTAATTGTTTTCAATTTCTAATATGGTTCCCATTTTCATCCCCTTAAATTATCTGTCTTGCCAAGCACTTCTCTGGCTAGCCTACTAAAAAATTATAAACTCCAATCCTATCTCCATTTCTTGTTCTTCTACTAGCTTCATGACTTTTGTAAATACATAATCTAGTGCCATTTATTCTGACTACTATTAAGTTTGTCTATGAAAGGACCTTTTTAGTCTATTATATTACATGTATCTTGAGTGGTGTCTGGTTAAAAAGGCTCTCTAAAATGTTAGTTAATGGATAAAGGGCAATTAGTGATAGTCAAAGGATCTATCTCTTAGGTAGAAAGGTATATACAAAGTAAATGAATCCTTTGGATGTGTTAATGAACAGTAATTTCTTTAGCTGCATATGTGTCTGCTAGAAATGATTTTAAGTGGGAACTATGAGAAAGGATCTAGAAATTCTAGTAAAAATGAACAGCTTGGAAATACATGGTTTTGCAAGTTAGCCTCCATCAAGGTAAAGCTAGATGATGGATAAAACTGGAAGTCTGACTAGATAACTAGCTTACAGGACTGTCTTGGGGAGAAGTGTAGAGGGAGGAAGGGCTGAGCTGGGCTGGGATTCTTGTGAATGGCCCAATGTAGGTTTTCTTGGTAGTTGCTATGTGTGGATGTTCACGATGAATCAGTGGGGGGAAAGAACTGCTGCCATGTTTATGAACTCCCTAATAAGATGTGCCACTACTGACTCTGTGACTCCTTACCATGGCTGTAGCATGCCGTCACTATATTCCTTTGTGCCTAAGACATGGAAAGGCTGAGTGGTTTTTTTATGCCAGAGGCTTAAGAAAAAAAAAAAAAAGATTCACTTAACATTTAAAGGACAGTCGTTTTACGAAACGTATTTTAAAGTGAAAATATAATTCTTGAGAAGGCGTTTTAATTCTCAAACAACATACTATTTTCAAAAGCCTTTATTTCCAGAATATAGCTATTTGATTAGCTGGGATTGATAAAGTTGATGAATAAAATTCCTTTAAAATTGAATCGCCTTTAGATTTTATAATACACTGTTGAGTTTTGCAGATTCCCTTCCAGGCTTCCCTTGTTAACTTCCTGCTTCCCCATTACATGGTCCTGGAGAGAGAGGCAAAGAGGTTCGACAACTGTTCTTCCTGTTGGCAGTGTGGACACAGTGTGGGAAGGGATACTGTGTTCTCCACCGTGCGCTGTCACATTATATTTCCCAAAGCATCCTCAGGTTCAGTGGGGATGTGATAGCCACATCTGTAACCCATACCATGGGGATTCTGTACAATGCATAGTGCATCTCCAACTCACATGTGGAGTTGGAACTTCTGCTACCTTCAGCAGACATGGCTGAGTATGTCTGCTCTCATTTTTTTCCAAAATGGTTAGCAGGGACTCTGCGTATGGGAGTGTCAGTTATGTCTTGACCCCATATATATATTTAGGTATGCATGCATAGATAGATATACATGTATGTATATGTTATTAGAGAAAAGTGAATTAGAAATGATAGATACTGATAGAAGAAAAGAAGGAGAGCCAGGAGAAAAGAGTAGAAAAAAATCAATGTTTATTAAGCTCCTACTTCACCTAGGCTAAAGCCAGTGAGGGAGTGAGGGTCAGGGGTGTGCAGTTACCTGAATGTTAAAGAAAAAGCTTGTAGAAACCTCTTTCCTTCAGGAGGCTGAGTGCTGTGAGATGTACTGGGAGCCTGTCAGCGAGTGCTCATCACGTCACGACATTCGGAGGGAGAACACAAGGCTGTGGGGCACTGATTTTGGTTTTGTCTCCCCTAGGTGCTGGTCTGCTGTCTCACCCTGAGAGGAGTTATCTTTGAAGTGCTGCTGAGCAGTCTAGATAGCATGACTTAAAAGTGCAAGTCCCTAAACAGGATTCAGCTTCCCAGAATACAAATGCTGAGAGAACCAGAAGAGGCTCTCCGAAAAAAACAGCCCTAGACACTTTCCTTAAAGCCCCGGAGAATGCTACAATTTTTATAATTTAAAACATCCTGGAATTGGAGGTTTCTGGGTATTAGTATCAGGATTTTGGCTTATTTATTTCTGTTTTACTTGAGGGCTGTCAAGAGGTGAGAAATTGCATTTTATGATGTTTCTAAAGCATCTACCTGAAGTGAAGGGAGAGCGGGGGAAGGGTAGCCTTGCAGAATCCCTGTTCCAGAGGACACAATGAGGACAAGCTGAGATTGAGATGTGACAGACAGGCCTGAATGAAAGCCAGCCTCAGCCTCTGCAGAGAGTCTCACCTAAGCCTGCAGGAACTCCTGGCTAGTTTGAGATTTTGCTTGGATGTTGTTTTACTCTCCCTGTGCCCACCGTCTAGCATCATGTGAGAAGTCTCTGGCTTCTCTGACTTCTGTTGTGTTTTGGATAGATCTCATGACTGAGTCCAGTTCATCATCATGTACTATTGCCATCATCCTGGCCATTTAGTACTGTAAGGCTACTCACTGCATATTGGTCGGTTGCTTCCTGTGTTGTACTGAGCCATATAAGGAAAGATGGTACAAGCTGACGATCGAAATAGACTTGTTTCAGTACTCACAGAATGACAGGCATGTGGCACTTGGTGAAGTGAATCATGGAACACATACCCTAACAAATCTGCAGACATGCAAACAAGCACTTTCCAAGTAAAGACCACCAAGCCTGCCAATCACAATGATGGACACTTATAAACACGGAAATTAAATACTTCCTGCTGGATGTTATTTGGATAGCCAGTTTATGTCATTGTTGCTATTAAATAGTAAAGCTAACTTGTCTAGGTCCTTTTTCCTCATATCTACCAGAATGATTATCCTAAAATGAAGCACCAATTACCCTAAAATTAGTCTGCTTTAAAGAGTTTAATAATCCCTTTTTGAGTGGAGTTACACACCCTTCCCCAGATTTTATGTGTTACAGTTTTAATCCTTAGTGCTCCAGAAACTGACCTTAGTAAGTAGGGTCACTGTAGATGTAACTAGTTCAGATGAGGTTGTGTTGGAGTAGGGTAGGCCAATATGATTGATGTTCTTATCAAAAGAAGAAATTAGAAGAGAGGCTGGCAACTGGGAGAACATCAGGATGATGTGTCTGTCAACCAAGGAAACAATAGCAAAGATTGCCAGAAAATCACGAGAGAGAGAAAGAGAGAGAGAGAGAGAGAGAGAGAGAGAGAGAGAGAGGAGATACTGAGAGATTTTCCCTTAGAAAGAGTTAATCACACCAATACTATTTTTTGAACTCAAGAACTTTGAAGCAATGATTCCTGTTGGTTGCTCATAATCCAGCGGTTCTCAACCCGTGGGTTGTGATCCACTATCAGATATCCTGCAAATCAAATATTTACATTACAATCTATAAGAGTAGCAAAATTGCAATTATGAAGTAGCAACAGAATAACCTTATGGTTGGTGGTCCCCACAACATAAGGTAGTGTATTAAAGGGTCTCAACATTGAGAGGATTGAGAACCATGGATTTCTGTTTGTTTTAGGATGAAGTTCAACCCCCTTCCTAAAGCACATAAATTGATCTTAGCCTGGGGCTCCCTGTATTGTCTTATTCCTTACTTGTATCTCCTTGACTCAGCTTCTCTCTACCTGTAAGTCCACTGTAAATCCATCTACAGAGCATCAGTGAATTCCCTAAGAGACTTTGACTGTGCCAATCCCTTGGCTTCACATATCCTTTAAATACTCTCTATCCTTTACTAGATCTGACTTGCTACCTCTTTACTTTCATTTCTTTGCTCCAGATTGGGCATTGTCTCTGGAAATTCCAATCTGACTTCCCCAGCCACAACCATGGGTGAAGGCCTTATAGGATGCTCCCCAAACACTCTTGAGATATTCTTGTCCGAATATCTAGTACACTGTGTGTTGGGTGCCTATTATAGGCCTTACCCTCATCAATAGCCTTCATAAGGGGTTTACCTCTTGAAGTAAAGGCCACATTCAGTTCTGTCTGCATTTCTGGTATTCAGGATGTGCCTGGCACAAAATGACTAAGTACGTCTTGGTAGAAAGAGCCTATGTATGTTTTTCTGCAGATACACACGCCAATATATCCTCAGACTAAGGGAAACATATTTTCTTCATGTGGCAATGGGCAATTGAAATAAAAACACTCAATTGATGACCAAGCATTGCTTCCACATCACATTCTTCTTCTTTTCCTTCTCTGGATAATTACCCACACTCACACACTTTATAATGCCTTTAGATGCAAGTGACTGTGAATTATTACCGACTCTAGGTCTTTCATCTTCAAGACTGACAGTCTATGCTCCCCATCTCTCAGGAGGGAGAGACTATTATAACTATATTTTTGCTTACCAAGAGAATTGTTAATGGTTATCCTGGAGGGGAAAAAAATCTATAAATATCCAACCTATAATGAAGCCTTAAGCATACTTTCTTCCTTTACTAACGAAATTCTTTTCACATGCACTGTCAGAGTGGCTACAGAACCACTACACCAAGAAAGAGACAAAGCCAGTCATGAGTTTTCTTTTACCTGTTTGGTTCTCAGTTTGGAATCCGATGACAGATTGTTGTAGGTGTAATGTGCCTGTGTGACTCCACAGAAGAGAACAGCAACTATGCCTGAAATCCAAAAGAAGACCAGTCAAAACCAATGTTCTTTCCCAAGTCAAAGGACAGGGCTGGAAAAAGAACTTGCTATCAGGAGGGGTAAAACTCTCAATAATTACCATGATAATAAAATCCAGGTAAATCTTGCTACTTGCTTTAAAGGGGTCTTGGAATTGAAACATATAGAAAAGCATTAAGCAGTAGAGTCTTTCTAAGAATGGAAGTAGTCTCTTTCTGGAGAGAAACGATGCTGTAGTCAAGAGTTAGAAGAGCTACTCTTTGAAACATGTGAATTTAAAAATGTGGGAGTCAACTTTGGGCTTCCCAGAACAAGGGCCAATTACTTAGCCGCATTTTCTAGTAGCTGGCACATCCACTTTCCACTGTGTGCCTAGGGGAGCCTGGAAAGGTTCCTGTTGTACCATAATTTAGTATTAAATCTGAGTCACCAACCTAAGACCTGGACAAGGCTTTTGTTCCTCTTTGCAATGCTGCTGATTGCCAAGTATCAGATAAGAGACCTCTTGTGCCTCCGCATCCCTGGCGAAGCTGGGCACACTGTTTTTTGCAGCTAAGCACCAAGGAGCACCTCTGCCCAAGCCATTCACTCCAAGAAGGTGGTAGGGCTGTGGTTTTTTCCAGTGTGCTTCCCACCAGCCCATCCCTGGTCAGCTGCAGGGAGCATTTCTTAAAGTCACAGTACTCAGAGCTTTAAATGTTACATGAAAGCACACATGCCACATGCCATGTGGGGACAGAGAATAACAACAGGACAAATGTGCTATTTGTTCCTTGGCTCTGCCACTCTGTTAGTATCCCTGGGCTGGGTGGACTTTGGTGAGAGCTCCACTTTACTTTGGATTAAAGATTAGATTAATTATGGGAAATTGGGCATAGAGGGGGACTTGGGGAAAAGCATAGGAGATAAGTACTCCTCAACTCAGAACAAGGGGATTGAACAGAATTTTAAGCAGCAGAGGCTTTCCATCTAAAAACACTCACAAATTAAATGCTGATGATCCTTAAGAGTAGAGAGCTACATGAGCTGAATGTCGGCATTTCAAATGAGCTTGAAATAAAGAATTTTAAAGGGCCAAGCTTTTTCATATGTAAACTGCATGCATTTATTTACATGGTAGTTATTTTTCAAGTTGGTATCAGATAAAATATTGTTAAAACATGTTTATATAATACTAGCACATAGCCATTTATTTACATCGTGCATTCCTTTTAACATTATGTTTTAAATTTTTAGATAAAGAAAAAAACCAAGGAGGAAAAATGTGTTAAGAAATATATATCTAATAAATGTTTCTGAAGATTTTTGGTAAGTTTTTAGTTTCTTAGCATGTCTTGGGAAATTCTAAGGAAAGAAGAAAGGAAGGAAGGAAGAAAGAAAGAAAGAAAGAAAGAAAGAAAGAAAGAAAGAAAGAAAGAAAGAGGGAGGGAAGGAAGGAAGGAAAGAAAGAAAGAAAGAAAGAAAGAAAGAAAGAAAGAAAGAAAGAAAGAAAGAAAGAAAAAAGAAAGAAACTCAATATTACTCTTCACAGAATTTCTATAAAAAATCAACCAGGACCAGGAATGCTTAAGATGTGATAAGATGTTGAGGCGGTAGAAGGATCACATGCATATTGTTTGGATATGAAATGTTTCTCTGTGTTTGTTTAAAAATATCATGGTGCATCTATGTCAAGTCTGCAGGGGAGTCCTCTGACTGAGTGTTCACTGAATTCCTCTTTACTGGGAAACCACTTGACCAATGTATTGATATTCTGCAGAGGATGTGGATAAATGCAAAAGTGTGGTGGGTAGTGAATTGTTCTAAGAATAAGAATGGGTAAGATCCTTTGCAAGGTCGGAGGGGCTCAGCATGGCACACACCTACAGTGAGCTGGTTTCCTCTCCCTCTTCTTGGTTACTGAATTGCTGTATAAGGATAAGCACACAGGCTCAGGCTCCTGGTGACTCAGCATCTCAGCTTGATGTCTCCCTCTGTTCAGCATAGTATATTTTCCCCTAGGTCCTGCCTTTGGGCTCAACCTTTCCTTCTCTCACTGCTCAGCGTCAATTGCAATAATTAGCCAAGCCCAACCACTTTTCAACTCCTCTAGCCCTAAAGTCCCCTTCTAAGCAATCATCATTTTTAGCTTGGATGACAGCAATGGCTTTCTAGCTGAAGTCCCTACCTCCCCAGTTGGCCCCTCACATTCTGTTCATAGAGACACAGTGATCCTTCAAAACCATTTCAGGTCTTATGAGTCTTCTGCCAAGAACATTGTAATGTACTCCCAGAGTCTAAGTCTGTCCTTTCTTCCTCTCCACAGCTCTCTGGCCTTTTTAACACACTTCTTCCTGACTCATGGTTCCTAGTATACAACCTGCCACAAGGCCCTTGAGCATCTAGAATTGGGAATGCTCATTACAAAACACCCTTGTGGTTCCCTCCTTCCTTGAGTATTATATCGGGCATGTGAGATCATCCTACCAGATAGGCATAAGAACTGGTAATGTTGAATGAGCGCAAACTCTGGGAATCCTAGACATTTGAGAGCAGGAGTGGAGCCATTCCCTATCTGTCTCCATACCTGCTCTGGAACACATAACCACTGCACCACACTGGTGACCATGGGCACAAAGTCACATAGGAGAATACCTGGAGTTCTTCTCTGTGCTAATGAGGTATCTAGATAGCCCTGAGCCTTCAGCCAATGCACCCCTCTGCCTTCCTGTATTCCTTCCCGTAAGTGGTATATAGTCCGTAGTTCACCCCAAATAAGGTGTATGCATTTACTTATATCCACCATCAAATAAACCAGTCGGAACAAGCAAAGATCTTCTCAGAGAGCTGCTTCATTAAGGACTGACGGAGGGAAGGCCTGGACTAAAGAGTGGCAGTTAAGATTCCAGAGGAAGGCTTTCTCCCCTCCAGCCCCTCCTGTACTCTTGGCACTCTCTTCCAATCAGATTTCACTTGTCCCAGACTCCACCTCCTCCTCTCAGCCTTCTCATCTCCACCTGGCGCAGATGCCCCAAGGGGAAAGGTAGAGCTCAGATCCTACTGACTTCCTCTTCCAGGTACCCAAAGAGGAGATGGGGAACCACTGTGGACTCCCTGTTTCGGACTTTGCCCTGCCTCTTCCAGGTGGTGTGCCCAGAGGTGCCTGGGCATCCCGATGGAGAGGCAGGATTCAGTAAGACAGGGTATCTCTTCAAATGTTACATAAGCAGACAAACTGCCCCTAACCACTTTGTAAAATTGACCCTTTCATCATTCTCTACTCTTCTCTTTGGCTCCCTGCTCCATGTTTTCTACTGTCACCCAACCGTTTCTGCACTTGTCTGTTGTTCTGCCTTCTTCAAGGAAACAGACCTTAAGAATATCTCTGGCCACACTAATCCTTAGAGAAGCACCGGGAATTTGTGAGTGTTGTTAGTAAATAACTGAATATTTCTCTCTGTGGAATGGATGAGGGACTAGTCACTTTGGTTACCTTGGAAGTGACAGCTGAGATGCAATGTTCCCCCAACTTCTCTTGCTTTTCTCCCTACGTTAGGCCATCTATGCATGTTTTTAATCCCTATCTGTCTGAAAGCTGCCATTTCTGAGATTCCAGGGAAGGAGATATGAAATGTGGGGATTGCACATCCGAGCTGGCTCCCCTCATCCTCTGAACAGCGTTTTCTATTACTTCACTGTCTCTCATTTCTGTGCTCCCTGTGGAGCACTAACACACAATGTCCCTACTACATATGTTCAGAATCGAGTGTACGGCTACATCGAATGCATGACAAACCATGAAGATCATGTGATCAGAAGCTTGCTGTTGTAATTAAAGTAAAGCCACAAGGTGGATTTAGCCTTTACTATTAGCATACATGATCATAATAATTCTATAGCCTGGTAATTAATTAAATTACATAAATTACTATGATTAGGATGACTTTTATAAGCCAAACATACTTTGAAACTGTCTTACCTAACTATCACCTAAGCTACCCCTTCTTGTTGGACGTTTCACATTGTGCTTTCAGTTATCTGCAGTCAATTCTGATCTGAAAATATTTGATGGAAAATTCTAGGAATACTATTTTAACTTATGGTTTAATTTATTTAAATTATTGTTTTAATTGTCCCTTTGGTTTGTATTTGTTGTTACTAATCTCCTACTATGCCTAGCAGGTTTGGGAGTATCCAGGACTCAGGCACAGGTGGGGTCTTCAATCATGTCCTCCATGAGCAAGGGGGAACTGTAGTATCCATTAAAATTCCCATCATAGAACAAATTCAGAGTGGACAATTTTCTGTTTTCTAACGCACATTTTATTTGTAACTTAGTAGATCTTGTGTTACTGTCATGTAGAGCTCTGCACAGCAGCCTTAAATTTAGCTCTGTTTCAGACAGCCATGTGTAAAAGACAAGAGGCCAAGGGCTCTTTGTGCTATCCACCAATCAGTGGTTTAGCTCTAAATCCACCTTCCTTCTTGACAATGACCCTGGCTCCACTCTTCTGTGGGTGCTGTTGGCTTCTGTCAGGGTGCAGCCCCAGAGTGTGGATTAGAAAACCAGACAGAGGACACCCCTCCTGTTCACTGCTCTGCTTTCTGCTTGGCTGCACCTTACAGTGGTTCTCTCCCTACTTCTGCAAGCATGTCCCACCTCCCTTTCCACTTCACTGTTTGCCTTTTACAGCATTTCCAGGCCAGCTCCATACACCTTTCAGAGAAAGAAAGGGCAGCCAGGAAGTGACTTCAGTCAGGGCCAGAGGCCTTAAGAGCCCCAGCTATGACTTCCTGTACATGTTTCTCATAGCTCTACCTAGTCCTGAGGTTCACATTTGCTATCTGGAACAACATGCTTGCCATGTAGAACTAATATCAGCTTGCATCTTCCTCTTTAGAACTGGGACTATGAAGAAATCAAGGCAAAGGAGACATTATATCCTAGAGGCCTCAACTCATTCTCTTTTTCAGTTCCCTGTAAGACTGGAATAGGTATTTGTAAAAAAGCATCAGGGGACTGAGTCAGGAAGAAGTGACTTACGACTAGAAAGAGGTCAGAACAAAGACCACAGAAGAAGTGGGACAGTTCAGACCTGGACATGTCTTGTTTCCAGTCCCATGGCCTTTGCAGCACATATGTATTACTCCACAAAGGAGTATGAACGTTCTCATCCTTGGATATGTTTAGGCTAATGATCATCTTACACTAAAGAAAGGACTCCTTTTCATCAAGTGGAAGATAGATGTTCTAGAGTTCTATGCTTTACTCATTCCTAAACACATTTCATCACCCCTCCAGAATTAATACATTAATTAATATTATTTACATTATATATTCTTTATTATATGTATTTAAATTATATTATTACCTAATGTCACTATATATTATGTACAATATCACCATATATATGTATATATACATATAGTGTGTGTGTGTGTGTGTGTGTGTGTGTGTGTGTATCTAATAGTTAAAGAAAAAGAGGTATGTATTTTAGTGGGAAGCATGTATGGTGGGGTTGGAGAGAGAAGGACTGGGGGGAGGTTATAACTGTATTTTAATCAAAATGAAATTGAATAATCTTGTTTAAAGAAGCTGATTGCTTGTGGATTAGAGCTGTAAAAAAAAAAAAAAAACTGCTTTATGAAAAAAAGACAAGGAGAATGGGGACTTCTGCTATGTCTATGCCAAGGACGGAGGCAGCGCCTGAGGAATGGCCCATGCCCTGTTTTCTGAGTGTGAGCGCTGTTGTTTCTTACCCCTCCCACTGCCTGTCCTCAGCACTCCTGGAATATGCTGTTACACCTGTCATTGTCCTCTTCAAACACTAGAAGACCCCTACCCCTTCTGGAAGTTCCATTGCAGCTTGAGAATCTGCATTAGACAGGAGAATTTCCGGAATTCACCCAAATGCAGTTAGCAGGTATCCACATCAGCATGTACAGAGAATCTTATTAAAATACAGTAATTTTGGAGTAAGGCCCCAAGCTCTACATTTTTATATTGTCAGGGGATATTCCGGTCCTTACACTGAACTTCAAGAAGTAAGCTTTGACCAACGTCAATTCACTCTTGCGACAGCTTGGTCTTAACCTTACATAGCCTAGAAATGAGACTATTGTCTTGTTATTGATTCTTTGGGGACAACACACATTTTTTTGTTGCTCTCCTTTACTTTTTATTTTTATCAATGTCTCTGGTTAATATTAAGGGAATTTTAAAATCATTTTTTTTTTCTGTTTTTCCTTTTCTGGCTTTTCTGAAGCAACATGGTTCTATGAAAATTTTTTTGTTTGTTTGTTTCAGAGAACAATTATCACGTAGGACTTTTGAGACCTTTAATTATTTTTTCTTTTTATTAAAAGAAGTAATATTGGTGAATTTAAAAATTAGTTATACAGAGTAAGTTAACAATATATTTTACCATCAAATAGTTCAGTAAGATTTCCCCTCCAAAGAAAGGAAACAATACCTATCATTTAATTGCTAAAAATTACCATATCATTTGTTTAATCAAAGTATCATAGGTTTAGGAATTAACAAAAGACATAGGTAAATAAATGTGCCCATTAAATATTTTGAAGTGACTTTTCTTGTTGAAGATAAAATTAAATTAGAAATTATAACTGTCTTAGAAATAAATTTCACTAAGCATATACTGTATGTCAAAACCAAAGGGATAAAAACAAAGTTATTTGGAAGACATTTTATAGCTTTATATAGACCTTATTAGTAAAGAAAGATTGATAGTAAGTGGACTGTTACCTTCACAAAGTTAGGCATGTGGCATAAAATAGATTCAAAATAAATATAATAAAAATCAGCTAGCATCTAATGATGCCAATGGTGAGTAAAATTTAGAATGGTAAAGGAACATCTGCTCCATCCTTGTCAGGAGCCTAGAGAACCTCCAGTCTCTGTCTCGCCCAGGTTTTCATTATCCATTTCTGAACATGGTTAGAAAATGAGTGTTTGCCAGCTCCAGCATGGCTTGGATTGGGAAACCTAATGAGGACAGAGTAAGGATGAAGGGATGTCAGGTGCACATACAGAAAAGCTGTGGTTTGGTAGACTCTCCACTCTCTAATAAAGAATGCCTACTACACTAGCAACTAGAAAACTCTGTTCATTATGAATGCATATGGAGGAAGGGTTAGCTAGTCTTAGCTGGGGTGTTTTATAGGGAAGCAGTCTTAGGCAGTCAACATCTGGAATGAGGAACCTGTGGTTGATTCAATATTCTCACATGGACCTAGAGTAAGACTTTGTCATTTCCATGGGTCTGAGGCATTGGGGTCCTTAGCATGGCTATATACATATCAACAACATCCATTCATTCAGTATTCTGTCTGCTCCCCACCAGTGGTATTGGCCAATGACTTCGCATTTTGAAGATTCAGCTTTTTCATTTGGATAGCACCCAGATGTTCCTCAGATTTGTTCTAGGTATAAAGCAATATGCTACACATTAAAATGCTTTTCAAACTAAGCATATTAATAAAATTCAGTAAATATAAAGTTTTCTCATAAGTATTAGAAGTAGAAGAAATGAAGCAGACATGAAGGAGGTGAATAAGCCAGAGAAACTCATTCCAGGGACAAACATAACCTTTCCCACTGAATGGTGTGACAAGACATATGTGCTTTGTATATTCTATGCCCTAAGAGGTCATTTGTTGACTTATCCCCCCAACTTATTACTGCAATGATGAAAACAGGTTAAGAAGAAATTTCTTACTCCTAATAATCCAACCAGACAGTTCATGATTGCTCTATCCACAATAGCTGGACACGGAAACAGTCTAGATGCCCATCAACTGAAGAATGGGTAAGGAAAACATGGTCTATTTACACAATGGACTATATTACTCAGAAAAATGAAACTTGTGGGTAAGAGAATGAAACTAAAAACAACTCACTCAGTATCTACTCTAACTCAAAGCCAAAGGGATAACAAATGAAATTATTTGGAGGAAATTTTATAGTGAGTGAGACAACATGAACTCAGAAAGATAAACATCACACATATCTCTCATTTTTTGGTGTTAGGTTTGAATTTTCAGGTATGTGTGCTCTATTGGGAAAATCCATCGAGGTTAGGCAATTAGTAAAGAGCTTTCAAGAGAGTAGAGGTAAAACTTAGTGATACAAAGATTAAATGGTAATAATGGAACAGGAAGGGTTAAAGTCAGGCACGGTAAAGCAAGGCATACAGGGAAGGTTCAGGAATGGGTTAACCTCTTTGGGGGTTGTTAGTCTATGAGTCCTGTAGACCTCTAAACATTACAGACTATTGCCAGCATTACTGATTACCTGCCAGAACTTGATAGTTAGACCCTATTTCTGAAGATACCTCATACTTGAATCACAGAGCTTGGAGAAATCACCCTGATACTGACCTGGAAGCTTCATCTGCACTGGCTATCTTTCATAGTGTTAGAAGGTGCTATGCATCCTACTGGAGAAGAAAGTAATCATCTGTCTTACCCAGATATGAACTCGGAGAGCTACCACACTGGCTGATCTAACAAGACATGGTCACTGGGGCAACAGTGGCATGGACATAATGGGAGTAACCAATCACTTTTGATTTGATTTAAGGCCTGCTCTACAAGTTAAAACTCATACCTAGACAGGTCATAGCTCTAGGAGAGAACCTGGTACTTAGAATTCTGTGAAATGGACATATTATTAAATTGACTCCTGGTGACTTATCTTCATAAGCCTATATTAATACATATATAAACCCTTATCAGAGAAGCTTCTATTTGTAGTAAGTGGTGATTAACACACAGACTCACAACTGGTCAAGGTGCAGAGAATAAGAAGTTGCATATTTCTCATCCCTAAATGGGATGTACATATTCCAACCCCTCCTCTTAAAGCTCAGGGGCTGAAAGAATGTAAGAGCAGAGGCATAGATAACTACAAGGTTCAGTCTTTTCCCGAACACAGCAGGACAGCTGCATGCACGAACTCCTAGTGGTTGACAGGGTGCAAGAAACCTATGCCAGGTAAAACCATACAAAAGTCTACATGGAGAGGACAGATGGGCACTAAGTCCCACAACTGCATGAGGAGCTATTGGCAATTGAATGCTGCCAGGAGAGAAAGAGAGAGAGAGAGAGAGAAAGAGAGAGAGAGAGAGAGAGAGAGAGAGAGAGAGAGAGAGAGAGAGAGACTCAATTTTCTTTAAGAATGTACCCTTGGTAGATTCACAATGCTCTAGTAGAAGCCTACTCAATCAAGAATATATGGGCAGCACAATTGGGACTCAAGGTTTTTTTAAAAACAAAGAAGACACAGTGTTGGGCAGTTAAGAGATTTATGGGGATCCTGGAAAAGGTGGGGGAGGGAGGGAGTGTGATTAAAATACATCAAATGGAATTCTCAAATAAGTAATAAAATAAAAAGTGAAATACTATTCATTTTGTATCATATAAAATATGTTGATTCTATTTATACCACCCCTGGAAAAACAAGCAGCCAGTAAATGCAACTCTGGAATAAATCAGGAAGCGGTTTAGAGAAAGTAAGAATGTCTGACTCATGTTTGTGCACAAAATCGTCTTTCAGCATCTGCCCACTGAGGTTTCAGTGGTGGGCAAGGTCATAAAAGGCTTGGCCACAGGGACTCATTTATGCAATTTTGAACAGAAATTAGAACCAACACTTTCAGACACTAGTTAAAAGAACTGTTTTGAGAAACCACAAAGCACGCAGTTCAGTTCAAATTCACTGGCAAGGAAATTCAGGAAACAGCTATTTGGTAAAATAATGATACTGTTGGTATGTAAATTATTTCCAGAGAGGTCAGTTTTCATGCAACAATTGCTGCCTTTTGAATAATCAAATACTATTTCTATTATCCTCTGTTGCTTATACTCAGGACCCCCTCAGAGACCCCCAGATCAATTTGCTTGCTTACATGATCAAGGTCCATGATCCTGTAACTGTAAATTATGTAAAACGAATAACACTCCATTGGGGATGAAGAGGCCTGGGACCCTTAGGTGATTGTTCGGACACTGAACAAATTGGATAATTGGTTCAATTTAATTAATTGCATTCCACTAAATCCCATTGTCTTCTCAGTAAATTAAGAAGGGTAGTCTGCAATCATGGTTTTGAGTTGGGATAAGCCAACTGAAAGTTGGAAGAAAGTATAAAGACTTCATAATTTTAGCAAGCACTTTTGTGCACTGTTAAGTAATGTAAGAACTCTCATGAACAAGAAATGAAAGCATGTGGCATGTGATAGACTTATTTATATTTTAGCCTGGAAGAGTCAGAAATTTTAGCAAGCACTGCGGTAGGTTGTAACTTCTAAGCATCCTTAACTTAAAGTGTCTGTGTTAGGAACACTACAGTTCTTACATTGTGTCAAGGTATGTGTAAGATGCAATGGAAGGATTGCATGGGCTCCTACAGATACACACCGACCTCCTGTCCACCTCCTTATCCTTACGAGACATTTCCACCGCTTTTCTCTCTGTATTGTCTCCAACCCATAAGTTTCAAAAAGACACTAGGTACTCAAATGCTTGTTTCTCAAATTAATTCTTCTCTATTTAAGGAAATGCTTATTAACTTTGAATAGAGAACCTAGGGTGATGATTTATATCCTTACATACAAATAAATGTTTTATGAGGATTGATTAGTAGTAGGGCCCGTTTTTTCTTATATTCAACTGTTTTATTCAAGTTCATTGTCACCTATACTCTCAGCCAGTGATAACATTAAGCCCCATTCTTTTCTCATTAGAAGTCGATAAAGGCTTCAGATAGGGAAGTGCAGAAATAGATGTCTGTCACACAGAGCATGATGTTCTTTGACATTAAATGCAGACTTGAGGGGTTTATGAAGTTGGAGAATATTACATTTTTAGACATGAAATATTGATTATATTACTAGAACACAGAAAGAGTGCAAGAAAAATAAAACAACGTGTCTTGTTCTTCCATAATACTCTGAGGGTCTCAAGGTCGATGGGTTCTTTTTCAGGCTATGCATTTCTTTATTCCTGATCTAGTAAAAGAAGCCTTTCTGACAGGTTTGCTACTACTACTGGGAGAGAACTTGGAACTGGAAGTCAAAGATTTAACGGAATGGAAAACTCCTTCAGGGAATATGAAGGAATCTGAGTTTCCAAAGTGTACGTTTACTGTCTTGTTCCCATTGCTTGGCAGTTGGGTACAAGCTGGCAGACAGTTCTGTGGAACTTAAGAGGGAAAATAGCATGAACCTATGTACTTATTCTTGACTTCTATGGCACAGACAGAATATGCATTTTAGAATTATTTCATGTTGCAAAGTTTTAAAATTTCTGCTAAGCAACCCCCATACTCCCCAGACCCCTGACTATCAATGTAAGAAAATTCTTACTTATTTGACTACTTTTTACAGTTTAACTTGAGGGTTACAGAGGAAAAGAGAACTTTTTTTCTTTCTTTCTTTCTCTTCTCCCCTCCTCCCTCCCCCTCC
The DNA here is from genome assembly GCA_021653895.1 of Mastomys natalensis. Lineage (NCBI taxonomy): Eukaryota > Metazoa > Chordata > Mammalia > Rodentia > Muridae > Mastomys > Mastomys natalensis. Next base: position 144,942 of record JAJTUV010000165.1, on the reverse strand, counting down.
CTCCCTCCCTCCCTCCCTCCCTCCCTCTCTCTCTCTCTCTCTCTCTCTTTCTTTCTTTCTTTCTTTTTTCTTAGACTCTTGACGTTTTGCCTAAGGGTTTGGTAATTCATCAGCCAAAGCCCACCTGCCTGTCCATTTCCTTAGATTCATGAACACTATTATAGCAGGATAGCTGGGATTTCTAATCAGTAATCACACCTATTAGTACAAGATGTACCTTCCCAGGTGGTTGTTCCACATGGGTAGGATCATGAAGGTCTTTAAGTCACCTAATTGTTGTTAGTGAGAGTTAGTGACAATTGCCAATCTTACAGAAGCTAGAATCAGCAGGAAGAAGGGCCGCAGGAATGCCTCTAGGGGCTTATCTTGGTTACGTGAATTGATGTTTGAAGACCTGCTTGACTGTAGGACCACTGCCTGGCAGGAGCTCCTGAGTTGTGTCAGATGGAGAAAACATGTGAGCACTGGTGTGCATTCGTTATTTTAGTCTTTGCTCATAGGTGTCATGTGACCAGTTGTTTCAGGCTCCTGCTGCCTTAACCGTAGTGGACTGTACCTTGAACTGGGAGCTAAACTAACCCCTTCCTTCCTTAAATTGCTTCTGTCAGAGTATTTCATCATAGCACCAGGAAAAGAAATCAAGGGTGTCATTCCCCATCCTGTTTTAGTGAACGAGGCCACTGAAGTACGTATCCGGAAATATCTTTGACTACCTTTTCTTCCATCACCTGTATATTGGTTATTTGTGTCACAGTCTGACAATTTTTATACTTCCATGCAGAATATAGTTCTTGAGAACTCATTTTATCTTTTTTTTTTTTTTCACTCTGCCTCCTGAAACTCCGAGGTATTGGCTGAGAACACTCACAGTGAAGAAGCCAGGGAAAGATTGTCCACAAATTCAGTTACTTGTACAGGTGGTTTGGATGTTGCTATGAAGGGCAATCTGGTTTGAGAAAATGCAGGCATAAGCTGATGAGCTACATCTGGAAAGAGGTGTGCTTACCTGTTTACTGAGCCTGCACTGTGGTATGCTTGCCCATGGTTCAGTGTGTCTGTAACTAGTCTTGGGAACAATGGGGACTTGTTCCTGCAGCCTGGAGGCCGAACATTTTGAGCCTCTTGGTAATCACTGTTCCTTGTCTGTCAGGAGTCTTGTCTACAATGTATAGATAGTCCTGTCAGTGTGCAATCAGGAGCAGTATTGAGCGAAGAGGTGCTAGACAGATTTGTTTTTAAAACGTTCAAATTAAGGCCCTCACGGCAATTTGCTTTAGTTATGTAGCACCATAAATATTATATCTCAGCCTAGTCATACAACATGTCAGATGCAAGTCAAACAGAACACATTGAAAGCTTTCTTTAGAATTTTTCAACCCATTTTGCAATCTCATCAAAGATGAGAAGCAACAAGCCCAGTCACAGAGATCAAGAGAAGTCTTAACGTGTCAGGAGAAGTTGCTGCAGCTGGAGATCTATTTTCTTCAGCTATTGTGAAAGAGAAGAGACTTCCCCAGGTTCCCTCTTCACTCCACAAAAGCCTTTCAGGAACTGACCTGACATCTGTCACCTCTTCCTCACCAGGCAGTGTAATTAGGGCCTGAGACTGCAGACCGACAGGGACATGCTGGTGACAGGACAGACATGGCTTCACTGTTGGGTTCCCTGGATGTGCCGAGAGCACCTTTGTTGCACCTCTTGGTCAACTCTCTCAGTGAATGGACCAGATCAGAACTAGTGTTAACCTTTGTATGATTGTTTATTTCTTTATCTGTCACAGAACCTTTCTTCTTTAGGCTCAGACTTCAAAGCCCTCTAGCTTTGCTTAGCAATCAAAGTGAGTTTCCTTCATATTTTACAAGTTTATTTTCTTAGACAGAAACCATTCTAAGCTGAATAAATAGTACGCTATATTGTTTAAATTTTGTGTGAGAGAGTGACGTATGCCAATACCCTTCCTCCTTCCTCCGTGGCTATAAAATAGGCCTCAGCAATCTAAAAATGGAAGATGAATTTCTTCTAGCAGTGCCTGGGAGCAGGGAATCATTAGATACCGTGTCAGTGTGGCCATTAGAAATCACCCACGTTGGTATTTAATGACAGCCCTGAAAGTTTGCTTCTGGCAAAAACTGGACCCCCAAAGTCTCAGCTGGGAAAGAGATTATAAAAATGAATTTTCAAATCACCTTTCCAGCTGTGCTTTTTGGTTATCTTCATAAACTGAACATCAGCTCCTATGACAGGATTCAATTTTGTTAGGGATTATGCTATACATAATGTTGTTGAATTATTTTCAATATTCAATTTAAAATAATGGCTTAGTAACCTAATGACTTTTAGAAAGTAGGTCTCTGTATGGGAAGACCTCTACTGATCAGAAGACAGGATCACAGGTATATCAGAAATCTCTTGGAGAGAACATGTCAGGGTCTACCATTTCCTCAAAAGTCACATTCAGTATGTGGACAGAGTCCCTCCCTGGAAACTAATGGAACCCCTTTGCTACAGCAGTGAAGAGATAAGAGCCAATTAAAAGAATGGCTTGCCGCAGTTCCTGTGAGTCAGCTTAAGAGCCAGAAGCCAGTGGCTGCTCCCTCCACAGCTGGCTATGAAAGCTAGGTACACACAGCCTCATAAATTCTTTCTTGCTGTGCTCTTCTCGCTGTGAAGAATCCCAGACGTCCATTTCAATGTGTGCACTCTCTTCCCCGTGGAAGGCTTTTCATTTACACTTTATACCTGTCCAATCTTCCTAAGTAAGCTTCCCCAGCTGCACGTGTAGTATTTCCAGTAGCAGCAGACTTCTGAGGAACAGAAATGCCAGCCTTCATTTGCATGTCTAAAAGCCACTTGTTTCCTATAAAACCAAGTTCTTCTGTGTGACTATTGAATGCTCGCAGGTGGTTTCCAAGAGACCAGATGAGGTGGTGGCAGACATTGAAGTGGCAAAAAAAAAAAAAAAATCAAAGGAAAAGATGATGGAAATAAATCAAATGATCATCATCAAATTAGTAACAACTAAAGTGAATGCTGAGACGTGGGAGTGAGAAAGCCCCTTCCCACTGGAGTGCTTATGATGATAAAGATGCAGCTGAAATGGCGAGGACAATGGGCACCATGCAAGCTGTCTTTGAAAGCTAGATTTTTGTTCGATAGTTTGTCTCTAAGTATGTACCTGGCCTAAGGGGCCCAAGTACTCTTGCCTCAAGGCTGTGCTGCCTTTGAACCATCATTTCCTTCCTGGTCTGCCATCAACTTGTCGGTGCCTTTGTGGCATGGCTTGTAGATCATTATTTCCTTGATCCTGTTTAGGCTTCTTTGTGAGCCATCAAAACAGACCCCCTGCTACTGTCAACAGAGGGGATTTATTGGAAGGATGCATGATAAGTCTCAGGGGAGGAAAGGCATCAAGACAGTGCTAGGGCTTCACTGGCAGGAAGGACTAGAAAGTCTCAATAAGGTTCTGCTATTGCAAAGGACAGGTACCAGCACTTATGCATCTTCTTATCTCTCTTGTAAAGATTCACATCCCAGGGAAAGTGTCTGGTGGACCTGACTGCAGAAGCTGTCAATCATTTTAGTAAGGGAGGGTGAAACGCCTTGCTTAAGATACTATTATCCAACGGAGTGTGTGTGTGTGTGTTTCCTTAAATAACACTGGCATACTACTACAGTGGAAGAGGGAATGAGAGGTAGACAGATACACAAGTACATGACTACTACATTCCTCTTCTCTAGATTAGGCTATTTTCCTATCTACATGTTTTAAGTTTTAGCTTAGCACATATGGAAATCAAATTCATGATGACCATTAACTTGGTCTATCTACAGATCTGCTCTGGGATAGCCTGACCAGTGGCCAGAAAGAAACTCTAGGAATTCTGTCAAGTACAGGGGCACTTCCTACTCTATCATGGAGTCTGTGATGCACAGTTGAGAAATTTGATTCTCTGATGAGCTGTACGACTTATTCAAAGATTCAAAGACAAGCATCAAGACTTGGGAGACTCATATATATACTGAGGAGGACCTGATTTCATTGCCTCAGAATCCAGTATAAAAAAAAAAAACAAAACACTGGATGGCAGCATCCTGTAATCCTAGTACTGAGGAGGTGGAGACAAAAGGATCCATAGGACCTGGTGGTCAGCCAGTCTAATCAAATAGGTACATTCTAGGTTTAGTGAGAGACCCTGTCCTATCCACTAGAGATTGAAGAAGACACTTGATATAATCTCTGGCCAATGTATGAGTGTAGACATGTACACAACACACACACACACACACACACTCCATTGGATAATAGTATATAATAAAGGTACAGATTGATTGCCTTTGATGCATCAATCTTGACTTTGTGGATCTGGTAGCCTATTGTAACACCTGTCCTTTAAGCCTACATATCAGGTCAGTGCTGTATTTCAGAACCACAAAGAGTAAATGAAGTAAGATAGTGAGATCTAGATGCAAATGGACAGGCAAGCCCCATTTGTTGTAGAACCCCACACTATAAATAGCTAAAGAGATACTTAAAAAGTTATTTGTAAGTCTAATATGAAGATAATCATAAAAATTTACTGAGGGCCATAAAACGACTTAAATAAATAGAGATAATTCTCAAATTATTTTCTGTTTGAAACACAACATCATTTTCAATTCATTTAGAATTATAAAACTATGAGCACTACAGATAGCAGAGGGGCTTTTAAAATAAGGAGGAAATGTAGGAGATTGATCTATTGGAAATTTATGTCTATATAGCTATATTAATTTTTGAAATTTATTTTTATTTTATGTGTCTGGGTGTTTTGCCTATGAAGCCATGTTTGTCTGTGAACCACATGCTTGCAGCATCTATGAAAGCTAGAAGAGGGCATTGGGTCTTCTGGATGGAGTTACAGATGGTTGTTAGTCACCATGTGCATGCTGGGGACCAAACCTAGGTCCTTTGGAAGAGTAGTCAGTGCTCTTAACCACTGAGCCATCCCTCAAGCCAGTGTCCATTGGATATTAAGATAAACCTTGAAACTAGGATAATTTAATGAATAAAGATCAAAAATCTAAGTGAACAACAGGAATCCTAGAACATATACATAATACATGAGTATACAATAGATTTAAATCCATGGGTTTCTAGAACAAGTGGCTTACTATCTGGGAAGAAAATCAAATCCCTATTCTACCCAATTCCCTATTCTACCACACAAATAAAACCAAACAACTACCACAATAAAGGACATATTACCATTAAAGAGATGTGAGGATCTTATAGAAAGGGGATAATATTATTCAAAACTTGAAAATGTCTACATATTGCATGAGATAAACAAACAAGATGTAACATATTTAAAAAGGAAAAGGGAGCTGGAGAGGCATGATTCCAATTCCATGACTAAAGGCCTGCTGAAAAAGCTTGAGGACCAAAGTTCAGATCCCTTCCTAGTACTCATGTAAAGGACAATTGGGTGATGACCCACTTGCAATTCCATCATGTGAGAGGTAGACAATGGGATCCCAGAGAGAATTGGCTAGCCAGACAAGCGAAATCTGTGAGTGATGAGTTCATCAAGGACCCTGCCTCAATATATAGGGTGGAGAGCAACCAAAGAAGGTACGTATGTCAACCTCTGGCCTTTACAGAGCACCACATCCATACATGGGAGCCTGCGCGCTTGCGCGCGCGCGCACACACACACACACTTAATAAAATAAAAGGGCAAGTACAAATTGAAGAGAATTTATAGAATATATGACAAATGATAGCTTACCTTTCTTGATTAATAACAATGAGAACAAAAGGTGGCAAGATGAGGAGTTGACTGAGAAAAAGGAGGACCAAATGCTTACTGGGTGTGTTGGCAAAGATAAGATGCTGATAAACAGCAGCATGCCCTTAGGATGCTTTTGTTCAGTAAGAGGAGAGTGCAGAGGGAAACAGAACTCAATGATCAGATCAGTGTGTTTAATAGGTTGATGTTAAGAGTGAATGCCCATGTTGGTTGCAGCACAAGGGAAGTCTGACTATTACAGAAGACAAGTTAGCTCCAATAAACTTAAGACATTAACCTAGAAATTTTGTTTTCAGGTAGTTATATAAATAAAATTTCATATAACTGGCTATAAGGAGTACTACTTCAAAAATATTAGTATGAAAACTGTAAACAATCAAAAGGCTTGGTAGAATAAGTTAAGGTAAGTTTATGTGCCATAGTATTGAATGTCATAAAAAGCAATTGTGATAAACTGTGGAGTTGTTTATTACTTTTCTTAAGTGGACACAGTAGAACATTAATAATAGTTATCAATAGGAAGTAATGATACAAGCTATTTCCAAATTTGTTTCCTTCTGCAAATGTATACTTTTAAATTTTTCTACAGAAAATGTCTTTCCATAGAAGTAAGTTAACAATGATGACATATATAATAAAAACAAACATGCTATAGTCAAATCGGCAGAAATCTTGTTTTTAAAGCCAAGTCTTATGTGAAAACTAACTCATAGAACCTACAAAAGAAGTGAAGTAGACATGAAAAGCTCCAGACCAGCTTCCATGGTGATGTTCTTGAGGTCCTACTTGTTGATGCTCTTGCTCAGGGAATTTCTGGGAAAAGGTGGCATATGGGTACCATGTCCAGATCCTGTGTGCTACATTGTTAGTATACCAGGCAAGCAAGCCACCATGACTGCTGGTCTCCATCGTTCCTTAGCTCATTCCATTTTAGACTCCACTACATTCATTGCCACAGATTCATTTGGTAAGCATTTTTTCAAAGATCTCTAGGTTTTATCTTCGCACCATACTAATTTATTTCTAGTTTAGGATGGCCCCATTACCATGAGATGAGATTAGATTGCGTTGGGTATCAGACCCTCAGATTTCATTGGAGGTGAATATGGGAAGTGACCATATGAAGAACAAGTCTCCAACTTTTCCAGGATGATTATTAAAGACATTTCCATTCTACTGTTTAAACTCTGCATCTGATGATCCAACTGATAAAAATTTCCTAAAGTTTTAGTAACTCCCACTTAAAAAATTTTGCCCATTTTTATAAATAAATATGACTTCCTTTGACAAGGCTGTTTTAGTCCTGAGTTGGCTAACATGTTCTCTTTTGACTTTGGCTAGCAGAGAGCTCAGAGCCATGCCTACTGCCAAACCATAGCGACACACAGCCACCTAATTTTGCAGAAAAACTCTATCCCAGAACACGAATGTTTATCCTCAACTAAGAGGCCCCATGATATGCATGGCTGGTATTATGAGTTGTTACAAATCCAGTTTGGAAATCGGCAAGGATTAAATAACAAATAAACACATCAGAGATTTGGACTGACCAACCTTGGTCTTTGGCAATAGGAAATGCTCATACCTAGCTTTGTTTGAATCAAATGCCTCTTAGGCATATTGCCTAAATCCGGAGTACTGTTCAGGAAAGCCTGCTGCTGCATGCAGTCATAGACACTGGAGTCTTCCTACTACCAAAGTGCATACCTGCTACTGCCCATCTGTGAGGTCCTCAGGCATCCAGTAAGGGTTCCAGAGAGCTCAGAGCTATACTTATTGCCAAACTATAGCAACACACAGCCGTCTAATTTTGCAGAAAATCTCTATCCCAAAACATGAATGTTTATCTTTAAATAAGAGGTTCCATGACATACAGGTTGAGAAGTCTGGCAAAAGAGCAAGGTAAGAAGAACCACTATACGGAGTTTCCTGTGGACTCTAACCTTGCTTTCTAGAGCAAGATGTAGTTGAATGGACCCTGAAATAGAAAATCTTCAATCATAGAAATATACATGTTTTGTGTGTGTGTGTATGTGTGTGTGTAGTGTGTGTGTGTACATGTGTGTCTGTATTAGTATATACTTCCTAATCTTCCTAGAAGGTCAAATATTTATTCTTACTGTTAGGGTAATATAGATAATTTTACAAGTTAACTGTAGAACAAGGCACAGAAAAAGGGGAAAAATGTTTTTGAGTACCTGTGATGTAAGGGGTTGTTTCATTTAAATGATATTATCTTATTGTAGGCCCCAAATGAACAGCTCTTCAGCAAACTCCTTAGTAACATGACAACATATCAACATAATAGTCTTTGCATTGCAATAATTTGAATAATGTGCCTAGGGAGGTGGAATCCAGTGGCGCCACCTTCATTTGAGTATCATGAAAACTTTCTGGCGAGGAGCCTGTGGGAATACAGAGACCATGAGGCTTTGCAGTGTTTCATGTCAGTTTATCAACTGGTCATCATGCTAAGATGATATGTAGCAACGGCCAGAGATGACGAACAGCAAATGAACAAGGCAGGCTCCTGGGACCCAATGACCCTCTGTTGGAGGTCAGCCTGGTCTCCCACAGGGGAGGCTCATTTGTCATGGGATTGCCTAAGAGTTTGGATTTGAAGTTTCTAGCTTTAAATCTCAGCCTCACTGCTCAGCACACAGTGGACTGGGACACTTCTTATTTTTGAGTCTTTCTGTAGACTGAGATCATCATCTGGGACAGGTGTTTTGTGGACCATCCACATTGAGTGTCCATTTTAATTGTTCCCTAGGTTGTTCATCGGTTAGACTAAAAATATCCCAAGGACACAGATTTTACTGTGAGTAATTGTGTTATAGTGAGTTTCACGGCTTGCCTGTCAGTTAAAATGTGGTGGGTAGATAGGTGCCCAGGACTGAACCATGAGAGAAACAGAGCCAGATTGAAGACCTCTGGTGACTCTTGCACATGAAAAGTACCCAACTTGTACAGCTACCCTAGAACCCCCACAGTGACAGACCAACAGTTGGTTGAAGAATCCATAGCAAAGAATCTAAAGCCCATGGGATCTTAAGACAGTTTTCCCTGGATGAACTGTACAGTCCCAGAGGACTCTGTAGACGTTCTGCCATATGGGACACTAGACTGTAGAGCCAGCCACTGGCATTGGCATTCTCACTTGTCCAGACAGCTGGGCAAAGATTAGAACACTGATGTGTGTGAGATGTGCACACCCTGGAGAGGCTGCCCACACTGGAGCCTGCTGCTGGGAGTCAGAAGCCACTGACTTCTTTCTCCTAGAAGGCTGGGTGTGTGTGTCCCTTTACAGTACATGTAGCCTTTCATTTGTAATGCCATCCATCATAACTATTAGCCAGTCCCTTTCACCATCCCCTCCTGTCCAAAAGGAAGAAAAGAACATTTTGAAATCATTCTGTTAAACTATTCTGCACAAAGTGGATGAATTATTTTTTATTATTTCTCCCCAGGGAGCTCCGCAGAGGCTGATTCTGATAGAATCCATTCAATTCACGATTTAAGAGAAACTTCATTCCCTCTCCTGCTGGGCTGGGGAGACTCCACACCAAGAGAGACACACACAACAACCCACATTCACAGGCTTTGCTCACACTGTAGCATAAAGCACTGACCTGTTAAGCCGGCAGCCTCTGCAGACAGGAAGGCACTCCAAGAAAGGAGGAAAAAACAGGCCTGTCTCCAGCATTGGGAACTCACGGAGCTTGGTAAATTTTGTCAAGTGACAAGGCGTGTTAAGGAAAACAACAGCTTTTATAACTCAATCTCCTTGTCGGCTAAGAGGGGTGGACTTGGTAATGACAGTTACAGAGCCAAAGTCTGTTTTTTCATATCTGAGTAGGGGTAGCACACAGCCCCAAGGAGTTAATGTGATGTCCATGTTCCACGGTAGGCTGCACACACCCATAAAAATTCAACTTTTTAAAAGAGTCTCTGCTAAGACTACATACCAGGAGGCAGTGGGTATGAAATCTCCTGAATATGGTTTAGCCCTTGGAGTGTCACCTCAGAAACACTGGCAGATAGACTGTACCTTGGAATCAGGAGAGTCCCTTAGAGGAGGTGAAGGTATCAGTCCCTGGGACGTAGCCTGAAGCAGGCCCCTCTGTGGAACCCTCTCCCCTAGGGTGGAAATAGGGCAGTTGTTCAAGTGAGAGGGGAACTGCTCATGCTCTCTTGGCATAAATAGATGGAGGAGAATTAATTTTTTTTTAAGGCAAACCTTTTGGCAAAAAAATTGTTCATTTTGACGATGGTAATATTTAGGCAAAATCTGTAAATTCCAAATAAGAAAATAAAATAAATAAATAAAGGATGCTGACCAAATCTAGGCAAAAATGGTTATGGGGGTATATTAAGGGTTTGTAATGGTGGGAAGTTGTCATATTACTAATATGCTTGTTAGACACAAAATGCCCTAAGTAATGAGGTATGATTAACTTGTAATCTAATGCTTTTAGAAGAAAATAATGAAACATATTCTACATTAAAAGATGGATAGTGCATATTATGGAGAGAAAAGCCTGACCTTTGACCTCTGGGATGGAATATTTGTGTTTCAGTCCTTGACTTAACCACACACACTGAGTTTGTGACTACCAAGCAGTGTACTAGCCCGTCCCATGTGACATGCCAATAAGAATAATATATCTTCCTCCAAGTTTGGAGAGTGAAATGGGATGGGCATGTGAAAAATAATTTGTTAGATTTTAGAAAGCCAGAATACCATGAGTCAAAATGGTAGGATTCAAAATTCCTTCTCTCTTAGTCATACACCTAGCCCCCTTGGTGCCTCCAATTCTCTGAGGGAAAACTAGATGACAGCACTATCTGTCTGCTCAGTGTCACATGCACCTGTGTAGAATAATATAGTCAGAGTAGCACTGTCACATACTGAGGGCTATGGAAAAATCTTTGTTAGTGACTTAGGACAACTTCCTTTGGTAAATCACCCTTCCTGGAAATACGTCTTTAAAGAACTGGATGTGACTTGTTATGTGGAGTAAAACAGGGGCTTACCTATTACCTAGGTCCTTTCCCACATCCCACTTGTTGCTTAGGAGGAATGCTTGCTGCTCAGCAGGAATGTTCTCTTAATCCTTACTAGGTTTTTTGGGGGTGGTCATCAGAACTGTTCTATATCTAAGTAAGCTATAGAACATCTCTTCCTTTAACTTCTCCAAGAAGTCATTAGTTTTGAATTAAAATCCAAGTCTAGAACCTGAAGGCCTTACCTGAAGAGACTACCTCACTATTTATTGACAAGATGCCTAGATTAGGGGTAAACAGACAGCTGTGTACACCTGACTCCTCCTTAGCATGTCTGAAGAGCCTTACAGTCGCCAAGTGCCAAGCAAGTGGCCCCAGCACTGTCATGGAGGACTTTCCATCGGCCCCTGTCGCATCTGTCTCTCTGCTTTCTTACAGACATGACCTGATCTCTAACAGACTTCTGGCCTCCAGGACTGCCCCTTTCCTCATTAGCCTGCTCACTTCTGTGGCTCACATTCTGCTCCCCAGCCTGAGGGGAGTTCTGATTTCAACTCTCCACCTAGTCTGCACTATCAGAATAAAATGCCTGCTTTTGAATCCCAGCCCTGAAGCACCCTGTCTGTATGGCCACAGTCAAATTGTTTAATTGTTGCAGATTCTTCAGCTGAACAATTAGAATAATAACAGGATCTACCTTCCAGGATCGTTGTACAAAGTGTCTGAGATTATAAAGTAAATGCTTAGGTTATTGGAGGGGTGACAAAATTCCCAGTAAATCCTAAGTGATATTATTATCATCATGCTCATTATTCCTACTATGGGACCTAGAGTTAGCATGGGAGGTCCCTACCTCATCCTTTCTCTTTACCTTCCTGTAGTCAGCTCTGATGTCCTACACCCACAACTGTGGGCAGAGAAAAAAACTTGCTTCCTGTGAGACTGCTACTGATCCAGTGCCTCATGAGATGGCACAGAACTGGAACGGGCTCAGCAGTGATGTATCAAATTCATGTTGCTCTCCGCCATTCACTGCCGAGGAGGTCCTTCAGCTTCAGTGACATTGCATGCTGGCTGCTCTGAACTGTCCCCAGATTCCATACAACAACAAAGGATATCAGTGCAGTAACAACCGCATATGCAGAACCCATTGCAAAGGAGCCAGCAAAGATCCCTAGGAAATTGCCCACGGATTGGAAGAATGCAGCTGTGTCAAACGTGTTGGGATTCTCCTTGGGACTATAGATGGATATAGAGCTGAAAAGAGAAGAGAACAGCTTAGTCAGTGACAGTTAGAATTACATACCATCTTCTGGAGATGTGCACTTTCCAATAAGGCTGTGGGCTGGTGAGATTCACCAATGGAGAAGGAAAGAGGCAGAGAAAGCAGCAAGGTTGCTTGCCTTCCAGCCCGATCCCATGGTATCCATATACTACTGCCAGTCAGTAAACATTTTTATATAGGGAGAGTCGTAAAGAATATTGTTTCTGAGCAAACTAGGCATTAAAACATGGTAGGTGTATATGGGATCTGCTGAGAAGATAGATAACTGTGAATTATTTAGTGGCCATATGTCTTCAGCACTGTTCTATATTCAACAAATGTCCCTGATAAAAACTGCACTTTTATGACCTGTGCACAAATGGGGGAAACAAATCACAGCATGCACAAAATATTCTGCCATGATCTTGTCATAAGCCACAAAACATTTCTCTCTCCAGTGTAACCCTGTGGGAATGGAGCCCTGGTGGCCTGCTGAACACCACAGCATTAACTCCCTGGACAGGCAAAGGCCCCTTGCTCACAGAAATAAACGGCAGTGGTCACCCAGAGGTATTTCTCATATCTAGTTCTTATGGTGCCAACAGACAGATCTCCACGAGAAATGTGACCCACCAGCAGGTAGTCTGTTTAGTTAATTTCTTTCTTTGTTTGTTTTGAGACAGGGTTATACTCTGTAGTCCAGTCTGGCCCAACTCATCGATATCTTCCTGTATCAGCTTTTCAAATGAGACTGTAGCTATGAACCATCATGGTTGGCTTATTTTAATATTTTTGAGGATGCTATATTATTTAAATGGAGGCTTTAAGTCCCAGAAAGCTATTAAGAGGGCCAGGATGTATCCTATTTTAGGAACTATGACCTCCTCATAGTATAGCAGCAAAACGAGCAAATGTACTAAACCTGGAAGGATTGGGGGAGACCAACAAAGTTCGATTTTAGAATTATTTTTCTTGTTTTAATTTTAACATCAAGACTTTAAAATTAGTCAGGGGGAAAAAAAAGAATTTGGCAGTGAATTCTGGAAAGGACTTTGTAGCTGTGTGGAGAGGAAAAGGCACACCAGATAGGCCGATGGAGATATATAGGATGATACACAAAGGAACACAGTCTCTTAGGCCAGGGTGGTTAGAGCCTGCTGACTCTCTACTCTGGCTCTCTGCCTCTAGAGACTAGTTTAGGACACAGAGCAAGTGGGCTCCAGCCTTCTCACAGAAAGATGTGTAAGGAAAGGTGGTAGTTTAAATGTTCTTTGGATTTCTGTGAGCACCTTTAGATCTCCAAAGCAGGCCAACGCTTCTACTTTGATCTCTTAATTGGATAAAGAAGGTGAGTGGGGGAAGGCAGCCTGAAGTGTACCTGAGGGAACCCCTCCTTCTGTGCAGTGTTAGGCTTCCAGCAAAGCCTTGGTGCAAACACAGCCTTTGTCTTTTGTAATTGCCAATCCCCTGAAAGGTGTTAAACCCCAAGGCTGATGTAAACCTAGTGCTGAGCTGAGGAAGTCTTGTTTAACTTGACATTCATCAGCACAACTCTCCATTTCTGTCAAGAGGCATGAAGGGGAGAATCCTTCCTTTCTTTCAAATAAAAAAGTCATTGTCTTTCCTTCCTTCCTTCCTTCCTTCCTTCCTTCCTTCCTTCCTTCCTTCCTTCCTTCCTTCCTTCCTTCCTTCCTCCCTTCCTTCCTTTCTTTGTGTCTATCTGTCTTTTCTTCCTTACTTTCAAATAAAAGTATTTATTATTTATTTATTTATTTATTTATTTATTATTTATCTACAGCAATGGAGCAGTTGTGAATAACTCTAAAGTTCTGGAGGTTGTGCCAGTGGATATGACCCCTTGAACTGGCATTCTTTACCACTCCCATCTCTGTCTTCCTAGAAATGTTTTTCTGGTTTCTCCTGATACCCACAGTATTAACTGGTGACACCTTATGCCATTCTTTATGGTCTGCTTTTCCTTAAACCTATTTCACTTTTATTCAGCTACAAAAGCTTTCATTGGAGAATCCATACACAATTGTAAGTATGACATGCTAAATATATTTCTTTATAATGTATGTGAGAAAGTGTACATTAGCAAAAGTTCCCTGTGTATGACCTCAACTCATCTTGCTGGCCTCACTGATTTGAGCTATGGTCTTTGGGGAGATGTTGTCCTATTTCTGTCTGCAAGCATGACAGAGCCTGTGTTTGCCCAACTCCATGTGATGTTTGCCTTACTAGAAGAGAAAAGCATAATAAACCCTTGGACCAGGGAGGTACTCCATTGAATTTGTTAGTCATAAGTCCTCTCAGAATATAATCACTAGGGGCCTGCTACATGCTGGGTGAAGCATTACATACAGGGTGCTGGAGACAGGTGGAGAAGCACACAGAATGGAAACAAAATTAAATTCAACAAATACCAGCTGGTACTCGAAGCCATCTCTAAGCAGAAAATCCTTAGAGATAGATGACAAGCACAGTATTGAGGGAGGCGCTGTGAGAATCACAAACCATTTAAAGGGGAAACACTGTTTTAGACTAGAGGAGATGGAATTTGACGTCAGGTCAGCAGACAGTGATTGGGGAGAGGCTATTCCAGGCAGTGAAGAGAATGTAAGGAAAGGCTGCGAGGTGGGTGAGTTCAGGGCACCTTCAAGACATAGCTGCTGCATAGTTATGACTGGAACTCAGGAAGTCTACACAGGAATTTATGTACAAAGGGAGACTTGGATGGCATAGAATTTCTCAGAAGCTGTAGTTCCATTTTAAGAATGCCCACTTGTACAACATTCACTATCTTATGCCTACATTGTAATTTTGTTTAATCTTTTATCTGTGTAAGATACTGAGAGTCAACGTTGTCCTCCCCGACTGCCTCCTCCCTTCTTTCTAAAATAAAGTAGCAGAAGAAAGGAGAATAGAATCACATAGTTAGTCAGTCCATAATTTAAACATTTTATTTCTTCTTTATTAAAACAAAAACAAAATCAAACAAAAAATAATCCTCACGTGAAAGTAGTTGAGCGACATTGTTGCATTCACCTTAAGAGAGTTGTTTCTTGGGTACCAGAGCCTTTGCTTAGATGAAATGTGGGCTGGACCTTCCTGTGTGCAGGGATAAGTGGGGTGAAGCAGTAAGTGCAAGCATTAATGCTTGGGCTTCCTTAAGGAAACCTGCTAGCTTCCTCACCTACACTTTAAGCTTTGTTCAGTCTCACCTGGCCTTGTTCCTCTTTGTATGGCTATGACATAGCCTGATGCTTGGCATGTGCAAGTCTATGCTAAGGATGAAAGAAAGAAGTGAAATATAGAGTCTTGCAAAACTGAAGTCAACTCTTAAAATGAACTACCCATGTAGGGTATCTGTTAGGCATTGAGTAGGTGGAGCCAAGCTGAGGGTGCTGTGGCATCCTCAATGCAATTCTGAGAATCTCCCTTGTGCCTTGTTACTCATGTCAAAGCTTTGGCACCTCTTGCTTGGAGGACCTGGGACATGTCATCATACTTATAACAGTTTCATCACCTGGTAAATAGAGATGATAATATCCCTCATGACTTAGTTTCTGAAGCACTTATCAAATTCCTACATAAATGTTATTGATCATAGGGCTATTCAATGAGTGCTTGTGATGTACACTCAAACAAAGACAAAATGAAAGTTGTTTATCCTCATTATCATCATCATCCTGCTGAGAAATATACATAGCCACACTGCCATTTTGCAGAGTTCTAGGATTTGAAGCAAGCCTTACTTCCCAATGTGGACGGGAAGGGCATTGACCTCCTGTCATATTAAGCTTGAGGTTGTTGGCAAGGAACGAGTCACAGGTGGGTTTGGAGAGACAAGGCACCATATAGGCGTCTTGTAGAAATGGCTATAGGAGTGTATCTCAAAGGGTGTCATGTTCATCACAGAGTTCTTGAGTAACTGTGTCAAGGCACAATGTGTCCTAGCAAGCTGGACAGGGGCCTTCTGAGGGCTAAGAAGGCCACAAAACTCTGTTTAAGCTGAACTTCATTATCAGTGCTACATGGATTTGTGGAGAAGAATGAGGCAGGAGGGAGGAGAGATAGACTTTGCAAAAGTCCATTGTCCTCAGGAGGAACCCTCTCTGCACTGCCAAGTTTTAGAGAACTGGTCCTTTAGGTCCTTGCTCCTAGAAAGACATGTCTTTGGGATCTGGTTTCCAGTCATGACACTAAACTTGTGAGTTGGGTGCTGCAGTTGGAGGGTTAGAAACTGGAAACAGCTCAAGATTTAGGTAGTATATCAGAGCTCTTGTTGTTGTTGTTTTAAACTTCAACCTAAGGGAGAAATATGATTGTTTAAGAAACTTTAACTCTTGTGACTTGACCCCTGTGCTAACTGTGAATGGGTAAACATATTGAAAGGACAAGAGAAGTTAAAAAGAAGTGGGCCCTCTGTTAATATGTTCAGTGCTGTCCCTCAGAACACCTGGAGAGGCCTGCGTATACCACAAACTGGTAGTGGTCGGGGTCTTTCATCACTAGAGTTTTGAGGTAGATAGATCCAATCACTTTGAAAATACTATGACCAGAAATACCAGTAGTGTTTAAATATTCATTTCATAAGTTGGAAATAAGTTCAGGTTATCGATTTACCCTGTTCAGGAGCTGACTGCTCAGCAGAAACTGGGAAATAAATGTGCACAGCCCCTTCCATCTAAGAAATTTGAAATAAATGAAGTACTGTAACTTGATGAACAACACTAATAAGGGTCTTTATTTTTCAGTGCACTACTTAAGATTCATGGGCACAACTAAGATTCTGTGTACTATTTCTCAATAACGGATTTTTTTTTTCTAGAATACAATGGTCGTGAAATGAAAAAGGCTTGGTGGCATAGGGAGCATTGAGTATCTGGATTTGAGACCTGGGTAGAGATCTTGGCTCTGTCTCACTGGCTGTGTGACCTTGATCAACTTACTTAAACTATTTGTATTCCAATTTCTATAAAATTATTACAGTACCCACTACATAGTGTTGCTATGACAACTAAATGCATCGATATTTGAAAGCTCTTAAAATGGCATCTGGGAGGAAATAGAACTTCGTTTCTTAGGGAAATCTTCCTTTCTGCTTCAAATGGTAACTTTCTTTTTTTCTGTTTCTGTTTCTTTCTCCTCTCTCTTTCTCTTTCTTTCCCTCCCTCCCTTCCCTCTCCCCTTCCCTCTCCGTCCTCCTACCCCCTCCCGATCTGAAATAGTTCTGAAGAAAGTATTTCAAAGTAGATATCCCATGAAAATTTTAACCAAAACAGAACCTAGGTTTTTCTGACTATCCCCTGGTCTACAGAGACAAAAATCTTTGGTACATGCAACATATTGAATACAGAGTATTCTATGGCATAGTAAATTCATGGTGCAAAAGCAGGCAGTGAGGAGGGGGAGATGAAAGTCAAAGAAAGGAAGAAGAGATGTTAAGGGAGACATGATCCTAAGTGATAGTGAGAGTACACATAGCAAGGAAAGTGTGATCACATTGGTCCCACCTATGACTTTGAAGGAAAGTGAGATTGCATTGGTCTTGCCCATGATTTTGGCCACCTTCCATTCTGGATCCTACTGAGTTACCATTTCTCAAATTGTTATAATTAAGTCAAGTCTCTGGGCTTCCACAAACATTCATTCTTGATATTCTTCCTTCACTATATCCCCTAAAATACTTTGCTACACAGTTGCTCCTAGAAACTACCTGGCTATGTGATAGTCTCAGGTTCCCAGTAGTGGTGCAGCTACATAGTATCCTGCTTGCATGGTCCTGCTGCAACAGAAGTGACTCTTTAGGACAACTTTCTACCCTTCAGCCTACTCTCATTTCTTTTGTTAATGTTAAATCACTGTCACTGTCATTTTTAAAAATGTGTTAAATGAACATACTGTATCCCCTATAGAATTTCTATGAGTTTAATAATTAAAGTGTGTGTGTGTGTGTGTGGTGTGTGTGTGTGTAAAATGGTTACTGTTAGGAACCATCTAGGATAGGCTAAAAGCTAGCAGGTGACTTTCCTGAAGATGGTCCACTACTTTTGCATGGTCTGTGATGGGTGAGCTCTAAGAGGCAAGGTCCAAAGGGACTTTATCTCAGGATTGCTTCTTGCAGCTGATATGCCTTTCCTGCCATGATTGAATTAATTTAACAATTCCTAGGCATTAGCCCACCCTATTGGGCAGATTTCCTGCAGATCAATGAAGATGTGCTCTTTTGTAGCAATGCTATATAGACAAATTGATGATTTTATAATTCTTAATAATGATTCTATAGAATTCCTAAATTTATACAAGTAAGTTTTGAGCCCTGTATCATATAGTCTGCGATTAGGGCTCTGTAACCCTTCATGTGTCATGAACTAATTATACTAAGGTAGAGAGCAAGAATGAAACAGATTTATGATCAGGGTAAACATTCTTTCTGGTCTGTCTGTGAAACCATTATCTGATTATTAAAGGTTATAAAATTAGATATATGTAGGTGCTCAGACAAAAAAATAAAATATTGTCTGGTGTATCTATACAAAAGCTCAAAACTGATGAGACACTAGGCAGATGATCTGCCTCTTGACAAAACCATGCTAACTTAAGGCATAAGAGTTATTGTTTTAAACTCTTACTGAACCTGTTGAGCTAGTGACAGACAGTAACATTTAGTTAGATAACTAGTCTTAATGAAAACACATGTAAACATTCCTGTTGTAACTCTTTATTCTATTTATGATTTGAATTTTTGTTTGAATTTAATGTAAACTTTAGAAAAAGAGATGTTTAGAATACCATATGATCATGTACTTGAAAAAGTACAAGAACTAGGAACAATGACAAGAAGAGAGAAGCAGAAGTGAAGAAGAAGAGAAACAAGATAGAAGCAGAGCAACAGGAAAGCAGAGCAGAGAGCAGTGAACAGGCTTCTTCATACCATGAGACAGGAGTTTTGTTCTTTGTTTTTTGTTTTGTTTTCTTAACAACAAGTTTCTTCTTACTGACAAGGACAGTTTTTTGTTGTTGTTGTTTTCTTTTTGTTTGTGATTTTTTTTTATACTCAATAAAAAAGGTAAAAGATTATTTCTTTAACTAAGCAATGAAGGTTGGAGCTTATTTTTCATCCAGAATGAGTGAATTCTTTCTTTCTGGCACTTATACAATGAAATCTCCTTATGGGGCTTTTGCTCCATCCATCAAAAATATATGTGCATTTTAAATATAAAAGTTGTAAGTATGTAAGTTGATGAGACAGATGGTTGGGCCCAACAAAAGTGTGAATGTGTGTATGAATATGTGTAAGGATGTGTGTGTGAATGTATGTAAGAATGTGTGTGTGAATGTGTGTAAGAATGTGTGTGTGAATGTGTGTAAGAATGTGTATGTCTATGCATATTTGCTTGTGTAAAAGTTTTTATCTCTATGAGTGTGACTTTCTTTTCTTGGTTCAATAAAAGTTAACTGCTCCAAGCTTCTTTCTCACCTCACCAGGGAGCAGGGAAGCTTCTGGGCAAGAGAGAAAGGAGCCTTAGCAATAAATCCTCTAGTGAATTCCCTGCTGCTCTACAGCATATGTTAATGGCCAGAGAATTATAAAGTAAGTTTATAAAGAGTTAAGTTGCCAGTGCTTATTTAAGCACAAACAATTATAAAGTACATAACAAGAGAGATAAAGAGTTAAGTTTCCCCAGTGCTTCATGAAGCACAGAACAGTAAGAAAGAGGTTCATAGCACAGAACAGCTAGAAAATTAAAAGGCTGGAGATCATCTGTCTTTTGGCCTGTGTCCTACACTGTGTCCCACTTCAACTCATTCTAGCCAGGGCAGACCCCCAGCAATTAAAATAGCCACAATATTTAAAAGAACCTTCCATTTTTTTCTTCCATTTTTTCAAATATTTAATCCCTAACAAAGAAATTCAAACTATCAGCACTAGTTCGATACTAGTTAGATACGAGTTTTTGATTAATTAGGACAAAAATATGAAATGGCTCCCTCTGCCCCCAGTTACTGCTCTAGTTGTACTATATAGAATCCTCCTTTGTGCTGGGTAAGTAGTTTTGTTGATAATTTCTTGGTCAAACTCTATTATTCAATTAATTTTCTTGATTTAAACTTATGTAAGTCCAGCTTTAAACCTCAACCTTCAAAGCAGGCTTCCTCTTCTCCACACAGAAAAGTCCTTAACAACATGAGCAGCACTGAGGTCCCCCTGCTGGTACCCTGTGGTACTGGGCGCTAAAGGGTGTGCCTGCCTCTTGGTCTTGGTCTTCATGTGACATGCTTTAGTCTCTGCTTCTATTGAATCATTCTTCCAGAGATCTCAGCTGATGCTCTGTTGAGAACTCTTTCTTCTCATGTACCAACTCAATCCTCATCTTCTCTGCCAGCTATAGATATTCCTGCTTATCCCCATGGCTTGAATTAGTGGCTGCTTGGCCTCAGTGCCTTTACCTTGTCTCTTGACCTCAATGTTCCCAGATAGTGAAGAAACATGGTACTTGCTGGCTTATCTCACTTGCTTCCCAAATACACCAAATCAGGGAACCTACAGGTTCTGCTCTAACTGGCTCCTGCTCTATTAATTCTATAGTCCAGGAGGACACCAGACTATGTGCTCATGCCTCACACCTATAGGATCTATAACCAATAATTCTCTTCTTCGACAGTGCTTGGAGAGAGAGTTAGCTTTCTCCCCTATAGGATGAATTAGCAGCCCCATCTGTCTAGTGATTCAGGGGAATCCTCTCCCTTAGCTATGTGAGGAAACATTCTTGTGAGGAGGGACCGCACCATCATATCTCAATACTACAACTCTCTGAGATCAAGTGCATCCTTCCCAACACTTAGCATTGGCTGGTTCATTGAATTGAGCAGTTGTCATGGGGTGGCCCTCTTTACTATGCAGCCTTTTCACATGTTTAACCAAGTCTCTAACCCGATGTGGAAGATGTGGAAAACGAGAAAAGGCTCATGAGAGAAGCACTCTTGTGACTTGTCACATTTAACATCAGATACTCACAGCTGATTTTCTCCACTTCTAGGGCTGGGTTGTCATTCTGCATTTTGGGACACATTTCAAAAGAGCAATACAGCAAAGAACGGCAATGAACTTTCTTAGAAGCTGTCCCATTTTGTTGGGCTTGTAAGTCACAGGCAGGGACCAGGCAGGAGAAAAGAATTAATTACAGTGTTACTTCATGTTTAAAGCTCTTTGTACTAAGAAAAGAAAGATGAACAGAGCAAGAAAAAAGTGGATCCTTATCTATTATTTATCTTTTAATAACTATACCAACGTGCCTTTCCCAGGAACTTGCTTAATTATGAATAAGGAATTGATTTTTATGGGGCCAAGAATTGTGTGTACACATTGGAATTCATCCTGGCGTCTGCCTGCCCATTATTCGGGCTTATGTTCTGCCAAAGGCTGATGAAGTTCTGTCAAGAGAACCTGCTGTAAAACATAATGGTTTCAGGAATTGGGGGCATTCCAGGCACCCTGGAGGTTGGAGGAGTGTTCTTACTAATAAGGGGTCCTGGCCGCAAGCTCACTGAGCTTGCGTTAGAAGCATAGGGTTTCTTCCCAAGGGCCTTCCCATGCAGACCATCACAAGGGCAAAAGGGGCCTGCAAAGGGCTGTGCCAGGGAGGCTCATTAATTAACTCTTTTGCCCTCTGAAGTATCATTTAATGACTGCTTGCTAAAAGCCCAAATTCATACCCAGGCCCTTGACAAATATCATCTTGCCATTCTAATGTCAGCCATGAAAGAAAAAGACAAGGATAATCCCGCTGGAAGTAGAGCTTGCGTGTCACGGCCGTACTGTGAGTTATATAATCTCAGGCCAAAAGGATTCATTCCACCAACAAATATCTATCGCCCCTACTGTGTGCAGACATTGTTCAAAGCTCTGGGGATGCAACGGGGACAAAACACAACTGTTCTTACATTGCAATGGAGAAGACAACATAAATACAGTGAAGCTAACAAATACACGATGAAATGATAGCAGCTAAACAGATACTGGGGTGGCCTATGTGGAAGGGAGGGTGCACTGGAGGATGGATAGGCGCTGTGCAGAATGGGCGCCTGAAGATGACTGTGAGGGAAGTGAGGTGAAAAGAGCATGCTAAGCTCTGAAGCATAGCTTCCATGGAGGGGTAGAGGAACCACAAGGAGGCCAGTGTGCCTGGGAGGGATGTGTGATGGTAGGGGGCAGGGCTAGCGAGGGGATATAGCTTATTCCTGGGAAGCCTGTCAAGCCAGTGTTAGGATTTTCCTCTAGGGGTACAGGCACAGCCACTGAAAAGCTTGGAGGTGGGGGAAAGATGTATACAGTATTCTAAGAAACAGCACAGGGAGTCAGTGACAGATTGACAGTACAGCAAAAGACTGAAGCAGCCAGATCTCTCAGTAGCTGGGGGCTAACACCTGAACAAGATCCCGGGAAGACAAGGGTAGTGAGGAGGAAGATGAAGAAAGCACAAGAGGCTAAAGGATTGATGGATTTCAGAGAAGCAGTTGCAGCAAGCATAGGGAAGGTGACTCTGCAGAGGATTAACCTGTGTCCCCACAGAGGAACAACTGACCTCATCCCTTCTGTTTCTAGCAGATAAGATAAAGTCCTAAAGTAAAATATCATTGGGAGATATTTTAGATCATAGTTTATTTCAAAATATCCTGATTCTTAGATCTGAAAGAAACGGACTGGGTTCTACCAAGAGTCTTGAGAGCTCTGAAGTTGGAGACAATTATACATAGAATGAAAGATTTCCTAGCCAGGGTGCTATGATGGAAACCCATGCCCTCAAGAGTTGGTAACATGGCCTCAGGAAACTGCTCACTGAAGGGTCACTGACTTGTTTTCTATCTTCCACCACATCTGCCAGGGAAGGAGGAAGAGTACAAAGATTTTCTGTGCCTAGCCACATCCTCCTGTTAAGAAAGGTTGGCACAGCCATGAAGGAACAATCAGTCTCTTAATAACTGATACAATGAAGGTTGTGATCTCATCAGACTCAGACTGATAATAGCAAAAGAACAGTCAGGAAGTTCAGCACATAATCATGCTTTTGACAGTTTCCTAAGTAGCCCTGGTCTATTAAATCCCAGCTTTAAGGTAACAAAAAGAACTCTTGAGTTTAAAGATGGTTGAAAGAATTATTTGTGTGAACATGCATGTGCACGTGTGTGTGTGTGTGTGTGTGTGTGTGTGTGTGTGTGTGAAATACAGGCACATTTTGGAAAGGAGATCTTCAATTATTTTGCAATTTAGCCTGAAAATTCTTGAAGTCTTGTCAGAATTGAATTAGTCTGTGGGCTTTGAGAAAATTTCTCCAATAACCAATATTAAAAGTGAATTTTAGATAGCCTTAAAGATGAACGTAGCTTGCAAACACTCTTCAAATTTCCATTTTCTTAACTTTTTTTTTTTTGAGGCATAAATAGGAATTTGAGCCAGTGTTAGAGATTGGGGGAGGAGGGAGGGAAGTAGAGGAGACTGGGGATTCCTGGGTCCTGATGGGAATTTCTTGCCCTTTCCCAACTTTTCAGTTCTGCTCATCCTCATTAATAAAATCAGCTCCAACATTCCTGTGATATGTGAGATTTGGGATAAATAAAAAGAAAAGGTATTGAAAAGTAGGTCGATAGCCACTCACAATGGAATTCTGGTAAAAATGAAAATATGATTATAAACAGGTACAACTAAGACCAATATTAATTCCCAAGTTTGAACCCAGAGAATGGAGTCGGATTCTCTTCTATGTCAGGTTAGAAGAGGACTCAAGAGACCTCTGTCTCCCGACCAGCATTTGCTTTGTCAAGCTCTTTGTTAAACATTTTGTAAGCATTATTTCATAAACCCCACCATAACCCCCTGAAGCAGGTGCATTATTATTTCATTTTGTAGGTGAGGAAGCCATGGCTTAATGAGATTAAGCGACTTTATGCACTTCATCTTCTTTAATCCTCTCAAGAATCTAAGGAAGAAAGTATTCTCATTTAACACACAAACAGATTCAAAACAGGTAGAGTCCTTTCCCCAACTTAACTCAGAGCAATGGAACATCAGCTTCTCAACTCAGCTCTCCCTGAGGGAAGCTGTATAGCAGGCTGCCTAAAAAGGAAACATCTGGATGCACTAACTGAGAATGTGCAAAGACATGACTCAGCAAAAACAACCTTCAGACAAGTGAGGCAAACACCACTTGCAAGGGGAAAGAAATAATAAATAATATAAATAAATAAATATCATATTAGTTAAAATATCCACTTCAATCTGACAACCAATAGGCTAGGAGTTCTTAATAGAGACCTTTTCTTTGTGGTAAATAGTTGATAATAAAAACTACATCCATATCATGTGACATTCCTGTCAACATTAACTCTGGCTTTCCATCCCATCTATCATTCAATCTGCTTGCAAAATGAGGTGACTATTGTCTCTTTATAGCAATTACTTATCTTGCTTAGTTTTCATTTTAAAAACAGAGATAAATTTATGTTTAAGTTGTATTCCTTTCAGGATTGGGATTAGATGTGTGCGGATGTATGTAATACTTAACACCTAGAATATAGGAAAGAAAAACCCATAGAGGTTAACTTAATAATTCATAATACCTATATTAGCATTACTAGATGACTGCTAGCTCTTTGATCATTTTCACTTGAGGGAGATCAGTAAAAATTAAGAATGATTTCGAAGAACATAGGGGGCAGTTAGGAATTGCCATTAATGTGTTAGAACTTTATTAGAATCTTCCAGAATGGAATAAGTAACCTGCTCATTTAGGCCAAAAACTGAATTTCTCTTTTCTTATTGAGGCATACAGAACTATGGGGATAGCGTCAAACAAATGGATGCAGGTGTATTTTGAACAGTGACTGAGTACTAAGGACACCCCCTCCAGTAGTCCCGCCAATCAAACTGAGCTGAATTTCCAGCTGTTCTATCTGTAATCTGGGGTTTCCAGCTGTGTATCCGCAAGTTACACAGACATACCACAGAAATCCTACTGTTATACCTGGAAAGAAAATATATTTGAGAACAGTGTCTGATGACATTTTGAAGAATTGCTGACAGCAACAATGAAATGAAGGAGGCACCAGCCCACTGGAGCTTGCTTTCATGGAAGCTGACAACTCAGGACTCATCACATGTTACATGGAGATAAGAAGAATCAAACACAGGTGTTCAGTTGGGTTGGCACTCGAGTGCCCCACAAGAACTGTGTGCCCAGGCCACGGCTGGTGAGTGGCTGAATGAAATAGTGCTTTCCTCTAGCTGGGTCAAAGGACGTTTTATAGACAATGAGCTGCCTTCCTAATCTGGGGGCTTTTCATTTGTCCCTCTCTGATTATAAACAGCTGCCCGAGACAGCTGATAGTGAAGACAACGCTGGAAAATATTTGCCATGATCAACTGTTTCTCCCAGATCGTCTCTCCTGCCACTGCTTTCCCATTTATTAGCAATTAAATGTGCATCTGGGTCCCAAATCACAGCTTAATTTAAGGAAATCTCTACATCCATCATTTTAGAACTACAGAGAATTTCACTTGAGTTCAAATTATGTTTGGATTAGAAGCACCTGTTACCATCTTAAACTTCAGTATTTTATCAAGACCCACATATTTGATTTTTTTTTATAAAGCCTAAAGCCTGAAGATCAACAAAGCTTACCAAGCAAGGGTTCTTTGGATTCTATGTAATATTCTTAAATTATAAATCCAGAAATTGCTAGAAAGTACATCCTCTGAAGAAGACTAAGTCATCTCCAGTACTGTATCATCAGCTGCATTTCTGTAAATTCTGTTTAAATTTCAGCAACACTGCTTAGAAGAACACACAGATTTGTGAGCAGATCTCTCCTATTACCATGCAATATCGAGTCTTACTAAAACTTCCAGTGAGAGACTCAACACAAAGGCAAACACTTCATTTGTTAAGCATTGACAGACCATAGAAAGGTACAAGCTACTGCTTGGTCCCAGGAAGTTGGGAGCAGAAGGGTTAGTTTTGGTCTGTAATAGTTTGTAGCCTGGAAGAATAGGGATGGCTACGATGGAGAGAAATCAGAAGAAAAACTCAAGTTAGAACCAAGCAACTAAGCTATAGTCATGCCAACAACCTGCTTGGAGGTCCAGATATCAATCTGGGAGTTCAAGAATGATGTGAACTGAACTGTGTCAGTGTCCACATGCTTTTGATCTAAAAGGATACTCCTCCATTTTCTTCACATTGCCCGTGGAGTTCACAAGCTCTGATGACAACTGAAGTTAGAACACAAATATTGACAGCAGAGCTAAGAGTGTAAGGTGAGAGGCTGAGCAGATGTTAAAACAAGATGTGATCTTGTTAATAGGAGCACCAACTCTGGCCTTAGCTGTGACCTTTCACAGGCCCGCAGCTCAGCAGGGATCCCATGCTCTAAGCTCCAGACTCCACAGGGGAGACTAAGTTGACTAATGACAGACTAATGGGAAAATAATAGTGGGTCCTGACAGTTGTCCATATGTGCTTTAGAGAGTGAGGTGTTGTGGGTGGTATATACCTCTGAGCTGATCAGCCTGATGTTGTAGTCATGGCTTAATTGATATTAATATTAATTATGTCAATACATGAAAAACCACAAAGCTACCACAACCAGGCACTCCTGGGGTCAACCTGAATATATGAGATGCAGCAATTCCCAGGTGTTGGTTTTCAGCTCACCCATGGCTAGATTTCTGTAAGAGCCACCATGTCATTATATATCAAGAAACAGACACACACACACACACACACACACACACACACACACACACACACAATCATTATATATCAATCATGAGAAATAACACATAGCACACGCACACAGTCATATATCATGATATCACATATACACATAAAATCATATATATCATGAGAAATACATACACACACACACAAACACACGTGTGCATGCATGATGCATGCACATGTACATTCCTGCACACAGGAAGCAGAGGAAATTGTTCCTTTCGAGGACTAAATTTTGAAATAATATTTTGACGATTAGAACCATTGTGATATTCAGGTGCCTTTAAGATGGCTTCAAACTTAAAGACCTTCTCATAAAGCTCATAGGAAGACACAAACCAACTGTGGCTCAGGAGGGACCTACACAAGTGCCAGAGATAGGCTGCTCCCCCTGGAGGTCAGGAGGTAGAAGGACTGTTTTTTGGTAGCTTCTCCTTTTGTGCTCTCTGTCTTCTCCATCCCCACCTCTTTCTCTGAATCTATGGAGTGGGACTTTTCTTTTTTAACCACACAAGCATGTGATCCCTTTAATGGGGGTGCTACAAGCTAGTGAACTAGCATCCCCTATACTTCTTGGATGGGACAAAGGTTATACATAAATTGCAAATTCTTTGGGAGAAAGGGTAGAATTCAATAATTAGACCCCACTATCTCCTCTGGGTTAAGTGTATTCATTAGACTTTTATTCAAACCTATTAACTGCCTTCTTAGAAAATTCAGTTTAAAATACATGTCTTCGGGCCATTGTTAGAAAGTGTCCAACCGGAAACAGGTGTCGTGGCAGAGGAGAGGAGAATGCCACTTGAATAAAGGAAATGTGCAGGACTGTGCTGCATGAGAGATGCTGCGTGCGAAGGAGAGGCAGGTAAGGAACTCAGAGGCTGAGATATAACCAATCCCTTGTTTTGTTTATGAAAAGCCCATTTTGTCAATCAACGGTAATGTATATCATTATTAAGAGTTTACAATGTATGAAAGAAGATTACGGCACCCTGACTATTTTATGAGTAATTTTGTCCACAGGAAAAGTGTGATCATCTTGTAACAGTGCCAGCACCTGGACCGCCATGCAATGACATCCCAGAGAACTGGGAGCATGCAAGCTATGCTTGCATGGCCTGGCAGCTTCTTGATAACACTTCGGTTTACTTAGTCTCCTCTGTGGAGCTGCACAGGAAGGATAGTCCTGGTACTGGACAGTCCCACTGAAAACCTTCAACTCTTGAAATTCTGGATTTCAGAAAAAAAAAAAGAATGTTAACTGATAACAAAAATGATAGCAACAGAGAGAGGAGACACTTGGCTTTTCAAACTACAATTGAATAAACCAGGACAAGACGAAAAGATAGTTTGTCAGTAAACTGAGCGCTCACCCTGCACAGTGCCAGATTGCTGCCACTTAAATACAAGATTTGGAAAGCTTACATGTTCTATCTCAGCAGGATGTTCAGTGATCAAACTCTGGGATTCTGAGGGTTCTACATTTTAGTTTTGCAAGCCAGAATCATGACCACTGTTTTGGATACGTTACTTGCAAGTTCTCACAATAAACCTGTAGCAGAAATAGTATTATTTACACATTCCAAGGGGAAATTGAGTCAGGTTAAGCAATGAGACCAAAAGCATGTAGTGAATCATACCGATGGCATTGGACCCCTTGTCAGTCTGCAGCACAGACCCTGTGCTGTGCTTTCAACCTTGATGATCATACCCTGTGAATGCTTTTGCAAGTCTGTGCTTAAAGAAAAGGTTAGTTGGAGGTGGCCCAGTATGTAGGCTTCTTTGTGAGATAACCCCCCACTGTGAGTCTTGATATAATTTAATTTTAACTTAAATCTTCACATTTCCTTAGTTCTTCTTTTCTGTGTTTATTTAGCAGTGAACCAGCAAAAATAATTTAAACAGAAAAGTGATCCAACAGATTATCTCAAGAAAGAAGAACCTTTGAAACAGAACTAGAACAGGGTTAGCTTTGATCCAGACCTTCCCCCTAGGCACAACGAAATGTTTGAAAGGTGGGATGTCTTGTTTAGCTGACAGCAAGTAGCATATCTACCCTTGGCTGCTACTGAAGTTTTCAGAGGTTAGAACATTATTTTTCTATCAGAATTCAATACAATTCCGTATGGAGACTCTTTTGGTAGCAAGGTGCTTTAGACCATTATCACCAAGCACACTGAGTACATCTAGACAGGATGTAACTGCACAGAGCATCCCAGAACAGGGAGATTTAAAATGTGTGATTTGTTCCTCAGAATACTATAGGGCACATGTGTCCACATGGACACACACCCCTCGAAAACATACAGACACAGACACACACACACACACAAAAAACCAAAGAGAGAGATACACATATATACAAATACACACACACACACACACACACACACACACACACACACACACACACACACAGATGTTGGGATGTAGAGGTCAATCTTCTGAAGGAAAAAGTGGGATGAAGAGTCAGGTGTCACTCCTTTGACTCCTCAAGAAGTCCTGATCTGCCCCTACATGGCATCAGATCTAAGATGGCTCCCAGAACACTGGAGAGATAGCCAAAGAAACTGAGGCCAGGGCAGTGGCTGCTTCCCCTGTCTTCATGGAAGTCCTAACTGATGATATACTTCCCAACCCCTGCTCCTTCTGAGTTACTTCATCAGGCAGGGCTTTTATTGGGGCATGGTGACAGTGTGGTGAGATATGATTGGCTGAGGATTTAGGGGCTTGGGATTGGTTTGAGCACTATAGATAAGTTTACCAATTGTGGTATAAACTCAGATCTGCACCCTGATGCCGGTCTCTGGAGTCTGACTCCCAGGGTTAGTCACATGACTCTGCTGCCTTTCCCCCACCCCATCCTTCGTCTTGTTTACACACACACACACACACACACACACACACACACACAAACACACACACACACACACACAGTGCTGTGGTCATGACTCTGACCCAGGCCTACCCACAGGTTTTCTCACTGAAGGCTGGTCAGCTTGGTTCCTCTTGCTCAGCTATTGGGAAGATCCTGTCATAGACCCATATTCTTTGGGCTTCAATATAGTTAAAACTATATTGTATGCCAGTGGGGATCCTTTCTCTGCCTACAACCCCTGTCGATCATCTGCCTGAGGTCACCCCACCATGAAAGGCTTTAAAGCAGAGAACTCTCACCTTCTTTGTGGCAGCATTTCTTTTAATGTTTCCTATCTAACTCCTGGATTTAAATCAACAGATTCTCATTCTTAGTTTGCTTAGTGAAGACAAAATGACCAACGTTACATTTCCTCTGGAGCTTCTCAACTAAGGTCCAGTGCATTGTGGTGAATGAGTTCTTCCGGCAGAGTGAGTGGGGTGTGGGAGTGAGTGTGAGGATGGCCAAGAAGAACCTCTAACTGGAAACTTACCCATGTCCTTGACTGTCCAGACAAATGCTGTAAGGAACAAACATGAACCACGAAATAGCAAGGGAGACTTCACTGGAAAGAACCAATAGGCATCATTCTGACACCCTAGATTACATTTCTGGGACCTTTGCTTGGTTGGTTTGGACAGGAAGCAGGCTTGGCCGCATAAAGGAGAGAGCTGGCACATCTTGCTTCCTGCACACTAGCTTTGTAATATACTGTCCTGTCTACAACACAAACAAAACAATCTCTGGTGGCTGAACTTAGAAGGGGAAAAAGACTTTGGCTTTCTGTCATTTTTCTAGAACAGAATGAGATGGAGTCTTTTTGCAATCTGTTTTCTATAGCCTTGAGCAAAGTTTTTCCCCATGGGCTTTTCCTCCTCTTCTGAATGATGTGGGAAACAAACTAGGGCACAACAGAGTTTGGGGAAAGTCTGGACGAAATATGACTCTGGAGGAGAAATACACACGCTAAAGCTTCAGGGCTCATGAAGCACAGGCTTTCATTTAAGGGATCCTGACCGTGTGAGAGATTAGTGGGCAACATGCATTCTAATCTCTTCTCAAATCCTGCGCACTCACAGGCACCCACAGCTCTGTATTTCCTTAGGTGTCACAAGTGCATGAAGGATATTGCACTTGATAGATGTTCTTACTACACTCTCAAGGTTCATTCATCTGTAGTTTCAGAAGCCACCAGCCCATCGAGGTTTTATCTTTTCCATAAGTTACCCAGAGTAGATGTAGCATCTCTTCCCTTCATAGTTGAACAGTTCCTGTGGGATTAACTGCTGCTTCCATCAAAAGCATGATGGCATGTGGGGTCATCAAGATGATGCAAAATCTAGCTTAGGGAATATGAAAAACTTAATACATAGATTCTCTTCCTCCAGGTCACAGCAATTCTTTTTCTAGAACTATTCTAACTCAAGCAAATGTTCAGAAAAAGGAAAGTGCCAGAACATTTACTATGAGTCCATGAAAGTCTCTCAAACTTAAAAGGAAATTTAAGCTTACTCTTAGCTACCCACTACTTACTGACAGTGGAAGAAAATTGTTTTCTATATTCTCAAATGTAGAGGTTTCTTAACGTTCCCAGGAAGATAGAATGCTAAAAGAGGCTGGAAACTGGATTAAGTGGACACTCTAATTATCACTGATGTTGTTATTCAGTGATTCTGTTTAGATAGCACGTTGGGTAATAGGGTGTTACATGCAAGACAAATGGACCTACCCCTGACTGCATCCAACAGCCATTCTAAAACAGTTGGTTTACAACATGTGTGATTTAACAACATGTATGGTTCAACATGCATGTAAAGTTTCCACCCCCATTTATTTACTAATTATCTGAGTCCTCCAGTTTCCTAGTGAATTTCTTTGAGCATATTCTAATATCTTTTTCTTTTTTTAACAGAAATGTTAGTGGGAAAAATCCACTGTAGTGAAAGGTGCACATTACTCTGAGAGCACAGATTTCCCCATAAATATCTGCGTCACTTCCATTGCTCTGTAATAAAGGGCTGCAGCTGTTTCCATGACAATTTTCATTTTTAAAAACCTGTATCCATACAAAGATAGACAATACTTTTTCCATGAGGCATCACAAAATAAGACCAAACGTGATGGGGTTCTTTTTGTCTTTAGCCAGGCAAGGATGCTGTGCCTCTAAGTCAGGGAAGACCAAAAAGATCAGGACTGTGGGTTACCTTGTGACGGCCACTAGCTTTCATTTTAAGCAGAATAGGAGTTGATAAATTAGAACTTTGTGGTCTGTTCAGTTTTATCCTTTCTAAAGCTACCCACCTCCCCTAAATCTGTATGTACCCTCTCTCCAGGAGTGGCTGCTGCTGGGACCCCTTCCTGTTTATTTCAGTGTCCACAGCTGCCAACCTACATATTATAAATATCATAAGTATACCATCATCCATTTAAAGCCATATCAACTTTCCAGAGACCAAGTGTGCTGCTCTGGTCCTTCCAGAAAAGGGAGTTTAATGTTCTATATGTGTGGTCTAGTTGGCACCAACAAGGGCAAAATACTGTTATCTGTGTTGCTAGTCTTGGGAGTAGCAGATACCCTGTGTTTGTTTTTGTCTCAGGCTTTGTGTTGAAAGCCAAATCAGATGCTAAAACTGATGTGGGTAGAACTCCCAGCTATGAAATGGTGGTCTGAATACCTTTCTGTAAACAAAATTCAACTGCTTATCCCTCAGTGATCTGAGGGATGGCTTCTTGCTGATGTTCCCATGCAGTGTGTCATCTGTGGCCATATGGCACATGGAAGAGAGCAAAAGTTGACTATGTTCCTCACGGGAAAAGCTTCTGAAAGGAAATTACCCCACCATCAACATCCTATCTCATGTTACTGCTGAATGTTCAAAGAACATAATCGTGTTTGGGGTTTTAGAAATATTTTACCAAACAACTGATTAAAGCTATTTTGTTTTTACTATGAGCATGGACTTATAGTCAAGACAAATAACTCAATGTTCAGGAATCTAAAAATCAAAAGAATTTTTTCTTGGAAGATGTAAGTAGTCAGTCCTGTCATTCTGTGAGAAGGGCCTTCCTTTGTTTTGCTGAACATGGACGCAATCAGGACGCCTTTACTGTGGATGTTACTAATACAAGGCTGAGATGTGACTTACAAATAAGCCATGGAATCTGTAGTTCTTCTAAGCTCAACAATTGCCTGTATTTGAGCTTCACATGCAAGAGATTCTAATGATGAAAACAGTGCTTCAATCTTCTTCACAATTGCCTTGTGATTGGTACCACTAGCTGACCACAGGAAGAAGGAATCCAAATTTCTTCAGGTCCTCTCAGATGTTACAATCTCATATGTTGAGAAAAATAGCAAATATATAATAACTTGGGTATAATTACAACAAATAAATAAAAACTTAGGGTCGAGAAATCAAAGTTTCTCAAAATTTTTCATCCATTCTCTCAACATCTAAGCAGGACAGCAATGCCTCACACTCCTAGAACTAACTCCCCAGTCCATCCCAGCTCTGGTTGGCGACCCACCATGTACAGCTGTATGCTCTGCTGTCCTAGATGTGGGCAACAAGAACAGAGAACAGACAGAAGCTTCCTCTGGGTGAACTAGGATGCCATAAGGAAAAGGAAGTAAACAGTAGAATGAATTAATTTATCAAACATAAACAGTAATGTTAAAACTGGATTCTGAGAGCTCATAGCTTTCTAAATATTTCTAAATATTAATAAATGTATGGAAGTTGGCAACATTCTTTGTTGAATACACTTGAGGTCACCCTTTCCAAGCTCCACTCATAGTCCAACAGGAGAGCTGGTCTCTGTGTAAACAACCTTCTGGTTGTCAGCTAGGGAAGAGGAAGGTGAGAAAAGTACTTCACCTGGTCAAGAGAAGCTAAGGCAAGGAGAAATGTTGGGTACAGACACATGGAAGGCTGAATCAATTTTTCCTACTAATACTTCAGCTATTTCCAATCTTTTATCAGCTAAAGCTTCTTGAATGCACCAGTGGGTTACCACTCTCATTCTGGATGGGCAGGCTGATGATCAAGACAGCATGGGGTAAAGTTCAGTGTGACCTAACATAACTAAACACAGTTACATGGTGAGCAGGGCAGCAAGCAAAGTGCTGTCAATGGTAATTGGTCACCTGTCATTTTTTTTACACAAAAGAACCTGAGGGAGAAGTTACTTCGATAATGACAGGAAGGGATTGACTTTTCAAAATGTCTTTTCTTTGATAGGATCACACTTATTCACACAGTAGTATTTTCTAGAACCTACTAAGCACTTAGGATTTTAGAGGTGCTGGCGATAAAGGGAAATAGATGGTAAATATATAAACCAAAATCATTTGTTGGGATGGGAAGTGACTCATGACCTGCTCTATCCACAAATGAAAAATAATGCAGAATTTAGAATTATAAAGGCCTTTCAACAATAGCTCATCTGGAGATGAAATTTAGTAATGCAGTTTGACGAAATTCATTTCACCAGCAGATCGACACCAGGCTTAACTCTCCCTACAGTCTCTGTTCTCACTGTGTCGGCCCACTTTCAAAGACTGTTTTGAAAACTGCACTTTTACATTACATTTCCCAACCTGGTCTCAAATACTTTCTGAATGCATATATTCACCTTCTTACTCCTAGTGAAAAAGACACAGCACAGTAGATTTCAGATAGACCGCTGCTTTCAATTATGTGTACTAGAGAGAATTGGTTGCATTTGATTTGAGGAACAAAGAGGCCCTAAGCCTCAGTTAGTATGAGTCTAGAGCTGGGCCTGTGTTGGTAGATGTATAGGAGATAAAATATGGCCCCTTTGCACAAGAGATTTGAAATTTCAAAGATGAGACAAGGCATAGCAATATTTTATCATATAGCTTTACAGATCCAAGTGGATAGACCACTGTTTCAGGAATTTAGAGACGGGGGAGAACATTGTGAAGTGCTCCCTGCATTTTTAATATGGATCTTGGCTTTTTCCCTTATAGTGCATGCATTAGGATCACAGAGATGAGAGGAGCGCAGGTTTCAATTTGCCTGATTAGTCAGTACCTCGTGGGAGATAGCTGTGTGCTGGACAAGCTGTTGGCTTCTATATGCACAGTAACTGATAGGCCTTAGTGTGATCAATGGTACCTATGCTATGGCTGTATATGTGACCCTTTCCTTTGGCTCATTTGTGAAGACGGAGTCATGGCAACATGAGTCCCTCTTATTTTTCTCCCAGGGTTCTTAGAGTCACATTGTCTAATAGATGTGGACGATGAGGTATGATTGTTGCTAATGAAATTTCGCAATATCTGTCTGCTCATATACCTCTAGATCTGGCTTTTCCCAAGCAAAGAGGATTCTGTTAAAGTTTCACTGCAGTCAGTGCCAAGGACAAGCAGTTCTCCAGCTAACAAAGCAGGGAGTCATATTTATCAGTCCACAGGTCCAGAGCTCCAGGAAGCAACTGTTCGGAGGTTATTTTCCAAGTCTATTATATGGCCATCACTTAGAACCACTCAGATTGAAACCTGCTTCTGCGTATTTTGCTAAGTGCTGTGTCAGATGGAGGGTAGATGTGACTTCAAGAGCTCTGCTGGTGGTTGCATCCTGATTCCACACCTCACTCAGCTTTCCGCTGTCCACATTGTCCCTTTGTCTACCCTCCTTCCATGCCCACTGTACTCACAGTCTGCTGGCTGAGGCTTGAAGCCCTGCTGTTCCTTCTTGGAGAGACTCCCCTGGAAGGGCCCTTCTAGCCACTGCACAGCCATTTTCCCCATGTCCTTCTGTTTGTTGAAAATTCTTAGCCCACACTTTCCTCCAATTTTAACAATAGTTGCCTCTACAGATTTTATTTGTCCAGAACACTGTCATATTAAAGCATTGGCTTTAGTGCTGTATTATTTGATGTTTCAGAGGAGTTAGAGGAGGTCCATTGATCCCTTTTTGCTTGGCAAGCTGCAGGCTCATTCCCTCCAGGACCAGCTGTTAGGTAACCTGGCCTGGGGCAAAGAGCTTCTTTGTTGGGCAGACTCCTGACCAAAGCTGCAGCTGAGGCCCACACCAAAGGGCTCAAGGTCAGCAGGATGTTTCAAGATTCAATGTGAAATCTTAAAGTCTGACCCTTAAGAGGCCCTGCTCTCTCTATTGAGAAGGGCTAGCTGTGCCAGGTCAGTTGCTGGAAATATCTCTACCATTCATCAGATCTAGTTAATTTTAGCAAATTCCTTGTCTTCTAGAAAGTCTGATTTTTTTTTTAAAGCATGGTACTTTATACCATTTATTACTAGCTACTGATTTGTTTGATATTTTACTCATGTACATATTTTAACAATTGATTTTAAAAGAGTCTAAGAAATTTGGGAATAAAGGAAGCAAAGCTGAGATGATCTAACTGTTCTACTCCAGTTGGGATGATATCTGATACTTATCTATGCAATACTAAATTGCTTAATCTACCTGTACAGTGGGGTTGACAAGAGTATCTGGCCCTGCCCAAAAAGTCCCATTTTAATCCATTCAGTTTTAACTCCATCCTTGAAAGTCGTTGAAGATACATTCGTGCCAGGCTTTTGATGTTAATACAGTCCTAACACTGGAGAGGCAAAGCAGATGCTGGAAGACAACCTGAGTTACAAAGCAAAGGCCATCTTGACAAAGCAAAAGAACAAAGGGGAAGGAGGGGGCAGGAGACAATCCTCCTGGAAATTAAGCATGTCAAATGATATTTCCAATACTTGTGGATGAGAATGATGGTAGACAGCCATGAGCATAAAGCTTGAAAAGCCAAGATTTCCATTTAGTAGTATCATGTGAACAAAAATATTTTCAATCTCAAGTTCTTGTAAGTGCCTCAGGTATCGGCTTTTTGGAGGAAACTATCGGCTTATCAAAAACAAAGATTGGAAGAAGTGTGTGACTAAGCCTGGCATTTCACACACTCTGACCCTGTGCATCTATCTCCTGGGATTGGAACTATACACATCTCACACTGGTCAACAGCGAAAATAGCGACTTCAACACAAACAAATCAGGCTGCACCATCTTAGTAGTACCTGAAAGCACAGGTTAGCATTTCAGCATTAGTCATTCATCTAATATAAATGAGGATCAAAGAGCTTTTCCAGTACTATAGTAGCTAGTGGTCAAGACGACCCTTAATGCTTCTTGATCTTCAGGAAACATTCTCCATTACTATCTATATCTTTCACATTGTACCAGGGTTGGTCTCTGTGGCCACGGAATTGTACAGATGTAGTAATGTGTCATCAGAGAATACACTTTAAAAGTCATCACATGGGTAGGGGTATAGATCGGTGGTAGAGTGCATGCCTAGTGCACATAAGGCCCTGAGTTTCACATGCATTGCGGAATTATTTTTGTGACTTTCTCATGCATTCATGTATATTCTCTCATGGTTTACCTTGCATAGTTGTCTTGAGAGAAGTAAGTCTCATGCACCCTCGTCAAGAACTTATTGGAACTTTGGACCAACATCATGTGAGCATGTATAGAAACAAACTCATCAAGTCTACTTCCACATAGAAAGGAAAAAAAAAAAGAACGATCCTATGAAATTGTTGAGTGTGTGTTATAGCCAAGCAGAATGGTGAATTCTGGAAATAGTAATACAAAAAAGAATAAAGCAAGTAGGACTCACTCTTTAGAAGCTCAAAACCTCTCGATGAGAGGCTGTGCAGAGAAGCAACCACAAAGATGGCTAGAAAACATACTCATCCCATTGTTGATGAGGCAGGGGGGAGAGATGAAGAAGGATGATTCCTGGGGCAGCATGGCCACCAGCCCAAGTCCTGCTTGGGAGACCCAAGCATTAGGGTTGAAGAAGAAGACTCCTCCAGGGTGTGGTGAGAAGGCAGGGGTGCTGCGGGGTGGATTCGGAAATATGCAAGCTGAAGTTATAAACATGCCTCTAAATATGTGGGGACACTCTAGAAGAGAGAGTAACACAATGCAATTTTTCACAGTAGTACTAGCTAAGCTTACAGCTAAACTGCCAGATAAGGGCATGCAGTGAGGGTCTACAGCGCTTCTCAGTTGTGATCTAGCTGAATTCTTGCAGAAGGGCAGAAAAAGAATTCAGTGGGCCTAGAAACATGTCCTATTCTTACTCATTACCCACAGGTTCATAGGAGTATCCAGTGAAGGCTCCATAGACTGAGGCCCACTGAGGGGTTCTAGGCTATGCTTCTACAGTAGTTGTTCTCAACCTGTGGATCATGAACCCCTTCAGGTCAAACATCCCAGGCCAGATGGAGGGTTGCATACGACCATCGGAAAATACAGATGTTTACATTACAATTAATATCAGTAGCAAAATTACAATTATAAAGAAGCAACAAAAATAATTTTGTGGTTGGGGGTCACTACAAATGAGGAACTCTGTTAAAGGGACAGTATTAGGAAGGTTGAGAACCACTATTCTAAAGAGACCCTGCAACCCTGGGAGAGGGACAGGAAGAGGAAATCACCTTTTTCTGCTCATCTCAACCCAACTGATCCACATTTTCTGCAGCTGGCTAGTGCTGTGTGGTTTCATCCAGAGCCCCATGCCCTCCCTGGGGCCAGCTCTGTCCTCAGAGCTCACACAGCAGGCTTGCTCTGTGTCCTGACCTGTGAGGATGAAGCACCTCACACACTAGTTAATCAGTCCTTTACATATTTAATAGGTTCTTAATAGTGATTTATTTGCTAGGACTCTGTGATTTCTTTCTTTCTTCTTCTTCTTTTTTTCTTTTTAATCTTTAGAGCAGAAATTGCAAGCTTAGGTGCCTCCAAGCTGTACATCTCATGCAGAGGTCAAACTGTCCAGAGTTCCAGCAGCCTGAAGCTGTTCACACCTGACCAGGCCTGCCACTGTCCAATAGCAACTTCCTAGGATTGTCCTTTTTTTTTTCTTTTCTTTTTTTTCTTAATGAGAAATTGAATATTTAAACCCATAGAGTGTAATTTGCCACTGCTAAAATGTTGGAAGGCTAAACATTGCATGGGCTGTGCAGTCTGTGGGCTGATGGAGTCCGGACAGTTGAGGCCAGTAGACTGCACATTGTTAACATCAGCTTTTGACAACCAGCAGATAACATCTTTAGCATATGTTAAAGAAATTGCATAGAAACCACTCTTTTAAGACCCCTTATTTTGGGTGACCTTACATCACTAAGGACTAACTGGAGTACTGAGAAGTGTATCGTTTGCAGGCAGTCTTTAGAAGTGGTTCTAACATCCACAGACTCAAACCAAAGTAGAACTCCCTCCTGTACTGTTACTCTATCAATGTCTTAAAAACCTAGATGTACTTAAAACAGAAGCCTAGAAGTATGAAACAAAGGGAAAACTAACAGCTAGAATGATAAACTCCACTTGATGCTAATTACACCAGTTCTTATGAAGTGAGTTTATGTGCTTTCTATAACTGACTTGAAGAATTAAGTAAATAGATGGTCTTTCTTTTTCTTTCTTTCTTTTTCTTTCTCTCTCTCTCTCTTCTTTCTTTCTATCTTCTTTCTTTCTCTTTCTTTCTTTCTTTCTTTCTTTCTTTCTTTCTTTCTTTCTTTCTCCTTTTCAATTTTATAAACTTTATTATAAAAAACCTTCTACAATAAATAAAAACATCACACACCAAAGCTAACTAGAACCAAAGTCTATACAACTCAATACATTTCCCATAAATCAATTAAACTCATGGCCTTCTCTTTCTATATCATTGCATTACAAACTATTTGAAACCTGAAAATATACAAGAGGAACAAGTATGAAGGAGAGGAAGAAAACTAAAAAAGTATACATCTAAAGAGAAAGAACCACTGCCAGAAAAAAGTAATACAACTTGAAAACTCTAAAGTCTACATTTAAAATGACTAAGCAGACGATAAAATTAAATGTAAAATATAGTAATATGATATAACTGTAGCCAATTTAGAAAAGGTGAAGAAATATCTAGCAAGTAAAATATAGGCAATGAAATGAACTTAGTTTTTATAGCTCAAAGGAAAATAGAAGGACAGACTCTGAGGAAACCACCCAGACTGCATGTGAAAAAGAGGTACAGCATAGAGCAATCTCAGGCAGGCAGAATAAATGGGAAAGGTCTAAGTGATCTTAGCTGACGAACCATATCTGCAGCCCCCAGAACATATTTAAAAGAATAAAAACATCTACAATTAAACTTTCATTATCCCCAAATGTCCTATGGAAAAAAATGCTTGTCAATTCTGAATTTTATACCAACATAAAATATCCTTCCACAGTCAGGACAAAATCCAGAAACTGACACTGATTGGTAGATCCCAGTAGCAAAGTAAGTTACTCCCCATATATGTGCCTTAGTAAGTATATTATCCATCACAGGAGAAGCTTCAGAAAGAAGAGAAGTAAATGCAGGAGAAGATAGGCTCACAAGCAGTCGTAAACAAAGAAAGACCACTAAGCAAGCAGAAAGTAAAATAACTACTAATTAGATAAATAATAATGATCATTGAATAGTTAAAAATAAGATGGAACTGGGATGGCAGATGGTAGCATGAAGGGTGGAAGGGGAAAGATAATGATGGCATTATATGTCTAGAGACATTGATGTAAGAACTCTGTTAATTATGTATGCTACAATATAGGGCTAACAAAAACAATGGAAGGAAACAGTATTAATCCCTATAAATCAGAAAATAAGAGGCTGTGAACACTCAATTTCACAGAAGCAGGAGGGGAGAAAACAAGAACAGAGACTAACTCTCCTCATATGAAAACACAAAGTGAGGTGAGCCCCATTTACACATAAAACACACTTACTTTGTAAGCACTTAGACATACATGTTAATGTGCTATTTTTTAATTTATATGTGTAAAAAATGCAAATGACTGTAAAGAGCTATACAAAAGTGCTCATACAACATTGTTGTAACAGTGACAAAAAAGTCATTACTTAAAATTTTATTAATAGGAAAATATTCAAGTGAACTCATATGGTTTGACTGTGCCCTGGTAAAATATATAGCAAGGAACACATCTTATATCTAGAATTAAGAATATGGATAAGCTTAAAAGACATAATAACAAATGGGAAAACAAATTATGAGACATCTATAAGTTACCTAAGGCATTTAAAATGAAACATTCAGTATCTCATCCTTACTTATTGAAAAAAAGCACGTGCTCAGAGAGCATCCCTGGATATCTCTCCCTACTCCAGTAAAACATAAAACTTTAATAGTGAAAAGGCCATTGCCCACCCTCTATGTTTTAATGTAAACTTTTGAGCCTCAGTAACAAGTTAGAGATAGCACACACCAGGACATGAAGCAGGATGAGAGACAGCATTATCATCACCTCTAGGTGTGTCTCTAAGTCAAGGGACCACCATTGGAACCTGTTCCTTATTAGACTTCTTTTGTGAGAAAATTAATGTTCTTGTTGATTTACTATTCTGGAAACGATTTTCTGCTCCTGCGGCTAGTGCCGCTAACTCAAGCAAGAAAACACACTGTGATACGTTTCATTCAAACCAAAGATGTAGAAATGTAGAATAGAGAATTCATAGGAACTGAAGCAGACATAGGCACATGTGAGAAAAGCTGGTTGAGAAACACCTACCCTGATATTAGGATGGGAAAATACAGCAATGGTTTGTGGGGGTTGGAAGTGGGAGGATGGAATAGGAGTAAAAGTGTTGCTTTTTGCCCCATAAAGCGATGGATATCCAAATTATTTCACTGAATATTTGAATAGTTTCTTTTTTCTAGAACAAAAGACATATCCAGAGGGTTAACTCTTCAGTTGCCAATATTGGCACAAATATATTATGGCTTATGGGTAGTGCTCAATAATCACCTCATATCTAATTTGTTTTCTGTTCCAGGGCAGAGGGCAGACGGGCAGAGGGCAGAGGGCAGCAGGGGCAGAGGGCAGAGGCAAGCAAGCCTTTTTTACATTAATCACACCATAGCAGGTTAAGTAAATAGACGTGTTGGGAAGCAAGAACTAAAAACTTAAAACAAATGAAAAGCAAAGCAAAAACAAAGAAACAAATAACCCTAAAGAGAACCCATGCAAAGGAGAACCCATGATCTGGAGATGTAAGATGAAGGCACCTTGGAGAAAGGTCAGTCAGTGAACCAGTTCTCTATAGAGAAAGCCAGCCTAGAATCCAAGTTTTTCAATTATATTTTCCAACTGCTCACTCAGTCTGGTATTTGGGCAGCAAGATAGCAAAGTTGCCAGTAAGTTTCAGCAAAATTTTACCTGTGCATAATATATATTCTCACAAGGAGTACAGAAGTTATACAGTAAAAATAAATAAATAAATAAATAAATAAGCAAGTAAATAAATAAATAAATAAATAAATAAATAAATAATTCTGCCTAGGAATCTATCTTGAGTCCTTCTTTGTAGGAAGCAGTTCTCCCTGCCATTAAAAGATGGCGTTTAGCATGTAGCCAGCAAGCATGAGTAGGCACCATGGCTGTGGCTCATTAAAGAGAAAAGGTTTGCGCTTCCAGGTGTGGCTACCCAATCAGCCCATCTTGAATCAAATGGAACAGCCAATTAATAGTGACAGCGTGGCAGCTGCTGATAGGATTAAGGCAATGCATATAAGGGGCAAGCAAGAGGAGCAGGGAGGAGAGCAAGGGAGAAGAACAAGCGAGAAGCAAGCTTGCTGTAACAAGGGAGCCTGAATAAACTGCTTGAAGAAGAACACAGTTGCCGTTTCATTATTCCGCTGGTCGGACGAGGGTAGTGACACTTCTTCCTGATTTAAGTACCATTGATATTTCTCATGCTTTTCTATATTTAATTCTAATGTGGTTTGGGGTATAATTAGCCACTTTATAGTCTTTAAAAAAATAACTAAGATATTTTTTACTTCACCTTAATTATTCAGTGCTACCCTTCATTTCTTCCCCTATGTTGCTTTTAGTTTAGAAACAATTAGTTCAATTTCTCAAGAAAGTAAATTCTCCAAAGTATGGAAGATATATACATATCTATCTATCTATCTATCTATCTATCTATCTATCTACTATCTATCTATCTATCTATCTAGATGGATGGATAGATGGATAGATAGATAGATAGATAGATAGATAGATAGATAGATAGATAGATAGTTTTCCAAATGAGTATCTAGATTGACTCCACTCATATACAGTTAATATATTTCCTAAGACAGTTCTACTTAGATGAACATTTTGCCTGTTTCATTTTTTTTTACTATTATAGACAATGTTGTGAAGAAATCTTCACATGACTCACTTCCCCCCTATACATATAAAAAGCTATTTTAAATTCCTGCATTGGTTTGGATTTTTTTCTGGCCTCATTCTTTCATAAACCTTGGGCTATGCCTTTAGCTCAGTTTTTGAGAGAAGTCCCTGCCAGCAGTCCCCAGAACTTTCGGAATTCTCTTTCCTCTTGCCGATGAACATCAGCATTGTGCTTTCATTTGAAGTGTCCAGGCTCCACTGCACAGCCAGTTACTTCCTGTTCCCACCCCACACTTTGGAGAATTTACCTTCTTGGAATATTAAACCAATTGGCTCTAGACTAAAACAGACCTGGGGTAAGAAGTGGGATGTAGAACTAAATAATTGGGGTGAAGTCAGAGTCTGTCATGAGAACTACAGGGCCTTTTCTTCAGACTTCTAAGAGTGTTATCCCTCAACACAGAGCTCCAATCAGAAGAACTGTCTGTGAAGACAGACTAACTCACATGTGCTGATGTCCTGAGGCAGCCCCAAAGAAAAAGATTTTCCAATTAATGTGTAAGCAATGCACTCTAGTTGATAAGCTCAGAGTTCTCCCCCTTCCCGAGCCATTTTAGGCTTTCCTATACCCCAGTCTTAAATATGAACGTTAGTTAAGCCTAACCTCTCTGGAGAGGTGAGAGGAAAATTGATAATAAAAGAGAAAGCGGGGGGTGGGGTGGGGTGGGGGGTGGGGAGGGGATAACCTGAAGACAGCAAACACGACTTAAGGTACCAACATATTTTTTTGTATCAATATTCTCCCAGGGAAAAGAAGATACTGCATTCATGAAATGGGAATAGGAGAGTACAAAAGAAACATTCAGAAAGCATCAAGAGTTCTCAGAAGTGCAAAGCTAAAAACAAAAATCTTCAACCTTGGAACATCTGTGTTGAGGAGGTAGCCTACAAAATATTCCAACTGACAAAGAGAGGCTCAGACAGATATACGGAACAAGAGGAAGGGCCTATGAGGAAAGGGGGGTGCTTTCACTGTCTCAATGTTCTTTTGAAATGAATCCTAGTATAATAAAGAGAAGAGGAAAGACAAATGGCCAGGGACTGGCATGGGAAATCTCCTAAGGTCGAAAGATCAGAGTCTCTGAATTGAAGTGCCCACAACATACAGAGCTCAATGGATGGAGAAGAGCTTTCCATTCATGCCACTTACCGTGGGTCCTTCAAGCAGGAGACAGGTGGTAACTTCACTGCTAACAAAACTAGGG
The DNA here is from genome assembly GCA_021653895.1 of Mastomys natalensis. Lineage (NCBI taxonomy): Eukaryota > Metazoa > Chordata > Mammalia > Rodentia > Muridae > Mastomys > Mastomys natalensis. The sequence continues at coordinate 100,706 of JAJTUV010000165.1, read as the reverse complement.
ATGGAAGACACACTCTCTAATGACAAGGAAATTCACCTGGACAATTCTGAGGTGACACCATCATTTCTACCGTAGCTGTGTAGTCAAAGGAATAGTTGTTCACAAAGGGAAAATAAAGCCATTTTCATCATGTGGTATTAAAAAAATAATGGAGATGGCAAACACAGATTAGTGGTAGAGCACTAGCCTAGCCTCTGTGAGAGGCCTGCATTAAAATCCCCATACTGTATTAAAATCAAGTAATAATGTGAGTCTGGAAGAATGATTTAGTGGTTAAGAACAGCGACTTCTCTTCTATAGGACCTAGGTTTGATTACCTATGCTCATATGGTGGTTCACAACCATCTGTAACTACAGTTCCAGGGGATCTAATGCTCTCTTCTATACTCCATGGGAACTAGGCATACATGCAGCACATAGACATATATGTAGGCAAAACACCTACATGCATAAAATAATAAAATGATTTTTTTTTAATGAACTGGGTGAGATGTTTCACCCTAATGCCCAGAGTTGGATCTCTGGAACTCATATGATTGAAAGAGAGAACCAATTTCCACAAGTCCTCTGACCCCTCCTCAACCCTACACACACACACACACACACACACACACACACACACGGTATGCATACACAAACAAATAAGTAGTAAAATAGTTTAAATGAAGAGGGTGAATGGAAAACAGAAACAATAAGAGAGAAACGAGGCTCAGAACAAAGTCTTAATGTTGTCTTGCTATCAGGAGAAACATTTGGTAGACAAAATACAAGAAAGTGTATGGAAAGTCAGGTAGGGAGGCAGATCAGTGAAGATTTCAAATGAATAAGTGCCAACAGCCCTCAAAGGGCAGGCGTCAAACAGAATTCAAAGAGAAGGCCGAGTTTGTACAAGAGACAGTTTCAACAGGGTAAAATGCATAAAGAAGCAGGTTTGGCTGAGGCAATGGGATGCAAGACAGTAGCGGGGCCTAGAAGAGATGTCAAGTAGAGTGTTAGACCATGGACAGGTGCAAAAGGAAAAATATACCAGTTGCGAAGCAGACAGTAGGGACACAGAAGCAGACCATTTAAGAAGGGAAAACCAGGCATATCTGATAGGAGAAATGAAAACAGCGAGACAGAAGAGATTTGGACCACAGGGGAAGAGAAGAGTTTGGGAAATAACCTTGAGCTGTGTGCGTAGGAAGCAGTAGGCATCCAAGTGAAGACACTGACTTTACCAGAGAGGGGATAATTTCAGTGAAGCTGGAGAAAAGATTAGAAGATAAAACATTTCAGGCTTGAGCTGTTTCTATGTCTGTGGTTAGTAGTTGACAGACATTTCTAGAGGAGAGAGCTGATATCCACATCTGACTTCTGGTGAGTAGAGGAACTTACGGTACACAGACAGGTATAAACCATGTTACAGACAAGAATACCTCACGCCAGACAGTCTCTTTTCAAGCTCTGGCCAGATATTTAATCCCACTAAAATTGTAATAGGACCCAATAAAATGACTTGGTCATAGAGAACAACCAGCTTGTAAGAAATGTAATAAATAAAACAACCCAAAATGGATTGCAAAACAATTAGCCATTCTCACCAGTAGGCAATTTGGGTACTCTTTTAGTCTGTGTACTTTTGAAGACATTTTTATCAATTTGCAGAATATTTTTTGTTTTAAGACTTTTCTCCCTTGTGCTTTTATTTCTGCCATTGTTATACCTGTTTGTCAAAGTAAAATGTTAACAGCAACAACGAGTCCCCACAATAAAACTAAATAACAACCTATGATGAGATCCACATGGCTTAACTCTGTGGTAAAACAGGGTATCTGGGTTGGGTCTACACAGCATGTATATATGTAGTTCAAGAGAATGGATGAAGAGAATTCACATGCAGAATGGTGTGTATGTCTTAGAGCATGTGGGTCTAATGGAGTTCTTTTTCCTTGTCAGAAATGCATCGTTTTTGCTCAGAGGTAGAAAACACAGAAAAAGTAAAATACTAAAATTGTTCAGACTTGTAAATTATTTGGCACTTTTTCCCCTTAATTCACAAAGCTTGAGTTGATTCTTGGTCAAATACATCCTCTCAGCTGTTTGGCTTGTTCTATGCTTTCTTGATGCATTATGAATATGTCCTTAGTACAAGTGATGAAATTACAGCACATGAAAAAGCAGTCTTTACAAGTAAGGCGCTACCCTCGGTTATTTAAAAAAAAAATGTTTTAAGCTGTCTCAATAATTACACAATCAGAATCCTCAACCAATACATTTTGAGTTTTATTTTTTCAAATAAATGTAGGGTTTTGAACATTTAGTCATTTAGTTTCCCTTATATCCAGTGGTAGATGTCCAAGGAAGAAAACACGGTATTGATATTATATAACCATTCAGTGGCACTGCAGAAATCATAACAAGGCAGAGGGGCACAAACAAAACTTCAGGATGAAACATTTGTTTATGGAGATAAACCATAAACATCCAGATGGTCTCTAAAGACCTAAGTTAGACTGTTCTGTGGGATGACTAGAAGTGCTGTGTAGCCTGGAACGCAAGTGAGAACGTTCGGCATGGTGAATGCAGAGTGAATCTTCACAGGAGATGAGCAAGTCAGGTCAAAGCAACTGGACCGTGGGATGCCTTTAAGGGATAGTGTGGGACTGTCCTTAGTGGTCAATATTTGACATGTCAAATACAGACAGGGGCTATGGACTCAGTAACAGCACTTTTATAGAAATTCTAGTCCTGTGCACAGGTGGTGGAGAAGAAAGGAAAAGAGGAGGAAGGGGATAGAATGGGATGAAATGAGATGAGACAGAGCAGGGAGAGGGAGAGGGAGAGGGAAAGAGACAAAGGACTGCAAGGGTTTGTGTCTACTGTGTACACAGGTGCAGTCCTTTGTCCCTAGACCACCTCTCTCTCATGGGAGTACCTTAGGTGATTAAGCAAGAGTTGATCTAGCTGAAGACTCATTACTCTTCAGGGGCTCTCATGTCCTATGTTTGCAAAAGGCACCTGGAGGCTATCCTGGTGTGAGTATCTAGCTGGAGGCACAGGTAATGACTGCTCCTGAAGCTAAGTAAGGTTCCACAATAGAACTGTGTGTATTTAGCAAACCTCCCCTTCATAGCATCCCCTCGTTTACAGCAAATCAGACTCAAATACCTGTAACTAGTCTGTCAGTGTGAAATGACAGGTATGGGAATCTCCTGGTGATTTGCACCAAGATGCATATTTATACACCCCTCAGGGTGAATTCTTTGACTTTTCTCACAGAAATGTTTGAGCTTGCTTAAAGAGATTCCTGTGATTTTGATTTGAATAAACAAAAGGAATAACTTTAAACAGAATGTTCCTGAAGAGTTCCTTTAGAAACCCGAAGCGCACAAAAAGAGCTAAATTGGATCAATATGGATTTTTTTTTCTAATGTAGAAAAAACAGAACCGAGTACCACGGCAGGCCCTGAAATAGGTGACAAACAATTTGGAAACAGCTGTGACGATTGCAAGAGCATCCCAATAACACACTGCCTGTATTCGCAGCTCAGTTTGACTCCTTGACTCCAGGAAATATTGAAAAGGTACAAAACATGCTTTCATGCAAGCTACTTTTACCATGATCAATCACCTGTCCATGTGTTTGCTGTGTTGTGGTTAGGATCCTGTGATTAATATCTCACCCAAAAGAGTCCAAGATATGCTACCTCCTTCCCTTTATTTTAAAAAAGGACTGAAGTTGAAAAGTGCAGAAAAAGGTATCCCAAGCATCAATACAAGGTGGCTAATTTTTTTTGAAAGTGATGATTGTTAACCTACTTAAAAGAAAATTAAGTACAAAATCATGAAGCATTTTGCAAAAAACAAAAACAAAAACAGTTTAGTACTGATATAGCAATCAGACTCTATACAGAAATACACTTTCTATGTAGACACTTTCTAAAATATACACAAATTTAAAATGAGTTTAAGTGGAGTTAACCTGTAATAAGGGAAATAATACCCCGACTAGACATCACACACTATGAAATACAATATCCCCAGTTAGTCATCACACATTACCAAATAAAATTTCCAGGAATGGGTTAGCTCTTTTTGAATTGCTTGGGCCTAAACATTACAGGCTGTTGTTGCTCTTGGTTAACCTCCAGAGCTTTAAGGAGGACCCTATTTCTGAAGTTGCCACATGCTTGAGTGACAACAATGAATAAATTAATTGGGCACTGACCTGGAAGCTTCATTCCCAAAGCCTGGCTTTCGTCTGGTCAGGCTCACCCAGCTGTGAGCTCTGCAAGCAACAAGAATGACCTGTCTGGCAAGATACATTCAGCTGGCTGTGATAATGGCATGAATGTTACAGGGGTAACCAACCTCTCTCTGACTGAAATGAAGGTCCTCTACACAGAACGAACCCTATAACTGGCACTGTTAATGAAGCCAAGAACCTATGACTAGCTATGGTATAGGCCCCAGGAAAACTTACTATTATTATTCCGCTAAATGGACATAGAATTAAAATGATCCCTAATCACTTATTGCTCTCACTCAACCTACATCAGAAAAAAATGTCTTCTTACACTAGATGGCAATTAATACAGGGCGCCACAGTTCAGTGTATTGGGACTATGAGACTTCAGGATGCTCAACGCTAAGTGGGATGTCTGTATCACACTCTGCCCTTCAAGGCTCAGAGAAAATTGTGAGAGAGAGGGCAGAAAGACTGTGGAGAGCAAAGGTGGTTGGTCTACTTAAGAAACAATGTTTTCAAGTCATAACAGGTCAGGTGCAAATATGAACTCACAGCAATTATGACAGCCTGCAAAGCCCCATGGTAAGCTCAGCCAGACAAATCTCACCATAATCGAGGAGGTGGGTATATAGTCCATCCCTAACTGAGAAGATATTGACGTTTGATAGCTTCTTGGAAAGACAGAGTTAGTTTTCTTTTATGGCATGAATATTTGAGACTATGGAGAGAGAGATGGATAAAGGTAAGAAGAACAAACTTAGGTGGTTGGGGAGGTAGGATGAATATGGTCAAAATATAAAAATAATAAAAATAAACAAATTATCTGGGCCAATTTATATCTGAGGTTTGATGGCCAAATTAACATTTTCTCTTTCTTTTGTTCATTTGAACAGTTGGCTGCCCAAATCCCCACCTTTCCATCTTTCCTCTTTCATGGCCAAATTACTACATGGTTTATATACACTTAACACATGTACACACATGCCCAATGACATGTTTCTGCATGTTCCATGCTGTTCATTTGACCACTCTGATACCACATTAAAATAATTTTAAGAATTGTATTACTCATTGTCCCTTCAGTTTTAGTATTTCTAGGCATCATTGTAACTCATTCATTCTTCCATATGAAATTTAAATAATGTAATCCAATTCTAGGAACTATGGCTATATTATTTTCATGAAGATTATATTACATTTTAAAATTAACTTAGGGACGCTGTGATTTGAACATACCCCAAAAGTTCACATATTGGAAACTTGCTCCCCAATGCAATGGTATTGAGAGGTGGATCCTAATACAGAGTTAGGACATGAAATATCCACCTTCATGAATGGATTAATGGTATTATCTGAAGAGTGGAACCCTTGTCAAGAGCATGCTTGCTATAAACGTGAATTTGGCTCTCTCTCTGCCATCCCATATTGGGCCCTGGGATGATGCAGTATGAGGACTGTCATAGATGACAACTACGTAGGTTTTGATTTTTCTGCCTCTAGAACTCAGATCTTTGTAAATCTTCCAATTTGGTGTTCTAGTTTGATTTCTGTTGCTGTGACCAACATACTCTGACCATAAGCAGTAAAAAGGGGGAGGCATTTATTTGTTTTATTTTTCCAGATCACAGTATACCATTGAGAGAAGTCAAGGCAAGGACCTAAGTAGGAACCTGAAGCCGAAACTAAGGAGGGACAGTGCTAGCGGGCTCACCTACTCGGGCTTATGCTTAACTAGCTAGGGACATTTTCTTTTTCTTTTCCTTTTTTCCTTTTCTTTTTTCTTTTCATTTTCCCTTTTCTTTTCTTCTTTTTAAATAAAGCCTAGGATAACTTTCCTAGAGACTGTGCCATCTCTATAGGGCTAGGCTCTCCTACATCAACTCCAAGACAACCCCCACAGACATCCCACAGTCTAAATCTAGGCAGTTTTTCAATTGGGTTTCTCCTTTCAGATGACTCTAAGCTGCATCAAGTTGAAAGCTAAGGCTAACCAGCACAAGGATTCTGTTATAGCAACAGAAGCTACATGAAGACAAGGCAGGAGAATTTGCATTTTTAATATTGAGCTTTCCTATCCTAGAACATAGCATAGTTCTTCTCTTTTAAAGATTTCCATTGTCTTCTCTAGGCTATGCACCCTATTTCTTGGATTTTTATTCTGCCTGGTAGGAGCACTTGCTCACTATTAATGAGTCTTGGTCCTTTTCTTCATCATTTGGGAGTCCCAACCAAGACAAATGATGAAGAGATCATTTATGAGAGTTAAAGCTAGTGGTTCCTAGGTTCAATGCTATGGTCCTGCTTCTTTATTTGAAAACTGGATCCATTAATAGTATCTTTCCACTCTCATCCTCATTATGCATCATTTGGCAAGCTGTGTATATGATCCTATGTTGTCTTCTGACTCTCAGTCAATTCTGTGCCTTTCTTCTTATGACTCACACGCCTATTCAGAGATAGCTCCAGGTCAGGAGGAATCAGACTGTGCAAAGTTCCCTTCAGATTCCAGGCACTTGAGTTCATAGTCCACCAACAGACAATAGATACATCTTACTGATTACCTAATAAAGAGGGGAAATTGCTCTCTGAATGTGCTGTAATTGGATCATGTCTTTGCTCACATGGTATTCAATAAGCATCCGGGAACATTTTAGTTTGTTTGTTTTTTTATTCTTCTTTTTTTCTCATTATTAGTATAAGAAAGCTATAAACCACAGTTAGAACATTAGAAAATTTCCACTGCCACGAAGAATGGCAGAACTATCAATTCAGATTCCACAATTATGCAACTCTTTTGTGTGTTAGGAGGGACTCTTGGCATTCTCACAGATACTATCTTGCTTTGATTTACAAAAGAAAACCAGGAGCTTAGAAAATTGAAGTAACAAAAAAGAAGGCTATAGAAGCTTATGTCCATGTACTGAAATGTTTGTGGAAGAGAATTCTCATGTTCAAGACACCTGAGTGGTCCTTCACACAGCCCCAGCTCAGCAAGAAGAGGGACTGGGCTCCAGGAGGAGGTTGCTCCAAATGTGCCTCTCTGTCTTGAAAACCAGTTTTGTTGGTATATCCCTAGATCTTGCTGTGACACAGGAGCTCCTTGCCAGGAAGGCTCCAACATCATGGTGCTACAAAGACAGAAGGCCAAGGTAAAGTTGTTGGTAGAAAGCTCAGCTGCTAGCGTCTTCCAGACATGAAAACAGAAGAAATTTCCCTGGATCGAATACTAAATTAATGCTTCTGGCCAAGTCACAGTGGTAGCAGGGGCACTGTTGCCCTCTTGTCCTGTGCACACATAAAGCATAGTATCCTTTGATGTTAACTGGATGCTGCTGTTAACTGCATCGCCAAGTCACCTAGGCTTACCTTTACTATGCCTGGCAGAGCCAGAAGCCTGTTAGCTATAGATTGAAGATGTCTAATGACTGTGTATTGAAAGGCATGATAGTTTTCATCACTGGGTATGAAAATCTAATGGCTACCACACTATAGTTGGCTCAGATACAGTTCTTTTAAATCTTAAAATAAGGCTTACCCTTACAAAAAAATGGGTTAAAAAACTTTTGAGTGAAACTCTTGGTAACTCTTAGTTATGCATATGGGCATAAGAAAGGAAGTTAGAGCATCCTAAACTCTGAGAATGGTCCTTAGATGGAGCCTTCCTGATCTATCTTCTCTCCCTGGCTAGGCCATCGGCATGCTCTAGCTATCTATTAACATTCCTGAGCAACCTGTTGCAATGTCTCTAATTCAAGACTCATGTTTGATATCAGTCAGAACTTGGAAAAGTATCCATTCTAAGCTGATTATCTAGGATCATCCCATCACAATAATTCAGATGATGATGATGATGGTGGTGGTGGTGGTGGTGGTAGTAGCAGCAGCAGCAGCAGCAGCAGCAGCAGTACTAAAAGTAGTGGGACTATTTGTTGAGTTTTTATTATGTTAGTGTTGGATGCTGTACATAATTTACTACACCAGCTCACGGTAGTTATGTGGTATCCATTTCATGCAGGAGGAAAGCAGGTATCTGGGAGATTTAGAACTTCTTCTCAGGTTGCACAATGGCAGTGACAGGGACAGGGATATAGAAGGAGTCCGTCTTCATCCAATCAGTTTGGGAATCTGTGATCTTTTCAATACACTGCTGTACATTCACTCACTTCTATCATCTACAAATGCTAAGAAGGTTAAAGAAATTTGGTTACCTGGCATTACAATTCTATCTTCAGAGAGAGAGTAAAACAATAGTATAAGGAGGAGAAATAAAACTCATTTTCAGTACTATCGTGGACTGAATGCAAGACTTTGTATAGTTAGGCACGGCACGGCCTTAGGGCTACATTCATAGTGAAGAAACATATTCCTTAAAATATCACCAAATACCAAAACAATTCTACACAAGTACCCTAAAACAAGTGCTCTATAGGCAATGAGTGATAACGTTAAAATTCTCTCTACCTCTTGGCAATCTTTAGGTTACCACTGGGTGTTGGCATTAGAAAAATTCTTTCTGTGGCTGATGTAAAATGCCCTTTCCAGAGAATTCTGGAGATGGAAGAGACATAGACAGACCATCATTACCAGATGAGCTAACAAATATAGGGCCCAGTAGCTAAGCAGTAGAATGCTTGCCTCGTGCTGGGAGGGATACAGGTTTGGTTCCCAAAATTACAATGATTCTAATCCAGAAGCTGCCAGCATTGACCCAGCCAAGTGTTACAAACTGGCAAAGCTGACCACAAACTTTACTCTCCCAAACTTTACTCTTGACTCGGGATAAGTTGAAAATTTCCTAGCGTATTCCTAGGATGCTCAGTGACACCCTCTAGAAGACCCTATGTCTGTGCATAGCAAAAAGAAATATAGACTCCTATAGACTAACAAAGAAAACATAAGGGAGACAGTATGACATAGGAAGTAGATTAAGTCCTTTTTGGTGAAGTCCCTCATAGCACAGTGGATAAAAGCAGAACATGGGGTTATGTCAAACTGTCAGAAAACTTTGCAGCATTGGGAACACAGTGAAAAGATAACCTGAAAACAAGAGAGGAGATGACAACCTACTCATCTTCTGAGCAGTTGGCATCCAGGATACGTTAGGAACTCAAACACTCAATAACAAAACCTCAAACAACACAGTTAGATAATAGACAAAATAAGGATAATTAAACAGGATAGTTCTTTAAAAAGAAGTGATACAAATGGCCAGCAAGACTATGAAAAATGCTCAGCACTGCCAACCCTGAGAGATGCAAATGTGACTACTGAGAGTTAGCATCTGGGTGCTCCTTCAGCTGATAACAAAAGATGGTAAGTGTGGGTGAAAACAGAGAGCAAAGCAAAGCCATGGTGAGAATTAGTCAATTAGGAAAGCCTAACGGGAAGCAGTGTGAACGATGTCCCAGTAGTCCCCCAGTGTCACATGTGGAGAGGTATCAGAATTCCCTCATAATAGCCAGGATGAAGATTCAGTAGGCAAGAAGATAAAGGAAAGATGCGTATACATGGACTGGAGTATTATTTCTTTATAAAAATAGATAAAATCTTGTGTTTTATGATAATGTGGATAGACTCCGTGGAAAAGGAACCTTTTCCTATATAGAAAGCCAAATAGTACATGCTTTTATTCCTCTGTAGAATCTGTGGGAGTCATCTGGAAGAAATGGAAAGTTGAATAGTGGCTAACCAGAGGCCACAGGAGATAGGGGCAAGGAGGAGACGGAGGAGGAAGAGGCTGAGGATGAGGAGGAAAAGGAGGCGGACAAAGAGGAAGAGGATGAAGAGAATAAGGAAGAGGAAAAGGAAGAAGTGGAGGGGGAAGAAGAGAGGGAGAAAGAGTAGGCAGAGGAGCAGGAGGAGGAAGAAGAGGAGGAAGAGGAAGAGGAAGAGGAAGAGGAAGAGGAGGGGTTTGGCAATGTTACAGTGGATCCAATGAGTAAGTTCTGATGTTCTGTTGTACAGTTTGGTAATAATGACAGTTAACACTACATTGTGTATAAAAAGTAGATCCTGAACATTTCACCAGGAAAAAAAGATAATTGTTTGATGTGACAGATATGTTAATTATCCTGATTTGATCAGCATACAATATATACATCATAAGAACATCATGTGTATTACACATTAACAAGTATAACTATTAACAGTTATAATTATATAAATGTATGCAATTATTATGTATCCATTTAAAAATAAAAGGAGCTGGGCATAGTGGGTCACACCTATAATCACAGCATTCTGGAAGGCTTATGCAGGGAGGATTGCTGAGTTGAGGCCAGCCTGAGCTACACACATAGTAAGTTCAAAACCAGCCTGGGTTACATAAAACTCTCTCACCCTCATCTTCCCACACATAATGAAAAATATATATATCTTCCGTTTGATGTTAAGTTAGATGATGTTAATTATTTATTTTTGCTCAGTTAATTAGATATTAGTTACATGCCTGCCAAAGATATAAGAGGCAGGAAAGTGAACATCAGAGAGTACTGTAGGGAAAGAATTCTTAGGGTAAAGCAGAGGACCAGAAGCCACCTAACAGCTCGACTTCAGAAAAGGTCCGGAACAGTTTCTAAGATGGGTGTTTCTAGGTTATTTCCCAGAAAAGAGCCAGGTGAGGCGGCTCAGAAACATTTTATGTAAGAAAGCATTTCTGCCACCATGAATAGTCTCTAGATAAACCTCAAATCCCTCAGTGAAGAAATCAGAAAGTGACCCCAGCCTACAGGATTAGGCCAGCTGCTTTCTCTCTCATAAAAACCCTTCTACTGAAGCACACCTCTGTTAAATCATTCACCCAGGGGTGGTGGTGGCTATTTCTGGACCAACACAACAAGAGAACTGATTCACAGAGGTAGCATAGCCGATGTACCCAGGTTTTTAAAAAGACATTTATTTTATGTGCATTGGTGTTTTGCTGGCATGTATGTCTATGTGAGGGTATCAGATCCTCTGGAACTAACTAAACTTACAGAGAGTTGTGAGCTGCCATGGAGGTGCTGGGAATTGAACTTGGGTCCTCTGGTAAAACAGCCAGTGCTTCTAACCACAGAGCCACCTCTCCAGCCCCCATGCAGCCAGTTTTGACAAAACACCTGGCCAATTAGAGTGTAAAGAGACAGAACTCAGGCTGTTCAGAAGCTCAGAACATTTCTGCCTGCCTGCCTCCATTAGGCTGCTCATTATCCTTTCCTTTGTTTGTAAAAGAAAACAAAGTATGTGAATATTTAAACATCAGGGTTTAACATCACATCTCTTAGACACTGAGCCACCAACCAGGCAGCATACACCAGCTGATATGAGGCTCCTGACACACATACGGCAGAGGACTGCCGGGTCTGGACTCAGTCAGAGAAGATTCACCTAACACTTGAGAGACTTAAAGCCCCAGGGAGTTGTGAGGTCTGGTAAGGTGAGGATATCCTTGGAGACAGGGGGAGGAGAAATGGGATGAGGAATTGTTGGATGGGTGACCAGGAAGGGGATAATGACTGGACTGTAAGAAAAGATTAAAGAACAATAATTAAAAAGAAAAAGATCATGATGCCCCATTTCTCTTGAAAAATTGGATCCATCAGTTTTGGCCCTATTTTCTGAATGAAAGTAATTAGACAAAACTCAGAAAATCTGCCACCTTCAAATATATTATTAAATAAATCTGAGTATCCCCCAAGTCCTTCTCTCCCAGCCTGGTCTGTCTCAGTTGTCCATCTATGAATCCTCAAAGGGCTAGGGTTCAGAGTACATGTAAGGGCTAAGGGTGCCTTGCTGAGGAGCTGGGGCTCAGTTCTATGGTGTCAGAAGACATGACAGGGTTTGAAGCAGTGCACTGACCAACAAGAAGTACATTTTATTTAACAGGACTCTGAGAGCAACGAAAAGAACTCACAGAAGGGAACCGAGACTAGAGGCTTTGAGGCCAGTGAAGACTTCTTTTGAAGAAATCTAAGAAAGGATCAGGAAAGGCCTTTAAGGGCTGTCAGAGAGATGGGGAAGAGATGAATCCTGGACCATTTGTAGACAGCTGAGCAAACAGTGGGGTCTGAGATTCAAGTAGATCTTGAAATAACAGAAAGGTGAGGGGAAGGGCAATAATGCCTAGCGTTTTCTAACCTTCACTAGGACATCTCAGTGGAGTCCTGAGGTCAGTGTATTATGCTTAACATATCTAACTGATTGATTTACACATCCAGACACTTAGGGATGAGGAAGTGGAGGTAGAGAATACAAGCTCTTTGGAAGAGACTGTAGAAAAGTACCTTGGGCTAGTGGTTATGGCCTTTAATGACAGGGGTGGAATGTCTCAATTCTGAAGGGAGAAAGAGCTTGTCAGGAGCCTCGAGGTCCAATGTACAACCAATGTTTTAATATTCTGGTAGATACAGATAACCACCGTCTTTACAACGATCAAAAATTGTACAGATCTTTCAAAAATTTGCCCCCTAAACCTTACTAGGTCCCGATGGTGTGACAGAGGCCACCTTGGGGCCAAACGGGCACTGAGACAGGATACCTAGCATTCTCCCTAGACTTCCGATGTGCACTGCAGCCAAGTCATTTCTTAGCTGCTAGAAAGACCTCCTGAATCTTCTAGTACACTCCCATCTAACAGGAAGGCTCAGCTGCCTCTCAAAATTGAAATCCCATGTTCACTTGTGGATGTGGAGATAATCTCAAAACAGCTATTTATTTGAAAAGTGGAAAAAGCAAGTAGATAGAATTTCCTGTAGGTTTCAGCCCAGTGGTTTTCAAATAGAGAATGAAAGGCACAGAGGTTTAGGTAATTTCTGTGAGGAGAGGAGAAATGGTGGTGTCCACAGAGCATCACATCAAAGGACTGAAGCCTCACTGCCGGTGGCATTCTAAGGAGTGGGGTGGCTTCTCAATCAACTTCATTGCCACAGTGAAAAGAATCTCCCAGAACACAAAGATTTCCCCCAACAACTCACAAACACTCATGTAACTCATCTGTGGGGGCTGCAAAGGCAATTTTCTAAGCCCTGTATTTCATGAACATTGGAGAGAGAAGGTGGAGGACACCCGCAAGGAGACAAGAGGAATGACAAAGAGGTCTAAAGGACATACTCTCTCTATAAAGATCACACAATTTCTGGAGAAAGGTAACAACCGGTGCTCAATTTTAGAGAAAACTTGCAAAAAATAGTATAATTTTGTTTATTGGAGAAAGAAAAAAATGCATTTACAAAGAATGACTAATATTTAGAAAGGGTGCTTACTCGACACAAACTATAGTCCATTATGTTTCTCTGATGAAAGCAAGATTTTTCAAAACTTGCAGAAATTTACATTTTATGCATAATGCACTCACATTTTCCATGTATAGTAGCCAAGCATCCCATAGTTACAGAAGCTTTGCTTTGGTTTAGTGTGCATGTGAAAAGTCTCACCATGCCCTAGATAAAAATTCACCTCACGGTTGTCGGGCTGTGTCACTCCCAAGGGAAGGCACATAAATCTTCATTTTACCAGGACAATAGCTTTGTATAAGAGGATAAACTAGTCCGCTTTAATCTCCACTACCTTCCAAGCTCACTACAGAAAGCTGCACACATGGCTGGCAGTTTGAGAATAGACTGTGTTAAAAAACATTCTAAACATTGCTTCGTTTTTCCCAGTATCTCAGCTGGCTCTGATATTCCCAACATAAGTAAATCAATCTCTGATATCTTATAGTTAACTAAAAGCTAATCTCATTAACCTTTCTCGGAAATTTCATGTGTGTTTTGTTGGACATTAGATAGGCAAAGTTAGTTGCCCAGTGTTTCTAGGAAGTGGCCTACAATAAGCTTCATCTGAGGTGGCTTGGCCCCATTATCTTCTTACTGACCCTGTTGCCTGCTTCATATTATCCTTGACTGAGGGAATTCCTGTTCCCTGAGGGCCCCTATCCCTGAGTCATGATGTGATTCTTCATTTGCAGGCAGTTTCTTCTCGTGGGAACTATTTGATTACTTTATTTGACATTTATTCCATTTATCTCACTTAATTGTAGTAAAGGTCTCCCAGTTTCTAGATGAAGGCTTGGAAAAGCAGCTTAACCTTCCTTGGCTAGAGTTTTCTCATCTGATAAGTAGAAATAAGAAGTATATACAGCATATAGCATAATAACATAGGGATATTGAGATGTTATACATAAATCACTTGCCAGTATATAATATACAGTAAACAGATATTAATAAAATATCAGCAGTGGGATATGCTCTGGTAGGACAATGAAGTATCATGTCTAATTAGAACCCAGAGTCTGAGGGTGGGGCCATGAGTCACAGGGAGAGGTGGAGTTGGCCAGCAGTGTCCAGAAGCTTCAGTGACAGTACAGAAGGCCCTAGTTTGTAACTACTCTTTGAAAATGGATAAATAAAAGTGGGAGAATAATTATTCTACATCAGGAGGAATGAGTTTAGGGAGCCATGGCCATCTTTGGAAGGCTGTGACAAGTATGGGCAAGTCTTGAAGCTTGCTGCACTCACTTTAGAGAGCATTGGCCATGAGCTGGTGCACATCCTGGTATATTCACTACATCATGCTATACTGACCCACAGGACAGCTTTCTGTTTGATGTCACCAATCAATAGGAGAGCAGAAATGGCAACACACTCTGGACATGCCTGAGCCACTACCCGATTTTGATCCTGAGAATCAACAATATTTGCATTTTCCTATGAGTAAGTCTACCTTATGTAGCACAGGCACACTGCTTTCTATTCAGTGGTGGTTACAAGCAGTGTGGACTTGTCATTGTGACATCAGAACAGGTGATTCCATAGGATGCTCTGTGATGTGAATGAACCAGACTCTGCAGAGCTCAATAGCAGCTGGTATCCAAGACCCTAGATCTCACCACTTCTTTTTATTGCTATTTTTAGCTATTTAGCATGAGATTCATTCTTACTTATCTAAGTCCGCTATGAATACATTTAGTTTGGAGGAACTATTTGTTGAAAAAGAATCAATATTCAGTGAAAACTGACAAAAACAATTGATAAAATACAAAGAGCTAGTTGTGCATGTGTGTGTTTGTGTTTTTGCCGATATGCCTATGTATGTGCACAAATTTTCATCTCATAAAATCTTTAAAAAATGTAACTCAGTTAAGTTTCCTTTGCCAAATCAAACAAAAACATTGGGTTGGACAGAACAGTTATTTCTCTTGTGTTTTCCTCTTATGTGGTGACTTGGCAAAGCCAGTGACATTCAAAGAATATCACCTTTTTCCTTTGATGCCATCACCATAGATATAGCCTCTATACATACAGAGAAAAACAGGAAGCAAGCTTCAAAGAATCATAAACACTTCAAGGGAGAAGTGTCTCTTTCTACACAGAGCTAAATGTCTGAAGGAACAACAGAGGATGATGAGAAAGAGAAGCCGTGAAGTCGTTGTTAGGGGGTTGATAGAAGACCATCCAAACACACCAGTTTATATCCTTAATTGTTGGGAGTGGTTCAATCAGAAAACAAAATGTGTGGGTAGATTTTTTTGTTGAGTTCAGTAACTATTCTTCTCAAGTTGGTCGGGGGAGACAAAAGGAAGAAATAGAAAGACAGCCTTTTGTTATTCATTCCAATGCTGATCTTTGGGTCACTTGTTAGTAAATGAACTTTCATGGGGTTTTAGACACACTGATATTTGCCCTCGGATCAGTGAACTTAAGTGAAAGGAAAGGTAGAACTGAGAGAAACAAACAACACAAAACAGCACAGAGAAGCAGCAATGATGCTCTGAATGTAACTGCAGATGACAAAGATTCAGTTTCCCATCAAGTAATGTGGTCATCTCTTGGGAATTTCAAGAAATTTATAAACATCACACACCAACACCAATGATTGCCTTTTGCTCTGAACATGTCAATTTGCCCTGAGGGGTGTGTGTGTGTGTGTTGTGTGTGTCTGTGTGACTTCGGTGACCTTAGAGCTCAGAGACGTAAGTTGCTCTGGCAGTTGGTGCTAGGAACCAAAACTCAAAGGTCTCTGCAAGAGCACTCTTGTCACCATCGAGCCATCTCTCTAGACCTAGAAGTGACTCTTGTAGAGAAAAGTGCCAAAGAGTACTTCTGTACTACATTTATACAATTCTTTTGTATTGTGTGAGTGGGTATGTGTGTGAACCTGCCACATAGCATGTGTGGTAGTCACAGGGCAACTGGTAGGACCTGGTTCTCTCCTTCTACAATGTGAATTCCAGGAATTGAACTCAGATTGTGGTCAACGGCTTGGTGGCACATGTCATTCTTCAATCATAGAGCCACTCACCAGCCCTATGATGCTTTTTATTATAGAAGCTAAAGTAGTTAACACTCATTTATTAATGATACAATTTCAGGTGAAAATTGATAAGGCCTCAGGTTGGGTTATTCATGAAAAAAATTAACGGGCAAAAATAGAATTATGATTTATACTTGTTTTAAAAATTCCCTCTTCAAACATTAAGAAATTTAATATTTTTATATGTTGCCTAAACTATATAAATTTGTTTAAACAACACAATGATGAATATTATGATGAAATATATAAAATCTGATTATAATTGAATAATTCATAATTCAGGGATTTATGTCGAAGGACCTTCTAATATATGTATACTCTATTTCTCCAGACTGCTGCTGTTTTTTATGAATTTTGGTATTTAATTCAACATTTTATTTACTTTCTGGTCCCTATCAGCTGCTGACTAAACAAACTTGCCATGTTTCCCATGAGTTCAGCCATTAATGAAAATATTAAACAGAATTCGTTTCTGAACAGAATTCACTGTTAAGCCACCAGAAATATTGGAACTTCTTGCTACACAAATCAATATGCAATTACTTAATTTTGCCTGCAACTAGCTCTAAATTCTCTGTATTAATCCACAAGTTTCTGATGAGAGGCCAAGCATCTTGCGTAAATCCACACACAATTTCATAGGGATTAAGAATAATCCCTGCATTTGGCTCAAAAACTTTAATACACTTTTGAAAACAGAAACAAACTTGTTCAGTGGAGAGCAGCAAGACAGTGGTGAGACCAGAGACTGCAGGCTACAAGGAGGGATTTGCGAAGAGCAAACATTGGATTCTCGATGGCTTTAATCCTTTTTTTTTTTTTAAATACCTTAAGGGTTTTCCTATCACAGAGGACATTCTTACATAACATTAAAGATGGCAGCTTGGTTTCCTCCAGGGTTGGACAAGCCATGTTAGGCTATCTCATTCTTGTACTTCTGTGACAGGTGTAAGTACAAGAACCATTGTCTTAGCTCTCTCACTGCCCAAACCCAAATGTCTTAGGCAGATGAAATTCTGGGCTCAATATCAGGCCCTGTGCTTGGGCTAAAGGGGAAAGATAGTTGCTTTTTAACACCAGAGACCTATTGTCAGGTAAAATTTAGATATGATGCATAAAGTTCAATCTTTTTGCATTTCCTAGCATTTTCCATAGAAGCCAGGAATCTGGATTTTTACATTGCTTAATTTTAAATTTGAACAACAAATTCAAATTTTTATTAAATATTCCATCACTCAATACAGGAAGCCTCCAGAAAATACCAGCTCAATGACTTGAAGACACTAGGGCAAGTGAAACCTTGTGTAGAAAGAGAACTTGAAATTCCTCAGAGATGTCCTACTGTCTGCTGAGATCACCAGATCTGGGTGAGTGGCCTCATCTAATGAAAGTGGAATTTAATCTTCTCACAACTTGACCAAATGACCGTAAACTCACAATGATCTGTGATTCCAAAGAGCTTTCTCTGGAGGCTCAGAGATGGGAATGAATCCATGTCTGGAAAGTTCTTGAAAATGCTTGCCAGTCAGGTGGGATGTGAACTTGGCTTTACAGACTGACTGCCATTTGTAGATCAGGGAGCTAGATCTCTAGGGAGCCATGTGGAATATGATCCTAGCATTTGGGAAGTAGAGGCAAGAGAATCAGAATCAAGAGTTCAAAAATAACTGGTGAGATGAAAGCCAACCTGAGCTATACAAGACACACTGTCACACACACACACACACACACACACACACACACACACACACACACACACTGTATTTATATGCCTAGAAGTGATTCTTTGCTGATAGAAGTTGGCACAAGGTATAGGACAGCAAAGGCCAAATGAGAGAGTTGGCCAAGATAGAGGTGGTGATGACAAGATGCTACTGAAAGCAGAGGTACATGGCAGTTAATTCTTGGGATTAACACATTGACCACATTCAGTTATGTTTGATTATTGCTCAGTTTAAAATGCAAATGGAAGCTGAAACATTTTTTGGATGGCATCAATCTTCATTAAGCCTTTCTTTAGGCAGTAAGTCCTGCATCATCTTACTGCTTGGTATCCTGAACCATCACACATCTACATTAACTGACTGGCCTGCAAAGCACTTAGATCTTCCATTGCCAGCAATAAATTCTGTGTTGATATAAACATATTTTTCTAAGACAAGTTCATGGTACATACATCTAATGCCTCATAAACATTTTTATGTGGCTAGGAAATAGGGTAATGCATCTTGAAGTGAGCTGCCTTGATCAGATGTTCTCATGTTCTGGGATACTGATGTGAAACGTTCCGCCGACCTGGATACAGCTCTGGCAGAATCAGTTTAGGGCTATTCTCATTCAGAGCCACTGATTAAACTCCTAAGCTAATCATTCAGAGAACTGGTTGGCAGGCCAAAGATTGTAATTTTTAATCGATTCTGGCAACAGGGATGTGTGTATCATTTCTGGGGTTTTATTCTCATCATTTATATCACATAAACATGTATACTTCTATACATGTTTATAGGTCCTATACACCTATTACCATCATTTATGATGAGATACTCATTAAGAATCTATCTATCTATTTATCTATCTATCTATCTATCTATCTATCTATCTATCATCTATCATTGATTAATTAGTAGATAAAAACTTGCCAACAAAAATGAGCCAACTAGCATTCCAGTTATGGGTGAGAAGGATTCAGCCATTTTTCTAATTTCAATTTTTAAATTCTATTAGGCAAGTATAAGAGACACTTTTATTCATATTGAAATGTATTTATTATTTAAATAATTTTTAATATCAAAGTATAATAGTAATATACTATCTACATTAAAGACTAAGGCAATGTAGATGTGTAAGTGCTTCAAGTCATTCTATTGCATTTATCTGCATTCATATGCCTATCCAGTCTTTTATATAAACCTTACTATGCAATGTGATTTTCCAGAAACCTTATAACTTGAAATGTCTCAGAGATTTTTCTGTATCATATACTCTCTAAAGACCATGGAACTTTACATAGCTTGTATGTAGTCCTGGTATATTCAATATCTTCTTTATTTAAAACATTTTGGCTATTTACATTGTTTTTGTTAGCAACTGCTGCAATATAAACATATCCTTGTTATAAGCAAATATTTCTTGAGGTAGATTTCTAGAACTTTCTTTGTTGGGCATATTTAAAACTAAGTTAAATGCTGACAAAAGCATATGAATCCAATTGTTCTCAAGATTTGCAACACTGACAACATGTATGCAGAGGAATATATCTTTACATAACTCTATACACAGAGACCCATAAATTCATCATTCATATTTAATTAAAATTGTATCACATTATCTTTTCCACATTGATTATTATATATCCATTGTGTGTTTAAGATATTAAGAGTACCAAAAATATTACAGATACTTTCTTGTATTCCATCCTTCATTTTATGTTTTAAAATTCACATGCAGGTATAGTGCCTAACTATTTTTCATTATTATTTCTAAAGATTTTCAAAATTTTTGTGTGCATGTGTGTTGTATGTATGTGTGTGTAGACATGTCTACATGTGCATATCCATATGAAGCCAGAGGGCAACATCAGGAGTATTTCTTTATCACTCTCCATCTTATGTGCTTTGAGACAGGGTCTTGTCACTGTACCCTGAGCTTAGCAAGTAGACAAGAGACTCAGTGAACCCCACTTATCCTCCCACTATGTCTCGCCTCTGCCCAATTCTAAACACGGAGATTGTAGGCATGGATGTGTGCTTGGCTTTCGGTTTCGATTCTCGGAATCTGACCTCAGGTCCTCAAGCTTGTACAGTGGTACTTTTCCAACAGAGCTGTCTCCCCAGCTCTGATTCTAGGCTTTGAATCTTATTTAAGAAAACATTAACATTTAAAAAAATCACTTAGAACACTTCCGATTTGTTTGTGATTTTTCTAAGTGTTTAGTTTTGTAATTCTTGCAAACTTTATGTTAGGAATGGTATGAATTAGGTCTTTAACTTTTTCTCATATGTAGTACAGCCCACTGCCCCACCATGTTTATTAAAATTCCCAACATGATGCCTCTTTGGCTAGAAGGTCAAATTGCCTTGGTTCCACACTCTTTCCTTCAGTAGGAGAAACATGCTGTTTCCACCTTTTGAAACTGGATGTTGCTAGTTAAGTCAACTTGACTATTTATAATGCTGCTCATGACTTGGGTTTTTTCCAGGTGTCCCACATGTCTTTCCTGCAACTCAAAAGATGAGAACATCTCTGCGTCGCTCATGGTGTTTGTAATAAATCAGTTTGTAGTAAAACTGATCTAGGACCCAATGATCCTTTAACCCTTTTTATCCATTTATTTCAGAGGAATAATATTTGCAGCATGAATGTCTAGATGTTTCTGCTAATGTGTATAGGTTTCCCAGGAGGCCAGAGAGGTAGTTGGATGCCCTAGAATTGGAGTAATAGGTGGTCCTGAGCTGCCTGACTTGGATGCTAAGAACTCAACTCTGCTCCTCGGAAAGAACCCCCTTAACTTCCAAGTCATCTCTCAGGTCCATTTGTTATATTATTGATCATCTTTGCTCATTTTACGCTACTATATCAGAATAACAGGGGATAAGCAAGTCACTAGGACAAAATATGTATGTTTATTATAATTCTAAAGGCTGGAGAGTCCAAGATCAAGGGCCCCATACCTGGTTAGGATCTTATTCTGTATCATTCATTGCCGAGGGCAAGGGAGGGTGAATGTATGAGAGAAACAACCTTCTTCATGAGCTAACTAGTGATAAGTAACCCACTTCTGTGTCAATGGTATTAATACAGCCATGAGAGCAGACTCATGACCTCATGACTCCTTAAAGGTTCCATTTCTCTGCGTTGTTATATTGAGGGTTAAGTTTCCAATACATGTAATTTAGGCTCATAGTCAAAGTATAACCCTGACTTTTATGAGACTGTTTTGTCCATTACGAAAAGTAGATTTTTTTTCCTTTTAGATAGTTTATACATCTATTACTTAAGACTCTTCTAATTATTTGAGGCTTGTGAAGATTACTTTGAGCAAGATAATTATTGTTGTTGATGGTTGTGGTTGATTGATTTCTGTGCCTTGCTCTCCTGTGAGCCAAATTTCTATGTTAACTAATATTTGCTTTTTTTGAGTGTTTTGTATTTTCTAATTTTATAATATCTATTAAGTCATTTATTTTAATTTTTAGATTTAAAATTACTATAACTTTCCTTTTATAATTTCAACTCTTGCCCATATAATGATTATTCTGGCCCTTTGTATCTGACCCAGTAAGCAGGTCTGTGTGTTAGAGTCTGATTTTTCTAGTTTTGTTCCCCTATAAAGTTTATCTGATCTGCTATATAATTACTCAGTCTTGCTTTAAATAGGTTCTTTTTTCTCTGGATTATTAAGCACCCAGTTTGATGAAAAAAAAAAAAAACTGACTTGAAAAACTAAACAGAGTCTATGGAGAAGTAAAATCCCCCAATCTACATCCAGGGATGTTCCAAGATCAACATTTTCCCACCAATTTTATCAGAATTGTTAATAGAATAACACACAGTTTCTTTAGTAACTTTTTTCTTATGAACACAACAAGGAAAGACTGAAGATGAACAGCTACAAGAACAGGCAATGTCTGCCTCACTCATTGCCTTTCACATCAGAATTAGGAATCAAATGCCTCCAAAGCAAACAGATAAGGATATGAATGAAAAAGGATGAAAAGAATAAAGCTGCACGTGTTAGGCTAAAGACTTAAATTAACAATCTCAAATATGACACATCCAACACATTTATAACCGGACTTCTGCCTACTTTGTGAGTTCTTCCTTCCACTCTTCTTCACCCCATGTCTTTCACACTTTCTAACACTAGTAGGAGAGAAAACAATGATAGAGGGGAAAGGCAGCAGCACTATCGTTAGACTACTTTCTGCTGATTAGGGGCAATGAGTTCCTTGGGGAAGTTTGATCTTCTCTGTCAGGATATATCTGTGATGCATAATTTCTTCTCGTTGATGTTTCTTCTTTGCACATAGTTACTTAACAAACGGTGACCAACAGCAATCAACAGCAACCAACCAAAAACCCTGCCTCTTGGGGTCCTCGCATTTATACATCCTCTGAAAAGCTCCCAGAATTCCAAACATCACATAATCACAGAAACTATCTACAGTTGGCAAAACCATGTCTCTGCCAGAGCACGAGGCAAATCAGAGTCAGCTGCTGGGGACAACCTGAAGCAGTCTCAAATCCCACACCTGGGATTAAAATGAAAACCTATTCTAATATTGATTTTTCAAAGAAACCAAAATTTTCACTATAGCCTTTGGTGACATTTGACTGTTTAACTGTCATTTGGAAAAATAAGCCCTTTGGCCTGGGATATGAAGTTCATGTATTCAATTTTGAATTCCATGCCTCTATAAATACCAGATGAAACTGCATTGTAATTCCAATATGACAGGGAAATTCAGCAAAGAGTGGTCTAGATTTCATGTCTCATTTCACATAAGAATTTACTAGGTACCCACTCTGCTATATTCTGAAATGAGAGGCATGATGTTGCTAACCCATGGAGAACATCTAAATGGTGAATGGATTTCTTCCCTTGCCTTAAAACACTGCCTGCCATTCCAGCAATAGAAAAAAAATGATGTATATGTGAACCCCTGGGACAGAAAAATTGATAAGAGCTCCCAACTTCTTTCTCATAAACAACGGATATTTTAAAGCTATTAGCGCAGGAGTTGGGCATTCAGGGACAGTTCATTTATCATCCATTGGCTGGTAAGGATGCCAGGCCTTGCAGTCAGGCTCTGAAAAATGGGTCCCGTGTTCATCCACTATTGCAGAACAGCTGCTCTTTCCCAAAGTTTAATCAAATTTTCTCAGCATCGCACGCCCCATGAAGGCAGAACTCACATCAGACCTGTAATAAGCCTGCCATGTAAATGCATTATAAAACCCAAGTAATATGAACAGATTATATTCTTCAGGCCAAGAGGGATTTTAATTTGGTCCAAAATTATGACTGAATATTGACTTGAATTCTTGTTCCTTGACAAACAAATATAGAAAAGAATTCAGAAGTGAGTGCTTTTAAAAGCTATTCTGATGTGCAGAATGAAAAGTCCAACTTAAGTTTGTTATAAATAAAGCATGCCTTGTGATGAAAAAGTCTTAATGCAGAGTTCCTAAAACAATAGAGTTCTGTCTTTTTATTAGGTTGCTCCTTTTACACCATGGTATGAGAGCCTTGACTTCCTTCAGACTCCACGTTTATGATATTCCACTAAAAATTCAGCATTCCATGTTTTGTATCACAATGTGACTAGAAGCTTTTAAATCTTTAAAAACCTTGCCTCATATAAGCTCAAAGTCATGGTGTGTTACTGTCTTATACAGCCTGCTACCTTCTTGTATGGACTACCATTTGCTACTAGGCACAGTTCTATCAATGTATGTCACTCATTGGTCATGGCAAAGTCAGAAATCAGGAAGTACTATCAATTATCCCAACAAGATACTGAAGGACACTACATAGAGACAAAGCAGTGGTTATGCATAACGGCAAAGGTATTTTGCGTCGATAAAGGATTGTCTGGTCATGGAGGGATGGAGAAGAATTGCAGAACTGAACATTGCAGGTCATCATCACAGGTTTGTGTAGTGGAAAAAGGAGTGATCTATTTATCTTGTCAAACTTTGGAGTAGTTTTGAATTATCCCAAATATTATTGTGTATTCAGGTGGTGGTTGCCAAGAACTAAAATTTTCTGGTCTTATTGGAAAGTAACTTCTTTGTCTGAGGATGACGATAAAAATAACCAACCAACAGACTAGTTGATCTCTACCTGTCCCCATGGATACCACATACAGTTTTGGATAATATTTGCTGCTGGATGCAGGCTGGGTGCAGCAAAGGTTGCTTGTACCATACACTCTTTGGAGCTCTTGAAATCCCAATGGCAGAAATTTGCTGTGGTGAATTAATATAGTGGAGGCTGACTAAGTATCCTGAGTAGTTTGACTCCAGAAGAAAATGAACCTACCACACCAGTACAGGTACGCTCACCATGGATCAGTAATTTTATTTTTGTTAATTATAACCACTCTGGTCCTACCTCTGCCTCATGTACAGATTGCTTAGTGCATCTCACTCTCTTACTGAGTGACTGGTCCTTCTGGGCTTCGACTATGGCACAGCATGGGACCTCTAAGCAAGAGGACAAATTCTCTAACTGTGGGCTAAAGTGAATGTGAAGTTACTATTACCTAGTAACAAGGTGTAAGCAGAAGACAGACTCAACTTCCTTGCATGAGGTACCATTAACACAGTCTAAAATAGTGACAGTACCTGCACTTTCATAGTAGGCTTCCATTGGTTTCAGCAACTCTGCACAAAGTAGAGAAGTATGGCCTGTGAGTAGATCATTTTGCACCATTTTGAGAGGTGTGGGGATGAGTGAAATCAGGAGTGCTTTAATAAATAGGCCTTTGCTGTGCCTCTACTGTGTCCACATGAGCTCTCCCCGTATGGCTACTTAATGCCCATTGTCTCTGAGTGTTGCAGTGGACTCTGGAGTGACTGTCTACCCAATTCTCCCCTCTCGGTTCATCTTCATTATAACTGTCACAGTTACTCTTCATTTTAATCCATGAATATTTCTGCCAATATCTTAGTTTAATATCCCTTGCTCTTCACTTTTTACTGAGTTCAGCTGCTTATTTCTACTTAATTATATCCCTTGGAATATCTATAGCTGATGATATATAGATAGTAAGCTATATTTAAAAGTATATTTCACTTTTATTTTTAAATCACATTTTTTGTTAAGCTTGGGTCCTGGGCTGTTGGTTATTTCCCAGAAGACCTTGGACACATTTTTTCTCTCTTCTTGGGATGCTTTTACTCCTAATGAGGACACTATTCTCAGGCAAATTGTGAGTCTTGGTGACCTCCATATGGAAAAACTGATCTTACTTTTTGGTTTCTCTTACTATTTGAACTTTATTTTTACTGGTCTCTTGTCTCGCTACACTTTAATCTATTAGTTCTCTTCCATCTCTTTTGTGATTCCTTAAAGGCCTTTTACATCTTCTTCTTATAATTCCTAATTAATGAGTCTTTGTCAGGTCAAATGCACACAGAGAGGCAGGGAAGGGGATGCCAAAACAACTAAAAATTAAAATGTATCGAATATAGATTAGTTTCTACTCAACAAGTTGTAAATACTGTGTGATATTTCAACTTGCATCTTTAAGTCTAGGAAATTATTATTCACTATCTCTTCAAACACTGCCTCACATCATTTACTTTCATTTCTCCTGAAATTTTTACTGATGTCTTCTGGATTTCTTCCTATGCTATCATTTATATCTCTTAACTAACTTGTCATATGTTTTAAGCCTGTGCTACATTCATCCTGGATCATTTGACAACTTCATCTTCCACTTGCCAGTTGGTTGATAATATGACACTTATGCCATGCATTGAGTTTTTAATGTCAATATTTGCATTTGCATTGGCCCAGCTCCATATTTGCATTGAGTGCTTCTTTCCTTGCTGTTCTTGCTCTTCTATTGGCCTCTTCAGTTTTTGTATGCCCATTTGATAATCTTCCTCAGACTCCTGTGCCTTCTGGGTGCTTGACCCTTTGAGTTTCTCTTCTCTCCCTGATTCCTGGTTTTCCCAGGTGAGGCTTGTCCTTTGGCAGCCTGCTTTTTCTGTGTGTTTAGCTCATTTTAAGAAGGAATTGTTCTATTTTTCCTGTGGGATTTCCATAGTCTGGCTATGAAAGACTCACTTTGGAGCAGAATTGGATTGCTTTAATGGTGAGAAGGAAGTGTGGATAAGAACATTGTTTTAATTATTTTCAATACCTTTTTCTGCTGATATATAGAGTTGCATGTTGGATTTTACTGCCTGGGCCAAGGCTTTTGATCTTTTGAACTCCAGGTCAATGGCAAGATTCTTCTCATAGTTCTTAAGGTTGGTGGAAGAGCTGATAAGGCTGAATGAGAACTCAGGAAGCCCAGACCTTTTTCAGTTTTTCCCACCAAGGCTTCATTATCAAAAGATGGGGGCTGGGACTCCACTGCAGAGCCTCAGAACCTCTGTGATAGCATGTGCCCCCACACAGTGAGCCTCTTCTGTTCTTGCTGTGATACTTTTTTTATTGTTTAATATATAGAAGTTATTTTTCTATCTTTCAGTCCAACATGCAGAAAAGAATGTTTGCCTTCTGAGATACAGCATTTCTACAAGCTTAGAGAAGCACAGGGACGTTTCTGTTTCATTTCAAAGCACCAAGACATGGTGATTATGGAAGCTACAGTTTTGGAAGATCTGTTAGACTTTTCCTCCAGCTGATTGCCACTCACAAATAGACCACAAGCCATCAGCCTGAGGATGGGACCTTGACTCAGATCTAACTAATCACTACATCCTAATTTCCCTGGAGTACTATGTGATCTGAGGAGATCTTTTAATGCAGGCAGTGCAAATGGAGACTCTGTGATTAATATGCAAAATATAGGGAGAATGAAGTGTTCTTTTGAGCTAAAAATTGCAAACTTGGTGAAATAGCCTTTCCTGTTTCACAGAGTAAGTCATCTATAGGTGTGAGCAAAGGCAGGCTTACACCCTAAGAATCAGGAGGATTAATGAAAAACAGCCATGCTGAATCCTCAAGCCCAGCATGACCTGGTGGGCTCAACCCTGAAGCACAGGTCAATGGATTCCCTTGATTATACTAATTTTAATTATGTTTCTGTCAAATAACTTGATTTATCTAGCAATGACTTAAAGTTCAATGGAATTGAGATAAAGACCATCAATATGGAATCACAATATCTATTTATTTCTGTTTCATAGATCATTTTGTCATTCTTGGTACAACATGAGCTACCTAAATTCGCCATCATGGGTCTGAGTTCCAAAGAAGTAGCAAGCAAATCATAGATCTAAATCTGAAAGTCAAAGACATGGTCCGGATTCACTAGATAAAGCCAAGGTCAGATCCCAGTGATTTAAAGAGGAATTAAGAGCTAGGGTAAAAGAAATCCAAAGTCATGGTCAGGAAACAGGAACCAGAGATCAGGAATGAGCAAAACTAAGAGAGTAGCATTGGATAAGTGTGCGGTACCACACCGGGAATGTCTGACTTAGAGTCACTGAGCATGGTGGCCTTGGTCCTATTTAAAGAGCCCAAAGGAACCTTTCCCATTACTGCCATGTGATACCACCTAGTGTTTAAGAAATGAAATAACCATAGAATTGATTGCCTGTACAGGAGTCCTTGGGAAAAATGAGCCATGCATTATTTTTCCTTAAATGATGTAACACAAGAGTATCTATCTGGACAGCCATCAAAACAAATTCGATTCAGGCTGATTATCAGTTTCCCAGCCAAAATTAACTTCTGAATCACCTTCAGTAAGGTGTGTCAAGACATAAGCAACTTATTTTTAAGTTAAGCAGATTCATGAGAAGTATGTCTCTGGGTTGTGACGGCAGTTTCTATTCACTCTCAACAGCAAGCATATCTTCTTATTCGCCCCTGTTCTTCCCAGTAGGAGCCAATGAGAGACTCAGAGCTAATGAGAGTAGCTAAGAGGGCTTTCCAAAATAGTTGGAAGAAGCACAATAAAGACTATTAAACATACATCCTCTGGAAAAGCTGTTAATGAGAGGATTAATAAATGCCTCCATCTGCACCTGAAAAGACCCTAATTGATTCGGTCGGTAATTATTGGAGAAACTGCCAAACAATTAGTTTGTGTTGTAGGGGACAGAGAAAGGTCTAACTTGCCTGTAAGGAATTTGCATTCTTCTTGGAAATGATTAGTCTGAGAATGAATGGGATTTTCTTAGGGACCTATTTTTATATTTAAGTTCTACAGTTCTTCTGAATTGATGTTAAAGGAAATTTTTAATTTTTTTTATACACATTAAATCCTGTGATAGTTATAATTTGCCCAACTCACTGAGGGCACAGATGGGTGACTAAATCCAGGCAATCAGAGATTGTATATACAGGTGCTGGGCACATTTTAGTGAATTACTGGATAGTATCTCAAGGTTCCTCTTAGTTCTGCGGTTGAGTCTCACATTATCCCATTATCTGACATGTTAATTCCTCTTAGGAAGCATGGGTGTTAAGGAGTGTGGTCTTTCAAAATATCACTTGTGGATAAGTGCCAAGTGTTCTCTGGCATCACACTTTCTGTGGCATTTTCTAGCAAAAACGTCTAAGCAGCATGGTACTCTCCTGTAGAGGGAGAAATTGCTGCTCCATTTCTCTCTCCTTTAATGAGCTGCACTGAACTTCCTTATCAGTATTTGCTTTACAAGGAATAAAGGCACTTAGTGCATATTTATTACCCTCCGAGAGGCTGCTCTTTAAAGAGGCCTTTAGTTTACTTCTAAGAAAACTTGGAGGCATTTATACACTGTGGAGTTATTTAAAAAAAAACAAACATATTCCAGCACAATGCTGCACTTACCACTTTGGATCTTTAAATTATATATTTTATATATGATATATAAGTAATTTGCATGTAAACAACATATAGCACATCACTATATCTTCATAATATAGGTAAAATATAGAGATAACAAAATATGTATATATAATATTTGTATATAATTATTATAATATAGATAATTTGTTGTTGTTCTTGTAAACCTGACTCAATGTAAGGTCATCAGAGAGGAAGAACATTCAACTGAGAAAATGTCTCCACCAAATTGGCCTATAGGCATGTCTGTAGGGATATTTTCTTGATTAATGGTTGATATGGGAAGGGTCACATAAAGACTATGAAGGGTCACACCAGCCTAGGTGATCCTATATAAAAGAGTAAACTGAGCAAGCCAATTAGCAAAACTCCTCCATGGTCTCTGCTTTAGTTCCTGCCTCCAGGTTCCTGGCCTGTGTGAGTGCCTGCCCTGACTTCCTTCACTAATGGACTGTGCTCAGGACATGTAAGCTAAATAAGCCCTTCCCTTCCTAAGTTGCTTTTGATAATGGTCTTCACCACAACATATAAGTGCATATGTTGGTACATCCACATATAGTTGGTAGTGTTTTGTTTTGATTTGATTTTTGAGATAAAGTCTCATTGTATAACTAAGGCTGATGTTGAACTTGCTTTGTAATTGGTTGGAATTCTATAGCCAGTCTAGATATTATTATGTATTTAATTTTCTTAGTATTTACTAAGTATTAATACTACTATTTACTAGACATAAATAGTATAAATTAGGTTGATTTGTCTTACTTAAAATGTATTGTGCATATCTTTTTACATCAATGTATTTCTTTCTCTATTATTTTTAAGTGTATGGGATGGGTGACACGACGCACAGAACTTGCTAAACCACCTGGAAACCACTGTACACAACTTCATGGCCTCAAATACGTCTTAGGATAATTTCTAGAAGTAGAGATCCTTATTAAATGACTAAAGCAATGACTTAGCAAATAATGTTAAATTATCTTTGGAAAAGTTGTATTACTTTTCTCTTTTGATAGTAACCTAGGAGGGTTCCAATTTTTCAAACTCTAGCTCTCTGTGTATGATTTGACATCTTGAGTTCTTAAAATTTCAAGATTTGCTAGTTAAAAAAAAGACAGAGTAGATATTGATAGAAATGATAAGATAATTAGAAAAGTGTTTCTACCATGTAAGTCTTCCTAGATTATAGAGCTACAGAGCTTTGCCTACTGTGTTGCTTTATTTCTTGCTTGGGATA
Organism: Mastomys natalensis; assembly: GCA_021653895.1. Taxonomy (NCBI): domain Eukaryota; kingdom Metazoa; phylum Chordata; class Mammalia; order Rodentia; family Muridae; genus Mastomys; species Mastomys natalensis. Next base: position 70,435 of record JAJTUV010000165.1, on the reverse strand, counting down.
GTTTTGTAATGTATACTAAATAACTACTCTTACAATTTGTAGATAGGCAAACAAATACCACTCTTCTGGTGTGTTAAGTCTTGTATGTTTCTATCTAGTATTTAATTTTCTTTATTCATGGCAATTTTACTTAAACAATAATTCTGTCTTTCTCATCTCAACTTTGTGGTTCCAAGTGAAGCCACTTATGGTCCTAACCTCCTTGCATATGGTTTACATGGCAGTGTCTCCCTTGCCTCAGTAAGCATACCTAAAGTAGTAACTGTTCTAGAATCTACAAGCTGTAGCAAAACTTAAGGCTGGGGATCATGGGGCAATGGACCTTGGTTCTTGCTCTGTTCTGAAGACTGAGGCAGCCACCTCCTATCCAAAAGAGAAAACTACCATGAAGGAGCTGGGTGAGGAGGGAGAGCCCTGCTCATTTTGTGAGGCCCTTTACTGAGCTATTCCTATGGCTGCTGCTCATTTACATCAGCTCACATTCTGTTTGCTTACAACAGTTTGGTTGGTTCTTTGAAAACTGTACTGATTGCACAGCTAATTAATGGGAATCCTGACACCAGATCTGACTTCTAATTGTGGCTTCTTTTGACTCTGCCATGGTGCCTCCGAAATTAATGTCTTTGTTCAGGATTTAAGCACGTATATCCCCTCTAGATCTCTTTGCTCTGTCTTCTGCCTCCTTTCAAAGTCTATTTAACAACTTTTAGAAAGGTAAATCCATCATGCAGAATTCATTCATTTTGAGTTAGTGTGCACACACTTGGAAAGGATATTCCTATATACTAGGAATAATAGTTTGGGTCAGAGATAAGCTAATTTCAGAACTTTTGAGTTAATTGAAGTTACTTTTATTTCAGGACAAATAATTGCTGGATTTTTTTTTTTTTTCGAGACAGGTTTCTCTGTGTAGCCCTGGCTGTCCTGGAACTCACTCTGTAGACCAGGCTGGCCTCGAACTCAGAAATCGCCTGCCTCTGCCTCCCAAGTGCTGGATTAAAGGCGTGTGCCACCACGCCCGCTACTGGATCATTTTTAATCATAGAAATATGATAGAGCACTCATATTCTTGGGTTATGTAGAGAGATGGGAAAATCAAATTCAATTATAAATTAATTGTCTGAAATTGAGGGACATTTAACCTAAGAAACAGTATTAATTATAAATTTTTGCTTCATAGACATCAAAGAAAGAGATCTTTAATCAAATGTAGCTAAGTACTAGAGCATACTATTGTCATTAACAATTAAAAATACAAAGTATTAAAATATAAAGGAATGGATAATCTTAAGTAGAATTTGATGGCCAATGAAGGGAAGGTCAATGAAAGCCTGTCTCCAAAAGCTTTAGAGACCCTGCTAAGGGCCACTCTTGCCAATGATTGAGTTTATCAAGGTAGGCCACATTAACCAATGGTTTGTTTTCTGCAACTTTATTAATCCATGGTCAAATCCAATGAAAATATTAGAAAGAAGTTTCCAAAACCACACAGTTGATAACTTTTAAGAGCTCTTTGGTTTTGTGCAGTGTTGTAAGTATTCTATTATTCAGCGTTGCTGTTAATTTCCTACTTCACCTAATCGATGAAGCTAAACTTTATTATAGTTAATTTGTATAAGGAGAAAACATTTTATCTGTAGGTTTCAGTACAACACTTCTAGACATTTATAAAAATCTTGAAATATAACCTTTGTGGATAAAGAGAAAGACTTATATCCAATTTCACATCCAAATTTAAAATTTTTATTTTTCCATGATGCTTGCAAAGACTAGCCCTGTAGCAATTCTTTTAAAAGAAACTTTGATGGTAGGAGTGGACCTAGGGCCTCGATACATACTAGTCAAATGCTGTATCCTGAGTTGTACTCCAACATTTATCACTGTTCTTAAGTCTGAAAACCACTCAAAGGAGGAACTAATAAAGGCAAACCACAAGGAAGTTTTCCATTTGTTCTTTTTACACACACTTCAAGTATGTGTACTCTGCTTTTAAAAAGTTACTTTCTAGAAGTCAAATATGCATGCAAATCCAATGCCAAATGGAAGGAACTGATGGGGTGGGGATGTCCTGGCTCTGATTGTGAGCTGGTGGATCTAAAGGAAGTTACTGGGGTCAGAGTTGGAAGATATGCCTCAACAGAACCAGAAGCTTGGTGAACAACATAAGAAGAGGGATTTTAGTGTGAAGTCTTGGACCTATCATCCAGAGACTATCAATGTGCTGTGTGTGGTTCAGTATAGAGGGAAAGAAAAGAAGAGGGATAAATGAATTGTCAGTGAGAAACTCAGGGGAAAATCCTTATGTGATATTGAGATAGAGCTTTTCCAAGGGAGTGGAAATGGTTGGAGAGAGATAGAGATGGGTATTAGAAGAAGATGTGAACAAGAAATAGCATGACAAGATCATTATGTAGAATCTACTCTAAGTTGATGATCATTATGTAGGGTCTAAACTAAGCAATGGTGTAGCTGGCATGATTCCCTCCTTTAAAGAGGGTTTAAAAGTCCAATTAGACACTGTTGATACTCACAAGATAAAGGTGTTTTTTTTTTTGTTTTTTTTTTTTTTGTCACTTTTGCCACTATTGCAGCATTTGGCATGTGTTGTAAGGCTGATCATTGTAGTCGCTGGTAGACTTTAAAGCTGGGTAGGTCCACTAATTGCTTTATCCCCTTGGCACCTTGCATACCACCTTCTGTACTACAAAAGTTAGTTCTCAGCGAGGAGACTTGAAGGTCAGTTTAGCTCAGTTGGTTCAACCTAGCTAACTATCATGACTGGATAAGTCATAGAAACTGGAAAAGAACTTACTACTGTAATTTCTGTTTTCTAATATAATATATCATTCCTTTTCTCCAGCTAGCTCCTTTCATGTTCCCCTACTCCATCTCTAAAGCATGACCTTATCTTTAGTTTACACAGAAACACACACACCTATTGAATCAATTTAGTGTTTAGTGTTAGAATAATTTTCAACTGGCACACTAACAACACAACCCTTAAGGCTCAAGGAAAATCACAGAACAGGGCATAGAAAAACTATAAAAGCCAGAGGGAACAAAATGCCCTCTATGAGATAAGGTCTTCCAGACCTGCCAAGGAAGCTGCACCTATGAAATCTCAGTACGATTGCTTAAACAAGACTTCCCTAATGAAAAAAACAATTGACATCCCAGTGTGGATGAAGGATATTTCACAAGGTCCTTTCCATAGATAAAAGCTATAGGCAAGTGGTAGATGCTGACAGAGGGAGAATTAGTTTTCTCCAGGGAAAGCCCTGATTGGTTTTCAATCCCAAGTGGTCAGCCTAAACACATGTATATATGAGCAACACTAAATTGATTCAGTAGGTTGTATGTATGTGTGTGTATATGTATGTATATTTATGCATATATACATATATGGGTATATTTATGCATATATAATATATGTTATATATAAAACTAAAAATGAGGTCATGAATTAGAGAAGGAGTAGGGGAACAGGGAAGGAGTTGTACGGAGAGAGGGAATGGTAGGAATAATGTATATACAGTAGTCATTGTGAAATTCTCCAAAAACAATTTTAAAAAGAAATGAGTGAACAAGTAAAAAGAAAAACACATGGAAGACAGTATAAGGGGAGATGAGGCAAGCCATAGGAAACACTGGTTACAGAGAGTTACAGATGGTTCCTCAGCCATCTCACACACACTGGTTGGCATCAAGCAAACCCATAGCAGGGACGCTATAGATCCTGCTATGTGGACTTCGGGCAGTGAAACAGTCTTACTCAGAAACAGTTTTACTTTACTAGGAACTCCTTGGCTTTATGCCTCGCAGTGCCACAACAGCAGAGCAGAGGACTGCAGGCCTTCAGCTAGAATGTCAATTGTTCCCTGCCCAGAAAGGAAGACACCTTGTCAAGATATGGATATTAGATATGTTTTGTCACCATGACCAAAATAACTGAAAGACACAGCTTCAGGATGAAAAGATTAATTATGTATGGTTTCAGAGAGTTTGGTCTGTGGCTGACTGACCCGTGTGTTGAGGGAGCCACAGATAGACTTGAGGTGGAGAATAAACCATTTCTAGTGCCCCAGGCTTATACCTAACAGGCAACCTCATTCCAAGTCCTTATTTTTAATGAAAGTGAGTGACAGTGCTGAGCAGGGCCAGCCCTGCCTTGGGTGGAGCAGTGTGGTCTCCCAGATCTTTGTGGTTTTGCTTGACAGGCCTTTTATAGTTTGGTGGCTCAGGAAGTAAAAAGGAGGACTCAGCAGATTTTTCAATTTTTTTCTTCAAATATTCCTTAATGTTAGTATTTCTGGGAAGGGATTCTTGATGTCCTAATTAATTGTTCTTGATGTTTTCCTTCAAAGCATCCTTTTGCATTTATGAGTCTGGCCATGGCTTTTTGTTCTTATTCTTACATGCTGGTAGTTTTCTGCAAAAGAAACCCCTGTCTCTGTGGCCAGGTAAACGTGGCGGAACTCAGTGGTGACTCTGGAGGGAGGGAGGAGGGAAGGAGGGAGGGACACAGCTTTAAGAAATGTCAGCTGGCAAAGGGAATTGGAACACTGGCTGATAGGGTGCCAGGCACTGCCTGCTTCTCACTCCCCACTCTGAGGTCTGCCTTTAAAGTCTTTTGTTACTCCACAATACATTTTCAACTGCATTTGGAGTAATTAACACTGGGAATAGAATCCCGTTGTCACATTTAATTATCAGATAGCTGCTTTCCTTGGGAACATCTGACAGTTTTACCCAAAATGTTGGTCTTAATCTAAAACCACAGAGAGACCTCTGGCACAGTGAAAAGCTGCCAGAGTGGCATTTATTAAATATAAATGGCTACATGTCTAAAGAGGAGGTGGAGAAAGCGTGCCGGGTCTCATCTTAGAAAGAAATCCCTCCGCATAAAGGGAAATCACATCTGCACTCACTGAGGGAGCTTCAGGGTCACATGCTATAGGGAAGGCTTGTACCCTGTGCTTGCCTTAAAGTGCTGAATCTGCATTGAGAAGGTAAAGTGTTCTGACCCTGAGTTCTAGGTCCCCATCTGCCAAAAGCTAAATTCCAGGGCTTCTGTCAGTCTGTTATCTGGAAAGCAACTAGCTGGGAGGGAAATACTAAGTGGAATTGATTTGAAAAGAGGCAGCTCATTTTCCGTGCATCTTAGGAACCTTCAGTGAATCATCTAAATATATGCACTGAGAAAAAAAAAAAAAATCTGTTACCCTCTGGGTAGTATCTTGTAATAAGCTGAGAGTGTGAAGGCCATTAACAGTATTAGATATTAGGTGCCTAATGAATTGTGCCCGTTATTGGAGATCTGTGACAACAATTCCTTAAAAGCTACAAAGGGTTGCTTCCTCTCAGTCATAGAGAGAAGACGCTATTAAAGACATCAGGAGTTACCTCCAGGAGGAACCACAGTTAAAGGAATGCTGGGCAGGATCTGGTACTTACTATGTGAGGACTATGGCCACCGCATCATTCAGCACACTCTCCCCAAACAGCAGTGTGTACAGGTCAGGGTCCACATGTAGTTCATGGAAAATGGCCAGCACTGTCACTAGGAAGACACACATAAAGATGACAAGTTAACTAGCACACAGCCACAAAGTGTATCTTCATTGTGGTCACTTTTAAAAAGCATTCATTAAACACTGATGGTCCTAAACTCGTCCTCCATACCAACATGAGATCTGCATTCAAAAGCAACAGATTATGTCATTCCCCTACTCCCCCACCCCGCCCAGTGAAGAAGTTCTATCCATGCTTACTTTTCAGAGATGCCTTCTCTGTACACCCGACCCACCCTTTGCCACTCCCTGAAAGTCACACTGGACTTGCTGCAACGTTCTAAACACACTGCTGTTTCTTACCTTTGTGTAGTGTGTGTGTGTGTGTACTTGACTCCTCCTAAAAGGACAGAAATTCCTTTAGCACTACTTTCACCATTCCCTCATTTCTTATATGTGCTCCACAATACAATATACCACATGAGCGCGTGCACACACACACACACACACACACACACACCACACAAACAAAACAGGAGGGAGAAAGAGAGAAAGAGAGAGAGAGAGAAGAATTCATGATTCTGAAAATCCTTTTCTTCATTCTTTAAGGGTCTTGAGAGAGACTTCTTCCAAATCCTCTGATCTCCTCAGCTTTGAGCTGGCTCATTATTTTATGATCCTAGCATTTAGATCAAATCACAGACTTATAGAAGAGACTGAGCTCCCTGGAAATAGGGTCCAATTTGCAACCTTTGGTATTTATTTGACCAGCATGCTATAATTATTTGATAAATGGATGAAGGAATGGATAATTGAATATTGTTGCAATACCTACCACTATGGATGGAGAGGCAACTAGATCCTGGCTTTGCAAGCCTCCTGAGAGCACATTCGCCATAGAAACTGACTCAGGGTTCTTCAAAGCAGGACTCACTCAGTTACTACATGCTGGTTAGCAGTGAGCCTGTGTGAATCTATCACCGCTGTAAATGCCACACACTGATTATCTGTGTTTCTCAAAACTTCCTGATGGCTCGATATTTGAAACAGTTATGCAAAGTATGATCAGCACTCATTAAGAAAATGACCCACTGAATTGATTGTCAAGAGGGAAAGAGAGGCTACAAAATAATACTGATACACATGGTTAAAAAAAAAAAAAAGGCAGAATGAGTATTTTCACTTCTGTTCTTTCTCTCCTATTTCTGAAACATGAGGCCAAGATGTATTCTGTAAACAGAGTGCTAGTTGTGTTTGGGGGGAGGGGAAAGACAGTGAGTTAAGGCTTTATAAGTAATCAAGAAATTTGGAGGTTGCTCTCTCTGCCACAGTAGAAAACAATTGAGGGTCTTTAGTAAGAGGGTTGACACACTCTGATTTGAACTAGGACATAAAGCTCAGACAGCAGAGCAGAGGCAGAATAGAGAGGTGGCTCAAGGCCTCCCTAGTAATTCCAGTAAAAGATGAGTTTTAGCTGGAGAGAAAAGGGAGAGGTGTAGAGTTGGGCTCCAAGCCCTGATGGCCATGAACATCTATCATTGCATGTGCGGCTGGCTCAGTGACCACAGTGCTTATACATGACTTATTTATTGGTTCTCATCTTCCCAGCTCCACGGCACTATGCTGCTATGTAGCATGCTGCTTCGTGACTGGATAAGCAAGAGTGTGGTAAGGACAGAGAGGAAGGGACAGCACCCCCATGCTACTTGGAGAGGAGGATTGGTGGGCCTTTGTGCTTGAGAGATAGAAGAGATTATTCCAGATTCCGACTTACTAGAAAGCATAATGAGTATGCTTAAGATAATGTATTACTACATACTTGAAGATTGCAAGAAAGTAGATTTTGAATGTTCACATTACAAAATAATAACAACAAAACCAAACCAAAAAGGTTGATGAGCGTGTGAAGCAAGGCACTTACTAATAGGCATGATCAGCCTTCCTACTGTTCATGAGCATAAACTATATCACATAATGTAAACACAGATGAGTTTTATTTGTCAAAGCATTTTATCTTTCTTTAATGCCTTTTTTTTTTTTTTTTTAAACAAAGAAGCTACTGCTAGGATCTAACAGCAAAACAAAGGGGAGGGGGGCGGGGCGTTGTGTCATGAATTAGAATGGCAGCAGGCCTGATTCCTTTTTTAAAACCAAGGATAGAATCAATTTCATTATTCAAGTCCGGAGGGTCCTGTTAATCACACCAGGTAAATGGCAGAGATCTCCTCTCAGCCCCGGAGTGCTGTTGAGCTATTTGCTACAACAGGCAGCCTCTGCAGATGGAGATGGGAGGGTAAGAATTCATCTCTCTTAGGTGATCTCTTTGTCTGTCTCAGGTTGAGTCAAGAGCCTGCATCTACCCAAAGCAATGAGCTTTCAACTGAGGTTTTAGTTAACAACATTCTCCTTTTGCTGGGATCTTGTGGAATAAAATATAAGTTACTCTTTAGCTGAAAATTCTATCTCTGCTATTCAAGTGCCAACTTCAGCTTCTGGGTATATTTGTTCCTGAGCTCGGAGGATAGCTTGTGAGCCATCTCTACTCTTGGGGAGGTTTTCTAGGTTCATGTGCAACTTAAGGCTTGTTTTTTTATTCTAAAGTTCCTACTCATTGATATCCAATCTGTTCTATGAGATGGACTCTGCATTTTTCCAAAGAGAGTATAAGGCTATTTTGAGGAAAGTATTTATCTGTATATCCAGTTATGTTCAAAAATGATCTGACATTCCCACAATTTCTCCTGAACAAAGAACTGAGCCCTGCTTCATAAATGATATCCCACACAAAAGAGAAAGCTATTACTTTGCGCATTCCTATCTACCCTGTGAAGAAACAGAACAGCTTCAGAATAAAGCCAGCCAGTGTGTCCTAGAGGAGGGAGTATTTTGTCAGGATGGCAAATGAATTGAATAGGTGAGTCAGGGAATTAGACACCCACTCTGCTCCCGAGCTTGGAACTTTTAAAAGAACTCATTTAGTTAGTTCACAGACAGCACTCAGTTTTACACACAGTGCCCTACATGGTTAGCTGCACTGTCCCAGTTTAGACTTTCTTGAAACAGCCACAATGTAATTCATAGCAGGCTTTTCTCAGATCTCACTGGGTTGGGGAGACTAGCCCTAACTCAAAGCTAGGCTAAAAATAATTAGAACTTATTTAAGATGAACTTTTTGTGACCTCAAGGGAACATTCTAGATAGCAGGTGTAAGAATGCTTAGGAAAGGGAGAGAACATAATCAGATTTTTAGAACCTATGATTTTATTAAAGGACTTGGCCAATTTTGCCTGTATCACATTGTGGTCCACATGTCTCTCATGGTAGCTACTGCTGCTGCTTCATCCATGGTTGGGAATCTCTTCTCTTAGACCTTATAAGGCCAAATTTATGTATGTATGTATGTATGTGATGTGTATGTACATATTGTTTTTTTCCAGACAGGATTTCTTGGCATAATCTTGGCCATCCTGGAGCTAGCTCTGTATACCAGGCTGGCCTCAAAGTTTCTGCTTCTACCTCCTGAGTGCTGGGATTAAAGGTGTGCACTAGAGTCACCTGGCTTGTTTATCTATTTATTTTTAATTTTATTATTTTATGTATATGAATGTTTTGCCTCCAAATATATATGAATACCACATGAGTGCTTGGTGCCATAAAAGAGTGTCAGAACATCTGGGAATGATGTTATAGATGGTTGTGAGCTACCATGTAGGTACTGGAAATCAAAGCCAGTTCCTCTGCAAGAGCAAGAAGTACCCTTAACTGCTGAGCCATCTCACAGTCCTTAGAACTGATTTTTTTTTTTCCTACAGAAAAATCAACTTTGTTTCTCAAGTTGGTGATAAGGGATATAAATTCCTGTAATTCTGAAGATTTCCATTCATACAGGCATGCATGCACCTTCATTTAGGACAAGGAAAGAGTGGGACAACCGAGTGACTGACAGAAGCCAGGGAACCATGGAAGAGTTCTGAGTCAAGAGCTTGGGTAGCCAAATGGGAAGAGTGAGAAGACTGTGGGTGGCTGTATTTCTGGGGTAGACTGGTGAGGTGAGATAAAGAACCAATGAGACATCATTAGAATGCAGAACCAAGTAGAACTTTCTTCTAGATATTCAATGTTATAGGTTGGGTAGAATAAGGCATAAAATAGAAAGGGTGAAGACAGAGGCTAGAATCAAAGGGAACCAATAGGGGAGGGTCTGAAGAAGGCGAGAGCAATCGGGGGCAGCAGGGAAGTTATGTTCTGAGGCATGAAAGATCATCTGCTGCAAGTTGGGTACCAATGCATGACTCCGGTCCCTGGAGGCTGGACATGGTTGCAGTATCTCCAGCAGGGGTGAATCCAAGGCTTATGACAAACTACTAGAATCAAATGGAGACCAAATTCCAATCTCTGAGAGAAATCCAAACACTGAAATAGTGTGCTATTTGTATTAATACCATCATCATACAGAAACTCTAACTAGTCTGATCTTAATCAGAAAGATAGTAAGAAAACATTCTTAGAGTAAAAAATACAGAAATTGACTACTGAAGCCCATCAGAATGCCAACATATTTACTGCTAAATAATGCTCTGTGTATTTTTAACTGCTTGTCTGTAAATGATTGCTCTCTGGAAGCTCCATCAGTAACTCTGAAGTCTTCAGAGTGATTTAGTGACAGTCCATGCCTTAGAACCTTTGTAAGCAGCTCTCTGACCTACATTTTCTTGATGTTTTACAAGGAATTTAAATTTCAAATGGTATTTCAATGTACCAGCACTCAGCAACCTAGCACATGATCTGCCTAGGTCGATAGACAACAAGAAACAATAGTTTCTTCCCTTGTCATTCCAAGTCATCACTCAGTATTGTCAAATGCTGACTTTCTTTGTAGTACTTGCTATTGCTTTCTGTGCAAATCAGTATGTATGACACTTGTCCATGACGTGTGAAGAATCAGAAGTGTCCAAGGCTTCTGCAGCTGAATTCTTGTTAGTCATGACAGGTGTTATTCATTTATCTATATAAATGAGGTAGCATTATTCTCTTGTTAAAAGAGTACTGTGAACTTTTTTCCTCCCACAAATGGTTTAAATGCTTAGAGGGGAGTTTCAAAAACAGTTGTAGCTTTGTAAGAATAGACTAGAATATTGGAATTATTTTGAGTCTAGACCTTCCCTCTCTACGCACTTGACTATGAAATCAATTCATGCATGGGTTTACCAGTGGGGCTCTTCCAATCATAACAATAGAAATATAACAGAATTCTACCCTTCTGAACTAGATCAAAGAGTGATGCCAAGTCTGGAAAGCATGTCATTAGATGCTACTTTGTTGAGGTCATTCTAAATTATATATTCCACAAAGCATCACAAATGACTTAGGCCTAAAACATGACAACTTTATCTGACCTTTGTAGTGCTACATATTTATTGAGGATAATATTTAAAACATCGGCACCCGATCTGGCTTGTTCTTAAGCAGCCGCCATGTTCCTGACCAGACAAGGTCTGAGGCCAAGAGCAGCCACATGCTCCCCCAGCTGCTCAGGTCAGACCACGGCTGAGGCCGTCCCTGGCACCCACAAGACACCATCGTGGTGGCTAGATCAGCCAATCCACCATGCTGTCCACAATGCTTGGCTGAGCCCAGATAATACCCGCCATTCCGCAGTACCTGGTAGAATGAAGACTAATACTTAACAGCTAACCAATTGGTTCATATATTTGGTAATGCTCAATTAACAAGATGCCCACACAATTAGAATTGTTAACCCAATTAACTAACCTAGATATGAATAACTACTCGAGACTGCCAAAGACACGCAGACGTCTCCAGACACCTTCCCTCCTGCTCCTACCTTCATCTCCTCTCCCCACTCTCTTTCTCCCCTCCATCCTCCTCTTCCTTCTCCTCTTCCTCTCCTTCCCCTCTTTGCTCCTCCCACATTAGCTCCTCCCCAATTGCTCCACTGCAAACAATGTAGCAGCTGCAGGAAACCATTCTGCTACACGTCTTCTAGGCATTGAGGTAGTAGTGAAAAGACGTTATATGTCAGCACACTGTTGCAGTCCTTTCAGCCAGGTCTCCTTGGAAGAAACAAGCTCTGGTGGCCAAAGTAGTGATCTGGAAGAGTAGACCAGGGATTGCTTGAGTTTCTTGAGTAATACTCAGTAAGATCTTCATGGTCAGAACCATCTTCACAACAATGGGGAAGTGTTAATTACATTTTTTATTCTTTGGTTTACTAAAGTAGCATTTACAAAAGACTATGTGATAGCATTAGTACAGCATATTGCATTCAGGAGCAGATATAAGGATCCTGTCTTTAATTGCTCATATCTTACATGGAAGAAGTTTGCAAGAATATAAGGAAATGCTGCTCCTCTCCTTGACATAATTTTTGGTTTCTCTTGGAAAATAAATTTATCTTTCATATGTTATATTATTTATAGTCAAACATACACATTATTGCTACTTTAGTCAATAAAATAACATTTTGGAATTTGTCTTCATTTCTAGTTGGATAAATAATAATGGGTGCATCAACAAAACTCTTTGGGGTCTTTCTTAATTTGGGTGAGTTGTGAAGAGCCATATTATAAAATGCTTGAGAGTGACTGTCCTAAGACAGGTGGGCTTACAATGGCTTATTTTCTATGCACTGAAAATGACACTAACTAAGCATCCTGTTTGAGAAAGATGAGGAAATGTTTTCCTTTGTTAGTTTCTGAGGAGCTCAGTTTACATGCTGGATCCTCACTCAGAAAGGCTCCTGTGGCTTAAGATCTTCTGCCGTGCAGTAACCCATTGACTCTGAGTGTAGATGCAGAAGATTCACAGTAACTCTCAAATGAGGAAATGGTTGTCTCTTTACATTAACCCCAGGAGCCTATTTTTAGTGTCACAATTCCATCACTGGTATCTATAGTTGTTTAAGGCATTCTTTCAAAAGGTTAAATATTGGGAAGTTGTTTCTTTAATGGAAAGACGTACAATAAAAGCACAGACAATCACAATCCCATTCTTGACTTCATAGCTGCATGGTGTTTGAGAATAATTGATTTCACCTTTTGCTCAAAAGCCACAAGTACATCCCCTACTGGTCTTTGAGAGTAGAAAACAGTAACCAGAAGGTCATAAGATTTGGCAATGAGAAAATCAAATACTAGCATATAAATGCTGCCAAGAAATACATTTAATAATCAACCCAGGCAGGTACTAGTTCCTAGGTCGTATATCTGGGAATGTATGGATTGAAACCTGCTTGGCACTTCAGCTGGTGCTTTAAAAATTCCCCCAAAGGTATCTACAGCAAGCATATTCTAAATTTAACATTAGCAGAGAACATAAACATTTAACAAAGACCCAATTTTCTCACCAATGTGGTTTAATGAGCCATGGTGCAGTTTAATGGGGATCTGTGCCATATACCCTCTATCAAGTGAAGATGACTCAGCCAGCCACACAAGCATTCTCCAATCACAATGATTGCTTCAGCACATTGCCATTTTAAAACAGAAAATAGCAGGCAAATGTTTACCTACAAATCATGAAATATATTCAGGGCAAAGGCCAGTGAAAGAGCAGCCAAAGTTAGTGATGACTCACTAAGAAATCATCACTTGGAAGTAAACGTAATACTATGGCTTATTACATGGAACAATTGTAAGGAAAGCAAGAAGTCAAAAGAGCATTGTGCCAATCATGACCATGGGTGACAGCGAATAGGAGTGCTTCACAAAGTTTTTTTACTATAAAAAAATATGAAACATATATTGTGTACAACAATTTCCCAAACTCTGGCTAAGGACACCGAGGAATATTATATAATAGTTCCAACAAGGAGAACATGTCCAAGGGCAAATGAACATAATACTGAGAAGAATCAGCACAGGCATGGGAGAGAGAAAAGATAAAGACTAGAATGAGGAATTCATCAAGGACTAAAGCTATTCTTCAACGGTAGAATTCATGCCTAGCCTCACAAGGCCTTGGACTTGTTGCAAAAGGGGGTAGGGTGATGTTATGTGCTTATCCTGTCTGAGAATCTGAACAATACTCCCTTCCCAAATCTGTCAACTAACAATATCTGGAACATGTGAATATATTTTTATTACATGACTACAACAGCTCTTGAATGTAAATAAGGCAGAAGACCTTAAAATGTGTATTTTATCTTAGTTAAGCTGAAGCAATGGTCAATCCTAATCACATCAGCCTGTGAGGGTGAAAATTTCCCCTGTCTCCCAACTTTATGTACTCTAAAACCAAACAAAACCAACCAACCAAACAAACAACAACAACAAAAAAAAAACAAAACCATCAATCCATCTATTTCAATGTGTGCTGCCCATATACTCTTGGATGTGGGGCCACCACTAGAGTATGAGCAGTCTACTAGAGGCCACTCCCTTAAAGAGAACTTTTATATTCCTTCAAAAGCCACCAATTGTTTATAGCTCCCCAGTCAGGGATAGAGGCTGGTAAACCTCTTCCCTTATTATGCTAGAACATTGACAGGTTTAAACTTTATGTAGGAAACCACAGCTGCCATGAATCCATGAATGCAGCAGACCTGTCATGTCCAGACAGACTGTTTAGTTCCACTCCTCTCTGACCTCCAGCTTTTGCAATGTTTCTCATTTCCTCTCCTGAAATTGTTGCTGAACTTCAAAATTGGAACGATAAAAGTGTGATGTGGATGACCCACATGTGGCTGAGCACTCAGCTGACATTTATTCTTTGCACTTTGACCACTTATGAGTTTCTACATTAACCACTACCCACTGCACCAAAAGCCATCTTCTTTGATGAGGTCTGAGAGATATGCTAATCTATGTGGAGAGATGCCCATTTAGAAGAATATTTGATACTATGTCCCTTTAGCAGAAGAATAATAGTAAGTTTACCCCTGGGAAACCTGAACACCCCAGCTATGAGTTCTCTGCCAGATTTACAATAGCAGACCTGTACCTTCTCCTAAGGAGCAGGCTTCAAATCTACTCATAGAGAAGTTGGTTGCCCCTCATACAACCAATACTGCTATTGCACTCCTAGGCTCATCTTGCTATGCCAGGTATCACTGCAGTTCATAGGATTCACAGCTGGGTTAGACTGTTGATGATTTGTTTCCCTCCAACAGCATGCATAGCAGCTTTTAGTACTGTGATGGCTAGCTAGAAGAGAAGACGCTTTCTGATCAGCACCAACTTGATTTTCCCATGTCTTGTAACAAGTACATGTGTTGTTTTCTGCAAGATGGTAGTACCATCAAATTCTGGTGGGAAACCAAGAGCAATGGCAAAAGCCTGTAATATTTAGGGAGTCTTTGGACCCTCAGACCTAGAGGAGATATTCCACATTTGGCTCTGTGCTTTTTAATTCAGCAATCTTTGGTTGCTGAGATGAGCATAATCCCCTGTGAGGGTAACTCCAGTTAAACTCTGTTTTGTATGGGTATGAATGTAGCTTATTTTTTTAACGTAGGTTTCCATGTACTTTTCAAACATGCTAGGTGTTAGCCCTCACCTGATTCCTTACTCTGCCCTATCCTGTCATTTCTTTCTTCATCCTCAGCTCTCTCTCCATTCATATCATCTGTGTTCTATTATCCACTCTCCTTCCTTAATGTCTTTTTTCTCCTCCCCACCAATGGTCTATTTATAGTTCCCTGAATTCTTTGGATGTTCCAAATTGAACACAGAAGTCTAAATATTTGATGCCTAGAAATACAGATGAGAAAAATGGAGGGTGAGGACAATCAAAATACATTGTATGACATTTCAAAGATTAATAAAAAAATATAAATAAAAAAGAAAAGGGCGTGTTTTACAGATAAAGCTTTGGGATTCATGATGCATAAAAGAAATATGAGGCTTAGGAGATATGAGACAGCTTAGGAAGAGAGTATTTCAGTGGAATAGGTCTAAATGATGGAGACACTCTGTTCTGAGAATGTGTGCACTTGCTGCTGAATCCCCACCTAAGAACTTGAGACCCCTGAGGGATGGTCACATCTTGAGCTTCCCTGGTGTCCTCCAGGTTCTTTGGCATGGCACGGAACACTTAAGGGTATAATAAATATCCTTCTTTCAGTAACATTTATTGCTTGTAAGTGAATTCACAATCTGTATGCAAAAATGATTGTCATTAGTCATGATTCTGTAAATCGTTACCAGCAAAACACCTGAGGCAGAATAAAAATGAATTTTATACAATAAAAATAAAGGAGACGAATCTGAATATTCTTGGGCTGGTGTGAGAGAATTTACTAGAGTGGTGTGAATAATGGGAACAGTCAGGAACATTCTAAGTGATAGAAGGGTTTATTATATTTTTGCTGGCTTTAAAATGTAGACGCTGATTTTGCCAGGGCAGAGAGAGGGGTCTTGGACATCAGTGGATATTTCTGTTAGTGAGCAATGGAACCTCAGCTCTGTAGCTGTAATAATCTGTATTCTGCCAGAAAGCTGGTTGATCTTAGAGAGAGATTCTTCTTAGAACTTATGAAAGGGCCCCAACCAGCTAAAACCTTGACTTTGACCTTCTGAGACTCAGCAAAGAACTCAATGCAGCTGGACTTTTGACCTTCAAAGTGATTGAGATAAATTTTTGATGCCAAAATCTACCAGATACCTGGTGATTTATTATATTGCTAACACATTAACACGTCTGGACCCCCTGGACCATAGCAATCTGAATAGGATGGGTGTGCTGGCTTTCAAACTTTAGAATCTGAGCTCCTGAGTAGGGATATGGCTGGAATGATCCTACTCTCAGCCATTTCAGAGCCCCGTTTTGCCCCTATAGCACCACTGGCATAAAATAAATCACATACACAAATCCATGTTTTATATCGTGCTTAACAAAAGCAAGCTTGTACCAGAGGTTAAAAAAGGAGGAGGGGGAAGAAGAGAAAACCATAGGATTCTGCCTTTGGGGCTATGGGAGCTAAATGTCTCTGAATGTCCTTCCTGGTGCCGTCATCACACCCAGCACACCATATCATCCAGTCTCCCTGAATGTGTTGTTTTATATCTCATAGAGTCGCCTTATTCTCCAGGAATCACCCTGTCCAGGCCACACTGTTGTGTATAGTCACAATGAGGAACTGATGCTGACTGGGATGGGTTCAGATCAGGGTGCCAGGTCAACAGTCTGGGCAAGCCAAGTCTTGGGAGAATAAGTCTCAGGCTGCAAAGTAACCCCCACCAAGAGGAGAAAACAGCAACTAATGGAATTTTCTCTTCTGGGTATTTTTTTTAAATTATTCTGAATTCTCTATAGTAAGCATTTAATATTTTTAGGTTCAGAATGAGCAGAAAGCCATTCATAAAATTGGCCAAGCTTATAAACATAAAACATGGTGCCCAGAGTCCCTTTCTCAAAGCTACAGATGTCATCCATATGTCATCCATACTAGCCATCCTGAGTGCCTCTTCTGTGCCTCCAGATTTCTGACCCCTCTTTTTGTGCACAAACTCTGGGCTCCCCCATCTCTCCTTTGTTTGGGGAGACTGCCTGCCGTTTTGTGGTTTTCCTTCAAGCTCTCTGACCTCTTCTCTCTGTCCTTCTAAAGCTCCTTGTTTTAACACAAACACTGTCCAGGAAAGCATCTTCAGCATGCTTCTCCCCATGGAATCTCAGTCTCCAGCCTTTCCTTCTCTCTCTGCTGACACACATCCAGGTCTCCAGCCACCTCCCAGGCAGTTTCACCTGCAGTGGCTCTGTGTATCTGTCACTGGCAATGGCTGTTTGATTAGTTTTCCACTCCCTGGGAGCAAGGCTCCATAAATCTGCTTTTCTTGAGTCTAAGGAATACATTGTCACCAACCCAGAAGCTTTTTGTTTGTGTTTTAAGAAGATAGATAGATAGATAGATAGATAGATAGATAGATAGATAGATAGATTTTTATTTGCAATGGGGAAATCTCTGGCTTTAGAGAGAACAATAATAGAAGTCAAACTACACTTTGTAGTCCAGCAGTTTACAAGAGCAGACAAGGAGCCAGAAATCTATCCTGAAGGTGTGGTATTACATCAGATACTGCAGCAAGAATTAGCTTTGTTAGTCCTGAAGTTTTGGCCCCTTGCAGTAATCCTTTCTAGAAGGAAAATGATGCAAAAAATAAAACCCTCAGTTGCCAATGAATTTATTTTCTTATGTGAAAGGGGCAATTTTTAAAAGTACTATCACCCCAAGAAATAGCACATACTCACTTAAAATGGTGTTCTGGGATACTAAGTAAGACTGGGGAGCTGACTGGGTGGTTAAGAGCACTTGTCATTACAGAGGACTGGATTAAAGTTCTAGGTGATACAACCCTTTCTTCTGGTCTCTTCAGACACCACACACACATAGTGCATATACACACATGCAGGCAAAACACATATATACATGAAATAAAAATAAATGCATTTTTAAAAAACAAGTTAGTCCTCATCTGTATTGTTTGTTCAGCTATGTGTTTGTCAATCCCTTGATATTCTCTGGTGAGCAGTAAGCATTAATTCTGTTGGTTGGTTGGTTGAATGAATAAACCTCCAAGGTTAATTCTTGAGGTAGGAGTAGCTTCTGTGCTATGTGTTCTCCAGGTCATCTAACACCTCTCTGTTCACTGTCTGGCTTACAGTACTTGTTTGTAGATGTTATCACCATTTCTGTTCAAAATAATACAGTAATAACCCAGTGTTTCTTATCTAGAACATCCAGGTAAGCGAATGACATTTTCAAGTATTCTTAACCCAAGGACTCAAACATCTTCCTAGACCAAGAAAAATCAATCTTTGTCCACTACTAGTGGGCACTTTCTTGCCCCTGACACATTACAGAACCCACCCATAGGAATGTATAAATACTGACCTCACACATCCCTGATCTTTTTTTTTTTCCATGATTTTGACTTTACTACAATAGTGTGCCCTAAAAAGATGCAGGCAGTAAGGAAAATATCCAAGACATTTCTGAATGTAGTTTTTGCTTCAATGTACAATGTCCCATTTAACTCACAAACAGAAGGTGGTGGCTGGACACTGACTTTCAGAGCATCCATCCTGCAGGTCTGCCTTTGAGCACGGCTGAGAATGAGCTACCCCCACTGAGTTCATTCCATTCCCAAGAGCAGCGAGCCAGAGACGGCCATCAACCACAGCTGTTTCCCAGCTGTCCACGGGACTGTTGAAGTGCTTCAAATGGTTTTTCAGTGTGTTCTTGAAACCCCATCGTCAGGACACCTGGAGTCTCTCTGCATCTATGTCCAATATCCTGAGGCATAGCTGGCCATCCTTTATTACTGCCTCCAAGTCCGTTCTGTGCAGCTGATGCTCCATGACTGGACTTCCAACTTCTCAAGCAAGATCTTTGTGTGAGATCCTTGAAATTCATTACTATCCAGGAGTAGATGTAGGTGAAAAAACCTGACTCTGGTGTCAACCCAATCCAAGTCAGGGTGCTGACTATAATGTGAATTAATCTGGTAAACTTGAGCCAGTTATTGACTAAAGCTTCAGATGGGTAGCATTGGTAAATTAAGAAAAAAGGCTCACTCCTTAGATGCCCTGGAAAATGGCTAAGAGGAATCATTTCTGCAAGGCGCTTGGCTCACAATGGTGGACAAACAATGGCGGCCACCATGACAATTATTATTCATGCCAGTGGTAGGTCTATCCATGAAAAAAAGTGATATCTACACTTGTTTGTTTCCTTATTGACATTAAATGACTTGAGGGGGAATAGTAAGGAAAGGCTAAAAACTTTTTTGCAACTCTATGCATACTGCATGGACATTTACTGGCTCTTTCTGCGTCTTAGGGTCCTTGTTTGCAAATGAGGAGGTTGGAAAAGACTGTCTTTTAAGGTCCCTTCACATCTCAAATTTTATAGCTCTCAGAATCCCATACTCTGAACTACAGATCTAGCATATGGATCCCTCACATCCTCCTAATTATGCAGAAAGAGGCCGGCTACAGTGCTGGGATCAAGAGAGTAGTTTAGACAGATACCGAGCTTCAACTGCAGAGGGTAGAATGGTGGAAGTTATTAATGAGTTTAACCTTCTCTGCTGGAATGAGGAGGAGAGAACTGTCTCTCTAGCCTTGATCCCAGAAGTATCTAAGCCCAGGGATTCTTTGCTAATGTTGAGCAGGTCATAATATTTGGAACCCTGGATGGGAATGAAAATCCTCTGCTCATCGGAGGCCTGTCTCTTATAGATGAGAAATAGGGCTCCTGGCTCCACTAGCTGGCATGTTGTCTCTTCAAAAGGCACTGCTTTGGCTCCTGGTAAGGTGGGTTTTAAAATGCTATCCCAGAGCCCTAGCCAACCCGACTAACACAGGGATCCCCTGTGTTTACAAAGCCCCTGGAGTGTTGATTTGTCTTTTAAACTCATTGCCAGTGGCTGGAACTACATTCGTCTGTAGGCTTGAGAGTCCTGAGGCCTAACCAATCTGCCTTATTACAAGCAGATTCACTCTCAGAATCTGCTACCCAGTAGTCACTCATTAAATGCCCATTGAATGCAATCAATAGGAAAATGAGAACTTGACTCTTGACTACTGAGTGTCTTTTTAAAAAAACTCGATTGACACGGTGCTGTTTTGTCTTGAGAAATAGCAGTGGTTGTGGATTCAAGAATATTGAAAGTGCTCTCTTCAATGCTGCTGCTTGTGAGACTTAAAACAATGAAGTATTTAGATCCTCCGCTTCTTGGAATGGATAAAATCACCTGGTCATGGTGATCGAATCAGTTGTATCAAATATGTCAAGTCAGATATTTGTGCACACAGTTACATACTGTTGTCAGTAGATGACAGACTCTGTGTGTGGGAGAATTCAGATTCAACCCCTATCTTTGTGTTTATCAGCTTTGAGGTGCTTCTTCTGCATGCTGACTCCCGCAGCGGTACTGTTTGCATAGGTAGAGTAAAAACATTATTGATTTTCAGCTGGCTAAGAGTTGGCTGAAGTTGGTTAAGAGATTTTGCTCGCATAGATGTTAATGTCCTGCAACACCACAGTCCTGAAACCTAAGCGATGCAAAACCTGGCACTCTGGTCTAGTTCTCATTGGCTGGCTGTGAAATCTCAGGCTATCTTCAAATTCCTTTGCACCTCAATTATTTTACTAAAATGTGGCTTTTCTCTCCCTGAGACAATGATGTGAAATGAACGGAAACACTGTGTGTGGAAGCTATTTGAGTTCTTTGAAAGAGGTATGCAATATAAATCCAAGCTGGTATTTTTTTTTCTGAGTAAATTTGCTCAAGAATAGAATCCGGGTTTATATGAGGGTGTTTTATAGACTAAGGTTTATATAGAGGCTTTTAAACTGATGCTATCACAGTATGCTTAACATGGAATTGGGTAGACCGAGAAAATGCATTCGAGTGCTGTTAAATAACACTGTGCAGGCTTGCAGCAGATCACATAAAGAAATTGGTTGGCCTGCCAGCACTATCTGGAAACCAAATGGCTTCAGAGGGAAATGCTGTAGGCTAATATGCTCAGACTTCCTTTGAGATGCAATATCTTCCCCTTGGAGTTCAAGGAAAGCAGGTGAATATTTTCTCACTCCTGTCCTCTACCTCAGTCTCAATACAGTGCTCTCTTCCAAATATAATATTCTGGAATTAGGGTCACCATGTTTCTCCTGTGCAACCACACAGATAACTCAACTCCATGAACTTAACACATTTGTTTTTTGTTCTTAAGAATATGGTAATCACACCCGCTTGAGTCTATTCCTGTGCTACTTAGCAGATAGCAGATGTTAAGTGAATGTTGTCTTTGGTCTCCAATGTTAATTGTGATACTGAAGAAACTCCATTGTCAATTGAGTTTGTTTGCATCTGGTTTGTTTGTTTGTTTGTTTATGATGTGTGTATTTATTTATTTATTTTGGTGAATAGAATGTTGTTCAATTTTCTTTTGAATTCTCAAGGTAGGATACTAAAGCCAAAAATGAGTGGTTGAGTGTCTGGCTACTTGATACTCAGAAATACAGAGGCAGAGAGGGCCAGAGATGACCAAAAAAATCAATATATAATATGATATACAAAAGGATGACAGGCTCCCTGACAAAACAAATAAATGAAGATCACAATCAAATAGTGACATACAACAGTGACCAGAGAACATGATCAAAGAGACCAAAGGAAAACACAAATCAAAAATAAAAACTGTGGATTATGCCAATGTTAGTAATCATTTCTCCCATGTTAAAAAAAAAAATGAAGACTTTAACTGAGGAGTTCAATAACAAATGAAAAATTATGAGAGACAGCCCAATTAAGTCACCCCTATTGAAGAAGCTTTTCTCCAAAAATAACAGTTCTGCTTTTAATTATAGGTTCTTGGGTCTGTTAATCAGCCATCTTCCTCACGACTAAGCTTGGTGCAAATAACAGAAAGGGATTCAGCAAGATGCCCCGTTTAATTAGAAGGAATTTAATTAAAAATATTTTTATACACATGACCAATCACCATTATTTATGCAGATGTTCCCTTGTGCTGCCTTGGAGATGCTTCTACACACCCGGCATGTCCCCCTTTAAATATGCTGCTGCATTTTCTGCAAGAGGTGCTACGAAATGAGAAGCACTGTGACTGGTAGTTAATACCTATTTTTATCAAAACAGCAGTGCAGCTCACACATCACCCGTGCAGCGTAACCATAGTAACCCCAAATAGAAAGGGTCTTCAGATTATCATCGCGATCAAAGGTAAAACAGTTCATGTGCCTTTGAAACAGTTACACCATGGTAAACTTTAAAGGATGAAAGTGCCTCTTTTAAATCATGTTTTTCTACTACTTAAATGTTAAGAGAAAAATTTGACTTGCAAATGTGGTGTATGGAAATGCCTCTCATTTTGGACAACTCTTCCTCAAAGTGTTAGTAGCTGAAAAGATGAATATTCACATGTGCACATTTCTCTAGTGCTTCCATCTGAATATGAGATGGAAACAATAATCATATTTTAATGTTATATTAATATTATTAATCACCATTAATAATATTAATAATCATGTTTCCAAGTCGGAGAATTTGTTGCGGAGAGAAAGCCCACATTAAAGAGCTATATTTTGTGCCCATAGGCTCTGGTGAGGATGGTAGACACACATCCCATCGGCTGAACTGCAGACAGTGACTCAGGGTGTGGACTGACAGTCAAATTACAAAGGAAAAGCATCTTTAATGAGAGGAGCAGGGGAGCTGATTTAAACAATAGCAAGGGGCCAACCCAAACACGGATCTGAATGGGGCTTTATAATATAAGGGCAGAGTAGGATGGGTAGGAAAACATTAGCAGGTGGGGGATAAAAGGTATAAGTGGCCACAGCTGATTAGTCTATTAAAGCATCCATGATCTAGATAGCAACAGAGCCCAACATAGATGCCATTATGGTCACAAGCAATTAATAGATGGGACAGCAGAGCAGTACCTGTACACCCAGCAACTGCTATGGGTTCAGAATCTTGATGTATACAGCAGATACGTAAAAGAGAAGGAGCTCTAATTGCTTATTCCCTTCCTTTGAATGTCTATACTTGGGGTTTACTGTGGAAGTGGACGGTGGCAAGAGGCGAGGAAGAGAAAGCAGATTCTTTATGGTGGCTACTTTATTGAGAACAAACTTCTAAGCAATTTTATGTGCAGCCACAAATAATTAAAGTGCTATGGGGGGTGTATCTGAAGAGCCAGTTAAACTCCCAAGGAGAGTTGATTGTTGTTAAATTTTATTATAGATCTTACTATAGAAAACTTAGCAATTTATAAGTAATCTTTTACAAAGCGTCTTATTTGATCTGTCAACAGCTCTGGGGAGAAATAGAAAATACTTTTTGTTTGATTTTTGTCTTGTTTTGACAGGCATATTCAAGGATGCACAATATAAGTTCCAAGAATTTAAGGCACTAAGCGGTGGTTTTTCTCCACCATGCAAGCTGGGTACTGCCTCAGCTCAGAGCATCACCCCTCCACGCACAGACTACCGCCCCTCCATGCACAGTACCGCCCCTCCACGCACAGTACCGCCCCTCCACGCACAGTACTGCCCCTCCACGCACAGTACCACCAACCACGCACAGTACCGCCCCTCGCGCACAGTCGCCTCCGCGACAGTACCGCCCCTCCACGCACAGTACCGCCCCTCCACACCGCCCTCACGCACAGTACCGCCCCTCCACGCACAGTACCCCACACTACCGCCCCTCCACGCACAGTACCGCCCTTTCATGCACAGTGCCACCAACCACGCACAGTACCTCCCCTACACGCACAGCAAAATTCCTCCACCTACAGTATATAGTTCCAGACGTTGTCAGTAGTACTTTTTATACTTCTTTAGTTACTTACCAATTTCTTCATTTCTATTTGTTTTGCAGTACTGGGGATAGAAACAGGGTGTTGCACATGATAGGCGCGTACTCCATCACTGAGCTGTGTATCCTGTCCTGCTTTTACTGATACCTGTGAGAAATGGAACATTGGGGCCAAATCTAGACCTACAGAATCAGTTTCTGGAGGCAGGACCCAGTAATCTGTATTTTACAGACTCCCGGGATGTTTTAGGTGTTTAAAATGGAAGATGCTAGCTGCAAAGGTAGTGATCTTAGCTGTCATCACATTGCTCTAGGAATACACAAGGAAAATAAGGCCTAGAAAGGTTAAGCGGCCAGCTTGAATTTGCCCTATGTTCCTGAAGCAGGAATTACATGAGACCCGGGGTCTTTCAGCTCTCAATAATAAAAAATAGCACCAGTCTATGACACATGTCACATAGGAGCTGGTCCAGTTAACCATGAGCAAAAAGACTTTGACTTTGGATCCAATGCTTGTTGGCATCTAATTTCAGTAAATGAATTATAATCCATGCATCTAATTTAGTCTCCGGACAGGATAATGCCACTGTGAGTTTTCTAAATTCAATTAATGGGAGCCAGGAGTCCCCTGATGAGAGTCCATACCCAGTGCTCAGGGCTCCATCCGGCAATTTGGATTCTTAGCACATCCAAGCTGCTGAAGGAAGTGAAGATGTGTGACTTACATGCCATATGCGAATTTGCTGATTCTGTTTTAAATTTCATGACATGCACAGTATCACATTGAGTTTTAAGATCTTTTCCATTACAGCTCATAGTGGTTTAGTAACATACTATAAAAATGATTGCTTAATTTCTATATGTGGTTTTCCTTTCAAGCACACAGATAGGCTTACACACACACACACACACACACACACACACACACGTTACCATAGCAAACACACTGTTTATTTGTTTGCTTTAGCAGATTTTTATTTTTGATACCGTCTCCCATCTTCTTCTAACCCGATGTTTTATCTTCTCTCTCTTCTTAACTTTACAATCCAGCGTCATGTCCCGCCAGGTTCTCCTTGCACTAAACTCCTCCTTATGGTCATCACCACACACATTTGCAACAGATGTTAAGTCAGAATTTGAAACAGAGGGAGCATTTCTCCAGGGAGACTTGTGGTCGTTATCCACTTGTCTAGTTGCATGGCTTTCTCACCTGTCACCCACATTAAGCTACTGAAAGGACCCCCAAGGCCTTAGCGCCCCCAGGCGGTTAAGATTTGTAAAGGGGCTTCTGCCGATTGCAAACTGAGACACTCACACAAGACTCTTGCGCTCACACGGGTTGCCTGGGGATCTCAGCTTTGGAAAGGAACCACATCTAGCCCAACAGGCAACATAAGATGTCCTCCAGGAGTTTAGGGATGGATGCTGTGGAATGAGGTTTGAGTCTCACTTGAAAGAAACTCACGTGTAGAGCCGATATAAGTGCTCTGAGGGGGCTTATATCAATCACAGAAAATGGGTATTTATTGCTTTTCCCACTTTGGAGATGTCAGAACCTATATCCAGTTAGTGATAAATAAGGCATGTGAGAAAGACGCCCCTTCCTATCCCTATTCTCAAAGCTCAGCTACCTGTCTTCAGCAAGCTGGGGAGAATGTAAAGTCACATGCTAAATCAAATTAAAATTTTGCATTATGACATGGGGTTGGAGGTGCTCATTACTGGCACAAGTCTCTGCTGGCAGCTTAAATACCTCAAGTTTTTATCTACCAGTAGTCAAGGAGTAGCCTCAGGATTGCTTTCCCCCCCAGAATATAAAACATTTAATACACTACTGCAATTTCACTTTGGAGACAGCAAGGAATAAAGACACAGTCCAGAGAGCTCAAGAGACAGCCGATCTACTTTAGGGATACAAACCCAGGCTGACGGAACACACAGGGAGCATGAGGGCCTGGTGTTTTAGTTTCTGTTTCCTGGCCCAGATGATTGTCTCCAACTGCACTGCTGCTCTGTGCTTATTCTCTACCGACTGCCTGGCTCCACTGTGGCCCCTCAAACCTTCAGTTTACCATACTTTACCTGGTTCTAGATACACTCGAGTCATCTCTTGCTTTACCCTTCTTGACTTTTGTTCCTGCCACTGTGTGTTGTAACAGTATTTCTGGAGGCTAGGAGCCTCCAGATGCATTCGGGAGGGTACGACATTGATTTAAATTTTTTGAATCATTTTTTAATACACTTTCATGCATCTTACTTTACACATCGGGGGTAAAAATGCTTCTTAGGAAATCCTCAAGTCTGAACAGTAAGAGTGCTAACTTAGCCTTTTAATGGCTCCATGAAGTTCTATAGAAGTCTGACAATTTCTTCAATCTGTCCTCTTAAGAATATTGCAATTAATATCCTTGTTCATAAACCATTAAGAGCTAGTGATTTTTTTTTAACTTGCATGGATTAGACTTCCAGAAATCACCTTGCTGGGTCAGTAGGGCCTATGTGTTTGAAGTTACAATAAATGATGCTATTTGCTTTCTAAAAGTCTCTTGATGATTTGCATTTCCCCTGGAAATGTGTAGAAGTACAGTTTCCTTGCATCCCTGCCAATAGCAACTGTTGGTGTTGTAACTGCTGCCAAACACTGTAGGGTGAAATGATAGTCTGTTTTTTTATTGTACATTTCTATGACTTCTCTTGAACCTGAACAACTTCTCATGTGTGTGGTCAAGTAGGTTGATCCTTTACAGACTGCCTGGTCCTAGTTTGTGTCAGCGTTTCTGTTACTTATTGCCAGATTATCACTGCAAAGAGAGAGTAACACTCATCATTTGCATGCAAATTACTTCTCCCAATATTTTGCCTGCCCATTGATTTTGTTTATAATATCTTTCCCCATTAGAGGCTTTTTTCTTTTAAATAGATATTTTTATAAATTATCTTTCCTTTTTTTATGATGGTCAATTTATATGCATAATTTATCAAGATTGATTTATAAATTTCTGTGAAGTCTTTACTTGATCATTATCTTTTAATTCAAGCACGGTTTTCTAAATATCACCTTTTACAGGTATAGCTAATCAGTTGTACAAGGAGCATTTAGTCATTCTACCATGTTTTCATTTATTTCAAGTTCTCATTTACTCTGGGATATTTTTCTTATTATTTTTCTATCCTGGGCCATTGACATTTGGATTGATTATAATGAATTTTTGTGATATTCTTATATCTGGTTAGGCACGTCCTCTTTTGCTTTTATTTGACATTACAAACCTTCAGATAATTTTATTCAGTTTTAATCTGAAAGTACTATGTTTTCCTTGGAAGTGTATTAATTTGGGAATATGTGACATTTTATGAAAGTATTAGAATATGCTACAAGTTTATGCCCAAAAATCAATGATGGAGAAGTCTATAGAGAATTGGGGGAAAAAAACCCAAATAACAATAACAGCGAAAGCCATGAAAAATCTTAGGGAGGGGAAGGCTGCTTGGAATTGCTGTATATAAATAGCAGGTGGTTGGAGGTAGGAAGAAGGGGTATGGAAAGAAAAATCAAGAAACAAAACCAACTAAGCTCACTGATTTTGCATCTGTGACTTGGATTTCTTTGGAACAATCATCGCTTGACTCTGTTGTGTAAAGCATGCACAGTTAGCTAGGCACTAGGGCAGATGTTCACGGGACTCAGAGCATTACAAAAAATTCCGGGGTTTAAGGAATAGACTTGGAAAACGTTCTTATAAAAGCATAGAAAAGCAACAAGCAGAAACAGTATTAGAGTAGTTATGTCAGAGTTTTATTATTAAATGATTTAATGATTTAATAATTTAATAATAAAGAGATAGGGAAATAAAAATAAATGAAAGGAAATGTAAGGGACAACTATTGCACAGTCAGCAAGATGACACAGTTAGTAAACACACCCAGAGTTCAGTCCCTGAGACTCACAAAGGAGTAAGCCAGCTCCTGCAAGTTGTCCCCTAGCCTCATGTGCACTCCGGTATGCATGCTCAGGCACACAGTCACACACACACACACACACACACACACACACACACACACACACATCAGACAATCAATGTCAAACAAAATTAGGAGTTAGAACAAAGAACACAGCAGAGACTAGGATGATGTAGGTATGGAGGCAGGTGGATCCATGGATACAGCTGAAGAAGTGGACCAGGTAAATGGGAAATTCAGCAGTGGAGCAGATGGAGGAAGGAAGATTTAAGATGCAAGAATACATCTAAAAATGTTGAGAGACAGGAGGCAAGAAATAGGGGCATGGCATCTGGATAATGGGAGTCCACAGATGCAAATGAAACCCAGAATGCAAAGAGATACATACTTAAACTTCAAGTATTTCAACTTAAAGCAATAGGGGAAAAAGTAACTTGGAATGCACAATTTTGTATCTAACTAAATTGCTCTTATAATAAGACGGTACAAGTTAAATATATTCAGGGATACAAGGTTTCAAAAAGATTGCTATTCAAAGACTGACATTAGCATGTTTGGAAAGACACATCAAAAGGATCAGCACTGACATAGCTTGCTAAGGATCTTGCTATTTAAAAGCAGTCCTAAAACCATCTAGTAGCATGTGAGAAAGTCCCTGATTAAAACTTCGTATTGTAGGATTTATCTCTTCATTTGTTTACAGAGACAGGTACGATTTTTGATATTAATACTAACTCCAAGTATCTGCAGATTTTGGTATTATGTGACTATTGAGGGAGGCAGTTCTTGGGCTTGATCCTAGAGTTGTGTGCACACTAGGCAAACGTCATATCCTCAGCACTGTGCATTTTGCATTTGGAGATGATGTCTCACCAAGTTGTACAAGCTAGCTTGAGCTCACTTTGTAGGCCAGGCTGGCCTTGAATTTGTGATCCATCTTCTTCAGCCTCTGGAGTAGGTGGGATGACAGGCTTTCGTCAACAAGGCCCAGCTAAAAAATTTAAAGCTAGCAGATTTTGTGTATTTTTCTTATATCCAGGCACTTTACAAAATGTTACATTTAATGTAATAGTTATTTTATATAGTATAATGTTAACAAAGATGGTAGCTTTTTTTCTTGATTTCTACTATATGTGACTTTTGCCCTACACCCCTCCCCCATTTCAATCGTTGGAACACTGTGCCAGTATTTTACATCTGTCCCTTCAAATCCTCATCCATCTCTATCACTTTGCTCTCTGTCTGAGAATACTGACCACATGATGACAACTGTATGTCTCCTGGCCCTAGTTTCCAATTGTCTGTTCAATGGGGAGTCCAAGGAAAGGTCAAAGGGAAGGTAGAAATGAAAATATTGATGTTTATGGCCTGATTTTCATTGTCAGTGTTACTTGGAACTGACAGTATCATGGGTAGGCATCTCCCCTACAGTGGCAGACTCCACAGGCTTCCTCCCTCCCTCTTGGCTCACTGGGCCTCTTTCTCCTCTAGTCATGGACCTAGGAGTAAGAGCTGTTGATAATCCAAAGCATTAGAGCTCTATTGAGTTCCTTATAGTTTCTTTTTATACCCATTGCTTTCAAGAAAGTTGGCTGCAAATACAGCTTGGAATCATCCAGTTTCAAGCAGTTATTTAAAATGATTATATCTGCTATTAGATTGTTGTACATGCTTTGAGTTACATTAAAATTATTTTAATTCATGTTTTAAAGCTCCAATTCATCTTTAATGTTGCTGCATGGTTTAAAATGCCTTTATCTCTCTAATATGTGCAAAATTGTGTCTTGTTTACTACTGAAGTTGGTAGATTTTATCAGAATTGCCAGTTTTATATCCATAGAGTATTAATCTTAGTTAATGGGGTTCTTGTTGGTGGTGGTGGCGGCGGAGGTGGTGGTCTGCTTTTGTGGATCTGGAGACTGAACAAAAAGCCTGCTCATAATGGACAAGTGTTTTACCTCTGAACTCTATATCCATTCCACTTAACATTATGCAGTGGTTGCCTCTGAATTTTTACTACTAACAGATCTAGCTTCTATTTGCAAATGTTTTATTTTGAGCTCTAGTATTCTCAAGTCTGAGTAGGGTGGGCTGCAACTTTCTGCTGTGGTTCTTTTGCAGTAGTTTGGTTTCAGCACCATGCCATCTTTAAATCAATAGGAGGCTTTCATGCCCCACATGACTCACAGTAGTTAAGTCTCGCTAGTGTTCCTTGTTTTTAAAGTGAGATGTAGTTCATCTATGAAATCATCTGACCATGGCACCTTTTCAATGGTAGGTATTTCATCATCTTTTGAGCCTTTTGTTCCAGATTTTTATTTGTTACCAGAGAAATTTATTGTAATTATGTTCGTGATTAAAGTTGTTTTCACATTGCCTGGAATAATTATTTGGACATTGTATTGGATGAAGATCTGACTCCTGTGCACTAGGTGATGTTTGATGCCCTTCTCTTCTGTATCTCCAGTGAATTCCACATGTATTACATCTCTCCTTACAGTTCCTCAATGAGTTCATCTTGGACATAATCACCGTTTGTTTTCTATTGCTTTTTAATTTTCCTATTTCATTATTTATTATTCATCTGTCTTTATTAATTCCCCCTTTCTGAAAATTTACTTAGTTTGATTAACTTTTCTTTCTATGGTCTCCTATGTTAAATTCTATATTTCTTTTTAGTTGGGGTTTCTTATTCAATAACAAATATATTTATTGCCACAAAATTTCATCTGAGTGTCTATTGGGTATGGCTCCAATGTTCCCATTTGTTTTATATCCTAGACATTAAATAATTTCCTCTTGATTTCTTCTAATGTGACAAAAGAATTCTACTGTCTCTTTTGTGTTTTAGGCAATTTGAAGAGAGAGTGTTACTAGCAAATTCTTCATTCTTGTTAGAATCTGTTGATGTTCCTTTATGGCAAAATACACAGCCAAGTTTTGAAATTTTTTGTTGATTAACAAAAAGCAGTTTTTCATTAGGGAGGTAAAGACCTATTAAATATCTCATATATCAAGTTGATTAGTTACATTATTCAATCCATTACTTTTTATTTCTCTATTATAGCTAATTCTAAAAGAGTTTATTGAGGGCACCCAGCATAATTATCCTTTAATCAAATTCTTCCTGCTTTCCTGAATTTGTAAACATATATTTAGCAACTACCATACTGCATGCTTTTTCTTCAAACACCAAGAGTTACAAAAAGGAACTTCAGTGGTGTCAGTGTCCTAGCTTCATTTTTGTTGAGGTAATAAAATGTCCAGACAAAATGTATCTTAGGGAGAGGGGCTAAGTTTTAGCTCATACTCCAGGTATGTAGTCCATCACTGCAGGAAAGAAACAGTGCAAGAACTGTAGTCAGCTGGTCACCTCTCCCTCCCCCTCCCTCCCTCTCTCTGTCTCTGTCTCTCTGTCTCTGTCTCTGTCTCTCTCTGTCTCTCTTCTCTCGTCTCTCTCTCTCTCTCTCTCTCTCTCTCTCTACTCCTCACACACACACACACACACACACACACAGTAAGAACAGTTATTGATTACTTCTCTTCTGGGGTGGATTATAGGTTGTGTCAAGATGACAATTAAAGGTACTCATTAAAATGACTTTTGTTTTTCTTTTATATTTATATGTGGTTGTTTTACCTAGTGTTCTCTTCTTCTATGTAATTTAGGATTGCTGCCTGGATATACACTTTAGGATTTCTCATCAATCCTGCCTGAAACTGAACAGGTTCAAATGGATTTAATCTGAAGGGTTAAATCTTTTTAATCAACCTAGAAAAAATTATGTTTAGTTTGCATAATTATTAGATTTTTTAAAAACCTTTTCCTATGCTGTCTCTCATGGCTTTTTATATGTGATGTCTCTTGACTTAGCCATCCGGTTTCTGAGTTTGTCTTCCTGATTTAAATACTTTAAAATGTTATTTTATGGGGTTAGATGGATGGCTCAGTGGTTAAGAGTGCTTACTTCACTTTTCACTTTTCAGCAGGCCTGAGTCCACTTCCTCACACCTATAATGGGCATATTACCACTGCCTATAACTCCAGCTCCCTGGGAATTGATACTCTCTCCTGGAAGAAGCAGATACCTGCACACAAGTGGTGTATACACACACATACACTCAAAAAAAATCAATGATTTTATTTAAATTTATCTTTCAACTTCTCAGTTTTATTCTCTACCACCTGCCACTAATTCGGGCTTTCATTATAATGGGCACTACTCTTCTATTCAACTGTTACTTGGAAAAAACATAGGTCATATCTATACTTGGTCTTCTTATTCTCCCTTCCAAGAATAATTGGTGTTTTGGCCATGCAATTTGCTTGTTTGGAATGATCTTGCTTTTCTCAAGTTGCTAAGAAACCTTGTGTTTTTATCTTCTTTGTTTGTTTCCTGTAACTTCCACAGTGGGGCTCCCCTCTGTGCAAGCAGCACTGTAAGCAGTACTGAAGCAGTATGGCTAGCTCTCAGGCACCAGATGGAAGCCACCAGACTACAGGAGGTCAAGTTCACTAACATCAGATCTACATCAACCTCTGTCCTCTTCCTATCATGGAGGTCCAAAGTACACAGATTTACAACACACATTTTTCTTACATTTATGACTTCCAGTTTCCATGGGAAACATCTTCTATAGCAACTATAGATACTAGATCCTCACACTATTCATGATACAGAAAGCTCCTTGTATAAGAACAACACAAATCTCATGATTTTGCTAGGGGCATCCTAGGAACCAAGAGCTTAGGAAAGTCAGACAAAAATAATGGAGCAACAAAAGGTAGAGGAAGCAGACTAAGGTTGCCATTCTCTCAGAATCCACTGTCTATTCCCGGGGACCCTCTAAACTAATAGTAATATTGTTTTAGTTACTTTTCTCTTTAGCTGAGACAAAATATTTCACACAACCAACATAATGAAGGGTCTATTTTGGCTCACAGTTCATGGCTCAGTCCATCATGGCAGGGAAGTCTTGATGGCAGGAGCATGAAGCAGCTGATGCCATTGTATACAGTCAGGGAGTAGAGAGAGGCAGACGCTGATGCTTGGCTTTTTTTCTTTATTCAGTTGAGGAGTGCCATGATTCAGGTCTTCCCAGCCGAGCTGGAAACACCCTCCACTCTCGTGGGTATATGAAAAGGTGTTTTCAAGGTGATTCTACATTTTTCACAAATATAAGCAATCTTTTAAATACAAGATCTCATTAGGTAGCCCAGGCCACACTGGAACTTGCTAAATAGTCCAGGTTGCTCATGGATCCACAGATTATCCTGCCTCTTGAATCCCAAGTGATGGATTATAAGCATGGCTGCTCTTCCAGTTAGTAATGCTAGCTTTGCAAACGATTGTTGTAGCGCCAAGTTACCCATCTCTAAACCTTTGTATGTTCTCTGTAAGTAAAAATGCATGGTTACACAATCCTTAAAGTCTCTGTTTTAGAAAAGTATCCTACAATTTTATTATTTGAAATTATTTCTAAAAGCAATGAGCACATATTGTCTGTATTCTTGGTCAAAGAAAGCAGCAACAGTAAGTTTTGTGAGGCAGTTTGGGACATTTTAACCTAATTGCATATTGCAGATATTTAAGAATTGCATTAGTATTAAGTTATTATCTCATAGCAAACTGAAACTTTAGTATCCTAAAACAAAACAAAGTTAGCATCTTATAATTCTATAGGTAGATCTCAACACACATCCCAGTAGGATAAAATTAAAGCAGGGTTGCAATCGTTGCTGGTGTTTTGAATGGGAATTGTCTTTCATAACCTCAGAGGTTTGAAGCCTAGGTCTCCATCTCATGATACTATTATGGAAGAATATAGAATCTGTAGGAGATAGAGCCTCTCTGGTGGAAGCAGATAACCTGAGCAGGCCTTCAGATTTTATAGCCAGGCCCCACTTCCAGTCCTATAGGATTGATGATATGTGACCAGCTGCCTCACACCCCGGCTGCTATGGCTTCCCTGCCATGACAGAGTATAAGACAAAATAAGCCCATGCTTCCTTCAGATGCTTCTGCCAGGTGTTTTGTCAGAGTCATAGAAAAGTAACACAAAACTTCAGGAGACAATCAGCTTCCTTGAGCATCCCGGCTGGCAGTACCCACCTACATCCCTTGGATGACCGCACCCTTCTCCACCTTCAGAAGCAACATTGTATCTTTCTATGCTTTCTTTTCACACTCATCTTTCCTAATCAAAGTCAGGGAGGGGACTTCAATTTGTAAAGTCCCAGGTGGTTAGATAGGATAATTTCCTCAACTCGGGGTTCTTAACTTAATCACATATTCAAAGTCTCTTGAGCCAAGAAAGTTAATGTAGTCCTGTTAGTAGGTTCTGGGACTAGGCTTTGTCATTACTTAACCTACCACAAACATTGCTGTTAGTATTTTAGGTGCAATGGTGTCCGTGTGGTTAAATTTATAATAGAAGTTTGTTTATGGATTGTTCATTTGAACAAGAGTCCAGAGGATGCCTGTATAATCCTTTTGATATATTAGGAATGGCTTAGAATAAATACACAGGATAGTTTTGTTGTAGTAATAATTATAAAGATTTTGAAGAAAGGGTAGAATTATAAAAACAAATATACCATTTTGCCATTCCTAATGGAGATACCATAGCCAGACCATAGGAAACTGTGGCAGACAAGCATGAGGGTGAAGCTAACCATCACATAGGGAACTGCATACTGAGAGAAACAGTGGCTCAACAGGGAGCACCTGGTCCAGTCCAGAATGAGGTTCCTCATCTAGAAGTGAGCTCATTTGTTC
The DNA here is from genome assembly GCA_021653895.1 of Mastomys natalensis. NCBI lineage: Eukaryota > Metazoa > Chordata > Mammalia > Rodentia > Muridae > Mastomys > Mastomys natalensis. The sequence goes on along the minus strand of JAJTUV010000165.1, from coordinate 35,875 downwards.
AACAGCACAAAAGACATCGTGTCAGGGGGCATGGCTCAAGACTAAGAAGGCAGGGATATGGCACCTACCTGTCACCTGTGGATCGATCATGCTTGGGTTCTGATTATAGACAGAGTGAACAATCTGGTTATCTATCTGAAAGTGAACAGATTACTTGGCAATAGCAATGGATCCTGAAATTTTTGACAAATTTTTTGCAAGGTTTTGAAAGTTTTTGCAAGATAAAGGCTCTTGTTCATGCTTGCAGGTGATTCTAGATTCTTAGGGTAAAATGATACTATCTAAATTTAATGACAATCTCTAAATTTAATTTTAAGAACCATTATCTTCTATCAATAGAAACAGAAGTGAAAGTGTTACTTGTTTCTTAAAGTAAAATCATTACATTTTACACATAACACTTCCTATTTTAACCATGCATCCCTCAAAGGAAAGCAGCAATCCAGGACACAGTCCACTAAGGATGAAGATTCAGCACTTCAGCACTACTGCCAGAAAACCACATCTCATTACAGTGACAGTAACATGACATCTTCATTCAGTGTCATTGTAAGATAATGACAACCATTAAAACATGTATCAGTGGGGCTGGAGAGATGGCTCAGCAGTTGAAAGCACTGACTGCTCTTCCAAAGGTCCTGAGTTTAATTCCCAACAACCACATGGTTGTTTACAACCACCCGTAATGGGATCTTGTACCCTTTTCTGGTATGCCTGAAGACAGCAATATATATATATCAATAAAAAATAAAGTTATATATAATAAATCTTTAAAACTAAACAAACAAACAAACAAACAACAAACCCCAACACATGTATCAGCTCATTTACTCACAAAGACAAACCTTTAAGTAAATCTTATCCCCGTTGTGTAAATGGAGAAACTGAGGTTCATGTATCTCAGGTAGAGTGCAGACTTCAGCAGACCCATCCCACCAAGCAGACTGCTCAACAAGACAAGAATCAACATTTCTTCTTCTAGTTATCAGCCACTTGTGTATTGTACAGTCCATAGCAGCAAGCCCTGTGTATTCCAAGGCATCTGTAAGTACTTTCTTACCCATAGTCACTGAATGTCATTTAGCGATGACAATGACAAATAATGAATCATATTGAATTCTGTGCGTTTCCTCACTTAATTGGGGAACCAAATCAATAGTGTACATCAGCTAGCTATAAACCCTAAACTTCATGGAAAGAGTTATAGGCTATATTTTTCCAGCTGACTACATGGGTGGTCTTTATTGACTTCTTTTACATAAGCATTTATTTCTTATATTGGGTTTATCCAATTCAGGAATAGCAAATGTCTCAATACATTTTGAAGTGGGGCTAACATAGATTGTCAGATTTGCTGGTTTTGCAACAAACTGTATATTTAAAACCAGTAATAGTTATTTAACACACACACACACACACACACACACACACACACACACACACACAAAACTGTGATCTTAGGTTGTTAGGCCTTTTGTTTATGTCCTGCTAAGGAGAAGATCAGTTGACATCCTCAGGCTGGAGATTATTGAAGCTGTCTTTCCCCAGGTCAGAGGCCGCAGTGTTTATGCATTGGAAGGCACATCTATGGTATTTAAATCAACCTTTTTTTCTTTGCTTTGTTTCTGAAGCATGGGTGTAAATCAAGTGGAAAAAAAGAGACTGGGAAAAGGAATTTTGGAAAGAAAATCCAAACATATTAGTTCAATTTCATAAAGTGTAAATCATCTGTATTTCAGCAAATGCCATAATCCACTAGGTGCCCAGTAGATTGTTGTTTTTTTTTTTTTTTTATGTGTGTGTGTGTGTGTGTGTGTGTGTGTGTGTTTGAAGTAAAGAGACACCATGACATAGCAATGCTTAACTAAGGCTAGCTTACATTCAGAGGTTTAGTCCATTATCTTAATGGCAGGAAGCATGGCACCACACAGGCAGATATGGTACTGGAGAAGGAGCTTAAGAATTTACATCCAGCTCCTCAAGCAGCAGGAAGAGAGAAAGCCACTGTTTCTTGACATGTTAAACCCAAAAGCCTATCGCCAGTGACACACTTCCTCCTACAAGACCACACCTGCTCCAACAAGGTTATACCTCCTAATCTCTGCCAAGTAGAACTATTCCACCTTGACCAAGCATTCAAATATATGAACCTATGTGGGCCATTCCTACTCAAACCACCATACCCTATAAGCATGCCTATTCTTTCATTTAATTTTAAGTTGTGTTATTTTTATTAAGGATCACACATTCGTCTTACAACATTTCCCTTTGACATTGCTCTGTTTAAACATTGTCCAGCAGTGTAATGGAAGCCACACACAATTTTACATTTTTTAGTGGTCATATTTTAAAAATAAGTCAAGATAAACAGGTAAAATTAATTTTAATAGCATATTCGATTAACTCAATATTAAGTTAGTAATATTTAAACATGTAATTAATGTTCAAAACTATGTCCTATGGGTATACACATGGGGTTAACACCTGTCTAGCTTGCTTAAGACCCTGGGTTCATTCTTCACCACCATAGAAACAACTTTATTATTATTTAAAAACTTACTAATGAGATGCTTTTTTGTGTTAAGTCTTTGAAACAGAGGGTATATTTATGCTTTTAGCACATATTGACTAAGCCTGTCCTATTCTAGGTGCTTAGTAGTCATGTGTATAACAGACAAGACGGTAGACCCCCACCTTAGCTAATTTGACCCAAATCCAAGAAGGCCTGAAGTGTTTCTCCCAGGAGAAACAGAACCTATGAAGTCACTTACCCTCCGGCTCCAGTCCTGAACTAAAACTTCTGGAGCTCCAAGTGCAGCAGCTGTAGCTGAGTCTTATACAGCTGCAGCCTATAAAATCAAGACATTTTAATCCAAAAAAGAAATAGAGAAATTGATGGGGTGCAAAAAACTCACAGCTTACACATGCCCGAATGAGCAGCTTTCTATGAACCTTACAGGAAGGATCAGTCTTCTCAAATGCCAGGATGAGTCTCTAGAATTCTCTGGGCAATTATTTAATATGTGGAGTAATGTATGGAGTCACTCCTTTTCCTAAAGGAAGCTATTACTTTGAGTAACGTTCAGTCTAAAATACCTACACCATTATGGCATTTTCTACAAGTCCATAAACCATGGCTTGGTGTTCTCAGGAAAGTATTAACCTAACTCTCTGGTGAACAGGGAGAAAGGAATTCTACCTTGAGTTTGATCTGTACCTTGCACCCCTGCCCCTTCCAGGGCCATGAGACATCTGATTACTGACGGTGGCCTGTATGTTCAACTGCTTCCCATTTCAAAGTCAGAGGAGATTCAATGCTCCAGAGTTGGCTCTTACAGTTTCTTCCACAAACATAACCATTAATTTATTGAAAACCCACTAGATGTATTAACTTTAACAGACAGGTAAGGAGCTCTCGTACTTAGGCAGCAAGCCAAAATAAGTAGATCAATCAAAATGACTGAGCTGATTGTTAGTGGTAAGTGCTGTTGACAGAAGTGGATTGAAGGACCAGCATCTGGAGGTGATTAGGGCAAGAGGCTGGGCACAGCTAGCACTGCCTTAGAGGTGACACTTGAGCAGAGACATTGAAGAAGGTGGAGTGGGAAGAGCAACAGCACCTATGAAGCGACCACAGGAATAGCCATATTCAAGGCCTGTGGCTCAGCTGGGGGCTCCATGTGCCTTCACAGACCTTAAAGACCACTCTTTGTATCTTAGCTACCATCCTGTAAGGGCATTTAGATCTTCTAAGTCAAAATCACTATCTTGGGTATTCTACATTTACCAAAGCATCCCAAGTCAGTGAAGGATGAGCCAGGAAGAAAGAGAACAGCAGAATATTCCCTCACAGGCTTCACTACAGGAAAACCTGGAAGCAGGATTAGTAAGGAAAACCCCCACGTTGGGGCCTTTTGCTACTGCATTTAAATTTCTTAGTCTTTGCCCATCTTTTTGATCCATTTATTCTGAATTTACCTGGAGGAAAGATGACTCACGGATTGAGTGGATGCTCTTGGACCCTTCTGTCTAGCCTGCACTGTCTCTTTTAGGATCTGACCCTAGTTATACACTCACTGTCCCAGTAACAGCAAGTGTTGCATTGGTGACATGAAATTAACCAAATTATGGTCAAATCCTCCTAGCTAAACTAGGAGACTCACTAGCTGGTGCAAACCAAGCTAGCTGGAGAGGGTCTGAAATGGCAGGAAGATGTAAAGCCTAACGTGTTTCTCTAACAGACACATATGGGTAGGTAATGACCCCTGGCTTGGATGCAGCTAACTGGGAAAGGATTCATTTAAAGAAGGCCAAGAAACACCAAGCCTGGAGAGCACAGGTTCTCTTTCATAAATTAGTGAGTCATGAGAATTTAGGCAATAAATGAATAATTGTGGGGTAAGATTAACTAAGTGTTCTAAGGTTATTGAAGACCTTAAATTACACCAATTTAGCAGAGAGTGGGTTCAATGTGTTTTAATATAACAATTAGCTCTCAGTAAAGGAGGGGAACCCAGAGCTGCTGTTTACATGCTACAGGCTTCTGCTATCTGGGATCATGGCAGCATCTGCTGAGTGCGGCTAGAATCTCAAACTCTCCAGCCGGCAGGCTTTGGGTTGATTTTCTAGTTTCTTTAAGACTAAAGTTTATTTTAAAAGAAATCTCACAGAAACAAGAATCGCACACCGTTGGAACTGGAAGAGCATGAGAGTCAGCATCGTAACTCTCCATTTTACAGTGAAGAAGCAGTGTCTTCATCTGAGGCGGGAAAGCAGAAGATTGCATATCTTCCACTTGCAAGAACCTGTGAAATCCAAGGAACTGAAGCGGCTGCACAGTCACACAGCTGTGCACGCCAGACACAGAAGGTGGACTCTGTGCCCTGGGTTCTCCTCCTGGCTGCAAGCCAGTATTCTGTTTTAAACAACTCTTCCACTTAGCCACTGACACAAGGCAGGTAAATAGCCATTTACTGGGCTGGATCCCCCAACCTCATTTCAGTCAGTTTTCTGTGTTGTTAAAACATAACCTTGGGAATATCACCAGTAAAAAAGGAACAAAGCTCAGCCACACTCAGACAGCTCAGTCTGTCAGAATTCAGCACACTCAGGCTGTAGCAATAAACCCAGGGTTGAGATACAATGGACATGGTGCTTTCTGACATACGCATATAGGTAAAGGTGACCTGAAATTTGATCTAACACTGAAAGGCAGAATATTCATATTAGTCCTAACTAGCTCGAAACTCACTAAGGGTGAAATCCTTTCCCTTGAGCTTATGCTTCTAGCTGTTGCCAAGCCACCTCTGCATTCCCCGGGGGCATGTGATGTAGTGTGGAATCATTCTGAAAAATGCAATGTAAATCTCCCAGCAGTGATGGAATAGCCAAGGTCTCCCTCACTGGGGGTGGAGCAGTCTATCTCTTTACAACACATAGATCTCTGATTCTCTCATCTACACCATGGGCTCTATACCAGAGGTTGGTGAAGGGGAGGGTAACCCTTCTTATATCCCCTTAACATATAAATAAATGTCACAGTCTTATTCATAATAAAGAAAATGCTTGGGCAGACCCCAGGGAAATGTAAATTCCTTAACCTATGGGGGATCCTAAGTTTGCCTTGACATGTCTGTGAAGAAAATAAACCTCCATACATCACAAGCTAAATTCAAACTGGTACAGAGTTCAGGGGAGAATATTAGTATCTAGAAATATCTGTCTCTAGAAATCAGTCTCAAAGACACACTGGAAACACATGAAAAGCTGTTAATTTAAGAGTTGCAAATTGAGGCACCATTACTAATTTTAAAGGCATAAGAAAACACCTTCAGATGCCCATTGATGGCAGATTGGCTAAAGAATGGCCTATTCTGTAGCTATAAAAGGGAGCAAGAGAAATCCTTAAATGCTGCCAATGCCAAAAACTGATGTTAATTAAATAAAACTAAGACACGGAGCCAATATAACATATTGTATACTAGAGGGTGGTTATGTTTGCATGTGAGCCTAAATTTAAGAATAGGAATTTAACCCAACAACTACCAAAACGTCTCAATAGTTAGGGCAGAGCAGACAGGGATAGGAGCGAGGCTCTCTACCCCCACCCCAGTATGGTTTTTTGTTTTGATTTCTTGAGATATTTAATCTAATTTTAAAACAAAACGAAAAAAGCACAGTAAACCGGAAGAACATGATTGTGATGGACTTGGGGCTTAACCACACAATGGAATCATTTCAAGTGATTTAAAAACAGAAAAACTTTTAACTACATCCCAAGTAGGGTATACTCAAAGGCTAAAAATAACCACATGAAATCTTAAGCCATTTTCAGCTATTATATTTTTAGCAATAACGTATGTGAGATAATTTTGAGAATGTACATTTTAAGCAAGCAAAAATTATATTAATGCAGAAGGAGGAAAAAGGCAGAAAATGCAAATGTACATTAAAATTCAAGGCATCATAATAAAATTTCTATAATCTTAAAACTGAGCTGAAAATATTAAAATGGACTTATGGTATAATTTTAATCAATTTATGGTGTAGCTTTAATGAATTTATGATATAACTGCCTGAACACAGATAGTTTTAACCCTGCAAAACTGGTCCTTAAACAGATTTTGTTCTTGAAAGATCCAAGGCTCCTTGGAGAGATGGCTAATATTTAAATTGAAGGACAGAAGTCATAGATGATAAGACTGGAACATTAGACCTACTCAAATGCAAGAAGTTTATCAAAGATCACTAGGGTCATGTCAAAAGGATACAAGAGAAACATGAAGAACTTCCTTGTTTTAAAGAAGATAAAGGAGTGTTTTAATCATAAAAAAAGACAAGCCAGCATAGATTGAAACATAACAATTACATTAAAATTCATGCATTCAGAAAGATGTATTTTAAAAACCTGCTTTGGTGGCAGCGTGTAGAGAATGCCATGGAAACAATACATTATTTTGGAAATTAGTAAGTTAGATGAAATTATCAATCATTTGTCTTGCTTGGATCTTGTTTTTTTTGCTATTACACTGTGTGGTGCTCAAATAGTTGAACTGAGAAATGCTTTTGAGGCGATTATACTGGATGAAATAGTAACCATCAATAGGAACTGAAGGAGCCCACGGTAGACAAGGAAGTGCAATAGAGCTTGCCAAACTTTCTGTGCCTATGAATTAGCTACATTCACTGTTGAATTCTGAGGTCTGAGGTTGAGTCTGAGAATATGCAGCTATTACCCACTGATGGCCAGTACCACTGGTCAGGAGGTGTTGGCTGCTCCCATCCTCTGCGTCTACTGTTCCCCTGTTGGACATAAACAGTTCCACAGAACAACCTCAGGCAAGGTCACTCTGTACCCAGAATGGAGTAGAACACAAACAAGACAACTACATAATCATCCCTAAACACAATGGGTATTATCCAAGTCAAGTGACGAGACGAATGATCCCTATTCTAACCCAAAGAGGGAAATGTCTTCTTTATCAATTATAGATTAGGCTTAGTCTGTTCTTACTTCTTATAAGATAAGACACCATCAAGTGGATAATTACTTTTACTTCCTGACACCATCTAATCCAGAGTAAAGTCCTTACCCCTTAAACCTTCTCTAAATATCCCAAATGGAAACCCACAAACCCTTTCCATATCACATCCTCTGGGGCATCCCATTGCTTCTTGTTGTCTTAGTTAGGGTCTCTACTGCTGTGGTGAAATACCAGGAGCAAAGCAACTGAAGGAGGAAAAGGTTTGTTTGTCTCATGTTTCCACATCACTGTTCATTGTTAAGACATCAGAGAAGGAACTCAAACAGGCTCTGGAGGAAGGAGTGCTCCATACTGGCTTCTCCTGATGGCTTTCTTGGCCTGTTTTCTTATAGAACAAAGGACCACCATCCTAGGGGCAGCCCCCCAACCCCCCACCAACATTGTACTGGGCCCTACCCCATCAATCAGTAATTAAGAAAATGTCCTATAGGCTTGTTTGTCTACAGCCCAATCTCATGGAGTTTTTTGCTCAGTTGAGGCTGTCTCTTCTCTAATGACTCCAGCTTATGTCAAGTTGACATGAAACTAGCAAGCACGCCCCAGGTGAACATTCTCTTTTGTTGTATTGCATAAGAAACTCGTTTCAGTCACCCTCAGGTACATTCTGGTAGTCTTTGCTAGAGTGCCAATTCATGAGTATGATGGATAAACTGACAGGAGAATCCCCAGTCATCACTTGCCTTCTGATGGGATATTCCCAGCATCATTTGTAAAGGAGTCATGCGAGAAAAAAATTGACCCTGATTCTGATTAAGCTTTAACCATAAGAAACACTGGGCACACAGGGACACGTTAAGGAACCATATTCAGTTTATTCATGAACCTATCACTGATTCTCTTAACAACAAATAATTAGCATAGCAGATGGAGGAGATCTTAAGTTTAAACACAGCTTGGCAGACAGAGCAGGGTATTATGTGTCATCTTTGGATATGATTTGTATAAACTACTAACAAACCAGTAACGGCAATAACACAAGCGAACCAAGGATATTTAAACAGTAACTGGAGGTTTCCTGTTAGTAAACCATGAACTTGAATAGTTGTCGGTTCCATAATGGCAATAGCAGACACTTTCAGGGTGCTTACATACCAAATACGGTACTTGAAATTCACTTGAATGCAATACAGTCAATAAACTGGAGCGGATGAGGACATATGCTCATGTTTGGCCACTAAAACTAGATGGTAGACCTCTTTACTCTGATCCCTAACTTTAATGAACTTTAAGAGTTCCATAGTAAACAATTTTAAAAAATGTTTAAACTATTTAATTTAATTTAATAGATAAGTTTTGAAAGAAGATGTGTTGAACAGAGACAAACTTAAGGACAACATCTCAGAATGGCTCTAAATTTGAGAGATGCAATAATGGCTTTAAAAAGTCCCTTCTACCATGGAGATTGCTTTCTGACCAATTTGCCCAGAGCTGTCTGATATTGCCTATTTCTTTTCCTTCTCCTTCTTGACTTTTTATTTAATTCACTTACAGAGGTGTCAGCAGCCTATGATGAGGAATGAAGAATTATTACCAGGGAGACAAAAATGATGGCCTGTGGAGGAACCATCAATTTAAATGTTTGACTCTTCAAAGAAGAAATGCATTATTTGAACAGTTACCTGGATCTGTAGCAGACATCAGTGAACCAAAAAATAAAACAATCAGTGAAGTGGAAGTCTCCACTCTTCAGCTGGCCAGCATGCACCATGGCCTTCACAAAGCCATACATAATTAACCTGTAAAAGAGAAACAGAAGGCCTTTAAACATTGGGCTGCATCCTGTGTAAATCCATGCTGTCTCAGAGAACATTCTAATGTGCCTTCTGGATGTATATCATGCATAAAACACCACCACCCTGTCAACTCACGGCTACTATGATCTCTCAGCTCTGCATGATATTTTCACTGAATATCACAATCCATTCACCTAGCAAATGGTTAACAGAGCATTTGCTAACATATACTAAAAGTATATGCTAAGTAAGGTAAGCTTCAAGAATGTATAAAAAATTGTCAAACCATATCTATTTTATTTCCCCTTCTGAGAAAGATTCAAGCATTCTCTTTGGGCCTTCTTTGTTATTTGGCTTTTTTGGTTCTGTGGATTTTAGTGTGGTTATCCTATACTTTATAGCTAATATCTACTTATAAGTGGGTACTTACCATGTATATCCTTTTTGGTCTGGGTTACCTCACTCAGGATGATATTTAAAGTGGATGGAAGGAGGAACTGGGTGGCAGAGAAGAGGGGGAGGGGAGCAGGGGTATCAGGTGTAGGGAGAGCAGGGGAGAAAGAACAGAAATCAGAGGTGGGTGGGTGGGGGCATCTCTCCAACATCCCAAGGATTTGGGAAGGGGGCAGGGGAGGAAAAGGCCTCAGGGTGCTATGGGGGTGACTTTAGCTGAGACTCCTAGCAGTGGAAGAGATAAATCCTGATGTGGCCACTTCCCATAGCCAGACAGGACTCCCAGAGGAGGGATAAGGACAGCAACCCACCCACAAAATCTTCAATCCAAAATGTTTCCTGCCGACAAGATGTGCAGGGATAAGTATAGAACAGAGATGGAGGGAAGGCTAACCCATGACTGCCCCAAATTGAGATCCATCCTATGAGTAAGAACCAATCCTTGGCAATCTGTTATGTTTGCAGACAGGAACCTAGCATAACTGTCCTCTGAGAGGCTCCATCCAGCAGCCAATGGAAACGGATACCAAGACTCACAGCCAAACATTAGATGGAGCTCAGGGGGAGTCTTGTGAAAGAGTTGGGGTAAGAACTGAGGGACCCGAAGAAGACAGAGACTCCATAGAAAGAACAACAGATCAGTTAAACTATATCCTTGGGGGTTTCCCAAAGACTGAATCACCAACCAAAGAATGAGCATGGAGTGGACCTAGGGCCCCTTTACATACGTAGCAAAAGCACAGTTTGGTCTTCATGCATGTCCCCCAACAACTGAAGGGGGATTGCCCCTGAATCTATTGCTTGCCTATAGATCCCATTTCCCTAGCTGGACCACCTTGTCTGGCCTCAGTGGGGGAGGATGTGCCTAGCTTTGCAGTAAATTGATGTGCTGGTAGAGGGGGGCAGTTGGAGGGGGGACTATGTGACAACTAAACAGGGCACCCCAGGAAGCTCCCCTTTCTCAGAGGAGAAGGGGAGGGGAGATGGGGAAGGAACTGTGTGAGAGGGTACGGGGAGGAGAAGGGGCTGATATTGGGATGTAAAGTGAATAAATAAATTAACTTATAAAAATTATCAAATGTGACACAGCAAATCATGCCTACAAACCAGCATAATCTAAAATCAGTAATAGTCTTTAGAAACTGCGGATCATCCAATCTCCAGACAGATGTTGAAATCCTCACATGCACTTTCAGTCTAATGTTTAAAACTTGTGCTGAGGCTGTAAGTATGGTTAAAAAATGGCTGAACATCAACTATTAGGACATAAGGATCCCAGCAGTCATATAGACACTTTTAATTCTATTAAGAGAACTACCTCATTAAAGGAATATTTCAGACAGAGCTCCACTTAAACAGTCACTATATACATATACATATACATATACATATACATATAACATATACATATACATATATACATTTAAGGGTATTATTAAAACTGTCTAACCCTCAGTACATTGCTCATCAGCTAGGGTAACAACAATGGCCCATGGAGACTTTGGAGAACAAATAAAACAAGAAATGTCTGGTGTCCGATGCTCTTGACACTCTCAGGGAGCTGCTTACAGTTTCTTGTGAAGGTGGAGATGAGAGACATTTGTTTACAGTTTCTGCCTCTTCACGTACTTTAATTAACTTTATCCGCAGTCGATCCTGTAAGGTTGACACTATCTATTTACACCTGAGAAAAGTGAACACAGTGTGATGCAGAGACCTGCTTAACATGGCAAATTAAGCAGGATGCTTAGGCTTGAACTGAGACAGTCTGGTTCCAATGCTGGGGATTTAAGCCACCATAATGTGTTACTGGAAGAATGGCTTTAATGTTCCACTATACTGGTAAGCCGTCTCATGCAATGGACCCTGAGACAAGCCATCAAGTAATCTCTCTAAAGCAGTGGTTCTCAGCTCTTTAATATAGTTCTTCATGTTGTGGTGACCCCCAACCATAAAATTATTTTTGTTACTACTTCATAACTGTAATTTTGCTACTGTTAGGAATTGTAATACATATATTTGATATGCAGGATATTTGATATACAACTCCTGTAAAAGGGTGGTTCAACCCAAAGGGGTTGCAGCCCACATGTTGAGAGCCACTACTCTAGACAGTCCAAGGGACAGTAATAGAGTATAGCTAAAATCCTGAGGCTAACAGCATCCTCAGCATTGAACTACTGAGTGGAACCACAGTGAGCTAGAGCTAAGACACTCGATTTGGATTTGCAGAGTATGGATTCCAGGGTAGGAATTGAATCTTAACCAGATTGAATGTCTTCAATATTAGTACATTTGTGCCAGTAGAGCAAGACCATTGGGGCTGTAAAGAGGCAAGCCCAAGGGCCTTGTTTTAGGCAATTTCCCCAGCTGTCAACTATGAAATCTCCCTCCAGATCCAGGGAAGCTGCATTCAATCTATTTGTTCTTGCTGTTGTTGTTTTGTGTGTGTGTGTGTGTGTGTGTGTGTGTGTGTGTTTGTGTGTGTGTGTGTATTTTTTATTGAACTTCTACTACATCAGGATGTCTACTAAGAATTAATGAACAAGACCTGTGCCTTCATTGAGCATACAGGTTAGTAGGATGAACAAAAATGAAAACAGTCAGAAATGTAAATGATATCTGTTGCACACATCATTCCCTTGGGTAGAATCTGCAAGTACAGTCAGCCATGAGACATTCTGGACAGTTCCAATCTGGATAGAGGAATGGTCTTCACTATTCTTCCTTTCGGGCCTTTTTCAGATCCAGGCTTCACAGAGGTCCTTCCTCGTTTGAACTATACTTCAGACACTGAGCACAGCCAGGCTGTGGAACTATGATAAATATTACAAACTATGATCACATACCTGACTTCTGTATCTACTGATTAATTTTATCGGAAGCAGAAACTAAGCGTTGAAATGTACTTATTGTATATTTTCCACAAGCGATTAATTTGAAAAAAGAAAACTACACACATACCTGCTGCCTAAGTTTAATGAAGCCAAAAGAAAGCTAAAAGCTATGTTTATACATTTGTAACTGATGTCTTTATATGCATATAGCAATTCATCTTAAAGCTATTAATGCTACAGTAACCTGTATTTCATCAAAAATTTCTAAGGATTAATATCAATAATCAAATCTGTTCTGAAACATATGCATTCAGTTTGTTTCAGATCACAAGTATTTATTATAGCAAAAATTCAAAGAAAATTATAGCATATATGACTAATCATTAAAACAACCATTAAAACCATTAAAATTCTATACAAGAATATGTTTGGCACAGAAAATTTATTATTAAAATTTAATAAATAATATTTAAAAATTGTGAAGTTGAGCAAATTTAGGCATCAGCTCAAGCAGAAAAAACTGATAGCATTTGTCTTGGCTAGGTTTTGTTAACACAGGCCAGGATCAGCTGGGAAGAAGATACTTCAGTTGAGAAATGTTGCTATCATATTGGCTTATAAGCAAGTCTGTAGGAGAATTTTCTTGATTACTAGTTGATGTGGGGACCCCAGCCTCCTATTAGTGGTGCCAACTCTGGTCATGTGATGTGGTTCTGGGTAGTATAAGAAAGCAAACTGAGCAGGCCAGGGAAAGTGAATCAATAAACACCACTCCTTAGGATCTCTGAGTCAATTCCTGCCTCCATGTTCCTGCTCTGACTCGCCTCACTAATGAATATGACATGGACATATAAGCCAAATAAACCCTTTTCTTTTAGAGTGATTAGTTCTTACGTCAACCTGCCACAAATCAAAATCCCCTTAGTAGTGAACCTCCCCTGAAAAAGCGCCTTGACTGGTGTGCAGCAGCTCACACCCTGACTGTGGGCAGTACCTTTAGGTGGCTGCCTGGATAAGAAAGACTACATCGAAAGGAGGATCATCTTCCGTTGTCATGGCTCCCTTCCTTCCTGCCATTGAATTGATCCATTCTACTGTTCCCAGCCCTGCTTATGCCTTCTCTGACAACAGAACCTGCACTTTCAAGCTTTCATCTTGAATGAGGGACCAGTGATCCTTTGGGAACTTCCCAGGCTTCTAGCTCCAGATTGGGACTACTGAGGTCCCAACCTTGTAGACTGAGTAACTGCTGCCCATCTCTCCAGGAAGAGACAGTTATTCTGGGTCTTGTTCAAATGTTTAGGTGGCTGTCCTCAAGCCCAGAGTGCTGGGTGCTTATAGTCTCGGGTGTGTCCTGGCTATTGTTATTGGTGAAGAGTGGAGGAATCCCTGAGTGTAGGAGGTTGTTGTACGCACGATGTGTATGATGTGTGTTGTTGATATAGATATAGCCATAGCAAGGACTTCAACCCCATGGGAATGGCAAAACCTTCCACAGATAAGGCTTAGAATGACATGATGAAGGCTTCCTTGTTGGGGGAGGGGTGTATCTGACTGTGGGTATTGATAGGGTGTATAGAAAATGTCCACCATAGTTTTGTACTGGGTGTTTACAACCTGAACACTGCTTCCCTGTTCCATGTTGTGCTTCTGGGGTGCTGCAGTTTCTCTGTCTGAGAGCTGAGACCACCTGATCCCAGCTTTCTATCCCTGTGTCCATCTGTCTGTCTTTTCTTCATTCCCTCCCTGCTCCAGTAAGGCTGAAGTACCCACACCCCACTCTCTGACCATCCCACACCCTAACATTAACCTCTAGCACTCCACCCCAGCGCTACACCTCCCAAAGTTGCTTTTTGTTCATGGTCTATCTCACAGCAATAGAAAGCAAACTAGAACAGCATAGGATCCATTATGACTGTTAATAGCAGTTACATAAAAGGAATTAAATGTGAACTTTTCTTCTGCTTTACTGCATTTCCCTCAATTCTTTTAATACAATAACCACAGTAGAAACAAACAATAATGTATATTAGCGAGTTCTGTTACAGACAATAGACAGCCATTGTGCTATTTAATCCTCATGGTTCTCTGAGGAAGGTATCATAATTATCCCCTTCATGAATGAGACAATCAAGAGTCATGGAGGTTAAATAGTCACACAGCGAGCGTCTGCTGAGTTGAATCTGGGTGGATAGGCGCAAACACTTAGTACAGCTTTTCAATGGCTTTGGAATGCTTTTGAATTCAGTGTGTGGGTGGGGGACGCACACACATTTGCTTGAAAAAATGTAAGTTACAAATTTACTCCAGCTGAACTACTGGACATAAAGTAATTATAATCACAGTTACTTCCTTGAATTAACATAGTTAATTAATTAATTAAAGAAAATTTCCAAAAACTGAACCCAGCACAGTATGTACTTTGCTCATTTTTACACTTGCTGATCTAAATCACCATCACTGCTAACTGTAATAAGTTATTCTTGCTTTGCTATCTGTACATTACTGTCGCTGGTGCGTTATTAATAAGACAATTAGTTATGAATAGGTTAACTCAGAGGGTAAAATTGTTAACTCATTGGCAGCCACATATTTCCACAGAATTCCCCTGTTGGCCCTTCACAGAAAGCCTTTTGGGTGGCTCAGAATGGCCAACCTGAGACAGAGGTTGCCAGGGGTCACTCAAATTAGTGGCCCGTAAGGTGAGGGGTGGACAGTGGCAGGAGCCACCCCATCAGACACACAGCTGTTGATAACACTGACTTCCACTTGAATTCTCTCAGGAAGGTGATGTCCTCTTTGGATAGTGGAGCATAGGTGCTCTGGAGACCACAGATTGGGAGTGTATGACACTCAGTAGAGAAACAAAGGCAGTATGTCTCTCGCTCTAATGGAAGGCACTGAGGAAGAGAATTTGGGGAAATGCTCAACCTTTTCACTTTACTGGGTGTTCATGATGCATTTACTGATTTTAAGTTTCTTCAGCTTGTCTCACATTCTCTAATCTGTAAACCTAAAGGCATGCTGAGAGAATGTTTCAAAACAAAAAGTTCCAGAATGTTCAGTTGCTTGGATAATTTCAAAACATGTCCTTTTTATCTCTGTATTTTTTTTTAAATCTCTCTCCTTTTCTTTTTATTAAAAAATAATCATCACCAAGTTCTGTCTATAACACCAAGAAAGGCAGATTTTGCATTGACTTTTTAATGGCTAAGGAAGGGAAGTGTGGGTTATTTGCGTTAATCCTCTGAAGGATCACGTTTACCTGAGCACAAGGAAGAGGTAACTATGTGAAATTCACTTACTAGTGAGGAAATCTTGGACCCACACACCCCAGAATCAATGTGCACCTGAGTCTCTGAAATTTCTGTTAAAAGATTTATTTATAAAAAAGTTAAAAAAAAAAGATTTATTCATAATTGGTGTTGTGTGTGTGTGTGTGTGTGTGTGGTCGCCACACACACACACATGAGCTCAGGGAACTATTAAGTCATGGAGAAGTTGAACTCCATGGATCTGGAGTTACAGGCAGTTATGAGCCACTTAATGTGGGTGCTGGGAACCAAATTCAGGTTGTCCAGAAGGACAGTACCCACTCTTAACCCCAAAGCTGTGTCTTCAGCCCATGCCTTTCTGAATTCTGTGGCTAAATGTTTCCCTTTGAATAAGCATCTTGTCCTACGTATTTGTTTGTGTGCTATCGAGGTTTCAGCCTATGCTGCATGGGATTGAGTTGCCTAGCCAATTTCATTCACTTCCTCACTCAGGAATTCATAATTTAAACACTAAATTTCTTCATTCAACAAATAATTATCAGTAGATTATTCCTGCTCTCAAGGAGATTACACTTTGAGTGTAACAGTTCATTAACTCATTTCATTCACACTGTGACTAAGAGCTCTACAGAGAAATAAAGATGGCCCACAGGCCCCACTCTGAGTTCTAGAGAAAGTTGAGGGACCTCTATCTTACAAAGTTTGGTTGTAGGAATGTCGGGTCTGAGGTAGGGAGACTGACTGTTGGATGTCTGAATTAGATCAGTGGGAAGTTTGCTTAAGACTCAGATCTTAGTGCAAATATTTAAAGTGAATTAGTATAACCTTGGCTATAGATAAAAGTATAGAAAGTACACACAATAGAAGAAGGCCTATGACTGAGGTTTGGGAACTCTGTGACTTCAAGAAGTTAAAGGAGGATGAAGAAAACAGAGAGGCCAGGAATCTGTCACTAGAGATATGTATGTCACAGGAGTAAAAGGGAGAAGATGTTTTAATAAGGTCAGAGAAGCTGAACAGTGTCAAGAGGACCAATTAATTTAGGGCCATTAGAGTGTAAAGTGAAATCGTAGTGGGTGGAAAAGAACCTGGAAAATGGAAATGAGACAAATAGCTTTTAGGCATCTGGGTAGGAGGGGACTCAAGTCTTTCTCCAGACAGAGAGCTTGGATGGGACTTCAGTTGATTTCAAATGAGTAAGAAGCTATGAAGATGCGCATGTCTTACTAGGACTCACAAAGAAAGGTTTTAAATGGCAAATTTTGCTTCATCATGATTAGGAGCTTAAGATGGCACAGTGAACATTGGATGACAGGATTATAGTATCTGTATATACAATTAGATATACAGATGATGGCTTTGAGTGTCTGTAGGACCATGTGGCTCTTATGAGTGTCAAACTCACAAACCCTTCCATTTGTCTCTGTTTTTCATATCCCATAGAGCCAGTACGCATTTACTATTATAAAAGTCTGCTAAGTCCTGGAAAAAAATATACAACTAGTCCAACACATGATGTCTACCCTCAGGAAGGGAAAAGTTGCCTGAAGCAGGAAAACTGAAAAGAAAGTGCTGTGTCTGTGAGAGGTACAGTTCAAGTTAGCAGAGAAGTGGGTGTCTTTGAGGGCTCTAGACGGGCTGTGAGCATCAGCTGCCACATTGTTGAACCTAAATGATGTTTCCAGGTAAGGGTGCTGTTCACAGAGTCCCTGTGCTATGTTGGCTGCCCAACTTCTGGTTGCTTTTCTGAACTGTAAATCCTTTTCTATTCAAGGTAGTCTCTTCTTGACATAGAAAAACAACCAAACCAAACAAAATAAAACAGCAAATAAACAAAACAAAAGAAACTCTCATGGACAAACAAATAAAACTCAATCATCTATTGGGTCATCACTATCTGCCACTGACTACTGGGACACCAGATAGGGTTGTCCTGTGTTGAGTTACCACTTACAAATTCTCTTTATTATTTTTCTTTAATTAAAAATAATGACGCCATATTTTTTCTCCCACTGCAAACCCTCCTTACTCCCCAAGCTCATGGCCTCATCTTTAACCATTGTTGTTATAGATACATGTAAATGAATAAACATATTAATATAACCTGCTGGGTTCATTTAGTATTACCAGCATGTTTATGGGTTAGGGCTAACTATTTGGTATTGGATAACCAATCAGGAGACACTCCTAGGAAAAACTAATTTCCCTCTCTCAGCAGTTAACTACTTATAACACTTCATCTAAGGGTAGGGATATGTGGCATCCCTATCCCACATCTATGTTGGGGTGCCAACTGATGTTAGAATTGTTCAGGTCTTATTTAGTCAGCCATGTTGTTGAGATTCATGGGTGCAGCTTCTCTTCCCTGTCATACCTAGAAGGCACAAACTCCTATCAGACTCCCTGGTCCTCTAGCGCTTGCTTACAGTCTTTCCATCCCCCACTCTCTTCCTGCAGTGTTCCTTAAATCTTAGGTGTAGTACCATTTTGTAAGTGTATAAATTAGGGCTGAGCAGTCTACCATCAGGAGTTGCTATACATTTTTACTAGTTATGGTTTTCTATAATGGTCTCCTGCTGCTGAAAAAAAAAAAAAAGAATCTTTTTTGATGAGGTGTGAGATCTACACTTATCTATACTACGAGTATAATTGTTTTGAATACAGTTAAGAACAATACTAGTTGAGGAATGTGACAAGAGTAGATTCTCCTCTAAAATCCATAACCTCACTAGCCACATGTAGTTGGTTAGATTTCCAGTACCAGGCATGATTTTCCTCCTGTTAAGTGGAGCTTTGGTCCACGGAATTTCTGTTGGTTACAGCTAAGAAGACACGGTTGCATCGTTAGGGATCTCTTGCATGCTGGTCACTGTTGTGGTTCACAGGCATCATAGCTGGGTAGTACTACTGAGTGCATTCCTCCCTTGGCTTATTATCTTCTGTAGTGATGAAAAGTAGCCTTCATGGAGAAAGCTTTCCAGTCAGTTCCAGCTCAAATCATCAGAACCCAGTTCCTGAAGTATAAAATCAACTTATCTTAACTTCTGTAAGGTGACCAAGGGAAAGAGCTATGTCCTGTATTGTTCTAGGAGTTTCTTGGATTCCTCTAGACAATAATGAATGCAAAGGAAGATTCTCATGCTTGCTACTGGGAGTTTTGTTAGATAACCTATGGCTTTGGGGGGAGTATAACACCCCAAATGTTGTGATTTCACTGAAAACTGTGTGTGTGTGTGAGAGAGAGAGAGACAGAGAGACAGAGAGAGAGAGAGACAGAGAGACAGAGAGAGACAGAGAGACAGACAGATAGATGAGAGGGGGTGGAGGAGAGAGAATACTCAGTTGGACAGCCACCATGATTCAGGTAAAACTAACAATATAAATTAGATTTTAAAGCATTTCCAGGGAGTCTGACAGGAGTTTGTGCCTTCTAGGTATGACAGGGAAGAGAAGCTGCACCCATGAATCTCAACAACATGGCTGACTAAATAAGACCTGAACAATTCTAACATCAGTTGGCACCCCAACATAGATGTGGGATAGGGATGCCACATATCCCTACCCTTAGATGAAGTGTTATAAGTAGTTAACTGCTGAGAGAGGGAAATTAGTTTTTCCTAGGAGTGTCTCCTGATTGGTTATCCAATACCAAATAGTTAGCCCTAACCCATAAACATGCTGGTAATACTAAATGAATCCAGCAGGTTATATTAATATGTTTATTCATGTATTTTTACTATGTAGTATTAAGAAAACAGTTTAAAATAGCTCTGCCTTAGTTTCCACATCTGTAAAGTCCATCATTGTATCTTTTGTTTCTGTTGGAGAACATCTTATCTACTTTAGGATTAAATATGGTCCATAAGATGCTCCCACTGGGCACTGACTGCAGTTGTCTTCCATGATTTCCTTCTATCCAGTTCCACACTTAGCTTCCTATCGTCCTACCACTATCAACAATGAGTTTTCAAGAATAGAATATACTGAAGACAGTAAGTTGTGGTAAAACACATTTTTATTTAATCCTGGATGGGATCCCAGTCTTTGACCTTGAGACCACTGGAAGAAAGCTGAATCCATTCTTCTTACATCTACCTCCATCCTGTCACCTTTCTGGCATCTTCCAGAAGCTTCACTCATCCTTGCATTTTTGTGCTAGTTCCTGCTGCTACCACAAACTACATAGTCGCCTGTCCATGATCAAGACTCTCTTATGTGAAGTGCCTTAAGGTTCATGAAAGAGTATAATATAAACCCTAACAAGAATGAGGAATGAGCATAATTGCAATACTGAATGTAGAAGAGAAACACACAGGGCAGAACCTGACCAGGCATCCTGATTTTATGCTTACTACAGCCACTGTTTAGCAGAATACTGGCCATTAAAATGTGAAAAGGAGCTGCATCCAGCACAGAGCCTATCCACCACTCAGTGTCAATGATGGAAAATAAGCTTGTACAATGCTGAGAGAAAGCACAAGTCTAGTCACACTAGTCACACTCCTTAAAGGGCCTCACACCCTGAGAAGGGGAGTCACAGCCAGGAGGAACTAGGCATTAGGCTGCCCAGGATCAGACATGATTATGTGTGAAAGAAGAACAGAGAGTCACAACATTGAAAGGACAAATGGCTGTCCTAAGTAAACTAATGCATGTGCTGTGGACAAAGTTTTAGGTCACTGAAGATCCCTAGCAGATTGCCTAATTTATTGGGTCATAAATTTTGCTGCATTTCAAATCATAGAAAGGCTATGATGCTGAATATGAATCATTTGAAGGCTATAATACTGGCTATATCTCAGACAAAATAAGACACACTTTCTGTAGGCGGGCTGCAGGATCAGGTAGTTAAGGTTTGTTCATTGTTTTAAGAAGTGACCAGGGTTCAACACAACTTTTCTAAATTATCACATCTTATGCTACAATGTGTAAGCCAAATACATGAAACCAGAGGGCCAGTGTGGGGTCCAAGATTCTGCATTTCTGATATGATCTCTGTGGTGTCATTGATGATGGCCCCAATCCACATTAAGTAAGACACTCTAAGTTAGGATATATAGTTCTCAGAATATAATAATAGTAATAGATGAGAAATTGATTCTTGCATTAGGTAACATCTGATGCTGCCCACTGCAAGCTTCAAAGGAGTTTGCAGAAAGTGCCCAAGTAAATATTCAAGATTTTCATTTTAAATATTGTAAAAACCCTAGAATAAGTTTCTACGTTTACTGAAGGAACGGGTATATGCTAATTAATCATGTGTGAGATACATACACATGTACACATAACTAAGTACATTTCCTCTGATGAATAACAATGGGGGAGCTTTCCAAGACCTCAAGAGGGAGGGAATCAGCAGATGACTTAGTGGGTAAAGTGCTTGTCTCACAGTCCTGGTGACATGAATTTAGTTCCTAGAACCCAATAAAAGTGAGAGAAAAGAACCAAGTCTATGTAGTTGTTCTCTACAAGTGTCACATATTCTACATGTGTCACAGCATGTGTGCGCTCACACATATACATTGCATACACACATGCATGCACACCACACACACAAACGCATACATAAATTATGAAATTCACCCTGACCAACAGAGAGAGGCTGAGAGTGAACCTCTGACCATACTATGACTTTTCACCTTTGAAAGCTTGTGTGTGAGCATCACCTCAGCTGCTTCCATTCTTCTGGGAGGGGAGAGAATTGTGGTCCACTATTCCCCTGCCACAAGGTATGCAAATGTTGCCTATCCCTTTGTCTATGCTCTGCCATCTGTCTCTAAGTGTGAAACTAAAACACTCTTTGGAACCACCGTTTGTTTAGCTTGAGCGTTGGGAGGATACAGTCTGGCAATACGGCCCATAATCCACTCTTGCAGAACTATGGAGATGAAGACCTAGTCAGGTCACTGACTTAGCTGAAGCTGCACTGAAGCTGTCTGGCAGCAGAACCAAGGATATGATTTTTATTTTTCCTAAATTCACCTGAACTGGCAATCCATGTCAATCCCTAAAGTCTTTTTCAGCAAAAGGGAAAAAGCCTGCGATTTGAATATAATTTGCCTAATATATCACTCATAGGAAAGTTTCCATGTCGTTTCATATTCTCTAAAGCATATTTATCTCTTCCAGATGTACCATTTGGAACCCTGAAAACAACTGCTGGCTGCAACAGAATATAAATGACAAGAAAACGCAACCCTCTGGTTTTTTCCCCAATCAGATCAATATCCCAGCAAGCAGTCAGCTGATAAATAATGTAGATGTTTAAAACATATTTAGTTCAAATTAAGATGTTACATTGGTTGCTGTTTGATTGATGGCCTTAAAACATGTTGTCATTATTAGTGACAAGACAGAATGAACAATTTATCTTGTGAAAGATGAAAATCAAACATTAATTCTTTGCCCTGACTCATTTTCAACCATGTCAGTGTACTTTGGAAAGCTTTTAAATCTAGAATGGAAAGCTTCAAACAGCCTGTTTTGCTTGTGGTGTGTGTAGCACAACCTGTTATTTGAAATTCCTTTGATGGTGTGGGCTGAAATTCTTTTGTAATAATTCAATTTACTCTTTACAGTGGACAGATTTCTCAGAGGCTTTGCTGTTATAACAAAACTTATCCACTAATCAAATGTAAAAGAAATTGCCGATGCTTTAAAGGACAACAGCGTATAAAACACCTAGTTTCATACAGAAACGATTCCCTGATTTATCTGAGCTTCCCATCACTACTCCTGTTCTATATGTCGATCAGCCCAAGTACCCAAGTATCTCTTAAAGAAGATCTATGTGGAGTTACTCTCAAATGGTCCTGACATAATAATAAATAACTAGGCTAGTGTTCAGCCTACATGAAACCAATACTAACTGATCAGTGAGGGCATGCTTTGACTATCACACAGTACTATGGTCTATACAACACCAGACAATAGACATAACTTACTCTTATTCCTCTACTGCCTGCCCACTACCCCCCAAACTCCATTTTGACAATGGTTTTACACTATCAGGCACTGAGGTAAAATATTTTACAAGCCTTCATCTGGTCTGAGTTGGAGAGTCTCTGGATTCAGGAATAATGCAGAGTGGGTTTGCATGTACTGTCTGCAGATGAAGACCAAGAATAAATAGGCCCATAGTTGATTTGATGATATAACGGCTCCTTTGTTTGGAAGAACAAAGAGGCCTGTTATTTACCAAACTTGATCTGATCTTTGAGGGTACAGCTGAAGAAAATGTTGATGTCTTTCCTTTGTAAAAATAAATAAATAAATAAATAAAACATAACAAACAAAAAACCTCAAAGTTTTAAGAGAAAGGGTAAAAAACTGTTTACATAAAATATATTTTAAAATTGGAGTCCAGTATTTATTTGCCCAACACTAGATGCCCAGGTGCACAAAATGGAAGAAAGATAATGGCAAGTAAGCTGGGATAACAGAAATGACAGACTGCTACTAGGAAAGCTTGGTTTTCGACCCTAGGCGCTACTTATCTCTTCTTGCTGTCCTTGTCATATAACAAACACTGTAATAATCCTCTGGTCTGTGTGGTTGATCAGGAACCCCTGTTGAATGTTCCAAGACTTTATTTTTGTGTTCTCAATTGTCACTTTTTCTGGAATGCACAAAAAACTATTTAGCCTTCTCTCTCTCCAAGAAAGGGGGCTCTGTTTTGGAACGTTCCAAGAGACATTATTGGGTAGTTGTTTCCTATGTGGAAGTATGTGTTTGTGTCTTCACTCACTCTCCAGAGTTGCCAAGACCTAACTGGAAAGAGACGACTCAATTGACTGTATATTGGTCCTTGAGAGTAGAGGGTAATCTTGTGGCAAACAACCATCAAAATGAGCGTGGTTCCCAACATTACCATCTCAAGTCTTGACTCTTGATTCTTCCTGAATAAAGTGAGCAAGGACATTGGCAAAGGGAAAAAAGCAGGCTTGCCAAGGAGTGACAAGGAGCTTAGTTAATTCAGTCAGTCACATAATAAAAGTTCAAGAAAGTCAGATCAGATTGGAGTATTGCGAGAGGTAGTAGAAGGTATTGTCATATTTGGGGGAGCAAAGTAAGGAGGTGGCATAAATGACTTTTAATGTGTCTTTAAACTCTGAAAGTTTATATTTTTATAAAAATCAGAAGGAAAACAAAAGCAAGTAATAAGAGAGGAAAACAGAAAATTCTGTCATTGATAATATTTTCTAGGTTTTGGTTGCATATTAAAGCAAAATAGACACAAGCTTTATTAAACTGAAAACCAAACACAGGTTTTGCCAACCCTTCCTTTTGCTAACCTCATGGTAGCCTTCCCACGTGCTCAGTCTGAAAGTACAACGAGGATAGACGCAGAAGTTATCTTCAGCTATGCTGAACACCTGTCTCCCCAGGAGATGCAACTTGTTTAATTCCATGTGATGGTTGCTGGTTTTGTTTGTTTCTCTATTAGTTGATGATTACTCAAGCTAGATTCATATGGAAGGGGAAACTCATCTGAGAAAATATCTCCATTACAAACACATATTCAAGTTTATGTGGCATTATTTTGATTAATGGTCAATGTGAGAGGGCTCAAACCACTGGAGGTGTTGCCATCCCTTGATGGGTGGATCAGAGTAAGCTGATAAATCAGTATTCCTCTGTGTTCTGTTTTAGTTCCTACCGCCAGCTTCCTTCCTTTAGTTCCTGCTTTGGTAGTTTCCCTTGGTGACAGACTGTAGGTTTTAAGAAGAAATAAAACTCCTTTTCAAGTTGATTTTGGTCATGGTGTTTATTGCAGCAATAGAAGCAGACTAGAATAGTTCCCCATTACTGGGAGCTACACATCTAGCTTTTCCAAATGATCTTAAACACAAAATGTGATCTTTCTGTCACACTTATCTACAGGGATCTTTCTGGCTTTGAGAAGAACTCAGGGTCACTTACACATAGGTACTTAGTAGTTTTTCACCTAATCAAAGGGATGATAGTGTGGAAAGGAAGGGGCTGATAAATATGGAGACTGAGGCAGCAGTGACAGTGCCCTGGGTGACAAGGCCATTATAAATATAGAAATCTTGCATTGCTAAGCCAAGGAGTAAAATCACCAGAATCTTCCACTCTCACCCCATCTCCTGTTGTCATAGTAAAGCTAGAGGGAAGAAAATTGACATGTTTTCTAGAGATATTATTTTCAAAGAGACTATCTTCAATTAAATAGGTCTTTAAAATGTGAGGTCTATACCCAAACAAATAGGTTGTTTTCTATCATACTAAATACAGAGCCATCACAGTCCATAGCAACTTGGCTGGTTTTGACAGAAGTGTTACCTTGAGCTATTTTCAAAAGAGAAATTACATTTCTACTTTTGGACTCAAATGTCAATACATCTAAGGGAAACACACACACACACATTTGCTCCCCTCTATCTCTGGTTTCTGTATCTGTATAAGGGATGGAAAATAGCTGAAGAAAAAAAACCATACATATGTGGTGAATATGGACATACCATTTTCCTATCATGATTATTGCTTAAGTAATATAATAACTATTTACTAGACTAGACAGGCGTTTGTGAGAGCTAAGAGGATGAAGGATCCTCAGAAGATGAGCCAGAGAATCATCCCAGACTGGGGTCTTTAATTCCCATCATGATGGGCAAAGGACTGAGGCAAAACAAAACAACAAAACAAATGAATATTAACAGCCACAACTAAAGACAAATAAGCAAGGTGGTGACTAAGGAAGAGGCAGGCACTGCACTCAAAGGAAACCAGAGGCATCTGCAGCAAGAGCATTAGCAATTACCAAAGCCCTGCCCTTCGTTTGCTGTAAGACCTCAACTCCATACTCAACGACAACAGCTAATGACAGCAGGCATAGGGTAATGGAGGGAGGCAAGAGATGGACCAGAGTAGAGTGAGGACAGGGTAAGCATGTCCCTATACTACATTCATGCAGGAATCATTATCATCATAACTTCAATGTGCAGACCCATCACTTAGGGCTCTTGACAACCCATGGACTATTATACAAGAAACAGGTTGAGGCCTGAGGTCCTGAACTCTGACAGAGACCAACACCAATGCTGCTCGGTGCTGGAGCACAGTTAAGTAGCAAGGCCTGAGTTACACAGGGGCTCTCCATTGTCTACCGAATAGTGCTATCTCTGTAGAAGCTTTTGCTCTATCCCTCTCTACTAGGAGTTGCAAACTGTCAGCTGAGAGCAGGAAGAGTATTTTAAAAGAATTTTTCAGAATCATTGATTAAAGATAAAAAGGTTATATGTAAAAAGTCAAACTGCGAATTTCTGTTGGAAAATACAATCGAGGCCATGTTGGGCTGCTGTAGCTTCCTGAAAATCACCAGAGTTGATTGGGGCTGTCTGCATGCTTTTCCTGGGACCCTTGCGATCCTCGCTGTGGTCTAAGCTACTCCTAATGCCTTGGCCCCATTTGCATTCGTGTCTGTGAATTCTGATATATTAGTTTGAACTATTTATTATTGGAACAGCTCTTTGCTTCCAGTAAAGCGTGTTTAGCAGTCGCCTCATCTCTCCATTTTGGAACACACATCACTGGGACTGGGGGGGTGGGGGGGCGGGTGGATGCAGGTTCACTAGGAAAATATTTTCTGCTGCAGGGTGGCCTTGTTTACTCACAGATTTAAAAAAAATGAAGAATGTTACTAACAGTAGTCAGTTTAGTAGACCTAGGTTTCAAAATGTAGATGAGACTCTCACATGGCAAAAAATTGAGCAGCTGATGGAGTTCAAGACCAATAGAAGAATGCATTCAGTTGGTGATTAACAGTTCCTTCCACAAAAGATAGAAAGCAACTGGGTGGTGGAGAGTTGAACAGGAGGAAAAGGCACTACTGAAGCTGTGGGGGGAGGAGAGGGAGAGGGAAGAGGGGAGAACCTCTCAACATTAGCTATATCTTAGGAACTGGCAGCTTTGGAACTTCTAATTTGAAAACATTAAGAGGCAAGAAAAACAACACTGAGAGAGAACACAGGGCTGAAATAACTCAGTGCCCTCTTGCAATCTTTGGATGTGCAAACTCACTCTCCTACCAGCGTGGCTGGCTGTTTACTTACATCTCTTTCTATTCTTCTTATATAGTTTTTCTCCCCCGCACATAAGATTTTGAGACAGAACTCAAGGGAAAATGTTTTCTTTGCATAATTCTTTCATGCCTTTGTTGATACAGTGTCTGTAACACCAACAGCATCCTCACAGAGAGAACATTTCTGCTTTGGTTAGCAAAGGATTTGAATTAAAGGCGCAGGTCTAGAGAGACTAGATCAGACACAACTATGCCCTAGGGTCTGAACACCTCTCACCTGCCTCATAAAAGAAAATTCCTGAGTTCCAGTACCTTCCAGAGCCTTCCCACCTATCTGATAAAGGCCAATTTTCCTGTTATGGTGCCCTCTGTAGGATCTCAGGCTGAGATCTGCGGGTGAATACAGGTAAGCTGTATGCAAGTTTTCTGTTTTCCTTTTGTCAAAAATTAAGAGCATCTGGAAATTTGGCTCAGCAGGTAAGGCAAGCTCATAAGGCTTGCTGCTCTTATGGAGGACCAGATTTTGGGTGGCGCCCTTCATGTCAGGGACCTCACAACCACCTGTGATCTATCTTCAGGAAACCCAAATCCCACATCTGACCTTCATGACGTGCCCACACGCACACACATGTATACACATACTCGCACCCACACAAGCATACACATAATCACATACATATGCACTCACATGCATGCATTCATACACACACATCAATAAAGAGAATTGTTTTTAATTACCATAAATTAAATACCTTTCCCAGTTGAATGTAAAGAGAAAGGCCTTTTAGAAAGGCTGAGTTCAGTTCTCAGCACTGCTGTTTAGAGGCAGTTTAACCCAGAACAGCATGGCTTCTTAGAACACTAGTTTCTTCTGCTCAGTGAGGGCAGCAATGCTGGCCTGTGGATACCGGACATGTGCAGATATGGGCATGCTATTCCTGTTGAAAAACATGCAGAACTGATGGAACGGTACACTTCACTTTTTTTATGCCTTCTTTTCCCTCTTGGGGATATTTTCTGCTTCTGTGATTCCTCTGTGTCCACCTGAAACAGTCCTACACCCTGCAGGTTTCAATTCAGAGACCATTGCAAAGCCATGCCAACTATCTATCCTCTTACCCCCACATTTTCCAAGGAAAGAAGCAATATGTAACAGCAGGATTGGGTTATCTGTATTTTGGTTTTGTATAGTGTGGGCTCTCTCAGCTTCGCATATGGAGATAACTTATGATAGTCAGATGTATGTGACTGTTACAAATATGTGCAATGATACACTACAAGAAAACTATGAGAAAAGCTTTATTTTGGTTACCACATTCAGAGATTTCTATTGTGAGTTGGTGGCACTGTATTTAGGACTGACTGTGACTAAGTGGCACATCATGGATGGAACACATGGTAGAGAAACACTGATAAACACGTTATGCTCAGAGACTAAAGGGAGTGAAAAGTGAACCAGAGCCCCATAAATCCCTTCAATTGCACACCTACATAGTACATAGTTGTAAAGATAAATCATATGAGATATGAATATGTCTATAGGTATAGATGATTGATGGATAGATTTTACATAGCCACACAGAAAGATAGGTAGATAGATAGATAGGTCTACTGATTGATCAATCAATTGATAGATAGATAGATGATAGATAGATAGATAGATAGATAGATAGATAGATAGGGGTGACATCACCACACAACCTATTTCCTGGCTTACTAGGCAAACATTTAAAAAGTTCCATATGGCTATAGATGCGACCAACAATTTGAAAAATCAAAACAGATTTTTGGGTAGATGCAGGGATTTTCTCTCTGGTTCTTTTCTGGGCACTCAAAGTCAGGACTGGTGCTGTGAGGCGGGGCCACCTGAGGAGGATGTAGTTGACTCCCGATGCCTCCAGCTTTGCTTGCTGAGAAAAGAACAAATGGACAGGTGTACAGTTTTATATCTTCATTCAATCCAGACATACAGAGGTAGGAAACAGGACTCTCTTGCCTGTATAAAACGCCTGAGATGAATGTCTCCTGGCACCTAGACATCCTGTGTAACTACTAAGAGCCAGGACTCTTCCTCTTCTGCTACCTTCTGTGGTCTCCACTTATCTCCCCCTGCTCAGCCTGAACCCTTGTCTACATTCAATCAGTCTTCATTAAAGAGTTGGAAAAGCACAGAAAAGGCCATTCACATTTCAGTCCATTTTAGGAAGGCAATGAGATGGGAAGTGGAATCTGACTTCCTAGATTTAGGAAGAACTAATTGAAGATTTCATACCTATAACATGAAACATTTTCCTTATGCCTTTTCTTACTTAATTGAGGTCCTGATCACCAGGTTATAAACCTTGTGCCTCTCTATATACCCATTAAATTTCCTACAGACCCTTTCCTTCATCTCTTGCAATTTCAGGTCCTCACAGTATACAAGAAGGATATATAGAAAAGACCAAGCCAAAGCCATCTCATGTGAGCAGAGAGCGAATTCTCTTGGGAACATTCATCCCCATCTTTTTTCTGCATTGGTCAAAATAACACTTTCCAGCCATTCACATCATGCAATGTAGGCTCAAGAACAGCTGTGGGAAGGTGCTCTGGAGGAGCTGATGAGAAAAGTGTAGTGGGAAGCAGGCCCTGGGGGTAAGCCCAGGTAATACACCTTAAGGCACTGTACAGGGGCTAGGTAGATGGGGACTGCCCCTCCAGAGCCTTCCTCCTATTTCAGCCAGGGCTTCAGGCTCCTCACACTAGATGTGGGCATATGCAAGGTAGATCAAGAGACAGTAGTGATAGACAGTTAAGTCTCTAGAATGATAGAGAACAGACAAGGAGAAAGGGGAAAGGAAGAGCTGAGAAGCACTCACTGAAGGAGAGAAATAGGGAGCCCCTCCTGAAATATGCTTCAAGTGTCAGGAACTATTCAGTCAAACAGGTCAATTTTGTTTGAGGAAGGAGGCTCCAGCCTAGGGCTTAGCACATACCAGGCAAGTGCCAGGAAGAACCACTGAACTCTCGGCTCAATGTTACTTTTTTTAATTAAGGTATACTTTTGCATTTTGACAAGTCAGAGCATAAAATAAAAAGTGTTGTTTTAAGATGTCCTTTAAGAAAGGACTCTTTTTAAAATAAAGTGCCTTTAAGTGAACAAAAAAGATAGGCAGGGGGAGAAAGTGGGTCACAGGCCAACAACTCTAAGCACACGGAAGGTAGAAGCAGGAGATCTTGAGTTTGGAGTCAGCCTGGATAACATAGAGAGATTTTTGTCTCCAAGAATCCAGGGCTGGAGCTAGTAGAAGCCTCAGTGGTTAGGAGTGTTGCTGCTCATCTGGAAAACCAGAGACATACACATGAGTACATAAAATAAACTAAATCTTTAAAAAGAAACCAGGGCTGGGCTGTTGCTCATGGTAGAATATTTGCCTAGAATTTGGGAAGTTCTGTGTTCAATCATCCTAACTATCATATCAAGTATTAAAGAATTTGATGGGCATAGAGGAGGGGCTATTAAGTTGCAGTTTGCCTTAATCCAGCAGGTTTTCTGGCAGATTAAACTAAGTTGTAGATAGGCCCCATAGGGATAAACCACGGTACCCAAGGCAGGACTTGCCAAAGTCTCACCAAATCTGCAGAATTCAGGATGCTACAGCCTTCCTTCCCAAACTACGAAGCTGAACGCCATGGCCTGCAGAATTCAGGATGCTACAGTCTTCCTTCCCAAACTACGAAGCTGGACGCCCATGGCCTGCAGAATTCAGGATGCTACAGCCTTCCTTCCCAAACTACGAGGCTGGACGCCCATGGCCTGCAGAATTCAGGATGCTACAGCCTTCCTTCCCAAACTACGAAGCTGAACGCCCATGGCCTGCAGAATTCAGGATGCTACAGTCTTCCTTCCCAAACTACGAAGCTGGACGCCCATGGCCTGCAGAATTCAGGATGCTACAGTCTTCCTTCCCAAACTACGAAGCTGAACGCCCATGGCCTGCAGAATTCAGGATGCTACAGTCTTCCTTCCCAAACTACGAAGCTGGACGCCCATGGCCTGCAGAATTCAGGATGCTACAGCCTTCCTTCCCAAACTACGAGGCTGAACGCCCATGGCCTGCAGAATTCAGGATGCTACAGCCTTCCTTCCCAAACTACGAGCTGACGCCCATGGCCTGCAGAATTCAGGATGCTACAGCCTTCCTTCCCAAACTACGAGGCTGACGCCCATGGCTGCAGAATTCAGGATGCTACAGCCTTCCTTCCCAAACTACGAGCTGGACGCCCATGGCCTGCAGAATTCAGGATGCTACAGCCTTCCTTCCCAACTACGAGCTGGACGCCCATGGCCTGCAGAATTCAGGATGCTACAGCCTTCCTTCCCAAACTACGAGGCTGACGCCCATGGCCTGCAGAATTCAGGATGC
The DNA here is from genome assembly GCA_021653895.1 of Mastomys natalensis. Taxonomy (NCBI): domain Eukaryota; kingdom Metazoa; phylum Chordata; class Mammalia; order Rodentia; family Muridae; genus Mastomys; species Mastomys natalensis. The sequence continues at coordinate 4,583 of JAJTUV010000165.1, read as the reverse complement.
TACAGCCTTCCTTCCAAACTACGAGGCTGAACGCCCATGGCCTGCAGATTCAGGATGCTACAGCCTTCCTTCCCAAACTACGAGGCTGGAACGCCCATGGCCTGCAGAATTCAGGATGCTACAGCCTTCCTTCCCAAACTACGAGCTGAACGCCCATGGCCTGCAGAATTCAGGATGCTACAGCCTTCCTTCCCAACTTCGAGGCTGAACGCCCATGGCTGCAGAATTCAGGATGCTACAGCCTTCCTTCCCAAACTACGAGCTGACGCCCATGGCCTGCAGAATTCAGGATGCTACAGCCTTCCTTCCCAACTACGAGGCTGAACGCCATGGCCTGCAGAATTCAGGATGCTACAGCCTTCCTCCCAAACTACGAGGCTGGAACGCCTGGCCTGCAGAATTCAGGATGCTACAGCCTTCCTTCCCAAACTACGAGGCTGGACGCCCATGGCCTGCAGAATTCAGGATGCTACAGCCTTCCTTCCCAAACTCAGCTGAACGCTGCACAGCTTCTTCCACTCAACGACCTGGGCGACGGCAGCCTGCCAGAATTCAGGATGCTACAGCCTTCCTTCCCAAAATTCGAGGCTGAACGCCCATGGCCTGCAGAATTCAGGATGCTACAGCCTGCATTCGTCTCAATTTCCAAACCGAGCTGACGCCCATGGCCTGCAGAATTCAGGATGCTACAGCCTTCCTTACTCAAGCTACCAGGCTGAGACGGACTGCTCAGCAATTCAGATGAGCTTCCCTTCCCAAACTAGATCAGAGCACCTGCCTCCAAATTCAGGTGCTAAGCCCTTCCTCCAAATATGATGCACCTCCTCCCAAATCAGTGAGCCAGCCGCGTTCATTCAACTCCCAAACACGGCTGGCGCCATTCAGGAATTCAGGATTCCCTTCTCCAAACTAGAGCTGGACGCCCATGGCCTGCAGAATTCAGGATGCTACAGCCTTCCTTCCCAAACTACGAGGCTGAACGCCCATGGCCTGCAGAATTCAGGATGCTACAGCCTTCCTTCCCAAACTACGAGGCTGAACGCCCATGGCCTGCAGAATTCAGGATGCTACAGCCTTCCTTCCAAAACTACGAGCTGAACGCCCATGGCCTGCAGAATTAGGATGCTACAGCCTTCCTTCCCAACTACGAAGCTGGACGCCCATGGCCTGCAGAATTCAGGATGCTACACCCTTCCCAAACTACGAGGCTGCGCCAGATGGCCTGCAGACTTCAACTACAGCGACCCCCAGCTGAGCCATGGCTGCAGACTTCCAATCTAAGCTCTCCCAGGCCTACGAATCAGGACACCAGTCGTCCCAAATTCAGGAACGCCAGCCTGCAGAATTCAGGTGCTCAGCCTTCCTTCCCAGAACTACAGCTGACCCCATGCCTGGAATCAGGATGCTCAGCCTTCTTCCAACTACAGCTGCCCATGGCTGCAGAATCGGATGCTCAGCTTCCTTCCCAACTACGAGCTGACGCCATGGCTGCAGATTCAGGATGCTACAGCCTTCCTTCCCAAACACGAAGCTGGACGCCATGGCCTGCAGAATTCAGGATGCTACAGCCTTCCTTCCCAAACTACGAAGCTGAACGCCCATGGCCTGCAGAATTCAGGATGCTACAGCTTCCTTCCCAAACTACGAAGCTGGACGCCCATGGCCTGCAGAATTCAGGATGCTACAGCCTTCCTTCCCAAACTACGAAGCTGGACGCCCATGGCCTGCAGAATTCAGGATGCTACAGCCTTCCTTCCCAAACTACGAAGCTGAACGCCCATGGCCTGCAGAATTCAGGATGCTACAGCCTTCCTTCCCAAACTACGAAGCTGGACGCCCATGGCCTGCAGAATTCAGGATGCTACAGCCTTCCTTCCCAAACTACGAAGCTGGACGCCATGGCCTGCAGAATTCAGGATGCTACAGCCCTTCCTTCCCAAACTACGAGGCTGGACGCCCATGGCCTGCAGAATTCAGGATGCTACAGCCCTTCCTTCCCAAACTACGAGGCTGGACGCCCATGGCCTGCAGAATTCAGGATGCTACAGCCCTTCCTTCCCAAACTACGAGGCTGGACGCCCATGGCCTGCAGAGTTGGGAGGGTTGTTTTCTGTTGCTTCTTTTTCCTGGTGACATTTTTCTTCCCATTCCCCAATCTCTTCTCAACTTTTTAGTTTTAGCCAATTTTAGCTTCAGTGGACACTAATTGGTCTCAGTCCTACTTTTTCAAAGACCAAGTTCTTTCTATTTACTCATTCTCTGTTCCTAAGGCTCAATTATTTTGGATAATTGCAATTTTAATATGCACCAGGAGTGCAGAGGGCTCAGGACACTCATAATCCGGCCGTATTCTAACTCTCCATTTCATTTAAAAGGAATTTCCATCCAATGTGTATCCCAGCTCACCAGTTCCTGCCATTGCTAATGCCATATAGCCCTTCCTTTCCACATAACTTACAAGTTGTAATTCCTCCCCTCAGCATCCTGATGACAGTGCTATGTCTACTCTCCACATCCCTCCTGTCTAGTCAACCCAACAGGCTGATTTAGTTCAGATACCCTACAGATAAATAAACCCAACAACACATAAATCTGCTCCGAGTTTCAGCATCTGCCTTCCTTAGGTGATAAAAATAATATGTCTCCCTGGGTGTGTGATTGATGGAACAAAGATTGCTTTTAGAAATCAACAAACCAATAAATGGGGAAAAAGTTGAAAAAAAAAATAACTTGTTGAAAGGCAAGGTCAGAACAAAACTTTGTTCTCACTCCTGTATGTGCAAAGTTGAATGTTGAACACTAAAGCCAGCTGTCCCTGAGGAAGAAACCAAGTCACACTACCTTGAGTTTGTGTTCTTTGAGAGGCCAGAGTAGTAATGGGTAGAACACAGACAGCTGGCAGACAGATCCCCCAGGACTTGGGGCACGAGGGATTTTCACATTTTTCATGTTAATTTGAAGGAAGACAGATTTTCCAGCATGAAGGCTGGATGACAGGGTTGCTTGCCCTATTTAACATATGTATTTTTCAATAGCATTTGCAATACTGTCAGAGCACTAATTTACACAGGGCTTAAGTCACAGGAGACCTGTTCCCTGAGCATGTTGAGATTTCTTGGACACATAAAAAACTTGAACAAATACTCAGTGGTTGTGTTGCCCTAGTTTCACACACTTATGCCACACTCAACCTCCCACAAACCAACACCCCTACAGCCCCACCCCCCAAAACCAACACCACACCCCTCACACTGGCCCCTTGCAGGTATGTTTTCTAGTCCAGCTCATCTACCTGGACACATGCCCCAACTCAGACTAAGATTTGCATTTTTACTTGAGCCCTACTGAAAAATCTAACTTGTTAAAGATCAAGAAGTTCTGCCTATTGAAGGAAAATAAACAGCTCTGAAAATCGGAGGTGTAGGATGCTTAAAAAAGGACCAGTTTTCATTCATATCTGGAGATGGCATTTTGCCCTTCTTGTAATTGAAGCCATTGTAGAGGCCTCTTCTCCGGTGTTTTTGCTTGGCTCACTCTTTTCAGAAGAGTGTAGCTTTCTGGGCACAGAACTGTAAGAGTAAGGGTGCCTGGCCAGGAGGGAGGATGAGGACCACTGATATGGTCCAAAGAGCATCTTGGAGCTATTTTGATATTGGAAAAACATCAATTAGCATATTTCTCAAAACTGAACCAAAGGTAGTTCCTGCAATTTATTTCAAATTATGTAAATACATTGAAATTGCACACTCTAAGGATTGCTTCTGTGAGGAGACTTTAAGGTCTCCTCACTTCATATTAAAATTTTAATATAAATGTATTTCAGCAAAGACAGATATTGGAGTACAGAATTTCACACAACTTGAACCTCAACACAAGAGAAACCACTGTCAGATGCAAAATGAAGACTATGATGTCAGAAGGGCTTCTGGAGGCCAGATAGTGACACTCATCATTTTATGGGTGGGAAAGCAAAAAACACAATTTGAAATAATGTATGACTCAGAACTCAGGTTGCTTAGTCCATCCGGCTTCTACCTATCACTGCAGGGCTCTGGGCACACCCTTAATCCTTCATCCACGTGTACAGCTTCTTGTTGGTCAGTTTCTTCTGTGGTTATATTTTTAATCATCATGCCATAAATTTAAAACATGTGTTGTGTAACAGCTTCCTCTAGGATTGAAAATTCCATCCTTCAGGAAGCTCCTTAAACAGGAAGGTAAACAACACAAAAATAGCTTCAGGAAGTCCCTAAAGCTGACTAGATTCACTAGAACCATCCCTGCTGAAATAAACAATAAAATCTAAGAGTCCTGTCAGCTGGATGAGAAGCAAGCAGCAAATAAGACTCTTGAGAGCAGATCAGCTACCTAGAAGACACAGAAACCAGCTGAGCTGTGTGAAAGAGGGTTAGACCAACCAAGTCATTTGGAAAGGACACTCCCTAACCTGTTCAACTGCTTTCAGACTGTGCAGCATGTTCTAGATTCTCCACTTCTGTGAGCTGGCACCCATGCTGGGGTGGACTTTGTTGACACAGCTGTCTTTGAGACATATATGCTCCTGTAAGTAGCCCATTAGCCAC